>CM019755.1:24043579-25243579 GCA_009761765.1 Phenacoccus solenopsis | reverse complement strand
TACTTAATTTAAATAGAAATCAATTTGTCATATGAGTTCATATTAATTACATTTTTAATAATTTGAGATTCCTCAAGCTCTATTCAAATTTTGATAATCCGCCATTTTGGATCCATATTGACCCAAATTCAATATGTCATATTCTGGTCACCAGCTAACCCCACACACTAAATTTGACCTTTCTAGATTAATTAAATGAGGAGATATGGAAGATTTAGGAAATTTCATTACTCAAAACTTCTTCAAAAAGCTGCTTTTCGCTCTAACTCCCCTCCA
The DNA here is from genome assembly GCA_009761765.1 of Phenacoccus solenopsis. Lineage (NCBI taxonomy): Eukaryota > Metazoa > Arthropoda > Insecta > Hemiptera > Pseudococcidae > Phenacoccus > Phenacoccus solenopsis. The sequence continues at coordinate 25,243,303 of CM019755.1, read as the reverse complement.
AATGCACTTAAGAAGCTAAAATTTCGATATGTTCGTGTCAGTGATTCACTCTTTTATATGAGTTTGAAAACGAAAAATTTGAGTCATTTTCCCCTTGTCCAGCTCTCTTCAAAATTTGAGTTATCCGCCATTTTGAATTTTATCGAAAAAAAAAAAAACACTTTTTTCGTATTTTTAAGAGGAGTATCTCACCAAGTTTTGAGCGAATTTTATATACACCCGCCAGCGCTACGCATGGGGGAAAAATATATAATTACAATCATGTACATGTAATTTCTACGTAATTTCAATTGGAATTCAGCCAGTAAAAAATAAACGAAAAAAATCCAACATTGGTTGGATCGCAACAGCATAAATCGAGCTCATCTTTTCACTACATGTACTTGGAAAGCTGAAACTTGATATGTGAGTTTGCAGGGGACTACAATATGATCCTTTGAATTTGTGTCAAAATAGATCTAATTTGAGGACATTTTGATGAGCCTGAAATGCGTGAAATCTGATAAATATAAGCTCATGTGATTCATTTCCCCTCCAAATTTACTTGGGAACCTAAAATCAGAACAATTCGATCACTTGGACTCATTTTATCATATGACATTACAATAAAAAATTATCAACCTCTGTTGTACCCAAATATTAATACATATTTCTAAGTCGACGATGAACAAGAATCAACACGTAGAGGCAGTGGCGTACTTAAGGGGGGGTCCAGGGGGTCTGGACTCCCCCTTCGCGATTTCAAAAATAGTATTTTTGTCATAAATAAATGAACAACGAGAATGTAATATGCAAATAATCAATAGTAATAAAATCGCAAAATTAAAAAATGGGAGTACGCAAATATTAATTTTACGTCATTAACTCATTTTGAGTCCACCTAACAGATTTCTATATTTGAAAATTTTGCTGGACCCTCCCTCCCTTGACCATCAGTGTGGATACGTCACTGCGTAGAGGACTAGAAGTACTACATATTCGAAATTCAACTTCTTGGTTGTTTCTATGGGGGGAGGGGGCATATAAGTGGGGATTTTCAGCTTCGGTAATGGGTGTATCTGTAAAACTGTTAACAACATTATCTGGAAATCTAAACAAGCCCCCATTAAAACCTCACCTCAAATAAAGCGGCATAGCTGCTTACATTTTTTTTATTAATGTTAATTCAACGAGCACACTTACTGGTAAACTCAGAGTAGTGTTTTTATCACTAGCTTCGCTTTTCTTCTCCTCTTCTTCTTTAATATCAGGAAGAAACGGTTCCGAATGAAAACGCTGTGACGATATTCTCCATTTATTGCCTCCCTTACCTACTTTCTTCAGTATCAATTTTTGCAAAACGGGGGTATAAGTAGGTGAGGGCGTTTTTTTAGACGACTTATTGCTGGGAGTACTGTGCGGAACACTAGGCGTAGTTTGAGATCTTCGACGTCTGCTCGACCTTCTAGCTGGTTTACTTTGCGAACATTCCACGATACTAGGATCGGATTTCGAATCCGGTGAATCTTTTTGTTCGATTTCATTGCAGCACATTAACTCTTCGTTAATCGAACATATGATTGCATCGGGACTTTGGGATTCGTAAAAACTGAGGATATCGTTACTCACGATACTCTGCGGCGATAACGATCTCGCCATCGGTGACGAATCTCCGGATATATCTTGAATCACAGTGATATGGGAAGGGGTGCAGGTTTGATCGTGATAAAAGCTTTGTATCTCGTTATCCACGTCGCTAGACCGATCCCATATATCGTCGTTGAGCAAGCATTCTAGCTTCGTTTGCTTAGCCGGCTCGGGATATTGGGTTGGCGAGAGGTCCATACGAAAGGAATCTTCTTCGAATAAAATTCTTTCGGGACTCCCTCTGGATGCCGATAGGTTGCAGTCATCGATGATGTACTTCGTTTGATCTAGAATACTCGGCGAACAAGGTTCCTCTGGGATAGGTAGCAACGCTACGCCATCGTCTTCCAAACTTAAAACGAAATCGTTGTTTTCTAGCTGAGAATCGGTGGGAAAATCTTCGACGATTTCGGTTTTCAATTTTTCTCCCGTTTTCGGCGGCGTTGTCAAGAAATCGGTGGTCGGCGAGGGTCGGTCTTGAGGAGCGGATTGCGATGTTGCTGGATTTTGCGATTCGATTGAGTCCAGTCGACGATTCAATGCTGCGTTTGACTCCGGCGACAAAGCCTCTAAGGCGCACAGCAATGAATCGTTGCTACACGTATTCTCCTTGAGAACAGATTGCTGCGACGTTGCCACATTTACCTCTTCGTTAAAGTCATCTAATAAATTATTTTCTAGAAAGTCCATACAGTGATTAGAAGTTGAAGGTAAAATCCATTTAAAAGTCTTATCCTTTTTTTCCTCACTCAAAATAGATTGCGACGTTGCGAAATTTACGTCGTCATCGCGGCCGCCTTCGGCTACACAATAGGAGATATTTGGGTCAATTTCGTTAGCCGGTAACGGTAACGAAAAAATTATTTCCGGGCATACGACTTCAGAAGTGGGCGGCTGCGATGTTGCCAAATCGACGCATTCTTCGTTATTTTTCAAACAAGGGTCTTCAACAACCAACATCTCATTATCTTGGGTTATTCCACAACAGTTGAAAATATCCAAATCTACACAACTATTTTCGTAACCTTCAGGCATAGTTGCCAAATCTACAGGCTTCGTAACGTCGCATGTGGAACCTGCGATCACATTTTCACCATTAACGAGAGCATTATCCAGACAATTCTGGCTTTCTTCGATATCCATACGATTATCTTCAAGAGGTTGCGAGGTTGCCAAATTTACATCATCTACCAAACCAGATTGCAGTTCGGATGTGATTTTGAGGCGTTTGGAAAATAATTCTTGTTCACTGTTGGTGATATCTAAATCAATGGAGCTATCGATATATGGCTCGAGTGCAGTTAACGATTTCTCCAATCGTTTCATACCATCGTCGTGGGAATTGACTTGAACAGTTGTGGTGGAAACTGACTCTTCATTTTTAGCACTTTGAGAGGAATTTCGACTGCGTAATTCCCTCACTGGTTGAATACGTTTACGTATCCTCATCCCGAGACATTTCTTTTTGCGAATCGAGGGTTGGGAGGTTTTCGTAGCATCTATTTCATCGACTGTACAATTCAAACTTGGAAAGGGAACTTGTGAAGATTTAGGTGACGCAGCCACCACATTATGATTTGAATCGTCCAACGGATTCTCAGAATCCTTGATAAGCTGCAAACCGATTAAATCACTTGTTTGTGAAGATTGCTCAGGAGCTGTTATCTTGGAATGTGAATCTACACCAGCATCTGGTTGTGACTCAGGAATACCCAGTTCGATAGAACTGGTTTCGTAACTCATTAAAGATGAGGCGTTATTGCAATTGATGGTAATACGAGGTAGTTTTACAATAGGTTGAAATTTCGCAGACATATACTTCGGTCTTAGTGGCTTCTCATTTTCATCGTCGCTCAGTGGCACCGCTAGTATCAAGTTTTCCGAATTTAATTCTGATTTACTGTGTAACTCGCTATGGGAGTTTTCAATCTTATCACCACAATTGGAAAGTTCTTCAATTCCGCTTTCGTTTTCTTTCGATTCAGGAAGTACCTTCAGATTCCTCGAATCGGATGATAAATTGTTACAATCAGCTACTGAGCTTTTTTGATCTTCGATACGATCGGTAGGAGCATCTAAAATATCTGCGGTATTACTAACACATAAATTATAACTTTGGCTACTAATATCAAAAGTACTCGCAACTTCGTTGGCTTTTTCATGTTTCGAATCGAGTTCTGATTTTTTGCTAAACTTTTGGTTGCTTTTAGATTTTCGAAATTCCAATAAAGAAAATGACTCTCCGATTTTAAACGACGTGTCGTCCTGTTTACGCCGTTTCAACGACTTTTTCCATTTACTGCTAATAAAATCGGAATTATCGACGGTATCTGTTGGTTCAGTAATATCGATGTCGTCGAAATTAATTTTACGTTTTTTCAAACTACGACTACTCGATAATTCTTTATTCGGGGCTTTTTCCGCAATAACCGGTTTGATCGATTTGGGAGATTTTTTAATACTAACGTCCAGTTGGGGATATAATATCTTTTCTTTTTTACTAGCGCTGTTACTTAAATTAGATGCTTTGGAAATGCTGGTAGAAGGACTTTTTAAGATAGGAGCTGGTAGCTCGTCTTTCGAGTACGAAGATGATTTTTTATTATTTTTAGTGGCGTTGTTACATAAATTAGAAGCCTTGGAGACGCTGGCTGAAGAACTTTCTAATGTAGGAGTAGGCAGCTCCGATTTCGAGTTGGAAGACAATTTCTTATCGTTTTTATCAGCGTTTTTACTCGAATTAGACGCTTTGTAGATGGTGGAGGAGGTACTTTCCAATATATGAGCTGGCACATCTTGTTTTGAATTTGAACATTTCTTATCGTTTTTATCAGCGTTTTTACTCCGATTAGACACTTCGGAGATACTGGAGGAGGCACTTTCCAATATAGGAGCTGACACTTCGTGCTTCGAAGGTGAAGATCTCTCATGACTTTTGCTAGCGCTCTTACTCGAGCTAGACCCTTTGGAGATGCTGGCGGAGGCACTTTCCAATAAAGGAGCTGGCACCTTGTGTTTCGAAGGTGATTTCTCATCACTTTTGCTAGCGTTGTTATTCGAGCTAGATGCTTTGGAGAGGCTGACGGAGGCACTTTCGAATATAGGAGCTGGCACTTTGTGCTTCGAAGGTGACGATCTCTCATGACTTTTGCTAGCGCTCTTACTCGAGCTAGACGCTTTGGAGATGCTGGCGGAGGCACTTTCCAATAAAGGAGCTGGCACCTTGTGTTTTGAAGGAGATCTCTCATCATTTTTGCTAGCGTTGTTATTCGAGCTAGATGCTTTGGAGATGCAGGCAGAGGCACTTTCCAATATAGGAGCTGGCACTTTGTGCTTCGAAGGTGACGATCTCCCATGACTTTTGCTAGCGCTTTTACTCGAGCTAGACGCTTTGGAGATGTTGGCGGAGGCACTTTCTAATACAGAATCTGGCACCTGGTGTTTCGAAGGTGATCTCTCATCACTTTTGTCAGCGCTGTTACTCGAACAAGACGATTTAGAGATGTTGGCGGAGTCACTTTTCAATTTAGGAGCTGGCATTTCGTCTTTAGAATCTAAAGAACTATTATTATTTTCGCTAATGTTGTTAATCGAATTAGGCGCACTAGAAATGTTGGCGTAGGCACTTTCTAATACAGGAGGTAGCAGCTCGTGTTTCCTGTTTGAAGATCTCCTGTTATTTTTGCTACTCAAATAAGGCGCTTCCGAGATGCAGTCTAAGGCACTTTGTAATACTGGAGGTGGCAGCTCGTACTTCGAACATGAATATATTTCTGTTTTGCTAGATTTATCACTCAAATCAGATGTTTCGGAGATGATGACGGAAGCACTTTTCAATATAGGAGCTTGCATTTTGTGTTTCGATTTAGAAGACCTCTTATTATTTGGACTAGCTTTTTTAGTCAAACTAGACGTTTCGGAGATGCTAGCTGAAGTGTTGTCTAATACAGGAGCTGGGATCTCATGTTTCAATTTAGAAGGCCTCCTATCATTTTTGCAAGCGTTGTTACTTAAATTAGGCGCTTCAGAGATGGTGATGGAAGCATTTTCTAAAATAGGAGCAAGCAACTCGTGTTTTGATTCAGAAGACCTCCTATCACTTTTGCTAGCCTTGTAACTCAAATTAGATGTTTTAGAGATGCTGGCTGAAGCGCTGCCTAATATAGGAGCTGGCGTCTCTTGTTCCAATTTAGAAGATTTCTTATCATTTCTGCTAGTTTTCTTGTTGAAATTAGGAGCTTCGGAGATACTGAGCAAAGGACTTTCTGATTTAGAAGTTGGCATCTCGTGTTTCGATTTAGAAGACCTTCTATCATTTTTACTAACCTTGTAATTCAAATCAGATGTTTCGCAGATGCTGGATGAAGAACTTTCTGATTTAGAAGTTGGCATCTCGTGTTTCGATTTAGGAGACTTTCTATCATTTTTGCTAGCCTTGTGATTGAAATCAGATGTTTCGGAGATACTAGATGAAGGACTTTCTAATATAGAAGCTGGCATCTCGTGTTTCAATTTAGAAGACTTTCTATCATTTTTGCTAGCGTTGTTACTCAAATTAGCCGTTTCAGAGATACTGATTGAAGCATTTTCTAAAATAGGAGATAGAAATTTATGTTTCGATTCAGAAGACCTCCTATCATTTTTGTTAGTCTTGTAATTCAAATTGGATGTTTTAGAGATGCTGGCTGAAGCGCTGTCTAATATAGGAGCTGGCATCTCGTGTCTAGGTTTAGAAGATCTCTTATCATTTCTGCTAGCTTTGTTATTGAAACTAGGTGCTTCGGAGATGCTGAGCGACGAACTTTCTAATACAGAAACTGGCATATCGTGTTTCAATTTAGAAGACCTTCTATCATTTTTGCTAGCCTTGCAATTCAAATCAGATGTTTCAGAGATGCTGGATGAAGGACTTTGTAATTTAGAAGCTGGCATCTCGTGTTTCGGTTTAGAAGACCTTCTATCATTTTTACTAACCTTGTAATTCAAATCAGATGTTTCGCAGATGCTGGATGAAGAACTTTCTGATTTAGAAGTTGGCATCTCGTGTTTCGATTTAGGAGACTTTCTATCATTTTTGCTAGCCTTGTAATTCAAATCAGATGTTTCGGAGATGCTGGATGAAGAACTTTCTGATTTAAAAGTTGGCATCTCGTGTTTCGTTTTAGGAGACTTTCTATCATTTTTGCTAGCCTTGTAATTCAAATCAGATGTTTCGGAGATACTGAGCAAAGCACTATTTAATATAGGAGCTAATATATCCTGTTTTAATTTAGGAGATGTCTGATCACTTTTGCTAGCGTTGTCAGTCAAATTTGTCGTTTCAGAAATACTGTCAAAGGCATTTTCTGGTGTAGGAGCTGGCGTCTTGTGTTTCGATCTAGAAAGCCTCTTATCATTTTTGCTAGTTCTTGCATTTAAATTAGATATTTCGGAGATATTGATGGAAGCACTTTCTGATACCGGAGCTGGCATATTGTGTTTCGTTTTTGAAGACCTCCTATCATTTTTGCTGGTCTTCTTACTCAAATTAGACATTTCGGTGATGTTGGTAGAAGCATTTTCTAATATAGGAGCTGGCATCTCGTGTTTCGATTTAGAGGACTTTTTTTCATTTTTGCTAGCGTTGTCACTCAAATTAGGCGTTTCAGAGATACTGACGGAGGCACTTTCTGATATAGGAGCTGGCATCTTGTGTTTCGATCTGGAAGACCTCTTATCATTTTTGCTAGTTCTCTCACTCAAATTAGACATTTCGGAGATGTTAGTTGAATCACTTTCTAATTTAGGAGCTAGTATATCCTGTTTCAATTTAGATCTCTGATCATCTTTATTTGCGTCGTTATTAAAGGTAGGCGTTTCCGAGATCTTGGCGTAGTTATTTTCCAATATAGGAGCTGACAATTCATGTTTCGAATTTATATCCCTCTCATCACTTTTGCTAACCTTATTCAAATGAGAAGGTTCATAGATGCTGGCGGAGGGACTTTCTAAAATAGGGGTTAGCATCTTGTGTTTCGAATTTCTACTTCTTTTAACATTTTCGCCAACGCTATTACTCAAATTACAAGCTTTAGAGATGCTGTCGGAGGGAACTTCTGACCTACAAGGTGATAGGTCGTGTTTTGTGTGCGAAGATGATTTCTTATCTTTTGTGCTAGCGTTGTTCTTTAAATTACACGTTTCAGAGATGCTGGCAGACGGACTTTCCAACACCGGAGCTTGCTCCTTGTGTTTCGAGTTTGAAGACACTTTCTCATTTTTTCTACAATCGTTGTTACGTAAATTAGACGCTTCAGAGATGCTGGCAGAGGTATTTTCTGACATAGTATCTGCTGGTTCCTGTTTAATATTTGAAGATATTCTCTCATCTCTTTCACTAGCGCTGTTACTTAAATTAGAAGCTACTGAGATGGGAGGACTTTCTACCATAGCTATTATCTCAGATTTCGAGTCTAAAGAGGATGTTTTTTCGTTGTTACTGGATATGTCGTTAATACTAATGGTCGATTTCGAAGAACTAGATTTAGGAAATTGTTGAGTATCGATGTTGAGCTTTGGATAGATTTTTTTCAGAGAGAATTCCGCGTCTAATCTATTTAATACTATTCTAAAATCTACTGGCTTGAAAGTCTCGCATGGTTTCGGATCGTCCGGTGGTTTTTCACGACATCTCAGATTATAAGTCCTGTGAAATATGAAGTATGATTGATAAATAGAATAATTTGTTATTTTTAATTCAAAAGTAACTGAGCTCTATGAATCGAAAATGAGCAGAACATTCTACTGGTAATTTTGGAGTAAATATTTTAGTACGTAAAACGCTGTGCTTATGAGTATGAACTAATGTTCCGAGTGAATGATTATCAAAAAAAAACGAAGAGGTAGTGCATTAAATTAGCACAGGAAAAGAGCAGTTTTGCGATTAAATTCATTTTTTCCTCGTGAATGTCGAGGTACTCAAGGTAATAATTGCACAAGTAACACATATATTAATACTCTACTCGTAGAATAAGACTCATCAAGTAGAGGGGGTTCGAATCCCTGAAAAATGGTTATCCTTTTTATTGCTTTAGTGGTATACTCTGCGACAAAAATAGCTTTAAAATTTTTTTGCAAAAGCCATAAGTTTGCAGTTAGAAAAAGTCTAAAATATAAGAATTCTCAACTATTTTACCAACTAAAATAAAATAATAATCAATAAAAAAAAATATATATATATATATTTTTTTTAAATAAAAAGAAAAATTTCAATTATAAATATATGAAATAACATTATTGATAAACCATAAACATTATAATTAAAAAAAAAAAGTTATTGTTATTTCACTAATTTTTTTTTTTTGTTGAATAAATAAATAAATTTGATCATACAATTAATCTTTTTAATTCATTATTTTTTGGTTAAACCGTCTATCTAAGTTTGAAAACACTGCAAAAAACTGCTTTTTCAAAATATTTTTGAACAGTATCATCAAGTAAGCGTAATGAATAAGGGGCAGCTAGATACAAAAAAAGAACCAATCTTTTAACCCCACTCACACGGACTTCTAAGTCTACAATCTAAGGTTCGAAAAGTTCTTTAGAAACTAATGTTGCTGAAATTCTCAAGCACCAAGTATGAGCTTGGAAAGTGTAGATATGATCTGTGATAACCTGGAGAAAAAATTTCGAATTTTTCATTTTATACAGTGGAGGCTGAAAAAAATATTTTTGGAAACACCGTTGAAACCAATCAAACTCAACAAAACATTGATTCAGTTTCATGAAATCGATTTCGATTTTCGACATTCTACCCATAAATAAATGGTCAAGATCTTGATTCCGCAAAAAAGTCTAAATTTACTGGAACAAGAGTCAGTGGAGCAGGCAGACTTGCCATAAGTTGACCAATAATATTTTTTACACTTCCACATCTAATGAAAAAATTTTTTATGCTGAAAATATTATGCAGGCATATTACATGAAAAATTTTAATACTTGAAGAGATTTTTAGAATAATTTTATTCATTACTTTTTTTTTTCAAGCCAATTACACTAAAAATTTTTTTCATTAATATTAACGAGTTGTTTTCAAGCAAGGTGGGAGTGGGCAAAATAAAATGATTTTTAGGTAATTTAAAGAAAATCAAATAATCGTTTTGAAAATGGTTTCTCATAAATTATACAACTGTAGTGCAAGAGGAAGGCACAAGAGACCTAGTGAAATTTCAGAAGGGAACATGTTTCAATGGTCTTTTCTTGTACATTCAGAAATTATAATACAAAATTTTTTCGTAAATTTTAACATGATTTGAAGTGTTCAGAGTAGTGGCGGGAGAAGTGGGACAGGAAAAAATCATTTTCATTTACCATCCTCTATCCTTACAGAAATTATGTAAAAAAATTATTTTCTGAATTTCAATAAAATGAATTGGGGAGGGGGCGGGTGAGGAAGGTTGTGGTAGAAAATAAAATAATTTTCACAAATAATACATATACTTTTAAGGAAATAACTTAAAAAATGTTGATAAAATTGTTTCAGCCGAAGACGAGAAGTAAAATTCTTCTATTCATGAAACATACATCTCGTTTGGTAAATAATAAGATAAAAATTTTTCTAAAAATTGAATAGGAAAAGTAAAAACAAGGAAAAAGCAAGTATAAAGTTTCCTAACACCTTCCTCTTACCTCATTGCGGAAGAGGTCGAAAATTTTAAAGATTTTATGACCATTTCTCTGTTAAATAAATATAAATTATTTTTCATACACAAGTTTCAATGAAACATACACTTAATGAAGATATTCCAAAAAAAAAAAAAAAAAAAAAAAAAAAAAAAAAAAAAAGGCCAAATCTGAATCCCATTTCCATCATTCTTATCATTCAAAACGTAAAGGGATGAAATGAGTAGTACCTACAATTCCAGATCTCAATATGTACTCCTACACTGAAATGGAGAAAAACGCATAATATTATAATACTTTATACCTAAAATCTCGATTCTTGTTGCTGAATGAGTCTGCTAGGATATCAGAAAAGCAACATCGAAGTTCTAATCACCCAAAATAATCTATCTGGCCAAATAGAAACGAACTAAAATTGCAATTACAGATGAGATAGTACGATAAAAAATGAATAAAAATTCATAAAAAAGTAATTTTCAATTTTTTGAAAGATAATAGTTCTAATACTTCACAGCTTAAATGTTGATAGGAAAACTTTCAATTTTTACACACAAACAGAATGCGAAGATGAAAATCTTTAATTTTGAAAAATCGATTTTAAATTAAATCTAGATCCATTTTCTATTGCGTAACCTGTGCAAATATTTTAGAAATTTTATTACAATAATGTACAATTTTCAAGAACAAAATCGACAATAAAAAAACCAAAAACTTGATTAAAAAGTCAGATTTTTCTTTACCTTCTTCTTTCAAACACTGAACCAGAGGTAGAGGGAAAAATCAGGGTTATTCTTCCAGATTAAAGTAAATATGCACGTTTACTTGTAGATTTTATTCGGAAATTTTGGGCAAGTACTCGGAGCAGGTGATAGATATTCATGAAAAGCAGATAAAACAGTAAATACGTTAATGTTGCAATTTTTGCTGCGGAACGTCTGCTATATGCTCACATTTCATGCTGATTAATTATTCATAGAGCTCGATATAAATCCCTAAATAAATAATACAATTTTAAATAAGGAATTCAAAAACATACTTTTCAATAGCTGCATCGTTTTTCAATATCTTCAGTTCTTGTTTGCGCGATCCACGTTTCGTAACGGTACCCTTCTTCGATTTCTTTTTACTAGAAGAATCTAAACCATGAGCTCCATCCAGTTGCGGTATAATACCAAAGAGATCAGAATCCGAGCTAAAAAATAATTATTTTTAACAACCAACGATTACCCCATCTACTCTAGTAACTTGAAAATACCCACTCATCACTCGATGCGTGCTCACGCCGCGAATAAATTATTGATTGCGATAATACTTTGTGATCGCGATCATCGAGATCGTTTTCTTCGTCGGAAAAATTATTTCCTAAAATACTATCTTCTTCTGCGTTCAGTTTCAACACAGGTTGCGAACTTATGGCTGATATATCGGCAACGTTGTTCTCATCATCTGAGTACACCAAACTAGGACTGCTGGATCCGGAATGAGCATCTTCTGTACGTTTATTTTCGTTTTTCCGTCTTTCCACTAGTTGGTCTAGTATTTCGAGCAGACTTCTTGATTGAGTATTTACTACACATAAGATTTGAAATTGATGAAACCTATGTGTCAATTATTATATTAATTTAACCATTTTTACTTACATTCTTCGCATGTGCTACTTAATGAAGAAAAGTTATCGTATTCGAAATCCATAATATTTCCATTAGTCTGTTAAAACAATCAAAATTACATTTTTATTAAGTCTGTACACGTGGAATATTCTGATAAGTGTTTTCAAATAGATGCACCTTTAATGCTTGTAACTTTTGATCGAGCCTTTCACGAAGATATTTCTCCGTTCTCGTGACAGGCTTTTTTGGACGTTTCTGCGATGTGTTTGGAGTAATTTGCGATGATTTGTGTTTGAATCTCCGATGTTTCTTTTCTTCTTCCCAAATAAACGCTAAACCAGGATTATTAGGTACATCATCTGGGAAATAGAAATTATTTATCATATAAATATTCCTCCGATGAAGGGTGGGGATGAGGAAGACAAAAGGCAAATATTTACCACCACCACTGAATGAATTGCACAAATCTGAAACGGTAATATCGATTTCTAATTTTGAATGACTAAGTCTAGGAATATTGCTATCTGCCATTATGACGTTTTCGCTTAAATTTAGATCTGCAATTTGAAAACACGAGTTAATGATAGAAAATACGAATGTGTTTTTTTTTCAACCGTATGTTACCATTTTGTGAATCACTTCTTCGAACACGATATGAAGAAAACGATATATTATTCATTCCGTATAAATTATTGTCTATGAAAAATTGTAAAATATATGGTATATGCGCCTCGTGAGGCTGAAATACTCTGTTAAATACTGCGGCATTCTGCAAATAAGAAATATCTTTGAAATGAGTCATCGATAAAACACTTAGTGAAAAAAAGAGTTAATTCGTACCAATAATAAATCAGCTGCTTTTTTTACAATCGCCGGATTATAGAATTCAATTTTCAAGAAATTCCTTTCGCCTTCGTGGTAACCGTAAAAGGGTCTGATAAGGGAGAAATTATGAATGAGTGAAATTCAAAACAGACCTTATTAACAAATCAGATGCTTTACTCACTTTCCTGAAACTTGTGTGATTTTATGTACGTGCGATGACTTGGAATTACTATATGTGAAAGATGCATTGATAGCTTTATCCAAGCACATAGCAAAATTATACAAATCCTTTTCGTCCACTTCATTGTTCCAATTGGGAATAAATATATAAGGAAAAACTCCATGTACGTGTAAACAAGTTTTTACTCCTGAAATGAAACAAGGTGTTATTTCATTTCAAAAGTTGTACTTTCAGACGGAATAATTTCAATACCTTGCGTTGTTGGTCCAAATATTCTAATTACTGGTACACGATAGACTGGTAAACTTCTGAAAGCGGAGTAACACTGATCGCCGACTTCAGGTATGGGTTTATGCAAGTAATAGTCTGCGGTAACAATTCTTACAGATAGATTTTCATTTTCGGTTAAACTCATACTTAAGAATACATTAAACCAGTTAAACTAATAATTTCCACGTATTTATCACTGATCAACAACTGTACACTTCCGTCTTCCCGCTAATAATTTACAGTTCATTTTTGCGCACAATGTGATAAAAGTTGTCGAATTTATGCCACGATGAGCGCTGCATTCGGACACAATGGTTTTGATTGGTTACACTTGAAAAGTATGCTTCTGATTGGTTGTTACTTGAAAATTTTGTCCTATTATTGATTCGTTTGTTATCAATATTTTCATGGCAACAATAATTTGATAAGTAGATAATGATATCGCGTAGAACCGAGTCGAACCTGTATAGAATTTACCTGAGCTTACCAAAGTTCAATGTTGAACTGATTTATATTTCGCTGCTAACATAAGCGAGTGAAAATACCAAATTTTTCTTGTTCAATTTATTGCAACAATTCCACCATTGTCTATTTGTTATTTTCTGCAACAAAGATCAATTTAATGGCTTCCTTTGAGAACGGCGACTATGTAAGTTCTCTTAACTCTTACGAAGCTTAAATAAAGACAATAATCGCCAATTCGTCTATTTCCGCAGGTGAACTCGAAGGAGCATCCTTCAGTTTTAATACCCGAGCTATGCAGACTTTTTTACAGCCTAGGATGGGTGACTGGAACCGGTGGCGGAATTAGTATAAAACAAGGGTGTGTATCGCAGCATTATTTCGTTTTATTTCGCCCACAATTTTTAAATTAATAACCTACGCAGTGATGAAATATATATTGCTCCTTCTGGTGTACAAAAAGAGAGAATAACATCAGATGATTTATTCATTCAAGACATTAACGGAGTCGACATCAGAATTCCTCCGGCTGAAAAGAAACTAAAAAAAAGTCAATGCACGCCTTTATTCATGTGTGCTTATGAAGGTAACTTCAATACAGTTATACAATAATTCGAGGCTATTTCATTTCATTTTTCATCAAGAAATTATATATTTTAGCTCGTGATGCTGGAGCTGTGATTCATACCCATTCCAAAGTCGCGTTATTGGTTACCTTGTTATATCCTGGAAAAGAATTCAGGATATCGCACCTTGAAATGATCAAAGTACGTATCAAATGACTGATGATCTTTCGAGTGCATCAAACATATGAAGATTACTACTTTATAATACTTTAGGGTATCAAAAATCAACAATTAAATCGTTATTACAATTATGACGAAGAAATCGTGATACCAATTATTGAAAATACTTGCTTTGAATGTGATTTGGAAAAAAGTATGGCTGAGGCGATTAAAGAGTACCCTCAAACAACCGCTGTACTCGTACGTCGCCATGGTATTTACGTTTGGGGTGATAATTGGAAGCAAGCTAAAACACAGTAAGACGCTTTTTGAAGTTATCAATTTTCATTTGAAATTATCATTCATTCACTTTTTTCTGTGTGAATTTAGGTGCGAATGTTACGATTACTTGTTCGACATCGCTGTAAAAATGAAACAACTCGGACTGGATACGAAAAAAGTTTAAAAATATTTTTTTATAATGACATTGTAATTTTTAATGGAATAAATACTTTTACATTCTAAGATACCATGGTAACATAAATTAAAGAAATGGTAAAAATACCAAAATATCCGGCAGTTCTAAATACTGATAGCGAATGATCAAATCTTTCTTTGAATTTTATTCATAATTTGATTGAGTATTTGAGGAATTTAATCCTGCGACCGTAACGCACTCAGTGACTAGAAAATCTCACGCTAAAACCACTCTCACTTCAAGAATCGCTCAAAGCTTTTCTTGCGGTCATCAAAGGTATTTTAAAGTACGAACGTGAAAAATCCCTATGAATAGAATAACCCTTCACCAAACCTATCCCATGACTATAAACTCTACTCAAACGTGATTGGGATATCACTATAAGGTAAAATGGGACTAATCGAATCCGTATGTATTGCTGTAGCCAAGCAATCCGTGGCGTTTTCAAATTCGCCTGCTGCTTCCAAAACTTTACCTAAATTATACCTGAAATAGAAATAGAAGTTAGTTTTATTTCGATACTATGTTGAGAACAAAGCAATAGCAAAAATTAACCAACCAAGTTTGGCAAGAAGATGGGTCCAATTTGGCGGCTAATCGAAGAGTCTTTTCTGCTTGTCTTTGATTATGTAGATAATGATACATCATTCCCTAAAATTTAAGAAGAAATTAAAAAAATTTGTTGAAAAATTTTAATTTTACGAAAGTTTTTCTGCTCACCAAATGTTGTAGGCTTTTTACGTGATAAGGATTAATAGAAATGGCATTTAAATAAGCTTGTTTGGCATCCAAAAATTCGTGTTTGTGTTCGTGAATTCTTCCTTTCTGTTGAAAATGAAAAATAGAATAAAAAAAATTACCAAGAATTTTTTTGCGAAAAAATAAAAATAAAAATAATACAATACATCAAATATTACTAACCATGTACATAATATGATGTGAAAGGGGAAATATATTAATAGCTTCTTGAAGGCAATTTAATGCATAAGCTGGTAAATCTTGAACTATGTATATTTTGGCTAACAACAACCATATTTTATGTTGCATTGTCCAAGCATTCTGAGTGTTCAAAGGACGCTTCATCGATGAACAAATAGAAGAAGGAGCTAACTCAGACAAAGCTTGTTCGACTTTTGCTACAGAGAATGTTTGTGCGGCATGTACTGAGCCTACAAAAATATTACACATTACAAAAAAAAGTTAATTCGCTGGAATGGCTAAACTAAAGAGAAGAGAATTTTTCTCTAACCTGGATTTGTTTCCAAAGCAATTATAAACATTTTTAGCAGGGTTTTAATTTGAAACGATAGCTATTACTGTCAACCTGATTTGAAAAAGAGTGATTGGAGAGAGAAAGGGGGAAATTTCGTACATTTGCGTTTTAGATCACCAGTAATCAACTAATGGCAAATGTCAACGTTTTTAGAATGTACATTTCCCCTCCCCTGCACAGTGCTGACGATTATGGATGAAAATTACTGAAAATGTGGTAAGAAACTCTTTGTGGAATTCCGAAAAAATATTATTTTGATTCACCATAAAATGACATTTCATTCAAATTTTGAAAAAGGGTAAAGAGAGGGGAAAACCCTGAAATTTTCGTTTTTGGTTTCATATTATAGAGCGAGTCACGGACACCAACGTATCCCAATTTCAACCTACAAGTGCCTTTGAAGAGGACTTGAAGCAAAAACAGCTTTTTGAGGAAGTTTCCAGTCATAATAGTTTTTTTAATCTCTCATATCTCCTTACCAAATCAACGTAGGAAGGTCAAATTTCGTATATACACTTAGATTGGTACTAGAATATGACCATTCAAATTTGGCGTAAAATGGATTCAAAATGGCGAATAATCAAAATTTGAGGAAGGCTTGAAGATCCCTCAAATGGCTTAGATTATATGAATATGGACTCATATGATTACTACTAATAAGAGCTATGCTGTATACCAATTTCAGGTTCACAAGTGATTTTAGAGGGAAAAGGGGAGGGGGTTGTTTTCCTCAAAATGCGATGGGGATGAACAAAAAGTCGAAAATTCTTGATTATGGTGTTACATGATAAAGTGAGCCCAAATGACTAGGATATTTCACTTTTAAACTACCAAGTTAATATAGGGGAGAGTTGGAGAAAAAAATATTTTTTTTTAAAGGGGAAATCACGGTAAGAAATTTCATACATCTTGCATAAATGGCGGATGGCCAAAATTCGAGGTGATTTTTTTTTTGTGAAAAATATTACAATTTTTTTTCTGCATCATCATAATAAAGTTTCATTTTTTTTTTTTTAAATATCAACCCTGTCTGGCCCTAATTTTCTTCATGAAGCTATCGCTGCGAAATATTATTCAATATCTTACCTGAATCTCTATCGGAAAATTCTTGCAAATGAATGAAACGATTGTCTGAATTAAATGAGCTAAATTGCTGACCTAAACTCGTATATCTCCATAACATATTTTTAGCCATTAATAAAGCAGCCTGTACGATTCAAATAGGTAAATAAAAAAATAATAACTTCAAGTTAAATTTACACTCTCAATGAATTAACTTACTTCATGATCCTGTAGCTTCATTTTCAGATGGATTTTCAAAAATTGCAACGTACTGTTATCCGGATAATCTTGTAAGGCTAAATCTAATAATTCAGAAGCTTCTTTGAGCTTCTTTTGAGCCGTTAGTAATAAAACCATCAAATGAATAGAAGGCACGTGTTCCGGATTAAAATTAAGAGCTTTCTTAACGTGCGAAATGGCGTCTGCGATTTGATTTTGGAATGCTGCATCAAGCCCGAGATAATACTCGACTAAATGATCATTGGGGTCCAACTCGTGAGCTCTAATTTTTTTTTAATAAATAAAAATTAATTAGTCTGTAGCGCAGAATGAAAAAACATGAAAATATGGTAAAACTAACTTTAACAAAGATTCATGAGCCAAAGCATGGTATTCATCTTTGGTAGATTTCACGTGTAAACTTACTGCTTTACAATGTGCACCGATACCAACGTATAAATGGCATCTAGAGAGCATAAGTGGACTCACATCTTCGCACAAAAGAGCCTCTTTACTCCATTGTAATCCCTCATCAATCTAGAATAGAAGGCCAGTTAAATTATACTCGAATATATGTGACGATGATGTTAAAAACATACTTTGTTCAAATGCTGATAAGCCATATGAGCGGCAATTAATTTAGGTTGAACTTCATTATTTCTCAACCTAATTACTTCTTTCATCATAGCATACGCTCTCGTATGTTCCCCAATGGCATCGAGACATAAAGCATGTTGCATCCAGATATGGACTTCGTCGCTGGAAAATTTCATTGGGCGATCGAACGACTGTAAAGTAAATTATCGAGGTAAATTCGTTCCACAGAAAGCCATTATAGAGAAATAATTTTTACGAACCTCTTGAAGTAAGGTATATTGCTTCCACCGAACAAGAGCAACAGTTAGAAGATCATAGACTACAGTGGCATTGGTAAACGCTCTGGTACGAACATCTTTGAATTCTGGAGACTGACTCAATACTGCGTTTCTGGCGGCCATCGCTTCGCTATTGGAAAAATATACGATTCGTGGAATAAATTTTTTCACCAAAAACAAAATTTACTTTCTCATTGTAATTAAGTTCGTAGATTATTAACATCGTCCACGGTATCGTTTAGTGATTAAATAACAAAAAGAGGTGTCGATGATATTTGACCTTTTATTTTAATCAAGGTTGTTATTCATAAAAACCTTCAATTTAATCACGAAAAGTTCCCTACGTTTTCGTGCTGCGTAAGAAATGTGATGTTACTTAGTCGTGAAAACGTAAAACGATTCTTTTATTGCGCAGTTACGATAATAAATTTACCTACGTCAATATTGAACACACAATTTTTATGTGAAAAGTTGATGACTAAAATATCATACTAGTAGCAACACTATACCTTATGAGAAGCAATAAAATTATTTCTTCGTGTTCGTTCCTGGGACAAAATAAATTCAAACCAGTATACTTATTCGGTTTCCATGGACTAGTGATCGCTTTTTTAGTATCTAAAATACAAAACGAAAAATACAGCCAGTCGTACTCTTAGCTATTATACTTTTTTTCTGGTGGTTCATTATTCACCTGCTGGAGGTACATAAGAAGTTCCAACTACACCTCGCAATAATAATTCTGCTAATTGACGACACAACGTCAACCTTAAAACGTGCGCTCCTGGAGCTTCTATGGCAGAAAGCATGTTTCTAAAAATACCACATCGAGGAATAAAATATATAAACGGAGTGAGGAAAAACTCAAAGAAAAGTGTGTAAATGAAACCTATAAAATGTAATTGCTTCGGTCAATTTTCCATGTTCAATCAAGAAAATAGGGGTTCGTAAAATAGCTGTTTCGATCAATACGCTCAAGTGGGTGGCCGAATGACTACTTGGTTGCGGAGAATGAGACCCTACAAGTTATACTGATGAGAAATTATAATAATAATAGATCAAGCGTACGAGTGTTAACACAACTACCTGTTGTTGTAGAAACTAACGCGTTCATACTACGTTGTTTATCTTGTTGTTGTAAATATAATAAACCTAAATCACTAGCGGTTTCGTAGCAATGTTTGATTTGTTCAATCCATTCGGTTTGAGCATATTTCGATGTAGATTGTGGGGGCATTTTTTCTAAACATAAACCTGAAAGGGGGAAATCTCAAATGATTCAATTACATAATTAATTAATTTTTAGTAAGTTATTTTGATACCTTTAATAGCAAATGATTCGGCTATAATACGTATACTACGAGGGGCCAGACTTTTTTCAGTCAATCCTTGAAGATCAGCTTCTATGAAGTGTTTCAAGGCACCTTCGTAATCTCCCAAGGCATATTGTACTTTGCCTAGTAACAGGTGACCGTCTAGTGCTACTCCACACTACAATGAAATTGTAATTTGAAATTTTCGCGTGACCTCGTAAATAAGATGTGAATTATAAGATAAATATTTGTGTTTACTTTATCGCCTTGTTCTGTAATGGCTTCAGAGAGACAGCTTTTAGCTTCGGATAACCCGATTCGGGCTTTACTGATGTTTTTCTCGATTGGTGGATTATTTTCTAAGTAGCTTTCCAATTTCGCTTCTCCAACGAGAAAGCTATGCAAAGGTGCTGGAAAGGAATATATGGCAAGTGATTTGGTTATACGGAGTGGAACGCATTACATGGTGAATATAGACTTACGTTTAGGTTTGATTAACAAATCAGCTAATTCTATAACCCTGTTCCAGTTTCCATCTTCCCTGTTCTTTTCGATATCATTTTCGACGATTATTTTACCTTTAGGAGTTTTCCCGGCCATTGTTCTTGGTTTTCTGTGTGAGAAGTAATGTTGAAAATTTTATAATTTTGATTATAACTTCACCTATTATGCATAACTTTCATTTTTTTAAAAATAATTTTTGATTTTATACGTTTTGATAATTATTTTGTTTACTCCTTGTTCCTTTATCACTCTCCTCCTTAAAAGCAATGTTACAAAAACTGAAAAATAACCCCTTCGGTTCTTCATACATATTTTTAAAAATATTTTACTTTTCGTATTATAGATTTTTTCCTATATTATTTAACTTATTATATCGTAATTTTTGTTTAAATTTTAAACTTTTGATCTTAAATTGCATAAAAATGGAAAAACTTGAAATGAAATAAAAGATGTAAATTTCTCGCGAACGAAAACAGTGTTGCCAAAAGCATTCTTATCGATTTATCTGTGACGCACGTGACACACAAATCAACAGCTGTTTTGTCAGCTTTACGCCCGTTGCTCAAGCTCATTTTCCCTCGAAAATTTCTGAAGTACGTTGCCGCGCAGTTCAATATTTCAAAAAGACAAACTCGAATGTAATCAAATTAAAGTAATAATAATTTGTCGTTATTCGTAAATTTTATTAGCTGAAACTTTACACGTTTGGTTTTGCGAGTGTTTTGTTATCACTGCAATTGTATGTTTCATGTCCGTGAACTAATAAAAAATGAAAACTGAAAAATCAAAAACCAAAGTAAACGTACGTACTTTAATATTTGTTTACCATCAAAAACGAAAGCTTTATTTATTTGATATGCTTTTTCCAGGTATTCAAAGATATGAACTCAAACGCTGGTGTGAAACAAGGCAAAAAACTCGCTGTCGGAATCAAAACTGAAGCTTTCGGTGACAAAGAAAATCTTGTTAAATGTCGTTTACCACTTAATGGGTGTGTTTGTGTACTGTATACACTGAGTTTTACAATTATTGTGTATATGCTAAGTGGTGAATTATTTTGCAGTGATAATCACGAATCTAAACCCCTTGAAAATGAAGATGCATCTAAAGATAAGAGAAACAAAACTAATGAAAATGAAGAACTTATTAAGGAGAAAATTATGAAAAAAATTACCGCCGAAGACTTGACTTCAGAAGGTATATCATTCATTTCATTTGTTTTTCATTCTTCGTATGAAATGATCGTGACATTCTTCCACGTATAGCTGGTCCTAGCGAAGTATATTGGGAAACTTTGGCTGAAAAAAGACGTAAAGCGTTAGAAGAAGCTTTACACGAAAACATCACTCTTCATGAAAAAATAGAATTATTGCAAAAAGAGAATGAAACCTTGAAACAAGCTCTAGCCGAAGCAACTGAAGTAATCCAAATGTTCAATGTAAGAATACAAATTATTTTTAATTCCACGTACTTTTTGATGTTGCTACTACGAAATTTCAAATTCAATTTTGCTTACAGGAAATAGCAGATGAAGAAAATTTACACGACGAGGAATCTACACACAATATATCTAGTGACGAGGAGAATAAAAATAAAAGTACACCGAAAACGTCTCCATTAAAATCCGCTTTTGGAGATGAGAGCACTATTCTTAATGAGACTGATGATTCTGTTAAACAATAGAAATGTATGCATTTATAGGTTTATTCGTTCAATTTGTTATTAGCATTATTTGTTCAGTTTTTCATAGAACTTCATCTTATATTTAATGGTCATATGATTGGTTGAAATTATTTGTAACTCTAATCATTTTATAAGGACTTGTAGTGCAGTTAGCATAATTTATGATTAATTCATTGAAATTTTATTTTACTAAAAATTTTTTAATTCATATTTCATGATTCTCAAAGGTTTGTTTAGTCTGTAAATTCATTAAATTTTATACTATTGATGACGATGTGTACTTATTCATTCGAAATAAGATAACATAAAAAATTGTGTAATACCATTTATTACGATGTGAAGTTATTTATACATAATTTTGATAAAAGTAATGATAAGTTGCAACGTAACACCAAGAATACAACACTTATATCACTGGTTATATTTTGGAAAATATTTTACAATTATTATCATTTCGCAATTCCCCATTTTACATCTAAATAAGTACAATGAAGTTATAATACAAGTAAATATCACCGAAAAGTGTAAGTTGGGTGAATATAGAAATAATACAAGTAAATTAAGAAAAGTACATGCATGTTACCAAAAACACTACATATTAAAAGACGAGCCACTGGCATATCAATGACAAATAACAAGATCATCAACATTCGAATACCGCTTAGGCCACCGAACAATATTAAAGAAATATAGAACACATAATCTTGCAAAATTTTCAATAAAAATGGTACAAATAAAGTAAATATACAACCATAGAAACTATATCCAACTAATGTGGCAACATCTGAAATTTTCAATTTTGCTTGAACAACACGAGAAGAAGCAAATATGAATAAAGAGATGACCACGTAGTAAATTAAGACTGTTGGTATCGCGTTTACAGCTGTTATATTAAAAGGACGAGTTGATTTACAATTAAATCCGTATTGTAAAAGTGATATTAACATAAGCGTAGACACTGTAGGTCCTACATAATCCGTAAAAAGGTATTGCTTATTATGATTAATCGGTGGCAGAAACGAAGATAAAATACGCTTTGGTAATTTTAACACAGGATCGACTACATTTTCAAAAATAATTTGGCAATTACGTTTTTTAATGAAGAGGTCAACGTCATTAACCGATAAATTTGCTATAACTACCGAATTAGACATTTTACTACATTTAGGAAAAATTAAGTACACGATTGCATTGCTACAGTAGAGGGCATCAGTGATGCATTACTTCTCTCGCAGACGCTTCTGCAGATTATCTCTGAACTTCTTCAACGCATCGACTACGCTGTCTACTTTCAAGGTCTGCTTGGCCAGAGTTTCATCCGTGATCGCTTTATTCTTGTTGAAAAAATAAATCACCAACTGAGCTGCTCTACGAATCGGATACGATTCGGATAATTTATTAACAAGCTGTTCGTTTCGAGCTAAATATCGCGAAAGTAATCTAAAAATCATTTTCTATTGAACTTCAAATAATACGATGAGAGCACAAAATATTCACTCAAAAACCATTTCGAACACTGCAACAGAACAATACATTTAGTCGAATAACAATTCATGCTAGAAAATTTGGCATCAAATCGATAAAAAATTAGAAAACAACAGATCTGCGAAGGATGTGAAGTCTACGTGTAATATGCACATATGATTCAAGTATTAATATTTAGCACTTACTGTAAATAAATCCCAGCTCTTTGTAAAAAGTAGAACTCAACGTAATAATAAATTGTTCATAACCTGTTTGATCTGATGAAATGCAGCTACGATCATCGCTACGAGATAAGTTTTAGTAATCTTGTACTGATAATGATAACGACAAGGCAACTTTAAAACTTTGGACAACTTTTCATTATTCTCCATTTTGTGTAGTTGCACGACCACTGGAGCGCTAGTTTCGTTACTCTGTCTCTGAACTCTGAAGTCTGATGCCTCCATAGCGGTGTTGCTATGTTCCATTGAGTCCAACGAGGATATTTGAGTCCATTCATGTCCCTCCGGCCTCCATGGAATAAGGAGTTAGGTCTTAAGTTTTGATCTTGGGTGCGTACGGGTGCGGACGTTGGAGACTTGAGAGTTAAGAATGGATTGAAGTTTGTAAAGTTGGGGTTTGGGCTTGGGCGCTTGGCCACTTGGAATGTTGCGCTTTTTCGTCTTTTTTGAACTAAACTTGAATTATTCTTAATTTTAAAAAATGGAAATGAAATGAGCTGAACTTGGATTCTCCACGTGCATTCAAATTAACTGAAAAAAAATTTTACGATATTGTAAATTTTTCTAGATGAATACGTTATTATTTTTAACCTTAAACGGATGAAAATATGTTTTCAAAACTTGAAATTTCATAAAATAATCTTTAAATTTAATGAAAATTTATTATTCTATTATCAAACACACACACTATAGATCAATATCAAATTCAATAAAAATGTTACAGAATTTTAAAGGCTAACAGCATACAGCAATAACTATGATAAAAAGTAAAAATTTGAACTTGGTAGGTTAGACTCAAACTTGACAAATTTCTTGCTTCATCTCTTGTACTTTTCTGAAGTCTAAAGCTTTCGCATCCACAAAACTTATTATTTACAGTAAAATTTCAAAATATTATCACTTACTACGTTTATTTACCAATAAAATTGAAAACATTTATTTTTAATTCAAGATAATTCAAAATTATTATTTAAAATAAGTTCAACTACACTTTATATTAATTATTAAAAATTTTTTCTCTTACTTTATGCCTCTCACTTTTTTCAATACTAGAAAAAAATCTCATACATTTCAGTTGGGTACTAACACTTACAGAAATTTTTAAGATTTAAGATTTGTAATGGAGAATGAAAATATTTCCACTATTTCAGTTCGTGTTTTATGTAAGATTACTAATTTTAAAATCTATAATACAGTCTTAAAAGTGACGAGCAGAAATTTCGAATTTCAAAACTTATTTAAGTTTTAATGAAGTAACAAAAATTTTAATCCAATTTAATTTTCGATACCAGTTTCAAAGAATTAAAATGTTGGATACAATAAAAATTTATTTACGTTAGGAAAAAAAAAACGCGAAAACTTTGTGGTAAAACTGATTATTTTTTGAAGTGTTGGTTTTTGGTATGAATATAATAATTAATATTTGTTTTACTTTTTACACCCCAATTTCATTTATTTATAGATTATTATAAATTATTTTATGTGAGCATAATTCATCAATTGACCAACTGTTCACATCATTATTCATAATAATACTAATAATAGGCTAACAGTTATTTGTGCTACTTGGCACCTTCTTGTTCCTCATAATTCATTTGAATCGATAACATAATTTATTCATTCCTACTCATGAAGAGAATCAATAAATTTCTAAAAAAATATAGAACTTTTAAATTACTTAATATAATAGGTATGATAGGAAATTCAATTTCATGCTACGTGAAGATCTTACAAATTTTTCCAAATTCCCGAGCGTAACTGAAAAATCAAAAAATTTAGAGAAAAAAAATAGTACATCAAAATTGAAAATAATGTACATCCAAGTGCAATCATGTCTTCGTCGTCTTCTCGCTCTCATGTTAAAATAATTAAATTAAAAATTTACATTTTCTTAATTTTCGCTATTTCCTTGATTGGCTCGATTCGTAGTTCACAGCATGATGTCACATTTTCAACTTTTAAACAGCCAATCAGAGCTTGCACAGTCAAAAGATGGCCGAAAGCAATACCTACTTAAGTACCTATAGCAATTTTGATTTTGAACTTTTGTCGTCCACTCACGTTTAATATCGGTTGTAAGTCGTATATCTATTAGGTAATTTATGTATCAAAGCAAAAGACTGAATCAGAGCCCGAGGAGCTGATACAACCGCGTCAAACAAAAACCGAGAATTCTGAACACCGATAGTGGCAAACACAAAGGCTTTAGAAATTGTTGTATTTTGATAATTTTCATCTTGTTTATTACTTTAATTCTTTACGAGTTCGCAGTAAAGTAAGATATTTAAGTTCAGTGCATGTAGAGGGTTCATACGTCTTGGTTCCAATGGATCGAGAAGACATACACGAATTCATCAGAAGG
The DNA here is from genome assembly GCA_009761765.1 of Phenacoccus solenopsis. Taxonomy (NCBI): domain Eukaryota; kingdom Metazoa; phylum Arthropoda; class Insecta; order Hemiptera; family Pseudococcidae; genus Phenacoccus; species Phenacoccus solenopsis. The sequence goes on along the minus strand of CM019755.1, from coordinate 25,217,468 downwards.
ATCCGACCTTCTTTGATAAAGCAACTAGATATCGACGCCGTAGAATATCTCTATGATAAAGGAAAAATTTCATTTCAAGATTATACAGAAATTAAAAATATTGTGAGTTTTCGCTTGTGCACGATCTCGTATATTTATTTTCCTAAGTATGTTTATAGTTCATTGACCCCGACTTATTATTTGCTCACAGGAAACCAGGGAAAATCGAATCATTCGCTTGTTAGACAAATTACCATCCCAAAGTAAAGATTGTTATTTGGAATTTCGAACTTATATCCGCGACGTGTACAGTTGGATATTTCAAGAACACAATGATACTTACTACTACGTAAGAGATAGCAACAATAGAGAAATAATGAGCATTTTATCGGCCGCTGAAGTGCCAGCATTGCCACCACAACACGTCTCTAGAGAACAAGAGGTAACGTGTTACTCGCATTTCAACATCGCTACCATACTCGAATTGTCTCACTAATTCTTTACTCTTTCACAGTTCGCGAAACTCAATAATTTCCTTCATCATATGTCTCGTGGAGAATATGTCGTCGTACATGGAATGGGAGGGTCGGGTAAATCCACTCTCGTCATAGAAGTATTGCGTCAGAGTGCATCTTTGGTACTCGATACCTTCAAAGTACGTTCATTCTCAATATAAATTTTCATTCGTTCACATTTTCATATTAATGTTCTTAAAATAGAAAAAAATACTATGGCATACCGTCGGTCGAGAATCAACCCTGAAAAAGGACAATCAACCCGAAGGCAGAGATCTTACTATCCTACAAGAGCTGTATCAGCGATTATTTCTTATACGTGGCTACAATGCGCCTCAGCTTCCACTCGATATTAAATGCGCCAAACGTATTCTTACAGACAAGTATGCTCGTCATTCACTGATACGTTGAAGGTCTCGATGAATCTACAGTTCTTTTTTCCTCAGGTTGAAAGAACCCGATCTACAAGATTGTCTATTAATTTTGGACGATGTACCGTCCTCCGACTTCATCGAATGCTTAGATATAGGGTGCAAGATCTTGGTTACCACTGACAATATATGTATTATGAACAAAACCAATAAGCCTATTTATTCTGTCGAGGTATGTGTTATTTTTTATTCGATATTATTCAACTAGAAAATCGTTTTGATTATATTTTTTTAAAGGTATCTTCGGGTTTTACTGAAAATGAAAGTCTGACTTTGTTCGCCAAGAACCTAGCCTGTGACAAGTCTAAATTACCTAGTCAAGCTAAATACATCCATGCTTTGTGTAAAGGTATGGTTCCAACTTATAATAAAAAATAAAAAAGTATCTATAAATAAAAAATCAATTAATGACTTTCTTTTTGTATTAGGCTTCCCTCTAACTGTATCTTTAGTAGCTTCTCAACTTGCTGAGTTCAAAGAAGATGCGTTGAGCAACAACGACCGATGGGATTCGTACATTACTCATTTAAAAAATAGAGACCTAAAATCAGCTATCGGGTATGCTCTAACAATCATTCAAATAATAAATACGTATAATATTTCTCACTATCCATAGTAATGCACTATTATGCAACTATTAGTAAGATTTTTTATTACTCTTGTGATAAATTCAAAAGAATCTCTCATAGGAGATACGATAAACACCGACAAGAACAAATTACTTTACTCTACAATGCTATAGAATTGAGTATCAAGAGCCTAGGTCATCTTAAGCCATTATATGAGGATTTCGCAATTTTTATGGATGACGTTAATATCAAGCCTGAGGTAAATGCTTGATTAGATTACAGTATTTCTCGATTGAACAGCTACACTTATCGAATGATGGAAAATTCTGCTAGGTTTTAAGCACCTTATGGAATTTGTCAAAAAAAGAAGTTGAAGATATTATGCTAGAGTTCGATAAAAAATGTCTCGTCATTAGAACATGGAACAGTAATATTTCGAGTTATGTGTATTGCGTACACGACCTCTTATTAGACTACTTGAAAAGACTATTGACCGAAACAGAAAGAAAAGTGAGCTTTATCGCCAACTTAATACTTTTTGAAAGTTAGAGTATACTTATTTTGGTGTTTAATAAAATAATTTTTTTTTTTTCATAGAATCTGCATCAAAAATTGATCGCTCGTTACCAAGCGAAATATGGAAAAATGGCTGCTAATTTTCCTACCGATGATAACTACATATTTTTATACTTGGGGTATCATTTGAAAGAAGCTGAATATTATGAAGAATTTCCTAAATTATATTTGGACTTGAAATTCATCGAATCTAAAATCATGGCTCATGGTCCTGCCGATGTCCTTTACGATTTAAAAAAATACAAGAATTACATAGCTAACGTAAGCTCGCCCGTAGAATTTATTAGTTCTAGGGAATTAAACACGAAAAAAAAGACTGCAACTAAATGTTGATTAAAACTGATAGTATTTTTGTACTATCGAGCTCCATTCCCTAATTCTGCAAAAAATAGTAAAAGAAATCTGATGAACGCCATATCAGGTTTATTAAGAAGTCGATGAGATCTCACTTGGTGCCTTTTTATCAGAAGTTAAAACCCAATGTAGTGTTTTCGCCGATACCTTGCGAATAAGTGGCTGGACGAAAAAACTTGCTTAAATTCGTGATATAAGCTGAAATAGTGAGAGAGGAAGTTTTTTAATGTGACGTGAACTTTTCGCCGTATGTTAATTTCTATTACAAAGTTCCCAGTAAATTGACATTTGTGGATTTTCTTGAAATTGAAATTTATTGTGGCAAGATATGACAGAAAAATGTTCATGAAATTCTTAATCCACTTGCACTCCGAGTTCGATATGCTGTTGGGGGGGAGGGGATTATAATCGATATTCAAAGACTTTTGAGAGGATTCGACCATTTATGTTGCCAATCTCCTCGATTATTTAAAATTTGTTTTGTTGATTATGGAGTTAAAAACTAAGAAAAATATTTAACCTAGTATGTACATGTTTTTTGAAAAGAGTAAAACTCGTGTAACTCGAGTTTTTTTTTTACTGAAAAAAAAAAATAAAAAGTTCACTCAACGTAAAATTGGAGTCAGATATTTCTTACTTTGCAAAGTATTGGCGAAGAAAAAAAACATTTTGATAGATTCAACCTTTTCTTTACTGGCATACCAGCGTTGGGCCATATCCTCCAATTCTTATCTTTCTCCCAGAGCATGTCTCCTTTCTCCAGAAAGTCGTCCACAGATTGTGTTGTGGGATGTGGAGCGTTTCAGTGAAGCTCCAGGCCCATGGGCCTTGCTTCTTATGGACCTCATGTCTCTTATCTCGGGGCTGCTGGGATTTCCAACTCTGAAAAATCCTAATGCTGGGTGCAAGAGTCGGGGTCCCTTAAGCAGACCTAGGATGTATATATATATAAAAAAAAGGTTAAATTTTCTCTATCAAACAAAATTAAAGGAAAAGTGTGTTTTTTTATTTTTATTTTTGGGAGTTGAGCACTTGAGCAGTGATAGCTCTCGAATTTTTTTTTTTTGGCTTATAGATATGCAATTGTAAATTTTATTAAGCTCAAAATACCCTCTACACGAGGATTTTCATTGATAAAATAAAATCGACTTTAATTTTTAGACGGAAGAAAATCTACAAAAATACGAAGAACTGACCGATTTCATCAGCAGAATCGGCGTATGTCTATTAATAAGTCGCGCCGACATCGTGCAGTTTGGATTAGCCGAATGTAGAGACTCGATTGTCTACAAAATGGCCGCGCAAATGGCGAAAAATTCGAACAATAAATATTTCGAGTATCTGTAAGCATGGTTGATCATTGACGTATATTGATGTCATTACGTTCGCGTCTCCAAGACTGCTTTATTTTTTAGCACGGATACCCCTAAGGATTGCTCGTCACCGGATGTTCATCACTATCGAGAGGCTTATACCGCAGCCATATTCTACGACAAAAATATCATTCTGGCAAACGAAGCCGGTACCATAAAGGTAAGAAGGAGAAAGGAACGTTTTGAAAATACGATGCGATGTACTTAACGATGCTTTTTTTTCACCAGCTGGTTGACTCGAATACGAAACAGTCGATCATTACATTCCAAGGTCATTTTAGTTTTGGAGTGACTCATTTGCAGTTGCATCCTAATAAATTATTTTTCTTATCGGCCGGTGAAGATAGCGATATTCATATTTGGTCTTTGTATAGTATAGAGAAATATACAGGTAATTTACCAGCAGGTTAGTTTTGATCGCCATTCGGTGTACTGATGAAGGCGATTTTTACGTAGGTAAACCACGTACGCCGTCTCCCCAACTTTCTCAACTTCACTGGAAAGATGCATGGCGTAGCCAAAGATTGTCTCATGAATTACCCGCTCTCACTTTGAGGGGCCACCAAAATACGATGGTTGATGTGCAATTTTCACCGAAGGGAAAGTTTGTGGTTTCTTCGGGCAAAGATAAACGTGTTATTGTAAGATAATGTTGCCAGATTGTACTGTCAAAGGAATACCAACTTTAATGCGATTTTTTTTTCACCAAAGATTTGGCGTTTGGTGTTGGACCAATTGACAATGGAGCTGACGAATTCTTCACGCGAAATTATCACGGTGAATGAAACGGTGGTCAGTTGCCGATTTACTACGGAAGAAGATCTTTTGATTTGCGCTCACGCCACCGGAGGATTCTTGAGCATTTATGATGTATTCAATGGTGAATTAAGATCCACCATTCGATTCGATAAACCTATCAAATCTATCGCTGTGATTCCAGGTTGGTTGGCTCAGCGTAACGTATATTTTAACGTAACGATGTAATCTTCATTTCGTGAATTCGGCTTCATTGAGCAACCGGTTGCTTACCTAGGGTGTTTTCTCTACGTAATTCGATAATTAAAGAATAACATAGGTTGTCTATAGGATAAAGCCTTGTACTGAAATTCGTATTAATTTTTCATTTAATCTTATATTTTGTAGACAGCACACGAGAAGGAATTAAAGAACGAGCATTTAATGAAGTGGTGAGTTAGGGATGATTTATTTGCGATATCGTTGTATATGTTGGTTTTCATACTTTCCTTGATGCTTCTTTAATGTACCTGTAGCAACCTTTTTGTTTTTCAATACCACTGTGCTTGTCATAAATATGTACCGCATGAGTGAAAATGTGCGATATTTTTCACGAGCTTTTTATCGTTGAAATGGCTTTATTAGGCACAAGGTTAAAGAAGTATTTACTGTAATTGGTCCCGTTGTAGTGTAAATAATATGTAAACGTACGGTATGATTGTAGTCGTTGAATGAGTTCGGTTTGCAAGTCTTGTGTGATCTGTCTAAAATATGAAGGTAGTTACCGAAGTTGAATTCAATATCAAAGTATAGCTTATCTCAGTTCGCTGGTCACCGATTTTTGTTATGTATGTGTATTGCCACAGCTTGTACTATGTGACGTAAAGCAAAGTTAGAAACTAAGAGTGGGTGCGAATTGAGGTAATCTGTATTCTTACATTCTATTCCACTTTAGGTAGTTACCAGGGTGGAACAATTTTTTTTTTTCTCGAAATTATTTGATAATAGGTAAGAAAAAGTATAAAATGATCCTAATATTATGCGTAAAAAATTTTAACTCATTGGAGTAATATTGAACGTGGCCATGGATCGAAGTTTATATACTTACATATATATTTTTTTTTAAATAAAAATTCCATCTTCGAGATATTTGGATTTTTTTCGAATCACTAGTTTTGCTTTTTTGTCTTTCGTCGAGATTGATCAATGGTCACTTTATGGGCCCCCACAAAATCTGAAGTCCTTGCTCCAAAAACCTTGAATCGAGTACAGAACATTATTTTTTATTTCAATTATATCATAAAGATTCTACGTATTGTGAGAATTTTTCACCTCATTCCTGTTCTTGAATTTAGGTGAGTTGCATTTATTGAATTTTGAACAAGCTTGTTCCAGGAGAAAAAGGCGACCATTACAGCGAGTTGAATTTAAATTTTTTTCAAAAAGTTGAGCGCGGTTAATCACAATAGTTGCTAAATGACCTCAAAACAAAGTCGTAAAAATTTCACTCCAACTCAATTTTTCAGACCCTCCTCTAACCCCCCCTCCCCCCATGAAATTACACCTGATGTTGGCACCAAGTGTCAATCTGAGTTTTTTGATGCTGTAACGTTTATGCGAAGTCATACTGAGAGAATAAGATGAAATTCAAAATGAAGTGAACTTGGATTGATTGAGTTCATTTAGAAGAAACTGAAATTCAGTTCAATTCATTTTTTTCTTCGAAATTGTAAGTTCAAATTGATTGAAGGAAGTCGCAATGTTACTTTCTTTTTTATCTTCAAATTTTGATTTTGGAATTTAAATTCCCCGTATATTTCAAATTCAGTTGTAAGTAATTATAAAATATATGGCTAAAAAAAATAATATTTTATTATTATTATTAATTTTTGAATGAAATTTAATCGTGCCTAAATAATTTTATATTCATTCAAATTAAAGATGAAAGAAAGTTGGGTGCAAGAAAGAATAGGGATTAAGATTGCGGGTGGAAGTGGAGGGGGAGGGTAATCAAGGTAAAACCATCTTCACCTCCTTGAAAATCTTTGAATAGCTTTGCTGTGCATGCAATCAAGGATTACTTAAAAAATAAAAAAATAAACATTTGTGTACGAAACGAGTCCGCAAAATTTAATCAGAAAAATTTTTTCAAAAATACAAACATAAAACTCGTTAAATTTTTTTTTTTTTTTTTTAATATAACGGTATTCATAAACTAAAAACGACGTTTCGCCGTACTTATCGGCATCTTCAGACATTAGACCTAAAGATGCCGACAAGTACGGCGAAACGTCGTTTTTAGTTTATGAATATCATTATATTTAGAAAAAAAATTCTTTAACGAGTTTTGTGTTTGTATTTTTGAAAAAGTTTTTCTGATAAAAAAAACATGGTTCTTAGATACACTTCACGATATTGATCAACATTTTTTGGGTTTTGGGTATCGAATGCAAGCAGTGGCGTATTTAGGAGGACGGGGGTTGGGGTCAAAAGTGATTTAGGGGAAAGGAATATGCTAGATTATGCCGATTGAGAAAGTGGTTAGAAAAGAAAAAAAAAATACAAAAAAGTTGGTTGAACTTATAAACCCCCCTTCCTTCTCAATGGTGGAATCCTGAATGCAAGTCACTGTTGAAAAAAAATTTGCAATTTTTTTAGGAAAACTCGCAATTTTTTTAATGTAAATATTAAACTAAAGGACTAAAATTTGTTAAGATTATCATACATTTTGATTTCTACGTACATACCCATCATTAATATCGTTAAATGACCACAAAACGGTTCCACCCTTGTAATTACCTATGGACTGGGACGAATGTGGAATACACTTTAATGAGTCTGGTTATTTGTTAGAGACCTCTCAAATCCAAGTGTTGATCATGGGCGACGATTATCTTTCGTTGAACAACATATCTCATCGAAGAATGAACACCTTGACGCCAGTACATAATGTAACGCATGATAAGTGCATTTGCGCGGCTGTCTCTCACAATGGAAAGTACGTGGCTGTTGCTTTGACCAACTATAATATTTTCATTAGCGAAGTGAAAACGTTAAAAGAAGTTGCCAAATTTCACGAAACAAACGGGTAAGTTTATACCGCGATATGTGATGTGAGAGAACTTACATCACGATTTACCTATGTCTTATTTTTCCCTGCAGTAAAATAAGAACATTGAATTGGTCGGACAATAAGGACGTTTTGATGACGACTTATGAAAATCGAGTCTGGAAAATATGGAATTTAGATATTAAAGATTCGTCCAACAAAGCAGTCAAGCTGAAGAAATCGGTTTTCGATGCCACTTGGGTTCCTTACTCAGATGGTGACAGCGAAGAAGATGGACTATTAATTTCTGCCGCGTTAGACTTTAAAAATAACATTAACGTATGTATCGTTCATTGAAGTTGAAGGCGTACTTGAACGTGTTCATTGTTATGATCCGTTTTACAGATATTTCACGACCTTCGACTAGTTAAAATGATCTCTGCTGAGAGCACCGTTTCGAATTTGTGTATATGCCAAAAAGAAACCAACTTGGTGTATGCATGCATTAACGGCTCCGTTCATATGGTTATTTCTGATAAATGGACTGACTTTTGTATATTAAATATTGATTGCATTCGAGTATGTAACATGAAAATATTTTACTATCTCGATACCATAGCGGTGTTAGTTCTAGTCGAAAAAGAAACAGGCAAATTCTCCTTAGTGGTGAGTGTAGTTGGAATGATCATTTATAATAGGTCACGTGACATAAGATTATTAATAATAATGGATAAACGTTTCAGGGATGGATTAGTAATAACAGCGATGAGGAACAGATCTGCGGGTCTAAAGTTCAGTACATGAATACAACTCCGTCCATTTTTGATTTTCACGCAGATATTAGAAATTCTTTTGTCTACGTAGCCAAAAATGACCATTCTTGTGATGTGAGTATTTTGCGTATTTTGATTTTTAAAATTATTTTAATAATATTGAAATATGTAAAAATATTTATCGAAAATAAAAAAAATTTGTCAAATCAATTTAAAAAAAAAAATTTACATTGCATATATTTTGAAATAATTTAGTAATTTTTGTTTGTTTAGATTTATGATCTCGCTTCCGGCCTTTTAAGAAATACTCTCGGTGATGAGAGACCAGATGAACTCGAACCAGCGATATTCGCCGATTTTTCTAGTAATTTCCTTTTGATGGCCACAGGAAACGAAAAACACGTGGTCGTTACTGATTTAAATACCAACGAAAGAATGAAAATTGAATTTGAAACGTTGAATGCTAACGTTTGCAAATTTAATTACGAAGGAACGTATCTAGCTATTGGTTTCACGTGTGGCACGGTTCATGTAAGTGTGTGACTTGTAATGCGAAATTAATCCATTTGGAATAGAAATATTTCATTTGCTTTTTTATTCTACAGATACATCCACTTAATAGCGATGAACCATTATTAAAGATCTCTGAACATAGTAGCAATGTGACTAATCTATCATGGTCTCCTATTAATAATAGACTGATAGTTGTTTTGGATCGGGACATCGCTTTATACGAAGTATCCAGTGGAAAATGTAGTCTAATTTCCGTCGTTTATATGAGCGTTGATAAAGTTTCTTGCAATAATGCCTTTAGTAAAATTGTAACCGTTGATAGTAGCGGCCATTTTCATGTATTGAAACATCCACTTTGATTGTTCTCTTGTTTCCTCTTTTTTATACGAATTTTATTACGAAAACATTTTTGTATCGAAATAATGTTGTAATTACCATTTATATTGAGTTTTTATTAGTCTTATTTTGTAAATAATTAGAATTAAGAAGTATTACATACCGAAATTTTTGGTATATTTTTATAGACATATTTCTTAATTATCTATTTATATTGAACGAAAACCTATTTGTAATTCGTTTTGCTCTCTTGCATTTTTTTGTACTTTTATTCTTTTTTTTTTAATAAACTTTTTTTCCTAATTTGGAATAAATTATGTCGTTGAATATTTGTATATATTCTTGAATGAAAGAAATTCCAGTTATTCGGGAGACATTCATTTCATTTTATAGATGGTAAATTGATGAAGTCAAAATTTGAAACAAAATAGGTAAAATGTAAGTAAAATCAAAAGAACGAGTTTTTGAAATTCGAAAACAATAACGAAGTATAAATGCAAAATAAATGTATTTTAAGTAGGAGTTTTCAACGTGTTAGAAATAAGCACGATTTCAAATGAGGATTTGTTTTTATTACTCCCTCCTTTCATCCTTTCCACTTCATCGTTCCCGCCTGTTTGCTTCGAGATTGAAATCATTAAAATAAAATGCGAATAATGGGTAATTTTGTGTAAATTTATGTATCTTTAATGAGTGGTAACGATGCCAACATTTCAAGAAACTAGTACCGAGGTTTATAATTCAATCACGTCTATCTTTAGCGTTTTATTAGATGAGAAATCCTTATCAGTTGGAGAAAAATATATTTTTTGTAATTTATTTTTTAGGATACGGCGATGAAAAATGTGATTATTATCCATCCAGGTTCGTTATACATTCGAATTGGAAGAGCTTCCGATGTGAATCCGATTACTGTATTACATGCTGTGGCTAGAAAAAGGTATCCCGGTGGAATTTCCCATGTAGATCCTCTGCTTCCACCAGTTTGCGTTAAAGTAAGTTGATGTAATTTGAATTGGAACTATTTACTTCGTGAATAAACCATCTAAGGTTTTGTTTAGAATAAAGATAGTTTAAAGGATATCGAAGAATCCAGATTACAAGTATCAAGATTCCTGCAATCGCAGAATCAATCTTCCGGTCGACGGAGATATGTAACACCGCCACAACAAATAGCAGCTTTTAACAGGTACATTACTTCTATTTCAGTAAAACTGAATATATCAAAGTACGACGGAGTAAACGATGTAAGGAAAATTTGTTTTTTTTCTTTATAGACGAGTCACTGGACAAGTTCTTAATGCATCCGGTGGCGAGTGGTATTTAACTGATGACGATGTGGTGATTGGAGACGAGGTAAATATTCTCGAATTCATACGTTCTCTCTTTCTGACTCGATTTTAATAGCAATCGTAGATTTTAAATTTAGATCCAGATTCGAATTACAACGTACATTTTCCAATTCGTCGTGGTGAACTGAATCTGCATAAAAGCGTCGGCGGTAGCTTACTCAATGTTTTAGAAGATTTACGTACAATTTGGTCTTACATTATAAAGTTTCATTTGGGTATCGAAACGAAAGATTTAAAAGTAAGTGGATTCTAGTCTTCGTACGAATAGAAAAACGTCAAAGACTATAAATTTTCATTTTAGGATTACAAATGCGTGCTCGTAATCCCCGATATATTCAACAGAAATCACGCCAGAGAATTCACCAATTTGTTGTTAACCACGATGAAATTCGGATCGTGTTTTCTAGTCCAAGTAAGTCTCATTTACATATCTAGATCACGTACTGAAGCCATATTGAATTTGCTCTTATCCCAGGATCATGTGGCAGCCACGTTCGGCGCTGGGTTGAGTTATGCTTGCGTTATTGATGTTGGTCATGAGAAAACATCCATTAGTTGTGTCGAGGATGGTATTTCACTACCTAATACTAGAATTAAAATGGGCTACGGCGGAGCAGATATCACTCAAACTTTTCACTGGCTGTTGCAAAAATGCGCTTTCCCGTATACTCAATGCGATCCTTCTACTTTGAGGTTGGACGCTTTTCTCATGCAGAAGTTGAAGCATGACTTTTGCCATGTTCATTTAGATGTATGCGGATGTTACGAGAAAACGTTTGTTATTCGACAGCCCAGGAAACCAGTTCAACGATATACCATTCAGGTGAATATTCGATGTATTTGTCAAGTGGACAGCGAGGCTGCCGAGATATGGTTGTAAACAAAATGTGTTCTCGCTTAAGCCCGAAAAATTTACCCAACAAAGAGTTCAAAAATTTAAAAAAATAATCAAAAATACGAAGAATACAATATTCTAAGTTTAAAGTCTCAAAGTCTCTAGACTTGAAAAAATAATAAATAATTAAAAAACAAGTCTTGAAACAAAAATTTTTCTAAATTAGGAAAAGTCTCCTGATAAAAAATGTTTATAAGTTCAAAAATCAAATGAAACTATTATTATCATGAAAATAACATATTAATGAAAAAGAAGAGTTCAAAAATGATAAAATATTAAAAAATCAAAAATGAGAAAAATGGATAAAAATTAAAAAAAATTAAAACTGAAAAATTGATCAAAAAAGTGGAAAGTGCAAAAATGAAAAGATACAGAATTGAAAAATATTCAAGTGTTCATCGAGAAAGTTCCAAGTTGATATTCAAAAATCAAAAATTTTGAAAACTTAATACTTAAAACTATAAAAAATGGAAAATATAATTGAAAAAAGTTGAAAATTTTTCAAAAAATAAGAAATCCCTATTGTACAATATGAGAAGTGTCTCTGCGACAACCCTACAAAATCCTACTCCCTTCTCTTATTTTAAAACAAACTAATCTCCTAAAGTGTATTTAATCCACCATAGTTACCGTGCCTCTGGTCTAGGCGGTAGTACACAGCACGTAAAACCTAAGGAGTAAGTAAGTAAAAACCATTTCAAAGAAAATAAAAATAATTAATTTTGCTCTGACCCTGGTTATACCTCTCGGCAGCCTTAATAAATGTACCTCAACAGCTGACACCACATTCTAAAATATTACTCAAATATAGGTGGGTGATGAATGTATAATCGCAGTCCTCTCAGTATTCCATCCCGAACTACTAGGTATTACCGGCTTAAAATCCGTAACCACTCAAACCAGAACACAATCTCATTTCGAAGATCCTCTGGATGCTGAGTATCTTCGAGAAACCAGCGTAAGATTATTTCATTAACCGTTCATTAATTCATCGCGAATCATTACGTTCACCAAAATCACAAATTTATAGCGAAGAGGTACCAAAGAATCTTTAGAAGGAATGACCGGTGAAACACTCGCCGAGGGAAGTAGCACCTCGAATCCTCAGGTCACTGGTGAAGAAGACTTAGCTGTAGAAGGAATCACCGAAACCGTCCAACAAACTACTGTATCTACATCAGATTTTATATCCGAAAACGGTCATCCCGTTGGCTTAGATGTTGCTATCGTTCGATGCATCGAAAGATATGGTAAATAGCTATGCAGATTTTGCGAGTGAATTACTCATATCGATTTGAACGTTATATTCTTAACCTTCATTTCAGGCCCGGAAGAGCAAAGACGTAAATTTTACACTTCTGTCTTAGTCGTCGGTGGCGGTATTAAATTTCCTGGTATTACGGAATTTTTAGAAAATAAATTATCCAAATTGATATCGCCGCCACATCAAACTGGTAAGTATGATGAAAATATGTGTCATTAAAATGAAGAAAAATAATATTTAAAAAAACATAAGCAGCTATGTCACATTATTACAGCTGAGTTTTTAAGTGGGGCCCGTTCAGGTTAAGTGCATTTGGAGTGGAGTTAGATCGAAATACAGCTTTTTGAGGAGCTTAGTCATACAATTTTTGGAATCCTGTATTACTTATACTTTGTATTTGGGGTTGGTTGGGAGCCAGATTATGATACCTGATTGTCAGAATTTGAGGAAGACTTGAGGAGTTTCAGATGTCTCGCAATTGATAAATCTTAATTTCAAAATAAAAATTAGATTTCATTGTTGAATATTAATTGTAAGTTAATGCATTTTTATATTAATATGGGTGAAATTTTATTTTTTGAATATACTCATCCCGCACACAAAATTTCTCTTTCCAATATAATTTTGACCGCGAACTGAAAATTTATATTTAAAAAAAATCAGTTTCACCCCCCTCCCCACCTCCATGCTTCCATCCTAACTGTGGCTCTGCTTCTGGCATTCCAGACATATTTTGAGCTGTAAGGTAGAAGAAATGTTATTTCATATAATAAAGTAATCTTGATAATTATATAATAATTATATCGTCGAGGCATTCCTTGGTCCAAAAAAATGTTGAAAAAAAAGTTAAATTAATAGATGAAAAAAATGTTTAAAATTCATTTTTAATTAATTATTATTTAATATTAAGTATGTTAATCAAGGAAATCAAAAAATAATTCCATAAACAATGCAAAAAAAGGTAAGCAGCCATGCCGCATTACTGGAGCTGAGTTTTCAACTTGGGCTTGTTCAGGTTCGGAAATAACATTTCTAAACCTTCATGTTTACTAGCCACCCCATTACCAAATCTGAAAACCCTTACCCTATCTCCTCCAAAACCACTTAAGAAGTTGAATTTTAGAATATGTATTATTTCTTGCCTGCAATAATCATGTGAATCCATATTTTTTAAATTTTTGCTATTTGAGACCCTTCAAGTATCCTCAAATTTGGACGATCCGCCATTTTGCACCCACCTCGATCGCCTAGCCTCCCTTCAAAATTTAGATAATCTGCCGTTTTGGATCCATTTTGACCCAAATTGAAAAGGTCATATTCTGGTTATTAACTCACCTTGCAAACGAAGTTTGACCTTTCTAGGACGATTTGGTGACGAGATATGGATGATTCATGCAATTTCCTGCAGCAGTTTCTCCTTAAAAAAGGGTTTTTGCTGTAACTCTCCTCCAAATTCACTTGGAAAGCTGAAATCAAAATAAGTTACTCACTTAGGCTCATTTTATCATATGATACCGCAATAAAAAATTTTCGACCTGTGTACGCCCCCCCTCCACATTTTAACCCTCACAAAGCAACACAAATATACACAACATGATGTCAAAAAGGACATACTCTGTTAAAAAAAATAAAAATTGACAACATAATGTCAAAAACGACATAAAACGATTTGAAAACATCCAAATATGTCGTTTTCGACATTATGTTGCGAAAAAAAATCGAATCTTTACATTTAATGTCTTTTTCGACATATGTTGTGGTATTCCTTCTCCCCTCCAATACCGTGTATGGAAGTAAATTGGGGATGTAGTATACTTCTTATCTCCAATAATCATATGAATCCATATTAATTACATTTGTATTAATTTAAGGCTCATCATGTTCTACTCAAATTTGAATAATCCGCCATTTTGGATCCATTTTGATACAAATTCAAAAGATCATATTCTAGTCACCAACTTACCCCACACACAAGGTTTCACTTTTTTAGGTTCATTTGATGGTAGGGCATGGAAGATTCAAGAAATTTCATGACTACAAACTTCCTCAAAAAGCCGTTTTTTGCTGTAACTCTTCTCAAAATGCACTTACGAAGCTGCACTTTGGATATGTTGGTGTCCGTGATTCACTCTTTCATATGAGATCAAAAACGAAAAATTTGAGCTATTTGCCCTTTCTCCAGCTCCTCTCAAAATTTGAATGATCCGCCATTTTGAATTTTTTCGAAAAAAACAAAAAAGTAATTTTGTCGCATTTTTAAGAAAAGTCTCTCACCAACTTTTGAGCAGTTTTCATCCCTATCCGCCAGGGCTATGCACGAGGGAAAAAATACAAGTATACCAAAAAACTGGACATTTGCCATAATTATGATAAAAAATGATCTGAAAGGGGAAAATATGAAGGCCAACCTTCTCCCCGACCTCTCCTTCCCAAATCAGATAGCCCATAATAGCTATATTTTTCTATTAGAAATTCACCTGAAAATTTTTTCTCTCTCATCTCAGAAATGGTAGAAGTGATTATGTCATCGAAAGAGATCGATTCCGAAAACACGGTTTGGAAAGGAGCCGCCGTCATGGCCACTTTAGAATCAGCCAACGAGTTATGGATACATTCTCAAGAATGGGAAAAATGTGGAGTACGATTACTGCGAGAAAAATCCGTTTTTATTTGGTAACCTGAATTCGGAAATCATAATAAAGACGAGCAAAATCATCGCCAAGTGGGTGTTCCAATATACTCAAGGATGCTCTATTGAAAACTTCCTCGAATCTACGAAATAAAGAACCTTATGTTTTTTAGAAAGTATAAGACAACGTGGTATTCGTAATTGATATCTCAACGCCGAAATGTGTTCGTTTACCTACTATAATTATCTTCCAGCAACCTGTAATTTTACTAAAATAGCTGGATTTTTCGTGTATTCGCCAATAACTGTATATGGTGTTGTTTGCCAGTTTTTACGTGTATTTTTTTTTAATATTTTTATTTTTTTCCATTTGCCTAACTTTTATGAAAACTAAATACCTTTTAAAATTCGTCGTCTAATTATTATTATTTATACGTTCATACGTGCGTATTTAACAGGCTGTTTACGTAGATGAAAAAGAGTATTTTTGAACTTTTTATTAATGTGTAACGCGTTTACGTGGTAATTTAAAATTGACAAATTTGGTAATTTCGAAGCGTCTACGAAAATAATTCGAACGTCGGTAGAATAAAGAAGCGGCGTTGTGGAATGAGGAAAATGTATTCACAAACGTTTATTCTTACGGTATTTAAAATTCTACACGTATAAGAAGCGGTACACTGCCGAGAAAAAACCCAAGGTTAAAATTTTATCGTCTCGTGATTCAGTCAACGATCTTTTCAGCGTCCAAGAAACCAGAGTACCTTTGTGAAAGTCAGCTGCATCATTGGTTGCTTACGTAACTACTCGAAGGAGTAAATCTCTCCGAATAGAATTGATGAGAAAATGAATACAGTGCAAGTTCAAACGTTCAGTTGCTAACTGCGTAGTAATATGGAAAAAAATTTACATACTTGAAACAAATCTCTAGTTTTTCATTCATCTTTGTTTTAATTAATTCCTAAATAATTACCCAGCTCCTCCGTTTCGAGCAGCTAATTGATGAATTCAAATGTAAAAAATTATTTACATAGTATGGTCATTGTTTAAAACTTTTGTTTTAATCCCTTGTAAATATAGCTGATTTAAGTGTCGACAATTCGCGTCACAACGTCGAATTAAAGATTAATATCTTTGCTTTGTCTTACCAACGAGCCAATGTACACAAACGAAGTTTTCATACAGTCGTGGAAAAAAAATTAGCCGCGTCCTTGGAAAACAACTCGTCGCAGAATAATGTCACTACGTTTTAGAGCGCTGTTGGATACGTATTATGTCGTTAAGGAAATACGAGTGAAACCTATTATTATATTAATTTGAATTTCTGATACGGTTAATTGAGCTTAGATAGTTTCTTAATTATAAGGATGCGGCTATCTATGAGCGAGTGGTCATTGACGAAAATTCGTTTTATATTGCCATTCTACCACGTCCATTTGCCATACATTGTACGCACATTTGTACACATATCTTCACACTTACACCTATACGTATGTTTGCGTTGAACGTGAATCTCCCGAAGCAAAGAATATAACAAGCGTGTAAATTAATACGTTAATATATTGTTAGCGTCCCACGTCAGTTGTGTTATTTTTCTTGAAATTATCTAGCCATAATCGTAAAAAAATTCAGATTCGGGTATACTTATAGGATAGTTATTACTATTATTATTTCTTCAATTATTACCGTTATCGGAACGGCTGATTAAAAACCCACACTTTAGGTGTGAATTTCAGGGCTCATAAAATGTATTCGGTTTCCGTTGTATCGAAATTGAGAGCGCGGTTGCGAATGATGTGGGTTTTAAATTTGTTATTAATTCGCTACCTACATACGTAGTTCATTAGCATTGATAGGATTGGAATATTTATATAGCGCGACATTTAATTTATTCATTTGGGAGCGTTTTCGAGGAAATGGAAAGATTTTATGAATTCGCCGATACTTGGATGTTGCATTAGATTTGAACAATGTAGGTTTTAATTCATTTATGAGCCAACATAAGAGCATCTATGAGTCAGTACAAGGTATCATCGATATAATTACCCTCGAGATTTTGTCTAATTATAGTTCAACTTGATTAAAGTATAATTTGTGAACGGATGGATACTGAAAAATTAAACCAGTAAAAAATCAAATCGTGTCAACATAACATATAAAATGAAAAAATGTAACTCAACATATATGATGACTTCATAATATTTTTACAATTTTTTTTTTTTTTTTTTTTTTTTAAACTAAATAGGTATGACATAATTTTTGAAGAATTAAACTACCTACCTACTTGAAATAAATGAAATCTTGATTTTAAGATAATCAGGTATGTTGAAAAAATAAAAAAAATTCAACAAATCAATGATTTATTGATCATGTACTCGGTAAGTAAATAGATACATAGGTACCTATGCGAACAATCCTCATTTTCTCAATTACTTATTTTAGTCCATAAATCAAAAAATATAACAATATCATTATTTTTTTAATCACGATACCTATTCAATAATGAAATATACATTACTACTCGAATTGATTTAATTGAAGTTACGAATCGATGCAAATGTATTTTTCGTACAAACTTAAAATCTCGATTAACCCACCTGCTTGAATCAGGAAGACGAAACACGGAGACCACTAGTCTATGAACGATGTGATTAAATTCACACCTACAGATTATCTATACGAATATTTAAATTAATTCAACCAACATAACGAGTAATAAATCTATTTTATACACTTCGGGGGTTCGTGCTTTTGGCTCAGTTATGATTTACATCTTCGAGAATTAAGAACGAAGTATTAAGAAAATAAAAACTAAATTTACTATAGCTTGGGTGCCCCTAATTTATAGGTACGTGTACGTTGTTGAAACTCGTCAAGCAAATTAATACAAGTGCTGAAATTTCGTGCAAAATGCATCATTTATAAATGAGTATATATTTTTATTTAAAAATTTTATCTAGATGCCTATTCTTTTTTTATTTTTATTTTTTTTTATTGTGCCATATACTGCAACTTTGGTGATTTTTTGTCAAAAGTTGACCTGGAAAACTTCTTGCACGGGCAAACTTAATCTAATTAAAGAACTAGCCTATACTGATCTGTCCACGAACGTGTAGAGTGCGCTGCAGTTATTACGAAAAAAACTAAGTCTAAAATTGAAAATAGGATAACATTCAAAAAAATGCATTGGCTCTTATGGGAGCATTTTCATTTTTCACGTTTTACACAAAAACAAAGGGATTTTTTGAAATTTTAGTTATGTAGTTATTTATAAATAATGTTATGCTCTTTCCAACAATGTATTTTTCAATTTTAAAAAACTGCACTTTTGATAAAAATCAACTGTTTACATTTCAAAAGCAGTTTTTCTCGATAACTTGAATGTTTACATAAACGCCACGATGTTGAACTTAATTTCGAATTTCGTGTTGAAGAATCATTTTTTCTTTGTTCAAATGTAAATTATGATTTCATAAAAAATGAATATTTTGTGAGTTTAAGTGCTACAGTCATAAAAAATGCATCGTTGGAAAGAGCATAAAAATCTCTATAAATAATTACATAACTAAAATTTCAAAAAATTCCCTTGTTTTTGCGTAAAACGTGTAAAATGAGAATACTCCCATAAGAGCCAATGTATTTTTTTTAAATGTTATCCTATTTTCAATAGTTCCGACATTCACCACCAGATGTTAGGCACTCCGAATGAACAAGTCAATCACTTATGGTTCTTGTTGGATCTTTAATTCATTTTCGAACGATATTTTCCATTATTTTGTAACAAGGCATACCTTATCGTTCCTTATTATATTGCATTGAATTAGATCGTTAACGTAAGCTGTAACGGTTTATTAATATATAATTAATTATGCATAATGAAAGTTATCGAAGCCTGATTATTTCATTTTCTAAATTTCTGCAAGTAATTTAACAGTTCTGATAGATCCTTCCTTCTCAAAATCCACCATTCTGTAATTAAGTCTAAGCTTAACTGTAGAGCTCAGCTAATCAAGGAATTTTTAAAATTCTTGACCCAATCCAAAGGTGATCCGACTTCCTTTAGTAGCATTTCATACTTCTCCTATCTTAGGTACTTTATGCCAATCAGGAGAACTCCCTCTTCCTCTATATCGCCACTACAATGAAAAATGAACGTCGTGCTACTATTATAGATACCATTTCAAACCCAAATATTAATTAGACTTTCTTCTAGCACTAAATGTATATTCACTAGAAGTAATAACTTTCTCTTCCAAAGCAATAATTAACGAAAATTTATTGGAATGGGTAAGCAAGAAAACAAATTGATTTTTTTTGAAGGAGAAAAATTATTTCTTATCGTTTTACGTTGCTCCAGATCTCAAGTCTCATCCAAGAAATGTGATTTCATTTTTATTCGCGTCTGCCCTATCTTATAGGATAAGTAGGAAAATAAGTAAAAGAAATGAAATGAACACAAAACTACGCTAATAAAATTTAAGCTTCTTCTGTATTACAGACAAAATTTTTCAACTCATTTTTTTTGAGGGGCCAAGTCCAGAATTCGAGAAAATTCAACTTTTGTCCTACCACGAGTCATTATGTTGTTGCTGGACAATTTTTTAGCTGAGTTTTTAATAAAAAATGATAGATTATTGCTAATAAGGAAACCTTCCGAACCGTGAATCATTGATTTCGATCGGACAAAAGTTGACAGCACATCACATGGAAACAACCCATAGCCAATGGAGGGGTAGGGAGGCTGAGCTTTTGTAAATAAATTTGAACTTCTCTAATCAAATTTTATATTTAATACAAAAGTATCAACCAACAAAAAAATTTCAGCTGTTAAAGTAAATATGGGAGCCCGGGGTTTAAGTTCTGAGAAGTAGGCAAAATCATGAAAATCATTAAAATTAGAGAAAAACAACATATAGTACAAGATGAAGACGAATGTAATGTTTTCATCAGATAACACCGTACATTCGTAAAAATCCATGAAAATATTCTCAAAGGTGGGCGAAAATTTTTAAGAAAGAATATCGAGTAAATATTAAATTTGGCATCCAAAACCTGTTACATCCTTTAATCTTATGATACTTAAAATAATGTATTTTGATAGATTTTAAAATTATCACATCGAACGGGTATTTCAATGTGAAGGTTGAGAGGGCAAGTTTAAAAAAAAAAATACTGTAATTCGGGTGCATGCTGAACTTAACATCTAAGAGAAGCTAGACTTTTTATTGCGATTATGGTTCACTCATCTAAATCATTCTAAATCGATTTCAGAATTGAAACATTGCATCAGGGTTTTCATCAACATTAGGAGGGTTAATAATTTTTCGAAAAATGCTAAATGGATTAAATGAATGAAATATCGTCCTAATAAAGAGTCTAGCTAGTTTCACCTGCCAAAGTTAATATCACTTAAGTTATGGTATATCTGAAATATTGATACGCTCCCCCCCCCCCCCCCCCATTTAAAATATACATGACTCGCATAAATTCCAAAATCCTTCAAAAATTGATCAAATGAGTGAAAAATATTATCCCCATAAACGGTCTACCTACTTTCAGCTGACAAAGTTGATAGGTATTGTTTTCGGCATATTTTCAATGATTTTCGCGATTTTACCCAATGTTTGAAATTTTGAAGCCTTTTCCCAACTTCCTCACCATATTAAGTATGGCATCTGAAGTTTTTCTGCTTAGATGTGCTTCTCATCAGACTTGTCGGATTAATATCCATGATTCACGGTTCGGAAGGTTCCTTTGTAAGCACAGGATTTAGCGATAGACCGAACAAAGGAAATTTTTGTTTAATTGCAATTCAGGCCATTTTTGGTATGACAAATAATCAAATTTTTTCCTTTATTCATCTCAATAATTATGTAAAAATTCAATGTGCGTCTGTTTATGTTCTAAAAACGTTTGAACTGTTAATCCAATAAGGCTCATATTTGCACCATACATTTGTATTATATCTTGGAATGTTTAAGATGAAAAAAAAATCGATACATTTCAAAATGGCGAATCACTCAAATTTGAAGAAGAATTGGAGAAGGAGCGAATGATTAAAATTTTTCGTTTTTGATTTCACATGAAAAATTAAATCAAGAACACCAACATCATCAAATTTTACCTTCCTATTTATATTTAGAGTGAAGTTAAAGCAAGCAATGGATTTCTGAGGAAGTTCTTAAGTCATGAAATTTTATGAATCTTCCATATCACAAAATAGACTTAAAGAGGTCAAACTTTGTGTGTAGGGTTAGAGACCTGAATATTATTTCATGAATTTGGACTAAAATGAATTCAAAATGGCGACTCACCAAAATTTGAAAAGAACCTGGAGAGCCTCAAATTACTAAAAATGTGATTCATATGAACTCACATAATTACTGGGGCTAAGAAGTATACTATATCGCAAATTTATCTTCACATATGATGTTGGAGGGGAGAAGGAGGGATTATAGATCTCAAAATATAGTGGGCATGAGCGAAACATTAAAAATTTTTAATTTTGGTGTAATAATAAGAAGTGAGCCCAAGTGACTAACCTATATCAATTTTAGACCCTAAGTGAATTTGGAGAGGAGTTAAAGCCAAAAATAGAATTTTGGAGAAGAAATGACCATAGGAATTTTATCAATCATCCATAATCTAAAATGGCGAATCGTCAAATTTTGAAGAAGGCTCAAGGAGCCTCAAATTGCAAACGTTTATGAGCTCAAATGATTATTACAAGCAAGAAAATATTACAATAGATTCGAAATTCAACTTCTTTGGCTGTATCTGGAAATTTGAATAAGTCCAAATTAGAAACTCAGCTCCAGTAATGCGGCATGGCTGCTTACATTTTTTTTTAAATTTTAACAATATCAATTGCTATTTTTTTAAGCTTTAACTTTCATGCAAGAGGATGTCTGTTATTTTTTTGAATTACATTAATTATATTTAGAAGTTTCAACATTTATGTAGGTAGGAGTATAGGTATCTTTGTGTGAGTGCAAGACGCCGTTATAGAAAAATGAAGTCTACCATGTTAGCTAGTATATTATGTTATTAACCTATTACATTATTTCCCTCATTTCATAGCACAAAAAAGAAAGCATGAAAATCGTTCAGAATTTGGTCAGAGATTACACATGTGAAGTTTTAAAGGTTTTGATTCTACTCAAAATGACAGTTCGACCTAGATGTGAAATGTTGAAAAGAAACGAAAACATCAACATGTTCAAATGTCAGCTTCTTAAATGAATTCGAAGGAAGTTAAAGCTAAAAATATGTTTTTGAGGAAGTTTTGAGCCATGAAATTACTTAAATCTCTCACATTTCCTCCCTAAATGCAGCTAAAAAGCTTAAATTTTATATCGAAATAATTGAAGAATATGTGAAATTGTATATGCTCAATTAAGTAAACACGTTCCTTTTGTCAGTTAGAATGCTCCGGTAGGTAAAAATTAGATAAGACTTGTTTTGAATTTGACTGAATAGGAATAAAACCCATATTACACATCATATCGATACATTATGCATTTCTTAATCGTTTTCAGAAGTATGCACGTGAAATATTCAACTTTCTAGTGAGTAGGTAAATTAAACAAAAAAAATTACGTCCCGAAAACTCCACATTGATAGCTGAAATTTTTTACGAAATTTGCGCTACAAAATACGATTCGCAGACATGAAAAAGAAAACATTTTACATATTAAATCAGTTAAAATACAATAATACGACAGGAAAACCGAAAAAAACCACGCGAGTTGAAATCAGACATAACTCACACACATTACTCTCAGGACTTTTACAAAACACGTGTAATTATTCAGAATTCAAAAACTTAATAAAAAAAAAAATTCTTCCCCCAAAATCACTCCATATATCAACAAATAAATACCTTACGCACAAATAAAACAATTTTTTTGGCACCATTGTGCAACATTATGCAGTAGTTAAGATCATAAACCTGCTTCCCTGGGTTAACTATTCTAGCGTTACTGCCTACGACAATTTACTCTACGGATACCATAGGATATCATAACATAAAATATACCTAGCAGATTATCCTCCCACCCATCTCCCGTCACCGGCGCATACTCCGTTTATCATCAAAAGTGATTAAAAGTTCGTTTAGTTCGCACGCGTCGTTTTCTCCTTCGTCTAGGTTAGTTCTCTAACTACATTTTTGCAACATTTTTTGGCGCGTATTTTCACCTTTCTAATTACGCCCGAGAGGCGATCATTTTTTACTTTTTCGTCTACCATTCGAGCGTGCTTTTTTGTGATTCTTTTCAATGGTGGCCAGACTTACGTAGTAGCAGTTTCGTGGTAAGTTGAGTTGGAATTTGTTTTCTTCATTCGTTGATATGGAAGTAAATGAATAAATGTGGTTCGATTTAAATTTATTTTCGTATAAATTTAAAAAATAAAATTCAAAGATATTTTAACCCAAAAATAATTTTTTGATAGTCCATCTCAGCAATTTACCTACATATCTTGAATGAAAAAAAAAATCACAGTTCGGTTTATACTTATCGCATTTATTTTTAATAGCAACAAAAGAGAAATCACAGACAGAATGCTTCGCTGTCACAACCTATGATACTCATGTTGTCATTTGCCAGACTGTAATTTAATAATAAATTCTACAGAATAGAGAAATGCTTTATTTATGATTGTACGAAGTTGAAATCTGATAGTGATAGTACACGTAATAAAGTAATTCCAAACTCATCTACGAAGAAATTTTCCCAAGTAAAAAGTTTTCTTACACTTTCAGCTTTTATGATAAAACAGAAACGTTATTTCATTTAAGTTGAAAAATATGTTTATTATTTGCTTCGCCATTTTATAATTTCATTTTAGGTGCTTAAGTAGATCAATTTACACATAATCAAAATTATCGTTTTAGTAATATATTTCTTTTTCTGAATAAAATTTAAGTGGGAATAAAAATGTTTTAAAATTTTTGTGTAGGAGATGGTCCAAAATAAGTTATGCTAAAATCAAAACAATAAATTATTTCACATACAAAAAATTTGTAATATTATTGAACTTAGCAGGTATGTACTTCTTTGAAATTTGTTTTCGTTGTTGTTGTTTTTTTCTAAATGAAGCAAAAATAAATTATAACAATTTTCCATGATTCTTTTTCAAGAGGAAAAGTGTATAGTAAACAAAACGACTTTTTTTCGAAAACAGGAAAATTACTGCAAATTCTTAAAATCAAAAATTATCCTTTTAAGTGAGTACTCCAATTTGTATAATTCTTAATGAGTTATGAATAATAGTATTACTCATTCGTCTATTCAATAGTATTTAATTTTCAAATTAGATAAGATGTTCATAATACGAATCAGCAAGATGAACGTGTATTATGAGTTATTTATTTTGTTTCTCAAGAGATAAATAAATTTTTATGAGTCTTTATAATACCTAATACCAGTTGGGTTCAATGACATCAAAGTATTCATAACAAGAGAGTAGTTACAGATTCTGAAAAAGTTCCACAAAAGTAAAAAAAAATATATATTGATTGATTGAAAGATGATGAAATTTATAATAGTGAGAGGGAAAATATATTGTAATATAAGTGCAAAAACCATAAGAAAAATTATCTGATTTTTAAAATCTTTCATGAATGATTTTTGAAAAATGCCCTATCAAGTACCTTTTTTTAAAATTGATAAATGAAGTATAATGTGCACTCCTTATAATATGCGATAGGTACCAAATACCAACCCCATTCTCGTCCGGATATCGGAATGATTTTTTTTTTTAATTTCCAGTAACAATGAGGACATGCTTTGAAAATCTGTACCTCACGTTCTATGAAAGATGGGAATGATCGATTTGCCTCAAAATGTACAGCTTATGATACAATATTATTGGTTAAAAAATAATAAATGCAGATTCCGAGAGAGGGGAAATATCGTGAAATTAAGTACAAAACAACGTATGCAAAATTACCTAATTTGTTCAATTCTCCTCAATAACTTGAGAAAATGTCTCATCAAAAAGCCCGTGGAGAGTCAGAATCAGCCCTGATATGAAACGAATTGATTGAGGGCTGGATTCCAATTATCCGAACCGTAAGTCCCAGTAAATGTTGAGGCAGTAGTAGTGAGGGGCAGTCCCCCCAGTACCAAGTCACTGCATGATAATAATACCTATTGTTTATTTTATTTATTATCTTTGCTTTGCTTTGCTTTGTTTATCTTAGTTTACTGCATGACCAGTTATATTATTTTTGTTTTATGTTGTATTGTTTTATTTTTTATTTTTTATGCTCTATTCACTTTTTATTTGTCATAATGCTATAATCCTGCTTTGCTTATAATTAACCATGATACTCGTTTGTAGTGTGGAAGATGGCCGCTTGCCTTCTGGTAGGCCTCACCACAAAAATTTTATTGTTAACTATATTAACTAATAAAGGTTTAACAAAAAAAAAAGCCCTGATATGAAAATAATTTTTGGGAATCTCTATTCAATGTTTTAATTACAATTTTGAAAATTTTTTAAATATAAAATTTTTATTTTCGGGTCCTCTCAGAAACACGGATTTATGGGCAATCTACTCCCGTTGCCTCTCCTTCTTCCCAATCGTGCTTATTGAGTATACCGTTTAAATTTTTCTGGATAAATTAACTTGCATCCTAACAACTTGGAATAGGTATTAACTCCATGACTGCTTAGGTATCAAAATGAAAAATAGTAAAATATGTAAAAGAAGGCTGATTCATCATAATAATATGGTCAACTTTATTTTATTTTCTATTTAACGGCAAGGGTCATTAAATTTTATTACCTCGGTCCTTTTTTCAGCCTATTCACACAGCAGGGGTCCTTTGTGTTGTAAAGGTACTATAGTCTGAACCAAGACCCAGGTAACAAATAGAGAAACAATAACTCTGGCATTTCACTTTTTTGGTAAAATTTCAATTTTAATATCATAGAGTGATACCTAGGCAAGCATGGGATGTAACACATACTGCAACTTCTAAGAGGGTGCACCTTAATCTATGGAACAATTTTAAAGAGAGTACTTGATGAAGCATTTTTTTAAGATATTCTGGAAAAATTGAACAAATTGAATGATTCTGCGCAAATTTTTTACACATTTTTCTCATATATTCCCCTCCTTGAAGCTTCACATGTACCACTTTTCAACTAATAATTTTACATTATATGCTGTATGTGTTGGTGTAAACACCACATTCTCATCGTTGATATATCATGAGCTGAAAATTTTCAAATCATATTATTATTAGCATTGGCAATTTTCTCGAATTGATATAATTTACATTTTTTCATTTCCATACCCAGACAAGAATGAGGGGTTAGTATCAATACGGCACGGTATGCTTATTTTTAAAAGGTGTAATTGATAGTGAATCAGATGATTTTCCGAAAGCTTTTTTGCATTTATTTCACAATATTTCCCCTCCCGCACCTTCTACATTTAACTTTTTCTTAATCAATTATATTACACCATACAAATGCACATGCTTATCATCAATAGACCATGAGATGTTAATTTTCAAGGTATATCATCATCATAGGCTAATTATTTTATTCCAAAGCGGTATATCTCAGTCCCTTCGATATTCTGAGTAGGCAAATATCATTATATTTACTTTCAGATAATTGATACAAGACGTTGCCTGAAACATCCTGTATACTTGAATTCGGTAATTTTTAAAAACAATTTTTTTTATTTCATATTTGTAAATTTAAAGACTTTTCATTGAGGGATAGGTGACAGAACCTCCAAAGGCTCTACAAAAATTTGGTGCTAAGGTCTAAAAACCTAAATTCGCTTTGGATTCCATTATTGAAAAAACTATTTAGACCAAAAAAGAAAATGTGAAGTTCGTCTCGTAATTTTTCTCTAATACAAAAATAACCACCACTTTCATAAAAATTAAATCCAGCTGCCCATTTAGGTTTTTCGAGCTTAAACGTGCATATAAAAATGTCTCATTACAATACCAATAACTACAGTACCCACCTAATTTCACGAGACGTTGTAAGATTCCTCGTTACATTTTTTTTTAACGATAGGACTATTAGGGCTAATTTCACATTAACGCAGGCAATTCGAAATAATTAACACAGCATTTCATCTAAACGTTTATCCTTATCTGTAACATTAATCCGAGAAAATAAATCGTATTTAAGTCGTTCACTCATCGTTACCAACTTCCATTCAGATTATCTCGATTTGATATCCGCAAATCAAAATTCATCAACCGAAATTGAAACTATGTCGCGAGACCTTCGAGCGCCACTCCGAATCGCAATTAAAGTGACGCGAAATTGGTAATAATTAAAATTTAATGTATTTTTTCCCATTTAACGACTTTACGAAAACGATTTCGCGCCGTTCGACTCGTTTGACGTCGTTTCGTATTACGCCTAATTGGAGCGTTATCGATGAACGAAAAAATGCGTCGAGGAGTGCGTAAATTTCATACGTATGGTCGCGATTCGCGAGTTAGCCTTAGCCGGTGGAAAAATTAAATAATACCAATTTACGAAACTACGTGTGTAGAAATAAGCGGTGCGCACCATGTACGATGTTTTTGAATTCACATTTCCTTCTTTTAAACCATCTCGAAGCGCG
This sequence comes from Phenacoccus solenopsis, assembly GCA_009761765.1. NCBI lineage: Eukaryota > Metazoa > Arthropoda > Insecta > Hemiptera > Pseudococcidae > Phenacoccus > Phenacoccus solenopsis. The sequence goes on along the minus strand of CM019755.1, from coordinate 25,189,512 downwards.
AATTTTTTAACTTAATAACACTTAATGATAGGCTAGTCAAAAAAAAAACATGTTTAATCGTGACCACTATTGTCCATGTAATCTGATTTAGGCAATTTTTTACATCGTCCTCAAATCTCGAACGAAGAATACATTCAGAAGTACAAAAATATAAGGAGTTCCGGGCTGACGAGAGAAAATTAAGGAGATGGTAGAGTACACAGAATAAGCACGTCTTTACTATTAGTCTACTTTCTATGGCCTTTTGCTGTTCATTTGAAGAGATAGCAAAAAGTAATACATGAAAAATTAACGCAAGGAGGCACTGAATCAAAATATTCAATGCTTCCTACACAAAGTATGCTTAGTAAGGGATGAGGACTCTCAAAGAATCAAAATTTGTTATGTTTCAAACACCAACATAGCCCTATGAGGCACCAGCTCCCTCCAAAGATTTGAAGTGAACTTAATTTTTCACTAGAAATGACCGGAGATGAGTTTTTGGCATATATCTTAGTGAGTATCGCTTTTACTGAAAAAATTTTATTGAACAAAATTAATCTATTATTAATTCTGAACAAAAAATGTTTGAACCTTTTTTTGATGAAATGCTCCCCAAAGTCAAAAAAGCTCCTTATCTGTTTGTTTTTCGAACTTGATGATTGAACAATTGAACATGCCTATTCAAGTATCATTTTTGCATTTATCTCGGTGAATATGAAGTTTACGAAAAAAGAAGTTATATACAAAATGATTGTACTTTTAATTTTCTACAAAAATAGTTTAATTCATTTTATGTGTAAGACGCACTAGAAGGTGAAAAAACAACTCTGACCTATCTCATAAACTGGAATATAATTATGAAGAAAAAATGTATTTGAATTAAGATGAAATTTAAATATGTTGTTCACTTGGAGTGGGGAGTTCCTACATCAAATTTAGAGCCTTCGTCAACTATTCAGCGAAGATAGTTAAGGGCTCCTAAAAATGGAGGCAATTTCAAAAAAATCGATGATTCTGTTATTTTGCAACACAAAAAGGGTTTCGAAGAACCAAAATCAAAAGATAAGTCTTGAAGATGTTGAATGATTTTGCTCATCGCTATTCCTCTCATTATGGTTCTTCGCGCTCTAAGTGCTTCTCGCAGATAAAATAGTGCGCAAAATAACTACATAAGGACCTGGATGTTCGGATAGTTTGCACACACATACTCTGCGCTCATAATTTGTTGTTATTTACGCGCTATACCTATCACTGTCGGACGTTGAAGATATCTGTTGGACTCCATACTCAGCAAGCCAATAAAGGTATTTTACCAACAACTACCGTGATATTTGTTGATTTTTATTAACCGTTTGGTAAATACTGGTAACAGTGATGACTCGCGATGTTTTTTCGTCCACAGTGATTTTTCTTTCATCTCGTCGCATTAGTGTACATTTCTAGAAATCGGAATGACCACCGATAAACGAGATGGTACGAGCCCACAAAATGGTGGAACATCAACCAACATCATCCTAAGTTCACAAACTAATGAACCATCTACAAACATTACTGCACAAGCGCTCAGAGACATGCTTATGAATTATGAGGCTTTATTTTTGACTATATACCCCTGGACCGCTCGAACTGTAAAGAAAAATTCTGTCGATATTAAGTGAACACTCTCAGACCAAAATGCGTCTGCGCATGCGCAAGTTAAAGATAACAACAGGAACAGCTGATACCAGTTGAACTTGTTATACTCGAAACTCGAAAATAATATTGATAACCTTGAACTCGCGCATGCGCAGATGCATTTTGGTCTGAGAGTGTTCACTTGATATCGACAGAAACTTGTGCTATTCTAAACAATGAATTCGTGAGGTCCAGGAATATATAGTCAAAAGGCTTTATCGTAATTGAATCGACTATAGCTGCTAAAATGCCCCCCTTTCTTAAAAAGTTACGTTGAAATTTGATTTGACATGGCGGAAAGCCAGTTTGAGTTTTCCCTCGCGAACATTTCGAGAAAGGATATAAAATTTCACCTCAAAAACCTATGAAGATTCCGAAGATCAAAAAATTATGACGCTATTTAACGAACTTCAGTTTGGTGATGAACATCCTATTAGACATTAGATTGACCAATGAAGACATACCTTAACAAACCTAAAGTGATAATTAGAGTTTGTTTGGAAAAAAAAAGTTTTTTTATGAGAAATATGCTCGCTTGCCAGTACACTGGTGACCGAGGACTTCCTTAAAACCCTTTTTTTAAACATCTGCCTAATAGCAAACCACCAAACCTACAGGTTACATCATAAATGTCATACTTATCGAGATGAATGCGAGAATTGTACTTAAATGAACATGCTGAATCGCTAAATTTCAAGAATGAATGAATAAGGGGCTTTTTTAGCTTTGTGAAACATTTTTTCAAAAATACTGTTAGAACTTTTTTTGTCCAAAATTAAAAATAAATTAATTTTGTTCATTATCATTTTTTTAATAGATACTATATTCACTAAGATATACCGTGCGCCGAAGTGATTCGGGTACAATTAGCAAAAAAACCTATTTTCCAATTGAAATTGTAATGCAGTTGAAATGAATTTATTATCCTTAAAATTCATTGAAGTAATTTTAAAAATGATTTCTGATTTAGAAACTGTAATTTAACTCTTATTTGTTATTAACAAATTGAGATTTTTGGGCTGATTGTACCCAAATCACTCGGACGCATGGTATACCAAAAAAAAAAAAAAAAAAACTTTTGAAAAGGATTTTATTTCTCTCGGAGGTCATAATTAAGACTAAACGAAAGAAAATACTTCTACCGAGTGACTACTTGATTCGAGTACCCAAGCGAAAAAATTAGCTAAAGGGTGAAAAAATTCTAAACATATATGCATTTTTGTCAACGAAAGTATAAATTAAAATTTTAAATTACATTGATAAACATTTTTAAGCATTAAATAAATATTATTTATGCCATTTATTCTTGCTAACATCATTCAAATACATAATTTATTTCTATCAGGGAAAGATTTTTTCGCTTGAGGTGCTCGAATCAAGTAGTCACCCGGTATATTATTCAGGGTAGTATCTTGACTCTGTGTCTAAAAATTACATTTCTCTAGTCATTTTTCGTGAAAAATCTTTGAATATGGTAGGTGCCTCTTGTAACTATGGTGGTGTTAAAGACACTGTATAGTTTTCATCTCTGAGATGCCTGATGCCCTTTAACGAGAAATTCAATGTCCACAAGGCCACCAAGAAGTACTACAGGGACTAAATTTTGACCCTTTGAGGGCTCCACCTGGTATTGAGCAAATTTTCGATTGAGAATATTAATAATATTAATTAATTTAAGGCTTCCATGATTTCATTTTTCAAATTACTTTTAGCCACCTCTTGAACTAGGAAAATCGGTTTTCAAGAGCACTTTTTGGGCTAAAGAAAGTATGTAGATTGCATTTTTCTTATTCGCAATGACGTTTATGAATAGAAAATTGAGTAGGTGAGCTTAGTTTACGCAGGGGCGTACCGAAGATCTTCTTCGGGGGGGGGGAGAAAACCAAAAATTGCCAACTAATACCATGAAATTTTACCAACTGTTGACTTTTTTTTTTTTTTTTTTTTTTTGCTCCACGAAAAAATATAATGCACAGTCTTGTTAGTCTTCAAAAAATTTAAATACTGCACAAGTGGTCAAATTTACCAACTTTACGCTAAAACTCCAAATTTACCAACTTTTTACGCTAAAACTCCAAATTTACCAACTTTCCAAAAGCCAAGGGGGGGGGAAGCTCCCCCCTCCCCCCTTTCGGTACGTCCCTGAGTTTACGTTGCCCTTCTGTTCTCCCTTCAATACAGAAAACTTGATACATCTAATATCAAATATTCTGAAACACGAAGACTTACATTAGGAGGGATTAAGTAATTTTTTGATCGAAATTGATAATAAGCACTGTCATTCAACACATCCACTGCGTCTAGTAATATGTAATTACCCTTTTAATCACTTTTTATTTTTCATTAACAACTATATGCACGACTGGCTTTTAGTTTTGAGGGCACACTTATCAAATGTAATTGATCTTTTTTCGCACGAACATAAATTGCAATTATCATAATTCTTTGAAAGTTTAAAGACTACTGGGTATTTACATTTACGTAAAATATTACTCTTTTATTTCCTCCAGTACCTTCACGTCATATCATCGTTTAATTTTGCGCACGAAATTTATTATTTTAATTTTGCTAACCTCTGAAACACATTTTAGCTAATTAACCCGCTCTTCTATGTCATTTCTTTTCGACTTGACGTACCACTGAACACGTCTAACGATAAAACAACATAATTCAAACTCAAAATTCTCGCGTATTACGTATTTAGGCATCAAATTATCAGCTCTCGTATTCAGCATTAGCGGAAAATCCCAAAGGTAAACCTAAATTAAACATTAAAACAAAAGGCTAAATGGGTAAACGCGTCGATAAATCCCTCCTTTCCTACCCCACGCTGGTGAAATGTCTTTGATGTTTCTGGGATAAATTGCATTATAGTTGTTAGGATTTTTTTGCCGAATTTTATAATGGTTTTTTTTTCACTTATTAAAACTTTCAAAGTTGGAGGTAAAGATTATGGGTGTAGTTTTATTTTTTTTTTAATTTTATATATTTATTATTTTCTATTTATCAATCTGTGATTAAATTTCTTACATTTACTAGAAAAAAGATGTGCATGATTTTACTATTACAAAAAATCTTTCAGTAGATACTTATTTTACATTTGAAGAAAAAACCATAAAAAAATGTTTTCTTCAGTGATTTTTTAATGCTTCAAGACGTCAATGATTTTATATTTTTTAATATCACTGCCTATAAATGAATATTGGTTGCGGTAGCAGAAATCAGTGTTAGCAACATATTAAATCTATTTTATTGTTTACTAAAAGGAAATTTGGGACTTTGCTTGCATGGGTTTCTATCGAACGCACGGTAATATTAATTTTTTTTTGGTTTAACATCGAAACATTAAATTGGCCAAAAGTCTTTTTACATTTCTCCTATTATCAATTCTAGGTACAATTATTGTAAAAAACCTCAAAATATCTGTCAGGCAGTATTTTCAAATTGAATTCTAAAACTATTACTGCAAAACTGGTGGATTTATAAATTTTTTGTTTTTTCATTTCTTTTTTTTTTTAGATTACAACCCTCTTGGCTAAAACCTGTTAGCTATTATTTCTCTAGTACTATGACTGCATTGAGCACTTCACATATTGGCATGAAAGCACCCTTATTTTGAAGAGCGAAGATTTTTAGAAATTCGTTTCCACAGAAAATCGAAATTTTTTTCTTTGTACTGGGCGTGTATAATTGCTGGATTTTTACGTCCAGTGTCAGAGGGGTACGGAAAGAGTGGATTTTATATTTGGTTTTGTAATTTGAGGTCTTTGATCAAAAGTAGGATTTTGTTCATTTCTGGAAGTAAATCTGGAATTATTGGGAGGTCTTCAGATATACCTAGGTTTTGTCTGAATGACCTGAGGCTAGGGCAGAGGAAAAGGAGGTGTTGGGTGGTGATAGGTTCAGAATTGCAGTATTGGCATGTGGGTGTGGGGGCCTTAAGGTACAAGCGGCTGTGAATGAGTTTTGTATTGTAAACGTTGATTTTTTTTCAGTAAATTAAGACAAGTTGAGCAAAAAATAAGTCCCAAGTTTGCTGTTTACTTAAACAACAATCAACAACAAATAGTCTGAAATTTAAAGATATGAAATCTCCCTCGCTTGACCTATCCTTCTAAAATCAAGTAGGCTATAATAGCTCACATTTTCTTTAAAACCTTAGCTAAAAATCAAGGTGTCACAAACTCTTGAAATTGTATCGCAAATTTTTGAAGACTCGTTTCATGATGATAAATTTAAAAATTCTCAAAAAATTTTACAACTTACACAATAAATATTTATTCAAAATTTATTAAAAATCATTTTTTCAAAATATCGTCACCGTATGCTCAGCTTTTAAGAATAATTCCAAACCCTCTCAACGTCTGGATTTATTTCTGAAAATACAGATACGAGCACCTCTCATAGTGGCATTTCAAAATAAAATCCAAATCTAAAATTCGACTAGATATTTCGACGAATTATATCGACTCCATAATAAAGCTCGATACACTAACCGAGTATATCATGTCATCATCCGATTACCGATGATTTAAAAAAGCACAGCCTCAGACGACGTTTGTCGCATTTTTAGTAGCTCCTTCCGCGTTAACGTATTGTCACGTATGATAGCCTCCGTTTGTCTACTTTACATCGACGTCGAACGTGACACTGCTTGGCGTATCATAGATAACATGTACTAATTTAAATTTTGCGCAGCCGCTTCCTAATGACAGCCATTCAAATCCTATGAATTCAGAGTCACAGAAATGGTTAGAGAGTAGCTTTGAATGGACCTCTGTAGTATATATCGTCGTCTAGTTATGACTTTAGGAACTTCTCAGATACGAGGAGGAGGGCACAATAAAGCTCAAGCTGATAATCACGTTGGGTAAAAAATCCAAAACCTTTTGGAACAAATTATACAGCAAAGAATATGCCTCATGTATCGAATATGAAACAACTCTCACGTCTCATTACCTCTAACTAGCACACCAATTGGAAAAAGTTCAACAAAACCTAACCGTTTGGCAAATAGAAAAATTACATTACAATACAGATCGTCGCCGCGAACGCAATATACCTAATAACGTGCGTACGTGTTTATTCAGCTCAACGTATGGCTTTTAATTATTACGCCATAGTCGAAACATATGGTTATATTCGCGGTTTTGATGACGAAAAACAAAAATTACTCGCCTCATTCACGCCACCTATGACGTCACCACGTAAAGGTGTGAACGGCGGTAATGACGCTCCTCTCCAGACATTAAGCACGAACGCTTTTGTATACTTTCAAATCATATTGTCCTATTGTAAATACACGTACGCACACTTTCGTGCATATAACCTAAATTTAAATGCTTTTTGTTCTTCTAAGCGTTCTTTTTTTCGCACATACCGCCGCGCCGTTTATTTATGACGTACCGGAAGAAACGTAGTGACGTCTACATAGAAATACCTGAGCGTATAAGCGACCGACCGTGATTTACCTTCTCGAACTCCAGAGTGTCGGTAAAATTGACGTTAATTTGTCGCTACTTACGAAACCCTTCGTTCCCTTCTCCATACTCGAACGTCTGTACACAAATGAATTATTAACGAGACCCGGCTAATTGAAAAGTAAATAAATAAAACCTCGCCAACGCCGAATCCTCAGTTTTGTAAGCCAAGTTCAATATACCTACTTCACGCTAAATACCCTGATCATATGGCGTCGCGTCAGCGAGACCAGAATGATTTAACGCTCATTTAAACTCTTCGCTACTTGTATTTTTGTTTTCGACGAATGTTTATTAGTAATATCGAGATGTTTTTCTAAAATTAGATTCGGTATTTTTTTTCACCACGTATATCGAATTTTTACTATTGTTGGATCGTGACACGATGTGACGCCTACTCGTTACTCTGTACTTATTGATTTCGTGCGTTTTAAATCATTTTATAAATTGGCAATGTTTTATATTTTATACTTACGTCGAACTAGTGCCAAATTTGAAATCACTCCGATATATAAGCACTCTAATATTTGAAAAATGCATATAACTAACATTTTTGACGTTTATTGATCGTATATTGAACTAGCGAAAAGTTTTCCCTTTTTATTTATGTAATTGGAAGAACACAAGTTTTTCTCATATACGTAGTTAGATGGAAATTGCAAATCATTTATTCTGATTTTATGGATTCACTTTTTACCGACAAGAGAAAAGGTTCGCATTTAATAAGCCTTAAAGCTCCTAAACGATACAATTGTTCGAGATAAATGTCTTGTTAAAGAGTAACATCGTAGAAAATGATCTATATGTTTTCACTATCTCATAAGTCTAATGGACTATGGTGATACGTAGTGATTTTCATTCATCATCGTGTAACTAAAATACTTTCATTTTTGTTTTTTAACTGAGTTTTTAATTAAAAATAATAGCTATTACACTCCATATGGTTAAAGAAAGATAGTCATGGAGGGAGCGACTTCAATTTTTTGCAAATGGATTTTTTTTACAACAAAACGAGATTAATTTAACATGAAAATGAGCAGAGAGAGATCCTTAGACTTTAGATATTATCATTCCACGTGTGATTGGGTTAGGTTATTTTTCTCTAATGTTCTCTCGCTAAAGCTTGCTGCACTGTTAGAATCATATGACATCAAAATTCTGAGCTTAACGAAGGGTGGTTGCGCATGCGTATTAGAAAACACAATCGTTTAATGTTGGATCTCAAGTTGTCCTGATTTATCTACAGATCTCAATCTAGTTAAGAAATCTATATGCCATAATATATATTTTCCACGCACGTAATGCGGCAAGTAAGGTTAAAAATAAAAATCGCTGAAAATTAAGTGAGAGACTCTTTGTGGAAACGCACAACATAAATTTTTGATTTTCTTCAACATGGCGGATCATTTGAATTTTAAGAAGAGGTGGAAACAGGGTCGGTCAAAATTTTCGTTTTTGATCTCATATAAAAAATTGATGCCAGGATACCAACATATGCAAATTTTAGCACCACAAAAGCACTTGGAAAGGAGATGAAAATGATTTTGGAGAAATTTTGAGACATAAAATTTCTTGAATGTTCCATATTTCCTCATAAAATTTATTTCAAAAGGTGAAACTTCAAATGTGGAGGTGATTGAGAACCAAAACACGATCTCTCTGATTTGGGACAGAATGGATCAAAAATGGGGAAAGATTAAAATTTGGAACCTCAACAAAACCGAAACCGTTTTCTTTTCAAAAACCATAGGCTCAACGAAACCAAAACTGTTTCATTTTTAAAAACAAAAACCTGAACAAAACCAAAACCATTTCATTTTCAAAAACAAAAACCTGAAGGAAACCAAAACCGTTTCATTTTTAAAAGCCAAAACCTAAACAAAGCCAAAACCTAAACAAAGCCAAAACCTGAACAAAACCAAAACCATTTCATTTTCAAAAACAAAACCTGAACGAAACCAAAACCATTTCATTTTCAAAAACTGAAACCTGAACAAAACCAAAACCGTTTCATTTTCAAAAAATAAAATCTGAACAAAACCAAACCGTTTCATTTTCAAAAACAAAAACCTGAACAAAACCAAAACTGTTTCATTTTCAAAAATCGAAATCTCAACGAAACCAAAATTGTTTCATTTTCAAAAACCGTAGCCTCAACAAAACCAAAACCGTTTCATTTTCAAAAACAAAAACCTGAACAAACCCAAAACCGTTTCATTTTCAAAAACTGAAACCTGAACAAAACCAAAACCGTTTCATTTTCAAAAACCAAAATCTGAACAAAACCAAACCGTTTCATTTTCAAAAACAAAAACCTGAATGGAAACCAAAACTGTTTCATTTTCAAAAATTGAAATCTCAAAGGAACAGAAACTATTTCATTTTCAATAACCAAAACCTTAATGCCGAAACAGTTAAATTTTCAAAAACTGTAACCACAACGAAACCGAAACTGTTTTATTTTCAAAAACCGAAACCTGAACAAAATTGAAACCTGACCGAAACTAAAACAGTTTTATTTTCAACAACTAGAACTTCAACCAAACCAAAACTGTTTTATTTTCAAAAACCGAAACCGGAATGAAATCAAAATAGTTTCATTCTCAAAAATCGTAATCTCAATGAAACCTAAACTGTTTCATTTTTAATAACTAAAACCTCAATGAAACCAAAAACGTTTTATTTTCAAAAATCCGAACCTCAATGAAATCGAAACCAATATTGAAACTGTCTCATTCTGTGATTTCAGCTCGTAGCGTATTTGCTTAATAATTTTTTTTTTTAGAAGCACTTGATGTACTATATTTCTTAAATAGATTCAAAATATTTTTAGACCTATGAATGTCAAAAAAATTGTTGATTCAAATAACATAAAAATTTTTTAATTTAGGTATTCAAAAATACATTTTTTGGAGTTTTTTAAGGAATAAGAAATTCAAATTCCATTTATCTCAATGTGGGAAAAGTAATGATTTGAAAAATTGACATCTTTTACACATATTACTCTTTATATATTTTTTAATGTCTACTTACAAAATTTTCACAGTTCAATTTTTTTCTGTTGGTGATGGGGGGGGGGGCTGGCGGGGGAAATTTTACGTAATGTAGGGTTTGCTATTTTTTAAGTTATTTCAAACGATTTATGAAGGTAATCTTTAAAAAATGCATTTTTATCTGTCTCTTTTGATTAGCTTCTGAATTATGAGAAGAGCTTTGCATTCTTTTGGATAATTTTCAAACATATAGCGAAAGACTGAATTCACTTCACTCGAATATGAATAAATGAACCTCAGACAGGCCCCATATTAGGAAAATTGTCAACAATAAATAAGCTCAGGTAGGTTTTTAAAACCTAGACGAAGGAAACAGATAACAGAATTACCAACTCCTTAGGATAAAAGTTATAATTCAACGCAGTTGGGGGTCATACATATGCGTGAAAACAACTATGCAGTTTCGAATTGTAAAAATTTTCTGATTGTATCACCCAGAAAAGATGTAGGTAGGTATGCGATTTTTTCGTATAATTGCACGATTTACCATAAAAAGCAGGTAAATTTGACACCTCGTTCGACCAAATCAATCATACCACTCCACTCCTTTTATCGAATCATTAAATGAGCAATATGGTCGTATTGTTCATCAAAGAACGTCGGAAGCCGATACACGCGATAAATTTTCATCTTCATCAACTCGGACGTCGAATCGTCTTCATTTCCATTTTAATGGTCTTACAAGTTTTCCATCACGTCGATAATTATTTACTTTGTGTGGCTTGGGTGGATAAGTACGTTGGTCGGCGGCAAAACGATGCAAAAATATTTTTCATATGGACTCAAATTGATAAAATATGGTCAGCCTTGATCAACAAACGTAATGGTATATTTATGCTAATTTTTTACTAACATAGGATGATCGAAAATGTGTCCAAAGAATCGGCCCTCGTCAGTGTATTTATTAAATTAAAAAAAGAATTTATTGTGAATTGTAATTATGAAAGAAAAAACGCGTCTGCCGCTGGATGCGGCGAGTGTCGAATGCAAAAGTAAATAAGTTCCTCTTATTTCCTTCTTTACATTGGTAATTAAAGTGCGTATGATGAACAAGGTTGTCGAGAAAACCTTCGAGGAAGTTTATTTTGGATATTGAATTTATATAAATAGTGATAAATTTCGCATATTTCATTTTTTTTTCTCGGCTCGACTCGCAGTAAAATATGTCACGGTGAAGTAAATGTCGAGTCGGTGCGAAGCCGGTATTGCTGGGTTACAGAATGCATTTGAAAACTGCATAGTTGAACGGATGGTGGTGTTTTTAACATAAGAGTTGGCACTATATGTTCATGATGCATATTAATGAGAACTGGAGTGACTAGAGTTATCCTTACATTGCATTCTTGAAAGGAGGCAGATTACTGATTCCTCTATTGGTTAATATTTCACATTTAGGGTCTGTCAAGACAAAAATCCAACTCGCAATTATTTAATGGCAATAGTTGTTGCAATTGGGTTTTTTTTAAAAGGAGACATACTTAGCCCAACAAAGAAGTAAGCATGTTTCTACAGTTTGTGTTTGAGAAAATTATGATGTAATAGGACAATTGTGTTAAGAACTTTGGATGAATTTCTGTTTTTGTTTTTTTCAATGAAAGGAAAAAAGGCAAGTGAGTCCCCATTACTATCCACTCTGGTTCAAGATACAAAAATATTATCCCCGCACTTGCCCAATGCCAGATTTAAGCACATAACTTTACTTTATTGCAACTCTGCACTTGAATTTTGCGCCCCTGAAATTCAACTGCAAAGTTGCAATAAAGTTAAAAACATTTTCATAGAGACGCAGTAAGATTCGTTATCAGCTCCAGTCGAAAAACCGAAAACCAAAAATGTTTTAAATACGTTTCAATAAACATTTAAATTAATTGATTTTATTTATTTTTATACTGAAACCGCATTTTTTCCAGAATTGATAGCGGATTTTTTCCGGAGTTGATAGCGGATTTCTTCTGAAATTGAAAGCTGATCTTTTTTGAAATTGATAATGGGTTTTATTTGAAATAGTGGCGGATTTGTTCCGGAGTTGAAACCAGATTTTTTGTGAAGTTTAATTCAATTTTTTTTTTTGAAATTCATAGCGGATTTTTCTGGAGTTGATGCCTAGATTTTTTGGAGTTGAAACCAGATTTCTTGCGGAGTTGAATCGATGTTTTTTCAGGAATTGATAACGAATTTTTTCAGAAATCAATGACAGATTTCTTTTGAAATTGATAACAGTGTTTTCTTTTTTTTTTTTGAAATTGAAACAAAATTTTTTGCAGATTTTAATCTGGATGTTTTCGGAAATTGATAGCGGGTTTTTCCCGAAGTTGAATCGGATTCATTCTGGAATAAAATTGATGAAGGATCTTTTCTGAATTCGATGACAGATTATTTTTTGGGGTTGATAACGGATTCTTTCTGGAGATGAAACAGGATTTCTTGCTGAGTTGAATCCAATTTTTTTTTTTTTGTCGAAATTGATTGCGAATTTTCTCCGGAGTTGTTAGTGGATTTTTTCTGGAATTTATGGCAGATTTTTTTCGGAAGTTGACAGCAGATTTTTTTGAAATTGATAACAGATTTTTCCGCAATTGATGATGGATTCTTTCTGAAATTGATAGCGGATTTTTTCTGAAATCAATGATAGATTTTTTCCGGAGTTGATAACTAGTTTCTTCTTATTTTTGGAGTTGAAACAAGATTTTTTGCGGAGTTGAATCCGGATTTTTTCGGGAATTGCTGTCGGGTTTTTCCTGAAGTTGAATCCGGATTCGTTCTGGAATTGATAGCGGATTATTTCCTTAGTTGAAACCGAATTTTTCTGCAGTTTAAAATCAGTGTTGCCAGAATAAAACAAATGCATAGAAGAATAACCACTATAACAATTTTTTTTATCGATTTTCAAATAGTTCAGTCGCTATAAAATAATATGATATTTATAATAATTTCGCTATTAATGAAAAATTTGTTTCTAATCAATTAATGAAAAAATATTAAATTTGTAACTGTGAGTAGTGTTGTTACAACAAAAGCAGAAAAATTATTTAATCACCAATTAACGTGCTGTAGGCGGAAACTGGCCTTGAAAAGCCCACCGGAAAATTTGCTTAACGAGTGGTTCAATTGTTTGGTTGAACGATCCCCCCACACCGCCCCACCTAAAAACCACTATAATTTCTTAATAAAATTTTCCTAATTAAAAAAATATATTTTTCAAAATTGAAATAAGATTTTGTTGTTTGAAAAAAAAAAACAAAAACAAAATAAAAAATGTTCGAAATCAAAATCTAAAAATTGTAACAGCTTTTAGCGTCGTTTATTTCTGGTAGAAATTCTGTTGATCCTTTCATCGTCGTCTAGCTCGTGCATCAAGTAATCTTGATCTACGACATTGAGAATTTATGATCTACATCAAGATCGGATGAAAATCAAAAATTGAAATACAACTTCATCAGGATAAAAATCATGTCAGAATCGATCTTTGATCTTAACATGATGGGTGATCGAGATCATGTCCAAGTTTGCTAGGTAGATGTAACTTCTAAATATATGAAATGTTGAGGTCTCTAGGAACTATGATGAATGATTCGATTGAGGTTGTAGGAGATTCATCTAAATTTTTATAAGGTTTTAGTTGCAAGATCGAATTTTTAGTATTATGAAAATACGAAATAAGAATATGAAGCAATTTATGTTTTTATTGCTTTTCTTTGAAATGGATTCCCACTCAGCACCCTTAAAAATCCTAGTATCCCAGTGGACCAGTTAGCGCCTGATGTCTAATTCCAAATTAATAATGAATTACTGGGATTCGTTTATCTTTAATAAATAAATATTTCGACACGCCGTATTTTTCACATTACATGAATGGAAATGGACCTCGTTCGCATTTTATCTCCGAAAATTTATCGTAAAAAATGCGATTATATTCGCAAAATAATATAGTTCAATTCCCAAACCTTCAACTTGACATTAACATTGTACTACGAACATGAAGCACGACTACGAAATACATACCTACATAAAATACGCACACAACTATTCAATTGAAAAATAAAGAGAAAATAATTTAGATATTTATCGGACATATAAATAGCAATAAATTTACGCAGATAGTAATAAAATTCTTATCAAACACGATTAATTAACCAACAACGTTTTCTCTTACAGGCTAATCGACACGCTTCGCGCCATAGAAAAATATCTATTCGCAAATCAAGGCGTACTTCGATCCAATATTCGCGTGTTTTACAAATCATGAGTTAACTTGAGAAGTGATCCTTCATTTTGGAAGTTGTGCGACATGTAACCACCGTCGTTTAAAAATGCGTTCCGCATAATTCCGCGTACATCGCCGCCGACTTACTCACGTCGTAGAAAATGAACCCCAATGATGCGGATCAAGATCAGATAACGGACGCAGATGCGTTGCTACCTAATGGATGCGAGTTAATTAGTTACATCGACGACAACGGGTCTTCGACAGGACGTACCAAGTGCGCTGTCATCGTACGCAATGGAGGAAATTCTTCGCCCAATGGTGCCGAACCGTTGCTCAGTTCATCGCAAGGTAATCGAAATATTTATTAAGGTTATATCGCGACCATTTTCGCCATCTTCTATTCATTTGTCGTGACTCGTGAAAGTTAATAAGGTCGATGGTACGAATTCGTCCGATTTATTTTATATAGGTACCATGTTACTCAACTAGATAAGTACTCGAATTGGTTCTAGATATTCTTTTTTTCCGCTAACGGAGCTCCCAAATATGAAATAACTCGTATTTATGGTTGAAACAAAATCACGATATGCATGATCACGAATCAGTACCTAATTCGAACATGTAGAATTTAATTTATGCTTCATCTGTTAGCGCTGCATTAATTTCCCGAGTCTGATGTGCTTATTAATTCGAATGTTAGTAGCTTATAATAATACTAGGAAAATTGTTTAAAAAGGATTACCCATTATTCATGGCGTACTTTCCCGCCTATAATTGTACTCGCGAATTATACGCGTTACACATCGCTTCGACATGTACCTGACTACCTATACGTGTTGATCTATTATATGGGAAAGTTCAACAATTACTTAGGGAATGAATTTCGATCAGAGTGATGACTTTTGAATGATATTTCATTAACACATCGCATGAACATCACCATATGGCTAAGTTCTAAATTTTATAAATATTATTATTTAATTAAATTCTTTAAAAATATTTATAGCCTGTATAAATAAAAAAAAAAAAAAATTAATTGAAAAATTGAAAAATTCTATTACTTGATTATTCAAAATATTTATTAAAAAAAAATTATTTTCACAATAAAAAAAATGGTTAGTAATTCAAATATTAAATTTATATTTTAAAAATCTTTACTTTTCTTTGTTCGAGTAAATTATTCTAGGAAAAGAATCTCGACAGAATTTGAAACAATTACAACGATTCATAAAATATAAAGTATGTCGATACATAAAAACATTTTTGCTACCTATTTAAAATAATGAAAACTCGAAGAATTCTTCAAAAATTAGATCAAAAATAAAAATTTCATTAATAACTAAAATAGCAGTAATAATTTTTTTCAAATGTAAACTTTCAGTTCCCAGTCAAAATGTATGGAAGATAGTAATTTTTTGAAAGGGAGGTATGTGTTATAGAGCGAGTTGTCTAGAGTCACAAAATTGTTAGTGATAATAAAGACACAAATTTATAATAAATGCTCCACCCTTACTTCAGAAATTATTGAAAAATAAAAGTCAAATTTAAGGACATATTTAAATAAAACTTAATATTTCTGCTGGTTAATTTAATTTATTATGACCTAATGTGTTATTTAACATCAAATTTTTAGAAAAATAGGTATATTTTGATATTAATTTAAAATCATGAACATTTTTGATTACTTACTCAAGTAAGGGTACGTAAATGTATTGACTATAAATCTGGTTTTAAGCATCTGACTTAATTTTTAGAAACAACAACAACAACAAAATTTCACCATAAGTGCTTGTTAGTAAAGGGGTTTCTACTCTTCCTTTCCTTCTCCTCGTAGTAATATGATTTATTAATTCTCCAGCCAAAGATGTTCCCAGTTAATGGATAAAAGTATCATAACAATTTGATTTATTAAAGCAAAATTATTAGAAAGATTAATTTATAGAAATCTTAACCTGCCCTCAAATTGCGAAACATTGTACCGACGGTGAAGAGGGGTTACTACTTATATTTCACGAACAAAACTTGACCAAAAAAAAAATATATATATAGAAATTAGAAAAATGTAAAAAACTGTAAATTAACGAACAAAAATAAGAATAGACTCCCTTCTCGGCAATAATCAAACAGTAATTGCCATTCTGTTCAATTACTTAAAATCTGCCAAACTTTTTTCTCAAATTTAAGCATCCTTCTATCCGTGCTTTTGGCCTCAGTAGCATTATATGGCACGAAAATGGAAAAAAGTAAAGTAAAAAAACAAAATAGACACCAGCACGTGAATAATATACAAAAAAATAAAGAGGACAATAAAAATAATAATTACAATACAATTTTTTTTTTTAAATTGGATAAAATTTATTCATTATAATTTTTAATGCTCTTTGTAAGACTTTTACATGAGAAATTTTTAGATCTTGAACTATCGATTTCAATCCATCAAAGTTTAGCAGAAAGTACTCACCTGACAGTTTCAATTAGAGAAGTAGGAGCAAAAAGGTTTTCCTCTCGGCCTTGATTTATTACTAGGGCTCGCTAAGGCCATTGAAAAAAATATTTGAGTAACTATTAAATAATATTGACCTTTTCTCTCTTCTCGACACTTAATTATTCCTTTACCTGGGCACCTGATCAGAAAATTTTCAGCTAGCAAAGTTGAGGGAGGTCAAAGTTTCGAAAAATGGGTGAAAATCACGATTCATTGCACAAGTAAAAATAAGTAAAACATCCAATAACAAAAAAAAAAAAACTTCAAATAAGGAGCTTATTTAAAAAAAAAAAATTCAAAAATTTGTTAATTTGTTAGAGTAAAGAGTCCAGTAAGTCAGCTGCTGAATTTAATTATTACTCATTTTTGTTTTAATTTCTTTCAAAAAATTATTCCCCAAAGCTATCTTTTAGTCTCTTTTGATTGCAGCGTATTTTTTGATGAAGATGTTTAAAAAAAAAATTATGCCATAATAATAAATTTTTTTTTTTTTTTTTAAATAAATAAGTACTTCTTTCTAATTTCTTATAATTTTCACTCATTTTTCAAAACACCAACTCATTCCAGCGAAATTTTTACGCGGTATGAACGACGCGAAGATTCCTAAAAATTTGATGAATCACGAGTACTTCGGTAGCGATAAAAATAATTCCGAAGCAGCCTGGATAGCTTTGGGTGTGTAGATATTTACGTTCGAGAAATCAATGTACGAAAGTACAGAAAAATTTTCATTTTCATCGACGAATTTATAAGTAGGTTATGCTTGAGGGAAGAACTCCTGAAAGAAGTTTCCTGTAGTTCTGGATTTATGGCTAGAAAAGCTAGTTTTCCAATGTGCACAATAGCCATCACAGATAAGGGTAGAAGATTTATTGAAATGTGAGTTAATAGAATTTGTTTTGCAAAATTAAAATAATTTTTTAATTTCCCCTCCTCCGTTCCCTTTTCTTGTCAGCAATTCGATTTTCGTTGTTTAAATGCATAAAAGGAACATTATGTACAAAAGTTTCAGTCCTGTGAAGTTTTGTGGTGTATCGAAAAATTCCATTGATTTTCTCCTACTTTAGGATGGGATGAAAATTATATAGAAAATATACTTTTCAATAGCAATATCGTTCACTGGAGTCGAAAAACATTTTCAACCACTTTCAGGATCATTTCATCCCTCCCTCCCTCCCCACCAGGTGTACTGCAACTTGAAGACACTTGAAAAAAGGTTTGAAAGAATAAGCAAAATTCTTTAGAGATAAAATTCTACTCAAAACTACTTTTTTCTAATATCTTAGTCATAAAATGAATATTTCGAGGTTTTGATGTATTTTTTGAAAATGACACCCAAAATTTGATTCAACAACTGACATAGCATTTTTTTTAAATTGATCATCTGCAAGTTAATACTTACAAATGAGAGAAAATAAGTGGGTAATACCCAATACATAATATATCTACTTATTTGGGCCTAAATATGGGACTTATTCACGCTACTTCTTTTTGTGGCGAGATTCCCAGAAGGTATCGTTTGGTATCGTTTAATAATTGTTGCCTGATCAAAATCGATAATTTATAATCCATAAGCTTCTCTTATTAAGTTCAATTACTATTTACAACATTTTTATCTTCAACTATTATCAACCATACCTCAGCAATAGAAATTTCCTGGAAATTCATTAGTCCTTTTCCTCGGTAAATTTCATTGAAACTAAATCGAAATGATAAAATGAATCATTTAGCCTAATGACTAGCGGCAGGTACTGGGTACTAGGTAATGGATATTCTTGTAGGAAAATATTTGTTCTACATTGCTTCAAAAATGATTCCCATTCATTCTATTGATGAGCAAAAAAACGATACAACTCTCTCGCGCATCAAATGGGATATTTCCGTTACATTCGTCATTGGTCCACTGGCAATTAATTTGGCACGTGGATCGGATGAACATGCTTTTATTTATACCAAACCATACAAGTTCGCAGTTCGCAGATTGCTATTGATATAGGCAAAAGAGGTTCGCGACTCGAAGGTTACGACCTATTTCTAATGTTTCGCATTACGTCGACGATTAAGAGAAAAATTCAATCGGTGACAACTATTAATAACTCTTCGATTCGTCATCGAAATCGCACAAAGCGTGGCCCAAGAACTCCATATAGGTGTCAGAGCCTAAATCATGACGATCACGTGCTCATAAGAACGACAATACAGATAGAATGTTATCATGGGACATGGCTTGTTTATATTTGAATTATTCCAGCATTACGATAAACAATCTACAATCCGGTTAACGACTCTTCGTTGCGAATCTAGTCAAGGACGTTTGTAAAGTATACATAGGTATAAAGCATTAATTAGGCTTACAGTTTAAGCGTGTGAACTGCGAATTGATACGAATCAAAGCGATATAACTGTCTCTGTGTTTAAAACTTTTCTTTTTTTTCGACATACATTTACATACCAACGGACGAACTAGTTTTCGTATACTAGTTTGTAGATTCTGGCTTACCGTACACAATATTTACTAAACGAGTTTCGTTTATTGACTAAACAGTAATGTAATTTTTTACTCCAAATATTACAGTTGGTTTGGTACAGACAAAAAAAAAATAAATAAAAAAAAACTGATAAAAAAATAGCCTTCATATTCAGCAGTTCAGCTAAAAATGCTTTTTATTTTACACACTTTTGGCGTTACAGAAGTTTGCAGAGTGTTTGCCATTGTTATTTATTGTTATTTTTTTATTAAAAAACTTGAATCGTATTCGAGGCCTCTATCTAGCGAATATGTTCGTCTTTATGACTGTCTAACAATGGGCCGATTCATGAAGTTAACTGTTACATAGTTCGTGTGTTTCGTCGATATTACCGTAATAAAGTCTAGACAGTAAATTACAGCGTGGATGTAAAATGTAATGGTAAGTAATGGTACGCAGTAATTGTTGCGGATTATTGCGTTGAATGAGTTGCATAGAGAGATAATGGAAGGCAATCTACAATCTTTCTGAACATGAAAATGCATGCGATTTATCATGCAGCTAGAAATTTACTCCATTCATTTAATTGCTACATAGAAGAAAAATTTCATAATTTTTTGGCGGTGAAAAAATCTTAATAATTAAAAAAAAATCAGAAATTCAAAAAAAATTAAACATGATTTAATAAGGGAAAATACTTTGCAAAATGAAAACTGTATCATTTCAGATTTCTTGAAAGCTATTTTAAATCTTGAATAATATTTAAGATACATATTAGATTTTTTTCATCAGTTTTTTTCAAAATCGAGTTGTATTTTTCAAATTTACTAATGTTTCACCATATTTCACAATTTAACATATCCTAAATAAAAACGCCTCTAGCCATAGGGCTGTACATGGTGTCAAATGATAATAATAATAATAATAATAATAAAAATTATTACTTGATCAGTTCATGTTATTAACCTACCTATGTATATCTCGAAGAGTAAGAGTTTTTTCCATTTATACCTATCACATGTAAAAATGAACAGTGTTCATATCATTTTGACAAAAATTCAAACGGTCATATTCTGATCTGTGTTATTTGACATAAAAAATTTAAACATTCTACATAAATTTGGTGAGGAGATATGGAATTGATCAGGAAATTTTACGACTCATAACATACTTAAAAAGAACTTTTTTGCAATAACCTCTTTCCAAATTTCTTTGGAAAATTGAAATTTGGAAACATTGATGTCTGTACTAATCTTAATCAAATAGAATCTAGAATGAAAATCGAAAATTTTGAGGATTTAAGAATCGCTCCAGCTTATTTCAAAATTGAATGAACCATAATTTTGAAATGAATAAAAAACTACACAACAAAAAAAAAGTAAGCAGTAATGCTGCATTACTGAGCTGAGTTTTTAACTGTAGGTTGTTCAAGTTGAATTACGAAGAAATGTAGCATTTCATGCCATGTAATAATGATATGAACACGTATTTCTCAAATTATGACTACATGAGGTTCCTCAAATCATCTTCAAATTTTTACGATTCGCCATTTTGGATTCATTTTAACCCAAATTGAAAAAGTCATATTCTGGTTATTAACCAACTCTAAACACGAAGTTTGACCTTTCTAGGTCGATTTGGCGACGAGATATGGATGACTCATGATCTTTTCCGCTGCAATTCCCCCTCCAAAAACGGTTTTTTGCTTTAATTCCCTTCCAAATTCACTTGGGAAGCTAAAATGAGAGTAAGTTAGTCACTTAGATTCATTTTATCAAATGATATCGCAATATATTTTTTTTAACCTCTCGTCTACCCCCACCACATTTTAAGCTCGATAACCCCTCCTTTTCCCCTCCAACATAATGTATGGATGTCAATTGGGGATATTGTATACTTCTTATTCCCAATAATCATACGAGTTCATATTAATTACATTTGTACTAATTTAAGGCTCCTCATGCCCCACTCAAATTTTGATAAACCGCCATTTTGGATCCATTTTGATCCAAATTCAAAATGTCATATTCTGGTCACCAATTCACTCTACACACAAAGTTTGACTTTTTTAGGTTGAGTTGGTGAGGAGATATGGAAGATTCAAGTAATTTTATGACTCAAAACTTCCTCAAAAAGCTGTTGTTCAATCTAACTTCCCTCAGAATGCACTTAGGGAGCTGAAATTCAGATATGTTGATGTTCTTGATTTACTTTTTCATATGAAATCAAAAACAACAAATTTGAGGTATTTGCCTCTTCTCCAGCTTCCTTGAAAATTTGAGTGATTCACCATTTTGAGGTATATCAAAAAAAGTAAAAAGGTAGTTTTGTTGCATTTTTAAGAAGAGTCTTTCATCACGTTTTGAGCAAATTTCATGAGCACCCGCCGACGCTACGCGTGAGGAAAAAATGTACATATAGCAAATATTGAAAAACTCCACTTTCCCCTACCCCTTCCCAAATCAGCTAGGCTATAATAGCAATCCTTTTCAAGTTGAAAACTCAACTAATAACAATTTTTCCTATTTCTATGGAAACTCGTTCAGCAAATCATGAGCGATTTTCAGAGCCATGCAGAGAAAATCCGGGCCCAGGACAGAAGGAAAAATCATGAGAACAAAAAAAAAAAGAAAAAAAAAGTCGTGGAGGTAAAGGCAGGTTTTCAGCGCCGATGCGTCAAGTCGCGGGCACTGAAAAAAAACTCGGGCCGCTGGAAACCCCTCCTTTTCCCCTCTCTGCTCAGGCCTGGCGATTTTTATCCATTTCAATAGGCATGCTAAAATTCCAAAAATACCAATATTTTAGTAGACGACATTCAGTTTTTCCTTTTTCTATTCACAAAAAAATTAAGTTTTAACCCACACCTTAAAACACAGATATGCTATGTCCAAATCTTACTTGAAACCTCTCATAAATGTGAAAAGAAAGTTTCACATTAATAAGAATGTTCAGGCATAATCTGGAGGACATGGTACTATTTCTTTTCATAGGTAGTTGAATCTGCATAAATATACCATGTCCAAGTTTGGTTAAACTTTCTTATTAATGTGAAACGTTCTCTTCACATTTATGAGAGGTTTCAAGTAAGATTTGGACATAGCATATCTGTGCTTTAAGGTACCTACGTAATATGCATTTTTGTATGTAAGAACCAAATGTGTTTTGCATGCAAAAAATACTAGTTTGTTTTTGATGTAAAAAGTATATCGTCTTTATGAATGCATGATCGCCTTCATTTCTACACACAAACTTACCATAATCATTTATAGATCAAAAACCTATTGCATTAAAAACCCCTGTATTCATGGTAAACCTAAGTCAAAACCTTGACATATAGTGCTAGCAAATCACTATAATAATTTTTCTTCAATTTCCACAGTAAACTATACTTGTAGTATTATTTTGAATTACCCCATAAATTTATAAACAGCTCATTCATTTTAGTTACTGATTTTCAATTTCTTTCATTTTAAAAAAATTTTTTTTGAATTTAATCTTTAGACATATTTTCCTTTCTTCATTTTTCAACTTTATTTAATTTTTGAACTCTTTATTTTCATTTTTGGACATTTTCTATTTTCGCATGTTTTCTTATTTTTTCAGAAATTCTATTGATTTATTTATTCCAACAAAATATATTAATTTAATGTTTTCTAAAAATCTCGGATACCAAATTATTGCTTTTTTTTCATCCTCAGTTACTAGTATTTTGGTATTTTACAAGACCACTCATATCACAAATGAATATAGATAAATGCCTACCTCATGTATTGAAGGCTTGTCATTCATTCCTGCTATATTAACAACACAACCTTCATGACCTACCTAATTTTTATTTGCCTTTCAATACCGCCTTCAATATCACAGATATGCAAAACATTCATCTATGAATCTCTATACAGGTAGTTGTTGAATTTATAGCCTAGTAAGTGGAATTATATTTAAGGTAGTTATTGAATTGATGGTCTAGTGAGATTATATTTTCTACAAGCTTTTGTATAGTGATAATATAAATGAGGCAACGCTGGCACCATGCTAACCACGAATCGTTGCTCATTAACTTTCCCTCGTCACTACTCTCTACCTATATAAAAATTCTCTCATTACGAAAACTAAGAAAAACTCGTCCCCATGTTTTATAAAGTACTTTCAATACCATTTCTAGGTTACAAATCTAAGCATGACGTCGGTTATTAAAATTCTACCCACTAAACATCACAACACCATCATTTCTTATACTATAGCAAAAGAAAATTAAAGAGAATCTAGCCTCGTGTCTAATTTAATTCATTCTCAGCTAAAGGTATTTTCAAATAGAAAGGGTTAATTCCCTCTTTATGAAGTTGGCGATTCTAATTCGATACCGTGTCTGAGTAAACTACGAATAAAGGCTCTAAAGATAAAAAATTTTTTGCATTATTTGGCATGAAAAAATTTGGAAATTTACCAAAAAAGAGAAGTAATTTGGCAGAATAAGCGGAATTATATTATTTGTGAAATTTGAGCTAATTCGATCGTTGTATTATGCACTACGAGCCCGAATTAATAAAAAAATCGAGTGAAAGATGTCACACTCGTATTTTTGTATGCTTACAGAATATCGTAGATGAAATTTTTAATTAAACGTCGCAGTTACTTTTGTTAAGTTCATCACTTGGCGAAACTTCATGAACAGTTTAGTAAAGGTCTGTTTCAACGACTTAAATAATTACAGATAATAAACGAGAATACAGTAATTTTTTCTAATCACATAAAATCATTTATTTTCACCTAACTTCGATTTGAAACTATATTAAGTGATTTAAATCACCATTCCAGTGTCCAGAAGAAACATGTAGAAGGACAGAGGTGAGGTAATTTTCGAGAGATTTTTTTCTTCCGATAACAATGGAAGAAAACTTAAGAAAACTCGAACGCTTTTTATTATCACCTCCAGACATGTCAATTTACAAAATAATCAAAACCTTAAGGTTACAGGTATTCTTTATCGATCTTCGAATTCTCTCAATACCTACTCGGACCTTGCTAGCGAAATTATTTCCTATTTACGAAATTGTTTCAACCATTAACTGCCGGTACTAGGTGAAGAAAACCACCGCAGTATTGTCCGCTCAAAATGTAACCGAGCAAGGTTACTAAAATAATGAAATGTTAATTGAATTTAGAATGCCCGATTTCTGTCATGCCGATGCTACAACCAACATAAATATAGTTCAATCAAAAAGCAATAAATTAACCCATCAAGCGTAAAGAATAGGTGACAAGGCAAACGAGCTGAGCTTTCAGTATGTAGTTGCAACGTTGCAGTGTCCTGCATTCGCGAAAATTTTTTGGAAACTATATGTATGGATTAGCATTGTGTATTTTGTAATCGAGGTCAACTCTTTCTTTCAAGGTGAGATTACATGGAATGGTTGAGTATGAATTTTACTGCCAATATTAGTGGCTAATGTTGGTAAATTTATCCGCAAATTTTATGCTTAATTGGTGTTAAAAACTTGAATGTTATTTTTGGAAAGGAAAAAAAATTACGTCGTCCATGTCATCGAATTTACAGCGTGAAATTTACATAGAAATAAAATTACCCATATCTTTTCACCAAAAACTCGCCATGGAAAGAATAAAAATTAACTAACAATACAACCGAATTTCCCTCGAGATAAGACCATTTTTAATCCAAACTGCGTGGTTTTATCGCCTTGGCTTTCGACTGGGAATATTTCTCGAGGGTTAACGACTCGACATATGTGTACCAAAGCGATTTAATAAATAAAATAAATCTGATTTGTCGTCCTATGTAATAACACACACCTACAACTATTACCAACAGTATACAAAATTCTTTTCTTTTCACATAAAACAAAAAAATAAAAATAAAGTGGAAAAGGGTTTTACTTCTTCATTTTCTGTTAGCCTTTTACTCACACCAATTGCTATGATTTTTTTCAGCGAGAAATTTCAACGAAATTAAAAATAAATTTGAAGCAATATATTCTACGAGTAATTGAAACGAAATGAAAAATCCCTGAAATTTCTCATTTTTCGTTCGCACCACAATGTAAGTAATTTGTACACAAAAATGGGTAACTTTCAATGCATTTATTTTTATTCTCAACACGTTCAAGAGAATAATGCATTGAATGTTCACACAGCCTGTACGTGTTATTCCAGTACCGCCAGTTTTACACCTCGTAAACGTTCTCGATCATATTCAAATGGAAATACGTTTATAGAAAGAAAATTCTCATAGTCATAACAATATTAGACACGTGGTAGGTAAATTTTGTAAAATTCAAGATCGGCGCGTGTAACGAAGATAAAACCACTTAAATAGTACAGAGGATACGATTCTTAAATTTGATCCGTTATTATTTAACGATACCATACTTAGGTACAATAGCGTAGGAAACTTTATGGAGTGTAGAGAGAGGAGGAAGGGGGTGGAAAACAAAAATCGATAATGTCTAGTGAAAAAGTGCATAGAGGCAACGTGTTTTGTGATGTTTCAGGGAGGAGGAGGGGATGGTGGTGGTTCATTAAAAATGTTATTATAATTATGCTTTATACTGAACAATAAATTTTTTCATTTTTATAATTGTAATGAAAGTTTAAAAAAAAAGTATGTACGAGCAGCTAATAATTTTTATTTATTTATTTTTTTAATATTTAAATATAATTGAAATTTAAAAGAATTTAGATAGAGGCAGAAACGATATTTATTACCCGTCCAATTTTTTGGAAATAGGGAAGAGATAGAAATTACTAATGCCATTTCATTCCACCTATTCCGCATCTGATCATCCCTTATAATAGATAGGTATAAAAATGAAGTATGATGTAGATCAGATATCTGTCATAAATTTAGATTACAGTAGATCAAAAAATAAGTTTATTTTTTATTTTTGTTTTTTTTTTTTTTGTTTATTATGGCTTCTTTAATTACCAAGACTATTACGCCAGTTTCATATTTATATTTTGTTTAGTAATTTTATTGAATTGACTATTTTTACGGAGCAGTTTCGGAGTCTATTTTAAAATTTCGAATGATACAACGTTGAATACACATGCTTTCAATGTATAAGAATTCAGATGCAATATTATACCATTTGAAACTTGAAAATTGCCTCCAAAATTGTTCTCTAAGATGTCCAACTCTGAAAAATTGTTTTTTTCGTTATGTCACTGTTGTATTCCATGTTCAAAATTTATGCAAAAAAAATTCAAAAGAGGTTTTTTTGGTGGCACTTTTAACTATCCTGGTTATTACATCACCTCTAAGATCGTTGGATTTTGAAGAGGAGACCGCATCATTGTAGGAGAGTCAGATGTGGATATTTTGTTGGTTGTCAGTTATTTGGTTTTTAATTTTTACAAATTTTCGGATATCGTTCAGTTTTGGACACAGAAAGAGGAGATGATTAACAGTTACATGTTCTTGGTGGCATAGGTTGCAGATTGGTTGTGGGAGTCTATCGAAAAGGTAACTATGGGTGAG
Organism: Phenacoccus solenopsis; assembly: GCA_009761765.1. Lineage (NCBI taxonomy): Eukaryota > Metazoa > Arthropoda > Insecta > Hemiptera > Pseudococcidae > Phenacoccus > Phenacoccus solenopsis. The sequence continues at coordinate 25,162,668 of CM019755.1, read as the reverse complement.
TCTAGTATGACCAAGTCGTAGCCTAGTGATTACTATTTCTTTTTTTTTTATCTACATGGTCGAGGTGTTTTCATGGTAAGACTGATCTTTATGGGCGAAGAGTTTGGATGTGTTTTGGTAGAATCACTCAGATAGTCATTTTTGATTGGTGAGATGTTTAGATCCTACAAATTTCCAAAAAAAATAGTCAATATTTTAGCTGAGTTTTTAATAAAACCGGTAGCTACTACAGCCTACCTGATTTGGAAAGGGGATCGGTAAAGGTTGGGGTTTTCAAATCCTTACATTTCAGATTATTTGTAATCATCTGCAAATGTTTGAACTTTGCGGTATATAAATTTCCCCTCCACCTTCTCACCCGAGTAGCACAGGATAGTATTCATGGAATTTGCTCAAAATTTGGTGAGAGACTCTTCTTGAAAGTACAAAAAAAGTGCTTTTTTGTTTTTTCGATACACTTCAAAATGGCGGATTCCTTTAAATTTTGAGGGAGAATGGAGAAGAGGAAAATAGCTCAAATTTTTTGTTTTTGATCTCCTATAAAAGAACGAACCACAATTTCAGCTTCCTAAATTCATTTGGAGGGGAGTTAGCACAAAAAACGACATATGAAATTTATTGAATATTCTATATCTTCTCACCAAATCAATGTAGAAAGGTCAAACTTTGTATGTGAGGTTAGTTGGTGAGCAGAACATGACGTCTTGAATTTGGGTCAAAATGAATTTAAAATGGCCGATTATCAAAATTTGAATACAGCTTGAGGAGCCTTAAATTGGTAAAAATGTTATTACCATGAACTCATATGATCATTGAGGACAAAGAGTATACCTACTAGTATGACAGTAAACGGTTCAAGCCGAACATTACCACAATACTACATCCCAAATACACCTTCACAGATATTCTAAACTGCACAACTCAATTTATTCGGACTTGTTACCCCTACTAAGATATCTTCCTTTTAGGATGAGCTTATCCCTTTACACCTTTGTATACCTGCCATTCTAAACAATTTTACAACTTTACCCTCATCCATGTACAAAGCTTTTATTAAAATTTATCACATTTTTTCTCTTTGTATACCTGTTATCCTTCATATAACTCTTATACATGCTATTCAAAAGAAGGATGCGCGCGCATCTCAAAACCGATTTCATTTTGATTTTAACATATAAAGATACATTACGCGTAGCTTCGGCGGGTACTCATGAAATTAGCTCAGAACATGGTGAAAGACTCTTCTTAAAAATGCAACAAAACTACCTTTTTACTTTTTTTGATATACCTCAAAATGGTGAATCACTCAAATTTTCAAGGAAGCTGGAGAAGAGACAAATACCTCAAATTTGTTGTTCTTGATTTCATATGAAAAAGTAAATCAAGAACACCAACATATCTGAATTTCAGCTTCCTAAGTGCATTCTGAGGGAAGTTAGATTAAAAAGAGCTTTTTGAGGAAGTTTTGAGTCATAAAATTACTTGAATCTTCCATATCTCCTCACCAACTCAACCTAAAAAAGTCAAACTTTGTGTGTAGAGTGAATTGGTGACCAGAATATGACATTTTGAATTTGGATCAAAATGGATCCAAAATGGCGCTTTATCAAAATTTGAGTAGGGCATGAGCAGCCTTAAATTACTACAAATGTAATTAATATGAACTCGTATGATTATTGGGAATAAGAAGTATACAATATCCCCAATTGACATCTATACATTATGTTGGAGGGGAAAAGGAGGGGTTATCGAGCTTAAAATGTGGTGGGGGTAGACGAGAGGTTAAAAAAAATATATTGCGATATCATTTGATAAAATGAACCTAAGTAACTAACTTACTCTCATTTTAGCTTGCCAAGTGAATTTGGAAGGGAATTAAAGCAAAAAACCGTTTTTGGAGGGGGAATCGCAGAGGGAAAGATCATGAGTCATCCATATCTCGTCGCCAAATCGACCTAGAAAGGTCAAATTTCGTGTATAGCGTTAGTTAATAACCAGAATATGACCTCTTCAATTTGGGTTAAAATGAATCCAAAATGGCGGATGGTAAAAATTTGAAGATGATTTGAGGAACCTCATGTAGTTATAATTTGAGAAATACGTGTTCATATGATTATTGCAGGGCAAGAAATATTACATTTGTTGTAAATGTAACTTCTTAAGTGGTTTTGGAATGAATGGGATAAGGGTTTTCAGATTTGGTACAGGGTGTGGCCTGTTGGCATGAAGGAGTTAACTACGTTGTATGCTGCAAATCTAAAAAAGCCCCAATTAAAAATTCAGCTTCAGTAATGCGGTATGGCTGCTTACTTTTGTTTAGTCTTCGGACAACAAAATGTAGCATTTGAATTCAAGAAATTTCAATTTTACCCAAAATAATCCATTTTGAAAGTTTTGAACTCTTGACCACTTTATGGCAGATATTTCCATCTATTTTTAGAACTAAAAATTTTTCACTTTTCTGCGAATCTGTAACGCGCGAAAAACAAAAAGTAATAAAATTTTTATTTTAAATTGTTTTTGATTTGTATCAAAATATTTTTTGAAATTTTGTTTCGTTATAATTTTTTTAAAATAAATAATTTCTTTAGCTCAAAAACGCACGATTTTCTCGTTTACTCATGAAAGAATTAAATTTCGTTCGCTCATAAACAAACGAGAAAATGGTAAAAAACCGTCCGTTACAAATCATTTGCCGATTATTCTTCCCTTATCCACTCCAGTTTTCAAAACCAAAATTCCGCTCACCCAAATATACCTACTAATCAACTTGAAACATTTCTACATCGTTAAATAAACCCAATAAAAAACTGTTATTTGATAAAAATCTTGCTTCAGCTCAACACAGAGTTGAAAATTTCCTGATAACCTATATCAGCATCGTTGGCTGGTAACCAAGATACCCTTGAATGGTGGAAATTTGGAAAAACTGGTTGCATTTGTACAACCCGTTCCATCAACACGATTAAAACGGAAACATTGTTTAAAAATTAAAGGAAAGCGTTTACTTCGTTTAATTATTCCAAAAGACATTGAAAGCGCGCGGAAACTGACACATAGATTCAACTGTGACTCATAAGGCGAGGCTAGGGGAAGGGGGAATAAAATGAAACATAATTGTTTGTAAGCTTAGCGCTTTTCTTTTTATCCATGATGAAAGCTGGTTGGCAACTGTCTGTCATTTGTCTTACGCGACGTTTTGTTATAAAATCGGACGATTTAGAATTTTATTTTCACGCTTTTTACAGCGCCAACGAGAACGCCGAGGAAAAGCTAATTAATGATTTTTATTTAGCTTTTGTCGGCGTGATTTCCTTTAACGAGGAAGATACGAGCGCTATTCAGCGAATTGCTAGAGCGTGAAAAATTCTACGATAATTTCATCTTGCGAACTATTGTGTACATAGATTTGTAATTAAGCTTTTTCGCATCGTAAATCAAACAATGCGTCGTAAAATGCGCATGTATCATGATACTTTGGAAAATATCAAATGTATTACATAATCTGCCCTAGTACTCCGCGATCAGGTGCGTTACGTGTCTATATTTCGAATCATTACGCGAATAATCATTCAAATCTGACGGAAAACGAACCCCAAAAGATCAAGGTTACTGATGAGGAACACGAGAGTAAGGTGTTCGTGTTCTCCGACAACTCGTGATACGAAAAGCCCATAAGTCGAGTACGCCAACCCAAATACCACAGATAGGAAAACTCACGAGCATCTGGGAAACCTACATATCCAATTCGTGACTACCATTTACACCGTCAATTCGTGACCACGGTTGATTTTCAAAATACGCGCGCGAAGAAAGTGCCAGCGCGTTATCGATTCTAGAATTGTTTCCTTTTTTCAATTAATCATCGACGGTCATACGTCCTCTACAAGAGCTGAGGTATAACCTACTTTTAAATAACGCCTCACAGAAAATCGCTGGACAATGGAGTCTAACAAATGTAGGAGTCCAGGGTCTGCCTGTAACGTTTGTTTAGCCAGTTCGTATGTAATGAACAATGATATCGTCATTTATTTAGAATGACTTCGATATTTGTTGTTAATTTGCACGCGTGCCAATACGTCGACTATCTACACGACGTTATACAAATGATCACTGCCTAGTGGGTTCGCCTTAGAGCAGCAAAAATCAAAAACATAAGGAGTCCGTAAGGTGGCAGGCGTTACCGGCGACGTAATAAATTTCAATAATGATTCTTAATAGCGTGATTGAAATGTGAGCTCGAACACAACGGCAGGTGGTAAACCGCCTGAAACCAAGGAGAAAAGATTTACGTACGAAATTAAATGTTATTTATTTTATCGACTGAGTCAGTTCCCTGTCACATTACCTTGGAGAAGTTTTTTATTATACCTATTCGAATCAATAAAAGCTTCAAAATGATCGTGTATATTGTAAGGGCGCATAACCTATACATACAACTCAACAGTAAATGATGTAAAAGTTGAGGCAGGTTTTTTTTTCATGAATGCGAAAATTGGGTCAAAGTAACTTCAATGAAAGTTTGTATACTCTGTTCATTTGGTGACAGTACTTACCTCGAGAAAAGAAATACAATCGAGTTTTCGCGTTTTAATATTATTTTGCTAATTGTTAAATCATTAAATGAATAAAAATACGATAATTGATCCAGTTCATTTATCGATAAACTACAATTTTGAATATCGATTTCTATAATATTGCGTATTCAATTAAATACCCACTTACGATCAGTCTAGGAGCTGACGTGGGTTCCATCTACATTTCTGGGGGAGAAAATTTTATTTTTCGATGTTGTAGAGGAGCTCTTCCCCAGTATAAAAAATCACGTCTCTCCCCCTCGGTTGTCCTACTTTTAGGTGGTAATCAGGGAGGTGGCATTTGTTTGCAATTATCTCGTTCATCATTGGTCGTAGGTGAAAAAATTTTTTACTGAAATGAAAAGCTTTGAATCCACAAAAAATTATGTGATGTATATTTTTCTCGTACGACCCATATTTTTTTAGTTATTAGCGAAAGAATAGGGTATCTTTGGCCATAAAATGCCAAAGGCTATCAAAAATTATACTTTTTGAAAATATCTCGCTAGTCAGTACATTCACGGGAAAAAACCTTCAGTTCAAAAATAAAGAACATAAAAGGGTCGCCCCTCGATGAGAAAACTCCCCCAAAAAATTTTTGAAACCCACCACCCCTTTCTGAGAAACATCGCCTCTCTCCAATTGGTGGCAAAGGGTCTCTCCTGAGATGGTGAAAACAGGCCCTTGATCCCAATTCGCTCACAAGTGGTCCTGCCTTCGATGAAAGAATTCCCGAAAATTTTTTTGACTTTCACACTTTCCTGAGAAATTGCCCTCATATGTCGAAAAATTCAGTATTCTTTTATTCTGTATCGGATATATGAAAAATTTTGAAATTTTCACAAACGGTGGGCATTATATAGGTACATAATACATATAGGTACGTTTGTGAAAATTTTTTCAAATTTTTCGATTCATATTTTCTTGAATTTTTTGGACTTTCAAATTATCAAAAAATTAAAAAAAAATTTTGGGATGGATACATGGCTGAATTTTTTTTCATAATTAGCTCATATCCTAAGGTACAACATGAAAATATTTTCAACCCTTCAAAGAGAGTGGAAGTTGGTTAAAAAAAATGAAATGTGTTACAAAAGCGTCCCCTAAAATTAGTTTTTTTGCATTTTTTTCGCGAACGACGTGTTTTAGAGAAAAAGTACCATAGTAATAAAATGTTCCCCATTAAATTCCCCATAAAATAGAATCTCATAATTTTTTTCGTACAGCGGTTAGGAGAAGAGATAGAGAGCTACAAAGTTTTGCCCCCATTTCGTCCCGGTTATAATTATAATTTGACTGTACTATTACTTCAACTTCAATTTCTTTATCGTCATCTTTCTCTTGAAGTTTATCTGCAATTCTTATCGCGAAATCATCATTCAGAAGTTTGCCACAATAGTTGAAAAATAGCTCGCCTTCTTTTCCAATGTTCACTTTCTATATATTTTTTTCATTTTTAGTCCCTACTCATTTCGCGATATTGCAATAGGGGCAACTTTGTAGCCGCCTATCTCCTCCCCTAACGGCTGTACGAAAAAAACTATGAAATTCTTTTTTATGGGAAATTTAATGAGAAACATTTTATTACTATACTACTTTTTCTCTAAAACGCGTTGTTTGCGAAAAAAAAATGCAAAAATGGAAAAAACTGATTGTAGAAGACGCTTTTGTTACACATTTCATTTTTTTTACCAACTTCCACTCCCTTTGGGGGGGGGGGGGTTGAAAATATTATCATGTTGTACCTGGGGGTATGAGCTAATTATGAAAAAAAATCAACCATGTACACCTCCCAAATTTTTTTTCAATTTTTTGAAAATTTCAAAACCCAAAAAATTCAAGAAAATATGGATGGAAAAATTTCCACGAATGTACCTATATAGTTTCTATCATCTATTTCAAAATTTTTCTTCCATCCGATCCAGAGTAAAAAAATATTGAATTTTCGACATATGGGGTGATTTCTCAAGAAGGGGAGGGGGTCAACATTTTTTTGGGAAAATTTTTCCATAGAAGGCAACATTTACGATCACTGGTGAGCGAATTAGGGTCAAGGGCATGTTTTCACTATCTTATTAGGAGAGACCCACGGCGAAAAATTTTTTTCTTGGTATCAAGGAGATAATTGTTTTGATAATTTTTGAAAAAGTCCAAATTTTTTAATTTTCGAGCCCATCATGGAAACAAAAAATATTGAAATTTTATCACCTCAGATCATTTTCAAGCTTTTGCTCCTAGCTCCCTGAATCATTGGAATTGAAATAAAAATGAAAAATACGTACGCGTAATTTAACATGGATCGTGTTTACATGAAATTTAATGAAATTACATCAATTTTGAAGAAAATTGAAAGTAATGAGTTCTCTTAATGTATTAAATTTTGGAAAACAAAAAAATATAACGTGAAGTGTCATGGTGTTATTCTAAGGATGGCTAGAAGGAAATCTATCAGAAGAAGTTTTCGAGGTTGGTAGAGTTGGTATATAAGCAGCTACATTCAAAATGTATGTGTTAGGTAGTTTAGATTTTATTAAAACACGAGGTAACATGATTTGGCTTGAAGTCACGTTTATTCCAAACCAAAAGGTAAAAATAGTTTCTAACTTTATATATTAGCAAAAAAAATCAATAATATTCGCCATTTGTAGCCAATAAAAGAAACCCTACAGAATACCTAGCAAAGAATTTGCAACCATTTGTGAAATTAAACGAATAAAATATATTCATTATTAAATAAAGAATTCGACGCCATAAAATCATGCTCGAAGAAATCATATAACCACGAAATTCTGCACATAGATGTAAACATTTCTAAAAAAAAGTAATAGAAACCAAATAAAAAATACATTTGCAAAGTAATTAAAATGGACGAATATTTTGCGACGTTTTGCAACCAAAAAAAAGCAAATTGAAAAATACTAACCTCTTTAACCTTTAAGACCTTCGATTTTCAAACACACGTGGTGTATTCATGGCGAAAACAAATATTTGCATATTTAACCAGAAATTGCAGATCGGAAGGAAAAATCAACCATTTCCAGTTTCGCGGAGTGTTAAAGCTTCAGGGCAGTTGCAAAAAGCAGACTTAGCGAAGGTAATTTTATAACCATTACGACGTCACTGAATCGCGAGTAAAAATGATTTTATGTCGGCAAATTACGAATTAATTTTGATTCGTGAGATGGCAACCATTAGGAAATTGGTTGCTATTTCCTTAATTTTCTGATAGACGAGATTTTTATGACACACGATCGTAATCGTTTTAATGGCCAAGAATGGACTCTGCGTTGGAAATTTTAGGTTTGAGGTACAGCAATTTTCTCGCGAGAAATTCAGAACAGCGAAAACACGAAATTTTAGCTCATTTAATCGACAATATTTATTCTCGTTTTACGACCCTTTGAGGCCTTGAGGTGACGTAACCGCGAAAGAAATTAAAACATTATTTTCCTGGTAACTCAAAACGCAGGAATAAAGGAAGCTAAAAGTCTTCAACCTATGTACCTTATTTTATCGCTCATAAAATTCATTTGTTCACGAGCCTAGTATCGAGATCCATTCGATAGTCGAAAAACCAAACGTTTCAATTGTTTAATTATATAGCCCACCGGCAATAAATAAACCCAATCAAGCATACCAGGAAAAACGCCTAACTCTATTGAAAAACATCGCAAAATCATCTCCATTCCATTAACGAGCCACAGTAATTCTGTCCTCTATACACTCGTATGACTTTGTTAAATTTAAACGTAATAATTTGTCCATAAATAATTCATTAAATGTAGACTTTTTTTTTGGGAAGAATTCCCAACGAAGATTTTTTTCATAAATATGTAGAGACTAACTTTACTAACATTCTAAAAGTCGCCATTCCTATAGCCCACAGGGGAGATGGAAACCTTGCAAAAAATTGTTTTTCCCCTATATTTCCCAAGGGGTTGATCGTAAGAAAAAAAACGTAAGCAGCCATGCCTCATTATTGGAGCTGAATTTTTAACTGGGGCTTATTCAGGTTTACAAATTACATTGCTAACCTCTTCAGTATTCATGTCTACAGTCCACGCCCAATAGCGAATCTAAAAACCCCAACCCTATGCCATTCAACTGCGCTTACTCCCCTCCAAATGCACTTAGGACGCTGAAATTTAGATATGCTGGTGTTCGTGACTCACTCTTTAATATGAGATCAAAAACGAAAAATTTGAGCATTTGCCTTTTTTCCCCCTTTCCCCTTGAAATTTAAGTGATCCGCCATTTTGAAGTTTATCGAAAAAACCAAAAAATACTTTTTCATATTTTTAAGAGGAGTCTTTCACAAATTTTACCATTTTGAATCCATTTTGGCCCAAATTGAAGAGGTCATATTCTGGTCATCTACTAACTCTTCATACATAGTTTAACCCTTCTAGGTCGATAACCACTCCTCCTCTCCTTCAGCATTATTTATGGAGGTGAATTGAGGATATAGTATACTTTTTATCCCGAATAATCATATGAGCTCATATTAATTACATTGTTACTGATTCAAGGCTTCTCAAGCTCTACTCAAATTTTGATAATTCACCATTTTGGATCCACTTTCATCAAAATTCAATAGGTCATATTCCTGTCACCAAAATAAAGCCACACACGAAGTTTGACTTTTTTAAATTCATTTGGTGAGGAGATATGAAAAATTCAAGAAATTTCATAACTCAAAGCTTCCTCAATAAGCTGTTTTTTGCTCTAACTCCTCTCAAAATACGCTTACGAAGCTAAAATTTGGGTATGTTGGTGTCCGTGATTTACTCATTCATATGAGATCAAAAACAAAAAATTTGAGCTATTTGCCCTTTCTCCAGCCCTCCTCAAGATTTGAGCGACCCACCATTTTAAGATGTATCAAAAAAACAAAGAAGTAGTTTCGCTGTATGTTTAAGAAGAGTCTCTCACCAAATTTTCAGCGCATTTCATTAATATCCGCCAGGGCTACGTGTGGGGGGGAAAAATATGTATATACAAAAAGTTGGTCATTTGCCAGATGATTACAAATGGTCTAAAACGCGAATATTTGAAGATCCCCTCTCCCCTCCCTCAAAATCAAGTAGGCTGTAGTGGCTATAATTTCTAAGTTAAAAACTCACCTAAAAGTAGCTCAGTACAATTTCGTTCTACACTAAATTTCCTACAATTTGTACGAGATTTTTTTCATATGACCCATATGTGGGGATTCAAGAGTTTTTAAAATTTGGTACTTTCGTGACTCGATACTACATCATAACTATATACGAATGCAAAATGATTATACGAAGACTTGAGATTACCTATTCACCCAATCACTACCCCTACCGAGGTTTCATTCCTTCATTCACATATATGATGTCACATAGCATGAGTGAATCAACTGCAATAAAGTACGAAAATTTAAACACTCCTAACTCACCACATATGGGCCATAGGAGAAAAATCTTCCCATAAACATTGTAAAAAATTTAGTGTAGAAGAAAATTACACTGAACTGTTTTTGCCGTATAATCAACCCCTAAGGAGAAATAACGAAAAAATGATTTTTTGGGAGGTTCCAAGCAGCAACCACCCTAGAAATAGCAACTCTGAAATGTTGTTAGTAAAGCTATAGTCTCTACATATTTACGAAAAAAATCTTAGTTGGGAATTTTTCCCCTTAATGATCCTTATAATATGATCTCAATTTACCGGACTTAAAGCCAAAGAGCTAATTTTAAACGTAATATAAAGTTGTTTTTTAGTTGGTAGAACCTAAAAAATAGCTTAAAAAATTACAAACTTGAGCAATTAACTAACTCTGAAGAATTATGAATAATGTTTTCAACTATTTATCAAAAAAAAGGTCAACAGCTGGTAAAATGGTGATATAAGTTGGCAATTTTGGGTATTCTTTCCTTCCTAAAAAATATCCTCGTTACCTTACTGTGTTCTATGACCGCGTATTTTTTTCACGTACATGAAATATTACAACGATGCTCAACATAATTATGAAAATTATTCTTTCACGAAAAGCGTATAAATTCGCGAGTAAAATAATAAAGTCGAATAATACGTATTATCTACTTTCACTCCAATTTCCTACACACGTACGCGTCACAGTAACGCGCATTATCAAAAATCAAACACGTTTTTATCTCGCTCAACTCGTACGCGCGTATATTTTCGATGCGGCGAAAAAGAAGACTTATAATTGGTTTTTAAGGTCAATGATTTTGTTTGCAACTACTCCCAAACCCAACAACGTTCATCTACTGTAGCTTATAACCGGATGGGTTAGCCGGTTTCCTTATTCTTTAGTAAACTCTCGAAACACGCGCATGCTCGCAATTTTCAAATTCGCTAATTTTCGCGCGCCGAGATTTTTCGTATCGCCAGTGAAAAATGAAGTGAGAATTTTTTTTACTCTTTAAGTTCATTAGTGACTTTCATTACACATTATGGGAGTGAAAGGTGAGTTTTCAATATCGAAAATTTCTTTGATTAATTTTTTTCCTGCGTGAAAAATTTAATTGATAATATAAACCTCGTTATATAAGTACTTATTTAACTTACAAATGAATTTTTATTGCCTCAAAATGAAGTAGATAATACTCGGATGATTGTAACGATTTCTAATTTTTTTGTTGAGTAAATGCTTTTCACATTACAAATAAGCATTATGGTCATTATCATTTAACAACATTTTTACGTATCTGTTTATTTACCATTGAGCTTTATATTTGTTAATGGGAATACGTGCACCTTTTGTGTTTTAAATAAAACTTGTTACTGATAAATTACTGGCAGCGTAATTTTCTACAAATTGATGGACGGTGATTTTACATTTTTTTTTTGAAAAATTTTGGAATTTTTTCCTTGTTTCAGAAGTATAGGTATAATTTTTTTAAAATTAATTTCACATTTATGTTTTTATGTTTCAAGAACATCATTCTGTTGCTTCGTATAATTAAGTCGAAGACTATGAAAAATGTTGAGGAATTTCCTTTACCAAAAAAACAAAAAAAGAAAATGAAAAATGATAAAAAAAAGTAACACTTTACTATAATTATTACACATTTTATTTAACACGAAATAAAAATGAATTAGAATATTAAAAATGATATAATTTTCTTCTAATGCTGTTCAAGTGTTCAAATTTTTTTTAAATTCGTCACACCAAAAAGTATACAATTTTTCTGAATAAAGCATTTAATGATGATAATATAATTCCGATATTTTATTTTTTGTATGTGTTTATTTGAGGGGGGGGAGGTGAGAAATTTTCAAATACTACATCTACCTCCAAAAAAAATAATTATAATTTTTTATAAATTTTTATGAAACAATTCATCAATAATTGAAATAAAAAATATGTACAAAACGAAAATTTTAGTCATAGCTGCTGTACACAGCATGTGAAAAAAAAATACATTAATTATATTTAAATTTGCAATTGCAAATTAACGAATGAAATAAAAGGAACTGATCAAGCATGATCAAAAAATTACTAGATTTAATTTGATCAAATCGTATTACTATATGAAAAACAAATTTGATCAAATTCAATTAAATTGGATCAAATAAGTCCAATAGTTTTGGATCAAATTTCTTTAGGTTAGATCTTATTTCATCAAATTTAATAACTTTATATTTAATTTTTGTCGAAATATATCATATTTTATCCATTTCCTTTCCTCTGATACGATTTTTTTGGTTACTATGAGCTGTTTACATTGTACCCATTAGGGTAGTTGGAACGTCTAAACATTAAAAAAAAAAAAATTGCTGCCGAATTTTTAAACTTTATGTGGTTTTGACATTTTTAAAAATTTGAAAAATAACATAATTTTGTATATTTTCAAAAATTAATAATAAATAGATAATTAAATGAGGTTTATAGCACAAACTTGATTTGTAGTTTTTAGAACTCTGCAAACCGGTTTTGGGAGAGAGAGGGGATTAACCTAACCTCCTAAGAGCTTATTTTTTTAAAGTGTTTTTTTAATTAAAAATGTAACGAGCGTAAATAACTACAACACTTTTTTTGGTATACACTATACATATCAACTTTTTGATAATTTTAAACAACTTACTATCTTACCCACTTGACTTTATGGAACTGACTCCCCCCCCCTTCACCCCGTTAATGATCCTAAAACCGGCACTGGAACTCTGTATAAACAAAATATGGTTGATTATTATCTCACAGGGGTTTCAAAAGTATCACAACTTCACTACAAGGGGACATCACTGCTGAAAAATAAAAATCGGACATATTTTATGTCCTGATATCGAACGAGCTCAAATCATACCCGTGCTATGTACTTGACCAATAAATTACCCATTTATCGTTCATGTTTGAAAATGCATAACATTTGATGCTTTTTCAAAAAAATTAAAAGAGCTCAAGTTCTAATTCTTACAAAATTAATTTTTTTTAAATTTTTGAAAACTTTTGCTTAGGACTGAAATTTTTTTCACGTTTTTTGAAGGCTGTTTAGAAACTGCTTTTCTAGTAATCACTCCACTTTTCAAAAAAAAAAAAAAAAGGTAAACTAATTTAGTATCTATTGCTATACGGTCAAATGCCCAGAAAGGAAGAAAAAGCTAAATTTTCCTAAAAGGGTACTGTTTTCTGATGAATGCTATCAGGATATCATTGATAACATAGAACTTATAAAAAGAAGAGGAAATGTGAGAATGTAATATTTATAAAAAAAAAAAAATTATAAACCATCCTAAACCAAGAAGTTCATACCTACTTATTTCACTTTTCAACAACATAACAAATTTTATGCATACATACGTCAAAATGAAGTGTTAAATTTTCAACACACTCAAATAATTTTTTAATCACATTTTCGCTTCATTTAAGCAATGAAATATGGGTCAGAATTTCGCAAGAAGGTGCTTGAAATTTTCCAAGTCACTTAAGCCTCTTTCACATTGATCAAAAATTTCGATTAAACTTCGAAAAAAAATCCTAAAGAATCAAATTCAAAAGACATCGGTGCCAAGTCAAGTAATATTCGTAATATTAAAAACATTTAGTCACCCACAAATCATTACATTCGTAATTCCTCTCACACAATCGTACTTGAACCATTCCCAACACATCAATATTGTTTACCAATTTGAAATTCTCCTCCATTCGTTACCAAAGAGACTTCATTTATCATATTGATATACGTAAGAATGAAAACAATCCTACTTACGTAACCCCTCGTTAATTAATAATTTACAATCGTGTATGATATTCGAAAAAGAAAAATTCACGTAAACAAAAAATTTCAATGAATAATCAAATTTCGCTGTTAAAAATACATTATTCAAAATTTCTTCTTTTAGGGTTGGTCTAACTGTGACAAACTGAATTCTTGAATGAAAAGTGACATCGTTTTTAGAACTCAAATTTACCAATAACGAATGATGAAGAATATATGTAAACGCAATACGTTAAAGCATAAGTTGATAGTTATTAAGTGTAAGAACACGCGGCTAAGGTATTTCCGATGTGTGCACAATTTCGCATATACCTAATTGACCTTGACATAGTTCTTATCAGTGAACTCGAGCGGTTATACTTTTTTCCTTATGAGCTGAGTGATTTTTTCAAACCTAGAAGTCGACGATCGCGATTTTTTTCAATCTATGCGCGAAGAGAAAATTACATTATCATGATCTTGAACTCGTACAACGTATTTCTTTTCCTGGATGAGAGAAAAATTCTATCATTAACACCTCGACCTTTAACTGATTATTTTTTGATGTTATAATACTTCCATCGTTATATATATGATAAAGAATAACGTACATCGAATAAAAAAAGTGCGTAGCTACCACTTTTAATCGGTGCAACGATTTAAATGTACGTAATTAATCAACGACTAGAACCTACATGTATAGGAAGTGTTACAGGTACATATTGTGTTCACGATTCAAAATCAAATTAAGTATTGCATTCGTGGTGTACTCGTTTAAAGATTATTTCATCATTTCACGAACTCTCTTGCTCATTTAATTTCAATTTTCATGATTGTATTAGCTCGAAAAAATTTAATATATAAAATCCTCTCCTCTACAGCTTCAAAGTTTCGTCATTGCATGTATATAAATTAAAAACTTCGTTCACCTCATTATCGTGTGTTTTCTTTTCAACTAGTACGATCAAAAAATAACTCAACTTTGCCGAAGAATAATTTTTAATTCAGTTCTATGAAGTTTTCCCCAACTCAACGACCGTATACTTACAGCTTCGTGAACGCGATGTAAAAAGGTTTCCCATTGAAATTAAAATTTCTTTAAGAATTATAAACAACTGCTCGCGTCAACTCGCCGCTGAAAATTATTTTAACATTTAAATAAACAGAAATACGAAACGTTTGCTATATAACAATAACGCCAACGATGAGATAAAATTTCAACTCTCATTTACATTTTTATGAAAAATCCTTTCGGCGTTATCTTTGAATTTTTCATTAATTTAAATCCGTTATCTTTGTATTTTTTTAAAAAGATTATCCCGTTTTTTTCGTCGCACCCTATATGTAATTTTTTCCCTCTTGCGCCAACTCTTTCGATATTAAATTTTTATTCTCGAGAATTTCTTTCGTTTTCTTAAATTCCTTGAAAATGCGAATGCATTTTATGAAGTATGCCTACCACATATTCGTTAATTATAGCTTGTTAAGTTTTCAAAAGCGGAACCAGTTTGAAGGATATGTGGCTGCTGGTATGATTTAAGAGATCGATAGATAGATTTTTGACATTGTTTCCAAAATATAACATCGATGGCAATGGAAGCAGTGGCCTGTGTAGCGGATTTGCGGCGTGATGATTTCGACACCATGAAGAATTCGACGTTTTCGCTTGAAAATGAACGCGAATACTAATTCATTAAAATGCAACTCTCGTGGTAATTATTTTTAAGGCGAATCTTAGTATTTCATTTGAAATTCGAATTATACACTATATACCTATACTTGAGAAATACCAAAGAGAATCGTATCGATTAAATGAATATGTTCTAAAAGCCTGATATAAGAAGTGAGTGACAGAGCTGCTACCTATGCTCCACTGACCACAAATTTCTTACAAATTGAGCATGATTTTTTTGTTTTAAAATTTCAGAAAAAAGTTTTATCTATCTATAATTTCAAGTTTTAACAATAAGCGAAACAAATATTTTGAAGTTATTAATTTGTAGTCCTTTAAAACAACACACAGTAACTACCTGCATAATTTTTATTACAAAAAAAAATAATAATAATAAAATAAAATTAGAATAGATTAATCACTTGAGCTCATTTTATCATATAACATAAAATTTTTTTTCGACATCTCGGGTACCCCCACCATATTTTGAGGACGATAACCCCTCCTTCTCCCCTCCAACATCATGTATGGAAGTGAATATGGTCATATTAATTACATTTTTACTAATTTGAGGCTCCTCAAGCTCTACTCAAATTTTGATAATTCGCCATTTTGGATCCATTTTGATCCGAATTCAAGAAGTCATAATCTGGTCACCAACTAACCTTACACACAAAATTTGACCTCTTTAACTTGATTTGATGACGAGATATGGGAGATTCAAGAAATGTCACGACTCAAAACTTCCTCAAAAAGCTATTTTTTGCTCTAACTCGATTCAAAATGCACTTAGAAAGCTGAAATTAAGGTATGTTGGTATCCGTGACTCACTGTTTCATATGAGGTCAAAAAAAAAGAATTTCAGCAATTTGCCCTTTCTCCAGCCCCCCTCAAAATCTGAGTGATCCGCCATTTTGAATTTTATCGAAAAAACAAAAAAGTAGTTTTGCTGTATTTTTAAGAAGAGTCTCTCACCAAATTTTGAGCAAATTTCATTAATACTCGCCGGCGCTACGTGTGGCGAAAAAATATACCTATATTATATACAAAAAGTGTTGGATATCGTTTTTAAGTTGAAAACTCAGCTAAAAAAAAAAATGCGTATAAACAATATAATTACTCTAATTTCGGTTTGCAATATGTTGCATATCTGTTGTATTGAAGGGCCTGATAATTCATCCAAAATAATGAATACTTCTTTATTTATCATGAAAAATTAAAAAGAAGAAAATTCAAGTGATATCAGTGATGCTAGATTGAAGATATTGAAAAACAAAAAAGAAAAAAAAAGACCAATCAACACCCTGGAGATACTTTCAAATGTTTATAGTGATCATCAAACTTGCAGAAAACTGTCGAAAATAAAATGAAATTTTCATCGATATTATGCGAAAAGGGTCTTTTACGACATGAATATTCTGCTCAGAATTTTACACAAAATTGACTCTTTTACTTTTTTTATAAAAAGGGAAGAAATCTCGGAAAATTTACATTTTACTCTTTTTGATAAAAATTAATATGGATGACTAATTATTTTTTTCCTCGATAAGTGACAATCCTGATGGAATTTTAATTTTTTTTTTTTTTTTTTTTAATCATAAGCCGTGTACAGCTATGGGCTAGAGGCGAATTTATTTTATTTTATTTCATTATTATTATTATTTTTATTATTATTTTATTTTATTTATTTAATATTTATTTTTTTTTAAATAAGTGGGTAAAGGAATTGATGAACGTAGGAAGCGAAGTAGGTATGATAACCTTTTAGAGACTTTTTTTAAAAGTCTAACCTCTTCCACAGAATCTAATAACCTACTCCATCCATGCTTCTGTCCCTAATGGCAGTCTCCTAAATAAAAATAAATAAAAAAATTAATAATAAAAAAAAAAGAAAAAAACACGAAGCAGGTAATTTTCACATATGTTACAGGTATTTGAATATTGGAAAAATAGATGTACATATTTTTTATTGACTTTGGAAGACGAAATATGATTTTTGGATGCAAAAAAATTTCAAATAGCCCAGAAATAAACTATTCACGAAATAAATCCTAACCAATTTTCCATAGAAATTTTTTTTTTTTAACCATAATGTAGAGTTCAATAATTTAGTACAGGTTAGTAAAGTAATAAGATCGAGGACTACCTTATTCATTGTGATTTTTGTTGTTAATGTGAAATGCTAATTTAATCAGAAAATTAAAATCAATATTGTCAACTTACAACAAAAAAAAAATTAAATATCACTCGTCAAAAATTTTTTTTAATGAATTATCAATAGAAAACTACAGACTATTAGTTCTCTTATTCATTAAAAACATCTGAAAAAAATAGGCATTTGCTGATATGGAACAATTGCTTAGAAAAATTAATTATCGCAGTTGTAACTTTATTATTAACCTGTGGACGCCTCATCCTTTGAAGACAAAGAAGTTTCAGCATTTTAAACCATTTTTAGTTTGCTGGATACAATTTTGTTTTCATAATACAAGGACTAGCTCTAGCAATATGATTTTTTATTATTACGTAATCCCACCATATAATTCATAAAAAGGTTTTTTGTCAGTTTTATGAAAAAAAAACCCATGCTCCTAGATAAGTACGCAATAATTAGCTAACAAAGTTCATTTAGAACAGTGATTCATCGTCACCTAATTACTCACTATATGAATTAGTTACGGTTATCACTATAGCCGATGAATGTCCGAAAATTACGTCGAAAAATGACGCACGTCGTAAGAATAATTTCATTCTCGGGACAAATAAAATAACTCTAAATCGATTTATATACACAAAGCACCGTGCTATTCATTGAAAAGAATACCCGCGAAATTGAACGAGCTATGTTATATCTTCGCATAAATACAAATTTGAAACACAACCTTTTCCTATCAAAGGAGGAAATGCATTACCATTGCGGAATTTACACTGTACCATTAAACTATATATGGAACATGGTCATCCAGTTCACCGTTCAGCGTTCACCGAAATTGAAGTACAGAACAAATAAATCTTTCAAGTTTACGCAGACAGGATATGAATTCATTTCAACCGTTCGGAAATGCGTCCATCAGGGTCGATGCGCTTCCACTTCACGCAATTTTTTCAACTCGAGTTCCGTCGTAGCCAAACCAGTCTCATCGAATTATAATTTTTACCCCGCGGTTAAATTTACTTAAGAAGCAATTATTCGAAATTTACTACGTATATGTTTTTCCAACCGAATGCAACGTGCTCATCAAAAACAAATTCGTATTCGTTTGTAACTCATTAAAATTCTCTTAAAATTTGCGCCAGCTTTGCCAACAAATATAAAGATTTCGAGTTCTTTTTTTGGCCAGGCGAGATAATTAAAAATTTTCTATTATGCGTATATATACGTCCTCTGAATGACCTTCGGGATTTCTTGAGAAGCTTCGGATTTCGCTTACGTACGAGGTATAAGATTTTCAAATAAATTAGGTACTAAGGTACAACCGTGCGAAATCAGATTTCGCATAACACGAACCACCAATTTATATTATCGGGCTGATGGCATTGTAGGAGGCCACTGAGGTGGTTCGGCGACCCGAAAAGATGATTACTAACCAGAAAACTGGATTCCTAAATGAAAATTTGTAGAAAATACGGTTTCGTTCGAAAGTCTGGGAAGTAGGGACGAGAAGGAATGGATAAATTGCTGTTATTACGTTCTTCATTTGGAGAGGCAGGCTAGTACTCGATTCTTATATCTTGAAGTTTTTTATTTTTCGAATTGAAAAACACTGGCGTAGCAAAAATTTTAATGAGTCATTTCTTTTTTTCAAATAAAATTAGAAAATAAAACACACAATTTGTTTGGATAAAAAAATGCGTCATACATCAATAACTCCCTTTTTATTCACGATGTTGATTTCTATGTAGTAGAATGAAGACGATGCAATTTTTTTTCTTTGCGACGTCATGAAAAAAAAGTGTTTTTGGGAACTTTTTTGTTTCATTAAATCCATAGTATTCAAAAAATATTACAAAAAAGGTGTTGTGCGATTTTAGCCTATTTTCAAAATTGAATGAGGTATAATAAATTGTATGTTATAATGAGCTGAAGCCCCTTTAATTTCGCAGATAGGCAAAAAATATACATGATTTTTTTCTATCGTATTTTCCAATTACTATCGATTTCGAGAGAAGAAAAATTCGAAATAACGCAAATTTTTTCTACTGTGACGTCATCGTCCAACATTTTTTCAAGTTCTTCCAAAAAATAATTTTTCTGAACAAATAACATAAAAAATATATTGTACTTCCAAAATAGAAAAAAAAGAGTTATGTGCAAAAATGCTCCAAAGTTTCATAAACCTTCAAATTTTTGGATCCCTTTATTAGCTCTCTTCCTTGAAAATATCACACATTTTTGTACATCAGTTTTTTATTGCTCCCAGCAACTATTACCCATATTATAGAATAAAAATCTATTTAATTGAAATTTCGATTTTTACAACTGCCCAATGACGTGTCATCACATACACAATGTTTTTATGGAGAAAAGTTGGACTTGAAGTAGGTGCATCTATTTCACATCTATGTTAGCTACAAGCTTACCATACTGTTATTTCTGTATTCCATGACTGCTGTGAAAGGTATAAGGCGAATTTCGAAAGTGTTGATGTACATTTTTTCAGCTCTTCGTAGCATGAACAGGTGTGCTTGAAAATTACTTAAAATTTAGTCAAAGGTTCTTTCCGTAAATATTTAGAGGTAATTTTTCCAAATTTTTGATTTTACTCCGAATAGTATGTCACTCAAATTTTGAATTGGATTAAAGTGTAAAATGGCTTCTTTACGAAGTTTTGAATCATAAAATTTTTTTAAATTTCTACATCCCTTCAGCAAATTCATCATAGGAAGTTCGTACTTTGTATGTACTTGTTAGTTGTGCACCAGTATATGATTAGTAGAATTTGAGTGAAGTTAAAATCTGAGAGAGACTTAAGGAGCCTCAAATCGCAGAAAATTTGATAAATATGGGCTTATATTATTACTGAGAACATGAAGTATACTTTTTAAATCCAACTTCATAGGAGATGTGGTGGGGAAAAGGGGAAGTTATGGAGCTCAAAATGTAACTCGTTGAAAGATTTAGCTCAAATTACTAAAATAATCAAATTTCATTTCGTAAGTGAATTTGGAGTGATGCTGATGCTCTTGAGTCTTGAAAGAAGAGATCACATCATTCTGACCCAAAATGATGGATGAAAAAAATGTGGGGAATATTTGAAGGGTTTCAAATAAGTAGTTGAAATTTAATGAGTTTTTTCTACAACACAAAAATACTTGATGAGATATAAATTTTTTATATTTCTCATGTATATAAAAATAAGTAAGTATATACTTATAATATATTTCGCTCTTAAAAAAAAAATAATAATAAAATAATTTAATTTTCGCACTGTTTCAATTCTCCGAAAAAAAATAAATAATAATAACAGCATTAACTCGATAATATCTCCACCACCTGTAAAAAGTTACTACAACACCTAAAAACTGAATTCTAAACCAGTTCCTGTTCCAAAACGAAATCGGAATACTTTCACCAAAACTTGTATCATACTACCATGTATACTATAGCCTTGCAAATTCGATGCAACTCCGTTACTTGTTCACACATCTTGACCTATCCTAACATTCGATCGCGTACCACATAAATATTCATCAATTATTCACGCATACATAATATCAATCATCTGAATAAATTGATATTTTCTGGTTCGTTTCATAACACCATATAAAATCGAACTTTGATATGGGAATTTTCACTAAAAATATTTTTAAATAAAAATATTTATTAAAAAAAAAACATGCAAAATTGCCAGTTATGTCACCAATGCATGCATTAAACAAGTACAAGTTTAATTAACGAATTATCGGAGTTTTAATTGTCTTAAAATTAACCAGTTTAAAACCTTTGATTTTAAAAGTACCTTTCTAATTCGATTTTATCGAGTTTCGTAATTGTAATTATTTTGCTGTCGTCATTGATATGGCGCGATTCATTATGTGAAACTTGTAAAATAAAAATTTAATTAAACGGATGAGGATAATTTTGAATGAGTTAAAAATAAGTGACGTTATACAGTCCACAAGTTAAATTAAATAAACATATTTTCTTACTAGAATATCACGTAAGTCATTACTGATATAGGAATCTTATCATTATGAACGAAAATATAATAAGTTCACGTTTGAACTACAGCTAATTGTCGGTCAATTTTACTCGTAAAATAATAAAGACGGAAAATTAATCAGCTTTATGAAGTATTAAAGAGGCGGAGATACGGTTATGTATTTTAATTATACACGAAAAAAAAACTCGTACACAAATAAGCACTCATCGATTGTCATACTGACGTCATGGCATGCATTATTACAACGCTCGTTCTTTCCATTATTACGATAGTATAAATCGTTTTGTGAATAATATAACAGAGCTTTCTCATTATTTAGAAATTAAAATTTAATCCTTCTTTAATAGGTAAAAGCTCGCAGAACTGTTGCCAAGAAAAAGTCGACCCGAAGCTATACCTACACGATCCCATCTCATACGCTATAGGAGAATTCGGAAGATGGCAGTGTCAACTCACATTCCTCTTAGCATTATTCAATTTTCCGTGCACATGGCACATATTCGTGTTAACCTTTCAAGGAGACACTGGCGGAGACTTCTGGTGCTCCAGGCCACATAATTTGAAGGATATGTCAGTTTCAGAATGGATCAATATTAGTGGAATTCATGGGCTGACCAGTGTAAGTTTTTTTTTTTTTCATTTATTTATTTAAAGGATTGTAGTTCCTTTCAAAATAATTCCAAACATATATTTATTTCAAACACCTACATTATCCCTGAAACAATAACTATGATTTTTTCAATAGAAAAAAATCATATTTGTGACAATTTACAAAAATGGCTAATCATGATGTAAATAAACTCTCATAGTTCTCATCTTTATACTGATTTCTAAAATCAAAAGTTTGGACTCTCAGTCTCAATTTCCCAAATTCAGTGGTTCCCAAAAATTTGTGTTTCATACCAACATTTCGTTTCATTATAGTATACATACTTCTCCCGAAGCATTGAAAAAAAATCTATATTTGTTGAACACCACACATTTTGAAATTTCAAACTTTTTCAGGACTTCCCAAATTTTTTTGTATAGTTGCCGAGTATTTCATGTTGTTGTTGTTGTTGTTGTTGTTGTTGTTTTTTTATTGTTGTTTTTTTAATAACCATACCTCGGAAAACTGTTGAAATTCTTATCATTAGTTATACATGCTTTTAAAATGTTCAAGGGTTCCCAAATTTTTAGAACTCATTCAGCTTATAAATGAGGAGCTGAAAATCAAAACTCACTTTTACCAAGTAGGTTGATTTTCGATAACCTGCAAATTAAGTTTCAAACATGATTCTGGGCTATTTTGGAGGCTTTCGGGGATTTTCAAAATTGCAGTAGGTTTATAAACATCAATAAAATTTTTTGGTAAATGTGAGTTTTGATTCTCAGTTTTTTGTGTTCAATGCATTTTGTGGAGAAAAATATGTTTTGATTTCTAACTATAATTTAACAAATTTATAATGATGAATTGTAAGGAATAATGGTGATGGATGAAAGAAACGTCAATATTGTAAACTGTAGATCTTGAAATAGTCTATCAGAATCAATCATAAAACACGAATCAATTTTGTTGGAGAAAATGAGTTTTGATTTTCAGCTCCTCAAATAATGAGTTCATTGATATCTGGATCACAAGTAACTTTTCCTAAAAATTTTTCTAGTATCCAATACAAGTGTTTTTACTTATCTATTTTAGGAAACCCTTTGAAATTTTGAAAGTGTGAAGTTTAGTAGTGTGCAAAAAAATTTAATTAATTTTTTCAGTACGTTGTGAAACATTGTGCGAAAATGTTGAAATTTGAGATTCAATGATTCCCAGATAAGGGACAGGGAGTCTCCAAAATTAAAACTTTTGATTTTAGCGATGATGTAAAGAATAATAACTACGAGAAATGGTGTATAATAATATCAGTATTTTTTCTCATAATATATTTATCATGGAAGAAAAAACACCATTTTTTTTCCTACTTAAAAAACATGATTTTTTATTTTTAAACTTAATAGTTATTCGTATAAAGGCTGTATGGAGTGAAAGGGTGAAATTAAATACATGACTAGAATCTTCATGAAAGGAACTTGAAGATTTACTGAGACAGAATTTTTATAAATCATATAAGTCATGCATAAAAATCGAATGAATATGTATAATTTCAAGATTTTGAAGAATTAAAAAAAAGGGTATACTTGAAGTGAATTTTGTGAGCTTTTTATTAAGTTTACCAAAAAAAGTATAAGAAGCCAAATGACGTAAAATTAAAGATAGAATATTTTCACTCTGAACTATTTCCATCATAGGAGCCTCCTCTCGAGAGTAAATTGAGAAAAACTGATTTTGGTGACTTCAACGCACAACTGGAGGAATAACGTTCAGGAAATCGACATTACTTAAACCTCTCAGACTCTGAGTGACTCTCTAAACACTTTCACAAAAAGACCTTTGTTAGAGATTTTGTACTATTTTGGTATTTTTGCAATAAGATTGGCTGATCCAGCCCTTTTTTCGAATTAAATTTTAATATAGAGGATTTTATCTTGCAAAATATTCTACTCGTTTTATTTATAGGATGCGAATTTACATTCAATGTTTACCCATGGTAAACATATAGGGTAATTAAATTTAAAATTATAATTTTTCCTATGCTTTTACATTTTTATTACTCGCGTGATTATTTGACGAACAAATCACATGACTAGAAAATGTTCTTCTTGAACCTTTTAATTAAAGGTAATTTAACGCCATCTTGGTTAAAACTCAATTCGATCGAATCCATTATTACTCAATGCAGACGACATTTGTTAAGATTTCCACGCGAAATTTTCCGACCTAAAGAGCTGAAATTTTTTCAAGGATTAGCCAGACGATATGTAATTATAATTACCAATATACTTCGTATTACGAATAGGTAATAAATTAAACCAGGAAAATTCATGTCAACGACTGCGCTTCCACCATGTGATTTTTCGTTGAAGGATGTAAGTCATGCGTTACTCGTTAACTATTACTTAAGATGCGTTCGTGTTAATAATAAGAACAGAATTATCGGCATAACTGTACTTATTACATAACACGAAAGCTTAATTCGCGGAAACGCAGTAGAGATTTTTTGATAATTATTTTTAGTGAATTCGAGAATCAAGTGTGGTTGCTCGCGAACGTCATACGAGTATATTCGCGACTACAGTGTGATCGCGTAAATACGAAGAGATGAGGGCATAAGAAATATTCAAGGTTTGAACTTGACATTGAAAACGTTGGTTGAAATTGCCCGGTGGCTTGGTGTCGTCTATCGCGCGCTACAGGAATTAACGATTCGTGTTCGGATATCCGAATATTAATGCACGAGGAAGTTATATTTGCCAATGGAATAATTTATACGCGAGTACTAGTATACTCGTATTTTTTATTTTAAACTGCGCCTATTAGCGTAATGAAACGGAGGCACACCGAAGGTTCGAAATTGAGGTACTCTCTCGTTAGATAAACGTACGATATAGAGGAGATAACCGAAAAACCTATAAAGTGACCCTGTCAAAGTGACCGCAATCTTAATCGTCAATTTTATGTCGATTACAAACATTAATGAGACACTCGCACGTATACTAGTATGGCCTAGAAAAATCTCCACATTGTGTCGTGAATTGGGAAATTTACGTTTCCGGATCTATCATTTTAATTTATATTGTAGATTATTGAACGATTCCTTGAACGATTACCGCATATTTGTGGCGAAAAGAAAATTTACTATTTCTGAAAAGACCTTTATAAAGGTGAAGTTCGTTGATGATGATGATAATGAAACTATAGTCGATGTCATTATTATCGTATTAATTCAATTTTTTTTTTGCTCATTCCCCTTGATTTTTGATATTTGTATATTCATAATTTTGAATTCTTTTTTCAATTTTTATTCGCTTACTAACAAAAAATGTATGCACTAAAATCATTTTAAAATTATTGTACATTTAAAAAAAAATAGATTTGATCTTTATATTATTAATTTGAAGTCTTGTCTCTTTATTTCAATGGGTCACTTCAAGTATCATAAATTAAAGCGACAAATTTTATTTTATTTTTTTTCAACGAGTAGAGAGGGCGAGTGAACATTAAATGACCAGTAAACTTACATAGAACTTAAAAAAAAATTGGCTCTAAAAAAAATATTTTAACCTTTGTCAAATTACTCAAAAATTTTCAAAGTTTGAAAATCACAATAATATTTTTTTTTATCCTGATTTCATGAGACAAAATTTTGTGGAGAGAAAAATAAATAATTTCATTCACCTACGATGAATAATAGCTGCTATATAGACAAAAAACATAAGCAGCCATGTCGCATCATTGGAGGTGAGTTTTAAACTGGGGCTTGTTCAGGTTTGAAAATAACGTTGCTAATTTCTTCTCGTGTACAGGCTACACCCAATACCTAGTCTGAAAAACCCTATCTATTTCTTCCAAAAACTACTTGAGAAATTTAATTTAAAGCAGACCAAAAATAATATTACGTAGGTTCATACTTTTCAAATCATAACTAATTGAGGTGCTTTAAACTATCCTCAAATTTTTACGACACGTTATTTTGGATTCATTTTGAACCATATGAAAGACTCATGAAATTTCCTGTAATGATTTCCCTGTTGCCAACTCTCCTCCCAATTCACTTGGAAAGCAAAAATCAAAATAGGGGAATCACTTGTGTCCATTTCATCATACGAAGCCACAGTAAACAATTTTCCTCCTTTCCTGTGTCACCACCCCTCCTACATTTTGAGGTCGATAACCCCTCCTTCTCCCCTCCAACGTCATGTATAGAGGTGAATTGATGATATTGTATACTTCTCATCTCAAATAATCATATGATTTCATATTAACTACATATTTACCAAATTGAGGCTGCTCAAGCTCTACTCAAATTTTGATAATACCTCATTTTGTATCCATTTTGACCCAAATTCAAGTGGTCATATTCTAGTCACCAACTAATCCCGCATACAAAGTTTGACCTTTCTAGGTTGATTTAGTGAGGAGATATGGACGATTCAAGAAATTTCATGACTCAAAATTTCCTCAAAAATCATTTTTTTTGCTTTAACTTCCCTCAAAATGCACTTAAGAAGCTGAAATTTGGATATTTTGGTGTCCGTGATTTACTCTTTCATATGAGATCAAAAACAAAAAATTTGAGGTATTTGACCTTTCTCCAGCATCCCTCAGAATTTGAGTGAACCGCCATTTTGAGGTGTATCGAAAAACAAAAAAATACTTTTGTTGCATGTCAGAAAAGAGTCTCTCATCAATTTTTATGCGAGTTTCATGAATACCCGCCCGCACTACGCGTATAGGAAAAAATATATACCGTGTGTCCTATAGAATTCCATACAGGTGAAATTCCGAATTCCCTTAAAAAAAAAAAATTCAAGAGCAAAAGAAATCAGGTTTAAAATTTTTACTTATTCAATTTAATATATCTCTGATGTTGAAAAAAAATCAGTCATTAATTCTGTTCATAATGGATTGAATTAAAAAAAAATTAATCTCGTTTTCATGGTCAATACTTTTGCATTACTGCTCAGTTTGTGAAAATTTTTAGTTGAATTCATTTTTATTTATATTTTTAGAAATTAAATGGTACTGCAGTTATTTTTTATTTACTCCATTTTTAGGGTAGGGAATTCGACCCTTTGCCTCTACGGGATTCAGTTGGTTGCACGGTAACCAAAAAGTTGTATATTTGCGTGATGATTACAAATGATCTGAAATGTAAAGATTTGAAGAGCCCACCTCTCTCGACTCCCCTTACTAAATGAGGTAGGCTGTAATAGCTATCGTTTTTAAATTTTAAACTCGACTAAAAATAACTTGAATTGCGAAAAGTTTTATGACGTAAAATTTGGATCTCCAAGCCACTTGAAAAACTTAGATTTGGAGACAACTGGTCTCTTCTCTTCTCTCTCCTCACCCCTGTATCCTAGAGCAATTAGAATATAATAGTTCATACTTTGACTTGAAGCTTGATGAATGCGGCACCATGGCGCCCATTCAGACCGATTATTAAAATGATCGTACAGCGAGACGAAATTCAAATATGAATTTTTTCCTCATTCCTCATTCAAAGCGGATGTTATATATTTATGAATATTTATGACGTTTGAAGCTAGTTTTAAAAAACTTTCAATAAGCCCAAAAATTTCAAAATTTTTAGAAATGGGATACTAGATGAAATGCTCCATCATACATATCGAATGCTTGACTCTTAGGTAAACTTACTACAAAATTGAAATTAATTTTAGAATTTAAGTTCTTCAAAGGCCTCAACCACAAAATTTGAGAAACTGTGTTCTAGAAAAAATGTGGCATCATTCATACGAAATTATAAGATCATTGATTTAGAATATGAAATCAGTTTTTTAATTTCACTCTTTCAAGGGCCTCGAAATCTCAGAATGTTGAAAAATGAACTTTGACGGACAACTACTTTGTGCATATTTAATATTGAATTTTTGGTCTTTATCGATGCAGAATTTCATTTTTTTGGATTTTTTTTTTCAAGTTGAAATTTCTGATTTGGTATGTTTTTTGATAAGGGGATGAGGTGGGAAAACCAGCAGATAATATATTTACAGCAGAAAAATGTTAAATCTAGCTCTACCCGCTTGCTCCGGGATGACCACGTTGCCTCGGACCTCGTCCTCTCCTTCCTATCTGATTCCAAACTCCTCACACTCATCTAACCCCTTGTCCGTGCCTCTAGCCCCGTAGCTGTACATGGCACGTAAAACAAAAAAAAGTAAAAAAAAAAGTAAAAAGTAATTTTATTTTACAAAAATTGAGTTGCCCCAGAGTAGTAGGTGCTGTGTAGTACGTGGACAGGAACGCACATATTGGCAGTTTTAAGTCAAAATTTTTTTTTATTGATAAAACGAGGCGATTGTATTTCAAAATTTCGTGAATTCATTTTTCAAAAATTAACATTGAAAGGAAATTAGGCGCAGAAAGTGGCCTGTTGTAATTCATTTCATATATTATTCCTATCGCTTCTTTGAAACTCTTCTTAACTTGGAGTTTATGGGTATACCAGCAAAAAAAAAAAAAATATAATAAAAAAAATAAGTAGTTTGATAATATGTAAATTGATCTTTCGTTAAATCATAATTCTCACCTTATCCTAAATTTTATTCATATTTTAATACATAAATACCACGTACAGTTGCATTTAATCACCAAAGCAACACAACTCATCTTGCTCACATATAATTAATGCATACACATCCTGACACAGTAGCACTCAACACCAGCCATAGATAACGAAAAAAATTGTAACTCAAAATAAATACTCATTTTTACGCGTATTAATGAGCGTTGAATTATTTTGTTCGAACAGAAAGGCAACAGCGGCTACAACCCGTGCGTTATTAAAGATCTCAATTATAATAATTTAAGTTACGCGATAACCAACGATGTGGAAGCTACCAGCGAATGTAGTTCATGGGAATTCGCGGCCAGCCGAACAGGAGATACGATCGTATCAGAGGTAATACAATTTTCATAAATTCGCCCATCATTATTCATTTAAAAAAAAAAACATCGACACGTAGAGAAAAGTCGAGTTCGATTTTCCTCCCTAATCTGCGTACCTCCTGAAGACCAGTCAACCTTGAGGACTAATTCATATCGAGATACTTCCGGTCAGCCGATAAATGTAGCGCAGCAATCGCGTCTGTCAAGGAATAACCTCGATTAGTTCAATTACTTGTGGATTTAAACTTGAACTTTTTGATCGCGTATTCTTCGTGGCCATTGACTGAAAGCTATCTTTCCCTTTGCCAAATTATAATAGCTTGTTTGGTAATTATAAAGACATAAATTTTGCCATATTTTTATTGAAGTCGCAGAAAATGCGCAACGCGATTATGCAGTTCGTCAACCTAATTAAAAAATTTACTCGAATTTCTCTACGGCCTTACGCCCTCTTGGTTATTGAACAAGGGACCGACAAGACGCATTTTGTAATTATATTACTATTATATTATTTCTAGTGGGGTCTGGTATGCGAAAAGGAACAGTTACGTCATGTCGCTGAGATGATGTTCTTACTTGGAGTCGCTTTGGGAGGATTTTTTTCTGGATTGGTATCCGATAGGTACAGGCTTTGTACATACATTTGAATCGAACAGCCCAAGTATCAAATGGTACCAATGATACTGATTCAATTTTTTATGATTCTAGATTCGGTAGAAAAAGGACTCTGATGGCTTCTTTATTAATGCAAATTATTATCGGCATATTAGTAGCTGTGTCACCATGG
Source organism: Phenacoccus solenopsis (assembly GCA_009761765.1). Lineage (NCBI taxonomy): Eukaryota > Metazoa > Arthropoda > Insecta > Hemiptera > Pseudococcidae > Phenacoccus > Phenacoccus solenopsis. The sequence continues at coordinate 25,132,779 of CM019755.1, read as the reverse complement.
TTTGAATTGTTTTTGGTTTTAAGGGCAATTTTAGGTTTCGTTTGCGTCAGTATTGTATTCAGCGGTTTGATTCTATGTAAGTGCTATCAAATTATATTTCATATTTAAAAAATAGAAGTATGTAAACGAAACAATAAACTTGTTAAAAAAAGAAAAATTATGAAAAGCTCAATGGAAAAAAATCCAATTTGAATAATATTTTCGAAAGGATCAAATGAACGAAAAAGCTAAAAAGCTACATCACTTTCATCCATTTTTATATCCATTTTTAGACACTTGCAAGATTTTCATCAAATTATATTTGCAAGATTTGAACGTACACGAACCCACAATTTAACATATGCTAAATAAAAACGCCTCAAGGCACAAGGCTGTACACGACGTCAAATAACAAAAAAAAAAAAAAAAAAAAAAAAAAAAAAAAAAAAAACAGTGTCCAACAAGCTTTTTTTTACGATAAAAAGGTTGTGCATGAAAAAATATTTAAGCCCTACTAATTACAAAAAAAAAAAAATTAAAGTATCTAATCTTTTCCATTCTGAAAACATATAGAATTTTATCAAAAACAAACAACAACAAAAAAATTTTAATTGATAACAAAATTTTTAGGCCTTCTGAACATCAGTGTGTGCAGAACTATCATCACATAATTTTACACGGCCTCAAACTAAACAAGAGATGTATTAGTCTGAGATTAATTTGTTTAGAGTTTTCCAACAATCATAGAAATCACTCTTGAAATTATTTAAAATTAGGACTAAAAAAATAAATGAAAACAAAAACACGAATTTTAAATTTTAAAATAATAATGGTCAAAAAAATGTTTAGAATTTACACTTCATAAACTCACTCCACATAAATCTATTTTTGGCGTGTCTCTAGTCACAATTGCGATACATGGCGCGTAAAAAAAAATTGACCAATTAAACTTCTCTTTTTAAGGCATATTTTATATTTTGATTTTAAAAAACTATCTCCAACAACCACAGTAATAATATGAGTACAAAAACAAATTTTTAACTTAAAAAAAAAGTCAAAAAAACATTTTTACAGTCCCTGCTGAAGAAATTATTAATAATAATTATCAACGATTGATATTTTTATTTCATTGATAATTTTTTTATTACCTAATTTTAAATTTAATTAATATAATTCCTAATATATTTTATTTGACAAGAAATTCAAGTATAACTTTAAATTTTGATCATTAAAAAAATTAATGAATTGCATTTTGCTTTTATTTTGAAAATATTCAGAATTTTTTAAAAGAATATTAATTACAATAACAACAAAAATAACAACAACAAAGGAAAGCAAAAACATAATTTTTGAAAAAAACATTTATTTTCTGAGTATAAAAAAATTGATGGATTTAATTTTTTTCTTCCTGAACAGTATAATATGAAACCATAGTCTTGGAAATCAATAGTAAACATCACAAATATTGAAAAACAAATTTAATTATCCAAAAGTAATACTGACAAATACATTTTCTGGGCTCTAAACACAAAAGAAATTGACGAAATGGATTTTTTAATTTTTTCTCGGATGAAAATTGTTAAAATTTTTGAAGCAACAACAACAACAACCACAAAAAATTGATAAAAAATATTCACTCTGTATACTTTAAAAAAATTCAACTAAAAATTCATGGATCTATTTTTTTTTTTCATTTTAAGCAATCAAATATAACGTCTGAATTTAACAAAATGACCAATGAGCTCAACAGCAAACATGGCGCTGATTAAAAAAAAATTAATAATTTAAGAATAATACTGACACGGTTTTATAAGGCCTAAGCATTAAAAAATTGACGAAATAAATCTTTTCTTTCTCTAGATTTTTGTTAAAGAATTATAATTAAAACAACAACAAAAACAACAACAATAAGAACAACAAAAACAATAATAACAAAAAAAAGCAAAAACATTTTTTCGTAGAGAGGGGGAACTTGACAAATAATATTTATTTCAATGTGCAACAAAAAAGTTTAGAGATCTGATTTTTTCGTCTTGAACAGTGAAATATAACCTCTGAGTTTAGCAAAACAGCCATAGAGCTCAACAATGAACATGACGACAATTTAAAAAAACATTACTAATCCGAGAATAATAATGATGAAAACATTTTTAACCTTCCAATTTCTTAATCTTGAATAATGGAATGTAAAGAAATTTCACTCACAAGAAACACAATTACAAATCTCTTAAACTTTCTAAAATCTAGCAAACTCCTTTTCGAAATCTAAAATTATCCATCCGTGCCTCTGGCCTCAGTTGCAGTATAAGGCACGCAAATGGATAAAAGTAAAAAAGTAAGTAAGAAAATAATTTTTTTTTTCAATTTTAACAAAATAGTGTAGTAGGAATAAAAAATTTTCTCTTATGCGCCTCTAGCCCTGAGCTGTACATGGCACAGAAAGAAAAAAAAAATTTTCAAGCATATCATTGGCATTATTTTCACACTTACATCAAATAATTCTAAGTAACCTACTTATATATTAATAATTATTGAAGAATAAATTTAATGAAAAAAAAATTGAAAAGAAATATCATTCTATAACCAAAACGATTTAATTTTTTCAAATTAAAAAATAAAAATAATATGAAGCAATAAGCATTTCAACTAGAAAAAAGATCAATTAGTTCAACAAAACAATGAAGAAGCAAAATCTCAATACATTCCTTCTTATTGACACTCCTCGATCACATAAAAACAACCAATAGATCTCCTTTGATAAATGAAAATGCAAACTCCTTCGTTATTTCAGAAACTCATCCAATTACTGCATATTAATAAATCATTATTTTCAATTGTCTACCTTTAAAAAAAATTCAAAAACAGAAGTCGCCATTTCGCATCATGAAAACTACGACAAAATTGAAACACTTGATACGTTATTAATTTCTCCTACGTACGCATATTCTTTTAACAGAAAACGCAGCGTGTTATTCATGTAAACAGTAATTAATGAAAAAATTTACAAACGCTCGTAAACTTTTTTTAATTCCGTTAATGACGCTGGCGTATTTATAAATTCGAATTTTATTATTCTTCGTCGGTCTGAAATTAAAGGAAAAAAAACGATGCGGATCTTTGTCAAAGTAACTCTACATTTACTCGTGATAAATATAAGGGAATTTCTTTATTGTAATCAATTATACGAATTTCTCATTAAAGGTATGGAGCTAGTTGGAGGAAAATGGTTAACAATATCTGGCGTCTCGTATATGTTCCCTGTGCCACTAAGTTACATTATCATCGCCGGTATCGCTTACGTAACCCACGGTTGGAGAAGCTTGCAACTAGCGATCACACTACCGTCCATATTATTCTTAGGATTGTGGTGGTAAGCTTCTACATTACGTTCTTTGTACGGTAAAAGCGCCATTGAAATTTCCTTACGTTATGTAACGGATTAAAAATTTTTTTTAATTAAACCTGGCCAGCCGTGAAAAAGCGTACTAGGTATTTTGTAAGTTTGCCATACCTATGCGTAAATACCATTTAACAATAATTATTACACGTGGCGATTACTGGTTACCTGCTTCGATTATGGGTAATGACAGGAAGATGCTTTGTCATCTACGGTTCGCTTAGCGTTCGTGTTTATTTAAAGAAATATACTTCGTACGTGTAATAATGGTATTTTCATTTGGTAATATTTCAATGACAGCTTACTTTATGAAGACGTTACATTAACGAGCAGGAAGAGGGATAGAATTGTAATGTTATTTGGTATTTCAGGATTCTACCGGAGTCACCGAGGTGGTTATTAGCCATGGGCAAAGTGGACGAAGTGATGGAAGTACTAAAGGAAGCCGCTAGAGTAAATAAAAAAGCTCTTCCGCCGAATATCGATAAAATTTTAAAACAGGTAAAAACTACGTAGAAATATACCATCGCAAAAAAACAACAAGCTGCAAAATTTTAATGAATTTTTTATAACAGTAGAAACCTAACACCGAGATTTGTGAAATTTAAATAAAACCAAACTCGCGTAAAAATCCTCGCTACGAGTTTTCAAAACATATTGAAACATAAAACCGTATTATTCGAAAATATTTCCACTTATACGAGAAAAATAATCTTAAAGGTGGAAAAAACAAATCTTATTTATTCACTAAATAAAACGTTTTCCATCTCAGATCGCATAATGCGACCGCATTATTTAGCTTTGAGGCGCGTTCGTGGGTATAAAAAATGTCTTCGAGCGAAGTGCTTATTATTTTACATATATGTCAGTGCATATTTAAACGATCGATTATAAATTTCTCATATGAACATCGAAAACGCATTTTCAACTAAGTTGCCCATATTTATTAACTTAACGTGGCGTACGAAATTAATATAGGACAAGGTATCGATCCGAATGGATTAAATGGAATTACCGACGGTTGTAAATGAGTACTTAATTCTTCATTTTTTACAGAGTATATCTGCGATTGACCTTACCGATAGACCGAAAGGAAGGATTTCGGATTTATTTAGAACCCCAACTATACGTCTAATCTCGCTGGTACTATATGTGGTATGGTTTAGCGTATATCTGGTTTACTACGGATTGGTATTGAACCTATCTAATATCGGAGGAGATGTATATGTTAATTCTATCATTTCTGGTATGTATAGCGATGGTACAAAATTCGCCACAATAATTTCAATTTTTTATCGAAATTAATTTTTCCATTTCAGGTATCGTCGAAGTTCCTGCAATAGCTTTAAGTATTTTAATATTGTTAAAAATGGGTCGCAGAGCGCCTTTGTGTTTGACTCTAGTATGCTCCGGAGTGGCGTGTTTCCTTACATTAGTTGTACCAATTAGTGAGTATAATTTAATATAGAAGTAATAAATTCGTGCGATTTGATGAACATGTTGAATGCATTAGGGACTTTTTGTTCTTTTTTTTCAAAAATGGAATAGGTATAAAAAATCAGTGTATGAAGACAATAGTATAATTGAAAATTATCAACTCTATATGTATTTTTCTAGCTATCCGGCGGTGATGTCAAATTTTAAAAATTTAATAATTTTTTCAAATTGCCAAAAACATTATTTTTGAATTAATTTGATTTTTCGGCCCCATAAGGATTTGTTTCATTGTCTAAGAACAGAAAAAGTTTAATCCGTCTAAAAATTTGTTTATAATTTTTTTCCTTATAATTTATATATGTTTTTTGTTTTTGTTTTTTTTTTAATTAATAATTTTCAAGTGTTTTCTGTAACAGGTAAAACAAAAAAAAAACTAATTCATCAACTTTCTAATTCTTGAGGTGGTAGTTGAAAAATTTAATGATAATAATTGTTGACAGCGGATAATAATAACAACAACAACAACAACAACAATCTAAGTAATGAAAAAATTGACGAAATAAATTTTTTCTTTCTCTAAAATGTTCAGATTTTTGTTAAAGCATTCCAATTACAACACCAACAATATCAATAACAACAACAAAAAAAATTGCAATAATGGAATTTTTTTTTTTTTTTAATAATTTGTTATAGTGGCGTCAATTTTTTAAATTTCGAATTTATATTAATTTTATATTTTGGGCTCAGTGACGAATTTATACATTCGCCATCTATGAGCTAAATTCAGTTTGTAGCCTTGACATGTAGCAATTAAATGTACTTTCACAAGAGTGATCAAGCACCCTCCCCCCTCCTCCTCAAAATTCACTCGCTATGGTACTGTAAGGAATAAATTATTTCAATACAAGATAAACTGAAAATTATGATTTATGTTGTTTTTTTTTTTCATAATAATGACTAAACGAAAGTAGGAAAAAAAAAACCAAAAAAAGGTGAGAAGTTTTAAATATTGAAAATGAAAACAATCACAAATAATGTTTTGAGAGCTATTGCTGAAAAATTACGGTTTAGTTTTTTATAGACATAGGTAATTATTTTAAACGCAATACACACCTAATATTTGATATATTTTGAAAAAAATTGTCAATTAAAAACAAGGAAAAATTCTAAATATGAAGGGAAAAATATTTTTCAAAAATGCAAAAAATATTTAAAAGAATGAAAAACTGAACCTTAATCCATTTCATAATTTTTTCACTAATCATCTCGAAAGGATTGGTCGTCTCTAAAATTTTTCCCCTCCACCATCTCAAATAGCAGGGTATATAGCTAATACTTAAATTCCTCATTATATGTGGTAGAACCTCGATAACGAATTTGGGAACCCTGGGAATATTTGTTTACGTTGAATTCCCACATAAGATAATCCTAATGAAGAAGCTTCTGGCTCTTTTTTTGAAAATTATCGGTATAAGAGCAATTCTGAATAGAATTTTTTTTTTTTGAAAAATTTTAGTTTCTTCAAAATTTTAATTACAGTTCTGCAAGACGTATTGTAAGCAAATTTCATATCTCAAGTCATTATAAACGTATCACAAAAATGATTAAAATTTTGAAAAGATAACCAAAATTCCGGTAAAAGATGTTTTATTCAACGTTTCTCTATAATCGATAATTTTCGAGTAGTAAGCTAATTACAACATTATGTTATATGGGAATTTAACGTAAATAAAGAATTAGAGGTTTTTTAAATTAGGCATCTAAGCGCTACCTACTGTCTTAAAGAAGCAATTAAAAATTACATTTATTTGGACTTTTTTTGAAAAATTAGAAGAAAAATATTTTTGAAAAAATTGAAATTTTTCATCATTCAAAAATTATGCAGGGTGTTTCATTACAATAATATGAGCTCCTTTATACCACATGTAAGGTTACCCATGTGATATTTATATATGATGATTTGCCTACCTTACTTACCGAAGGAGCAGATTGAAATTTTTTCGAAAATATCGTTTTTATCTTAGCAGTATTTGAATTTCAAAATTTTTCATTTTATCGTTCAATGCAGCTAAAAATTTTAATTAAAATACAATATGGATGAGGAAAATTTTTGAAAGTGTAAAAATAATAGGAAAAAAAATTACGATTTTTTTTTTACAGGTAATTTTTAAAAGTGCTCCAATGACCAATACTGTAAGAATACTTATGTACCAACAATTACATGGTACCTTTCCACAATACACCTAGAGTGGATGTTACCTACATAGGCTTTAGGACAGAATTTTATGTAATTTACTACAACAATATTCTTAGTTGGGATTTCCAACTTCGCCACATTCAAGGCTTCCTATATAACATAATTAGGCTTAAAATCCATGACGAGGGGTACCGCACTAGTCTATGAGGAATTTTTCAAACTTGAAGTGAATACTGCATTTTTCAAAATTATCTGCAAAGAATATGAAAAAATGACGAATTTTCCCATAATTCTTTACGCTTTTTCTATTTCACTTCACTGATTACTTTCACGGTCATCAATTTTCCGTCAGTAAAAATAAATTCTGTACTCCACATTTTGGTCCAAAAAGCATTTTTTCATCAATGTAGGATGAGGACACAAAATTTTTCGAAACTAACTTTTAAATTTTGGTCCCTGCACAAAATCAGTAGGCAAACCATTGTACATGAATGTTATATAAGTAGCCTTACTTGTGATATGAAGGAGCTTATATTGAAAAGAAACACCCCGCATTTCATTCGCTTGAATCAGAAAAAATTTAATTTGTTAATTTTTCTGACGTTCAAGGTGTGTAATATTTTTAAAAATTTATTTAAAATATTTATTGAATTAAAAAAATTTCAATATTTTTTGAATATCAACAAATTCTATAGACGACAGCTCCTTTTACCCGAATCCCTCTCTGATCTCCTTGAGACCTAGTTCACCATTTGATCATTTCTCAGGTTTCTCATCTTAACTAGCCTCCTCAAACAGGTCTAAATCATTAAGCACGTGCCTCTAGCCTCAGTGGCTGTACACGGCACTAATAAAAAAAAGAATTAAAAAATTCAGGTTCGAATTTTTTTCTGTTTTTGAACGATAAAACATGACCTTTTTATTTGAAAAAATTTCAATTTACCAATGTTTTTGGCATTTAAAAAAAAAAAATTATGAAATTCCCTAAATGTGATGTGATACGAGAAATGTAAATATTTACTTACTACAGAGCTGACATTTTTGAGCACAGTGTTACATCACTTGATATCGTTTTTTACTTCTTATTTTCAATTTTCTAAACAAATAAATAAATAAATAAATAAATTAATTAATTAATTAGTTAATAATAATAATAGTAATAATGATAAAATACATATAGATAGGTACATAAATACACCTATTCAAATGTACATATTTGCAATACCATACATTTGATCTTAACGCATGAAGGGTTTGCTATGAGTATAGTCAAACAAGAAATGAGAATGTCAAAACTAAATTGTTAATTTTTACCAATAAGTAAAAAATTCAATGCTACCTTATTAATTTGCTTCTGGATGATTCCATAGTCTGTTTATTATAAGGGAAATTCAGTAGTCTCACATTTAATCTTCTTCAAGACTACCGTTAAAAATAATTAAAAAACAGAACACAAGAAACAAAAATACTACACCCCTTCCAACGAATAGGAGCAATTATTGCTGTAGGTTGCCAAATATTAAATGGAAACTGAGTACTTTTTAAAATTAAAACAAAAGTAAATCAAATAGAATATCATCTATAAAAATTATTCATTAAATTTAAATTAATTTTTCTTATAAATAAAATTAATGAAATTAAAATTATTACATAGTAACTCAAAGGATCCTCAACATGTACACAGCTCGCACACTAATCATAAGGGACTTTATCTACTTTAAAATCATGTCCTTTTTCCTCATACAGGTAATAACGTAAACGGCACCCACTGGGAATGGTTAACCATAACTCTAGCGATGATCGGCAAATTTTCGATCTCTTCGTCCAACGTAGTCATGCCCGTTTTCACGGCCGAACTATTTCCCACCGTAATTCGAAATTTGGGCGTCGGTTCGTCCAACGTGCCAGCAGGAATTGCTTTAATGATCGTGCCGTACTTATGGAACATGGTACGTATACCGACGTATATTTATCTCATTCTGTAACCTTGACAGCCCTTCTCGGCTAATTATTTTAAACGCCGCGGCTGTCAATCAAAAAAAAGGTGTTTTACAAAACGGAGAATTTAATTTCATACGTTCGAAATTACTCTACATCGAATCTCTCGTCGTATTGTTACAGGCGGCTATGAATTACCATTTACCAATGACGATATTAGGTATGACAGGTATTATCGGCGGCTTATCAGTGTTATTGTTACCGGAGACCGGTAATCAAGGATTAACGGACACGCTAGATGACATTGAAGAAGAAAGCAGGTACGGAGGAAATTAATTTTCATCTGTCGAGCTTTCGTATCGTCATTAATTTGTTAACATATTTTTATTTCATCAGCGCTAAAAAACAAAAAGAAGCGGAGCCGGTAAAATGAACATAAGCAGGAGTTGCGTACATTAGTTACCAGGGAGCAGAAAATTTCAACAGTATTAGTACATACCCAGGTTTATTAATTTAAACATAGCTGTGAATAATTTGTGTAATTTATTATTTAATTTTTTTTTTAATGTTATTAATTTGAGTTCGAGAGATTCAATTTAATTTTAAACGAATGCTTATCTTTGGCTCGCTTACATTTACCCGAAAGTGCCGGTGTAATAATTATAAGTATACAAAAGATGGTATTTATTTTACTTTTTTTTCGCTTTTTTTTTTCTAATTATTAATTAGTTCTACCTGCCATTTCCATAAAAGCATTTTTAATCTAAGTACTTAAAAAATAATTATTAATTTATTTCTTAACTTTTAAGTTATTGTATTGTTATTACTCTGTTGTAATTAACGTGAATGTGTAAATAATGTAAATTATGTTTTTTACGATTTTAATTTATCCGTAAAAAGTAGTTACGAACTTTAGCGATTGATGATTCATGAAAATTGCATTTTTTCAGTGCTTGTATAAAGTAGATTTATTTAAATTAACCAAAATAAAAAAAAAATTAAATGCCTGTGGTTATTTTTCAGTTCTTATACTCAATTATAATAAATGAGAAAATTTATTTATTTATCTATTCTGAATAAAAATTCTACAGCTTTGAAAATTTTTCAAAAACTATTAAGTGTACAAAGACAATTTTGGGACAATCACATAACAAAAAAAACAAATTTGTAGTAACATACTTCGTATCCAAAAGCTCGCCACCACAGTAAAATATTGATTTTATAGAAAGATTGTATTATTTGAATAAAAGTCTTTCCCTTCATGAACGAAAGCAGGCAAATATACATACACAGGTATTATAGCCTGATCATGTAGGAAATTAGATACGTATCCTCTTTTAAAAACTTCACAAAAGCAGCTGTTCAAAAGCTTAAATAAAAATATCAAACAAATGAAAAAAAAAGTCACACCTAGGAATTAGTAAATATTGGAATCACGCATGACAAAAAAATAAAAAATTTCCCCTTAAAAAATTATGGTCAGAAAATGTAGTGATATCGAAGGAAAACTCAAGCTCGCCCCTAACACCCTTCAAAAATGAACTTGAATGATATTTGTTGAGTTAAAAACTTTTCTTATGTGTCATCCTCTGTTGTTTAGAGTTTTGTTGTTCTAATCTACGTTTAGAAAAGAGCATTCTTCGTTGATAAAACGATCTCGGATGGTATTGGCTGAGATTGAGAATATAAATGAGATACTACATTTCTCTCTTCATATCCTTCTATTAAAAAAAAAAAAAAAAAAAAAAAATTGAGTGTCCAGTCATTCTCTGTAATATTACGACATTTGTTCATTGATTTGTATACCAATTAGAATACACTGTGAGAGCCATGGTGAGGGAGGGGTAGAAGGGGCACACTGTCCCTAAACCCAGCTTCCTTGAAGAATTTGAGAATTCAGATACAAGGTTTCAAACTTTTCGCAATTCTAATTCAATTCTTTTTATTTAATTTTTATTTTCCCAAATTTTCAATGCTTACAAGAAAAAATTGAAAAGCGCGGTCTAAAAATAATTATTATTATTCTTTATTTGTTTAATGGGCCGATTCAGGTTTCTCTGCGTCTAGCATACTGATCGTATTTCATGTAGTATCTGTAGGAGTGTGATGGTGTGAATAACCATATACAAAAAGTTCCCCTGCTGGCTCTAAATACTGCAGTGCAAAAGTATTCTAAGATGGATTTCTAAACAAATAATTAATTTAATGAACCTTGAAAACTTATTTTAAGAATAAAAAATGATAGCCCGACGGATCAATTTTTTCATTTTATTATACAAAAAAAAATTTTTTTTTATTATCTGATCAAGGTAAGCAATGAGAAATTTTTTTTAATTTGATAAAATATGGTAATAATAATATTAAAAATTGCAAATATTCAAACTGAACAATTCACAATTAAAAAACTAATATGCATGAAATTTTTAGAAAAAATACTTCATACGAAATCGGTAGCCTATCTCAAGAAAATTTCGATCATAAATTTAAATTCATCCTCTTTCCTCTTAGAAGTAGATGAAAAACACGATTTTTAAACTAAAAAAATTATTTTTGCTTTCAATATATTTAAAGGGGAAATGTTAATGCAAACGATCTTTCATAGTTATTGAACGCAACTTTACTACAAACCATTAACGTTTGAATTTTATTAAAAAAAAAGAACTCATCCCTGCAGTCGGGCAACTGTTTAACTGAATAAAAATACATATAGAGTTTAATTTTATTTTTTATGTTCCAGTAATTGGTGAACAGTTGATGTATAAGGTAGTTCAATTATTTGATAACACGGTAAAATTGTGTTGACTCAGATTTTCATTTTTGAAGAAAAAAAAATATCTCAAACAATAAAACCAAAAATACCAACTGAAATTATTTCATAAATTATATTAATTTTTTCCGAAAATTTCAATTTTTCCAGTTTCTCAAAATTTTTTTAAATTTTAAAATTTTTTAATTCACGTGTCATGTACCGCTATTGTGGCTAGAGGAGCATCAAAAATACCTATATGGAGTGATAAAGGTCTATTTGTACTAGGAATTCAATGACATTGTTTGCAGACTGTATGCTAAGCTGTGTTAGAGGTTGGTTATTTGGTTTATTTATGAAATGATATAAAAACTTATTTTCAATAAAAACATGATTAAGAATATAAAAAAATTAATAATAAATGATAATTAACCTATATATAAAAAAAAATAATAGTTTTATTAATTTTATTATCAAATAATTATATCCATATAAATATATTATTTTAATAAAACAAAATTATTAAAATATCATTGTATTTAATAAAAAAAAAAAATAATAAAAAAAAAATCGATAAGCTAATTTTGCCATTCGAACTTTTCCTGATGAATTGAAAGTAGAAAACACTTTTCTGGAGGTTCCACTCCATTGTAACTAAACTTTTTATACTTATGCTATTATTTGCACAAAGGCCAGACATAATTATTACATTTTTCCTATAATGGTTGTATACCTTCCACAACGTTTCTTTTTATTAGAATTCAAACCATAAAATTTTTGTGAATCATCCTCAATAACTTTTTTGGTAAAAAAATAAAAATTACTTCTTGTCTCAAATTGAAAAAGAAACTTTGGCTAAAAAACTGAGACCAAGAACGAAATAATGCAGTGATTAGAAGATGAGACAAATGAAGGCAAATGTGAAAAATATCGTCAAAAATTAATCTAACGCTAACGAAGAAAAAGACTTGACAAAAATTCTCCTGATCAATGTCAAAAATTTAAGTAAAAAATATTCCAACTAAATCATGGAATATCTTTAAAGCAAAAAGTGAAAAGGCCTCAACAAACAGAACCTTTTTCAAAATGATAGATATTCTTCAATGTAGTCTCAATTTACTCGCCAAACGCCACAGTTCTGTCTTTCATTTGGTGCCGAAAAATAATTTTTACCAATTACCATCTTAGTAAGAAAAATCTGTTGAGGAAAATTTCAAGTAGGTATATTATTTTGTTTGCTCCTCTGCTAAAAGAACATGCGGTAGCATGCAACCTTTATAACAATAATGCACTATGCCTGGCCTACCACCTTCCTCATTCAAGTCATTGACTCTAGGAACACCCTATACAGTATAAACAGGGCCAAGAAGAGCCAGAATTAGCATCGAAGCAAAATAATTTTTGTATCACTCTCCTTTAATTTTTTCTTTAATCAAATAAAAATTTTATGAAAAAAAAAATTGATAAATGTTCTTTAGATTTCCGGGTTATATCAGAAATCCGGCTCTACGGATATTCTACCCTCTTGCCCTTCCTAAGTAAGCAGATAACTTGTATTTAGTTTTTCCTAGATTCAACCCTTACAATATGAGCTAATTTGCTGGACTCTTTCTCGTAAGTAGAATACGATGACGTATAGAAGTGGTAAGAACATGAAAAGCAGTCATCAAGAATCATATCGACTGTGACTTTAAAAATTTGATGGGATTTACACAGTTTCAAAGAGCAAGTTGAAAACAACGCCACATCCAAAATTACAAAACAACGAGATCTAAAGGAAATTCTTATCAGAAAATATGTTTATTTGATCTGTTGGTTTCTAGAACATCAGGTGGTGTGGTTAGTTGTCGTACAAATGGTGTCAGTATTTGTCTTTTATATGTACATGTACGTATGCAGACATATAGTTTGAACTCTTTCTATACTCTCTTCGTTTCAATTCTTCTCATTAGATCAACATATTATGAGTACACCTTCAATCAGAATAAATTTGATTATCAATTTTCAAAAAGCTCCGTTTATATTCACACCAAAGCTATAGAAAACACCAAATTCAACTTCACACCAAAAAACCCATCTACTTCACCTCGTACACGTAGTGAGCGCACCTACAAGGAAAATTTTGCAAGTACGAAAATATTCGCCCTCAGGTAACCGGTCTCCGAATGGCGGTGGATTGAATTCGTAAACAAACAACCTCTAAAAGAAACAGAAAGTGCAACACGTCCTCCAGCAATTGCGTAAGGATTAACGCGGCGAAGATTAAATTACATTATGAATCGGTTCTAACTAGACGGCAGCGAACTGTTTTAGGCGGGGTTGCTCTCCTACGCTAAAAATCCAGTTCCAGAACGTTAAAGAAAGAGAGGTTGATAACGCGCTTTAGGAAAGAAGTTCTATTCTATATTTGATATTATTAGAAGCCAGCTACCGCCGGTAACCATTATACCTGCAGAATGCGGCTTGTGTAACTTTTCCAACGCGAACGTTTGATATATTTTTTATTCGCCGGGGTAAACGTTGCGTTTAATTTATTTTCGTTGTCAACATTAAGCAAGCTATCTCGATATGCAACCTTTGACGTTGTTTTTACAGGTAAGTGAATGTTTTTTTTTTGTTTGGATTTATGGGCTCGCGTAAGCCGTGGCTGTAGGGGCGAATGATTACTCATTTTTGATCAGAGATAATCTGTGAAGAGTTTTTAGAAATTTTTATTTTTAATATAAGTGCGAGAAACTTGTATTTATATAGGTCCATTAAGATTTAACTTGAGATAATTCTGAAAAAAAAATTTAATAAACTTTTCAAAATCTTTGATTATGATTTTTCCAACCAAAATCAATTAAACATGAATTCTTTTAATATACTGAAAATTAAAAGTTTAATATTCTGCTGATATAGATTAGGGGTACGTTAGAAACTTCCAACATCAAAATATAGAACCCCCTTCACCTCGCTCGCAATTTTTTTTACACTATTGGAAGGGGAGAAGGAGACTTCATCTTTTTTATTTTTATTGAGAATTTTATGAGAACAATTATAGTGCACTGATAATCTATGTCATTAAGTTTTCTCATCCGCTTCCTTTACATGAAAAAAAGTTCTTAAAAGCACTCAACTTCAATGTCGGTTTGACACACCCTTATGCTTCAGGTGGCAATATATTGCAAAAGGTCGTTATAGTTGTACCAGCCTTGTCTTCCTCCGCCCCCTCCCCCCAAAAAACCCCAACAATAATAACGAGTAAATAACTGAAAAAAATATGTAACGTGAAATATTCAGAGTAGGTGCCCTTTCAACTTTTCTTCAATTATTGAGCAGTATTGCCAATGGCATTGATGATTAAACTTTTATCAGTGTTAATAACACATTTTTCCCATTTACATTAATATTAGAAATAACAGGATTAGTCTTTCTTGGTAAACATTTTTCGTCGATAACTGGAATCAAATCATTGAATATAGTTAATTTCTACTGAGCAAGGGCAGCTAACTAGGATGTTTAACAAAATTCATTTGATCAAATTTCAGTTATCTGAGGCAGAGTCGAGGAGAGTCAAAATTACCCCTGTGCAAAAATAATCCAATTTTCAATTTCTTTTTAGCTGAGTTTTTAACAAAACGATAGCTATTACAGCCTACCTGATTTGGGAAGGGAGGGTCGGGGGAGGGTGTGGTCTTCAAATCTTTGCGTTTCAGACCATTTGTAATCATCTGGTTTTTAATGCAATGAAAATTTAAAAAAAAATGATTAAAATTGTGACCTGGCGCAAAGTGTCCCCTTTGCCCTCCATTTTCTCAGGCTCTTTAAATCTTCCTCAAATTGTTACTGTCCATCAATTTGAATATATCTTGACTAGAAGGAGTTAATTATGGGTAATTTATCTTTTTGAAACTAACCCGTAACTTACGGTAAGTTTACGGTAATTTACTTGTAATTTAATGGATTTATAGAAGTGAAAAGAACTTGAATTTATACACAAAAAAATGTTAGAAAAAAAACTATCAAAAATATAAAATTTTTTGAAAAAGACAAAAAACCTGTTTTTAAATTAACAAGTGAATTGAAGAAATTCATTTTATGGTAATTTACCAAAATTACCACAACTTACACGTAACTCACGACTTTGTATTCCCATCCACCTCTAATCTTGACCTAAGTTCAAGAACTTATATTTTGCTTCTCATCTTACCTCACAAAGTTAGGAGTTTCCAAAAAATACATTTGGAGAGGGGATATACAATTATACATAGATGATTTATAAAACATTTTGGTTTCATTTATGTTCTAAAGTCACATTGGATTAAAAATTTGAATATGTTAGAAATCTAAGGTAACTCAAACATACAAAACTGTAGCAAAAAATGTTCGATTCTTTGTTTACCCCTACCACATTTTGAGGACAACGCTTCCTCTTTCTTCTCTCTTAGTGTACTTTTGTTTCAGTAATCATATAAGCTCTTATTCAACACATTTGAGTTTTCTGTGGCTTCTCAAGCAATTTTCAAATTTTAATTATTTAATATATTAAACTGATTTTGACCTAAATTGAAGCGTTGTATTTTGGTCACATATTAACTTCACATACAAAGTTTGAGCTTTCTGGACACCGTGAAATTTCATGATTCATGAAAACTTGCTCAATTTTATATTCAATTAATACATAAAATGCAACACTAATTATTATAGAAATAAAAATTAATAAATGTTTCATTTCACATATATATTATATAATTATATATTATTAGTTTTAATTTAAAAAAAAAAATAAATTGAATTTTAAATTAATATTTTCATTAATCCTTTTGTACTGAATTAAAATTTTTAAATCATAATTATAATTAATGAATTAATAAAAATTAAATTTATAAAAATTATTAAAAAATAAAATATTATATAAAAATTTATTATTAAAATAAAAATTTCATTAGAAGTTGAAATAATTATAGAAATTAAAAAATACCAAAAAAACGTTTTTTCTTCAGCTCCATTCGAAATTTACTTAGAGAAATCTGAAATTGGAACATGTTGGTTTTCTCATTTTATTTTATCGTATAACCCTAAGATCAAAATTTTTAAGGCTTTGGGGGTCTTTTCAATTCACGCCAAGATTTAAATGAGTTACCATTTTGAATCAAATCAAAAATCTGAATAAAGTACCTCCAAATCCTCACAAGAACAACATCATCAAAATTCGAGCAATTTGATCTTCACATTATTGCGCCACAAATTGGGTAACGTTCAGGCTCATAGCCAAAAGACTTTTGGGGTTGAGCTACCTTTAAAAAAATTTGAGTCTTCCTGTAAAATTTTATATTCAATACAAGAAGTACCAATTAACGAAAAAAAAGAAAACAGATTTTATTATCTTCCCCCCCTCCCCCCATGAAATAATGGGCTGGTTACAATTTTATAGTATAATATATAGACAGCATCGATAATTGTACTGTATATACCTATACCTGCATAAAGAGAAACAAGTTGTACATTAGTCAAATGATCGCTAATAATTTGAGATTCAATGATATAAAAACTCCCCCTCCCACCACCCTCTTTTCAACAACAGGTAGCTTGTAATAGATTTCGTTTTTATTAACTACTCAGCTAAAAATTTCAATCAATCCTTGAACTGTTTGAAAGCTCAGTATCGGACTGCGCGGAAATGCCCGACTATCAGCTCGGACGAGACAGGCAGTCAGGCACTGCTCAACTTCTTTGTGCAATTTCTACATCTCTTTATGTGAAAACAACCCATAAAAAAAAATCAGTGCCTATTCGCATAGCCAACTTCGATTACCTCTCTCGTCTAACAATCAATGTGAATAACCTTCACTACTATTAATCAGTGTCACGAGCTTATTCCACCTAATACAAGCATTTATTTAGCATCCACGTAAAGCCATTAAACTTCATAAGGAATAATTAAATTCATCGCATGTACGTAAATGCGTATAAATAAAAAGTACATAGGCATCAGGGAGAACGCGATACATATCCATCATTTTCTTCACCACAGTGTTTCCGGTGAGACCGGCGTTTGTTTCTTACTTTCATGAATCGAATTCGTGAATAACGTATTTTTTACATAATGAGCTGAATTTTAAATAATTTTAACATATAAATTTAAAATGCTAGCTTCCTATTACCTAACTAAGTAGGTCCTTTGGTGCTATATTCAAATTCCATAAATTGACAAAATTACATATAACTTTTCTTAGTATTATATATGTATCGGTTATAATTATATAAGATCAAGAAATATGTGAGACATCTGAAGATGGTATAATTTTTTTTTTATCATATAATTGTTGAATGCCGGGCGAAATGTGATGGAATCCTTGCTTATTATTCTAATATTCTTTACAAGATAGATGGACACTCTCTAGTCCTCTTTGATTAATTTTAATTATTTTTAGGTTTATTTCTAATTTCTTATAATTTTTATCAGTTGGTTTAGACCGTTTCTTGTGCCTTTTTATTACTGTAATTTTCCGGTCTTCTTTGTATGCACGTGAGAGTACATTGACCTCATTGTAACACCTAAAGAATTACGAATCTATTGACAAAACCACTGGCGAATCGCTAGTGGTTTATTGAGTGGTAGCAATTCTATAACAAGTAATTCACGAATTTTCGTCCAGTAAAATATTTTCTGCAAGCAGTAATTATTCTTAAACGATTCAACGAACAGAAAATGTTGGTAAATGGCACTGACGATTACATTACGATACATCAAAAAGTCTCAAAATTACGCGTTCTCAGCTAAAACGATTTTTTGTTTTTAAATAAGACTTTGTTACAAGGAAAAGTCGTGGTGCATTCCTTTACAGATGAATGAAATGATCTGAAGTCTATTTTCAATTTTTTCGTCGAACATTTTAATAACTTGTTAAATTTGTGTTGAAACAATTACCCAACATTATTAATCTCACCTGTTTATATTATTATCGTAAATCATCATCACATCCATGTATATAATTATACTTATAGTATGGCATTCTGAAAAAATAAAAAACGAATACAAATATAAATACTCTGTAAAATATTCTCTAAAATCCACCAACACAGTTTCTCGACACTATATCAGGTATTTAAAAATTCCATAAGTCAGTTAACATTACATAACACAACGTTTCCTTTTTACTGATCCATAATACCACTATAGGTTTGTATATGTACAAAAAATATGTAATCGATTGGCGTCAATTTTACATATTCAAAGAGGAAAAAAACCAGTTCGAAGAACTACTGTGCCCGAATCAATAAAAACTAAACAATTGGAAACGGATATTTTCGAATGTAATTCGTGAGAAGAGTATTGTTCGGCTGAAGTGGTTCAATTAGATACTTACCCGTGCGTTAAAGTTCCCGTTGGATGATCGTACTCCGTAGTATGTAGGTATAGGTACTCCATTTGAGTCGAAATTCACCTTATTCAACCTGTAATTAAATTTCTCGTTAAATAAGATTATTGTTTGAGAGGCTGCGGATTATATAAGCAATACATGAGATACTAAATATTTTTTTTTGAAACGGAGAGATTCCTGCTGATAATTAATATACAATTTATAAAAGGCGTCTAGCGTGTAATTAGAGTAATGAATAGTGATTAACAGGTAATTAGTCTCGAGTCGTGTTTTGCGTGCTTAGTTTTCTTGGAAGGATATGTGATATTTTATATAGTAGTGTCTATCGTTGAGAGATGAATCAATTAATATTAAAAGAACTTATTAATAAGTTGAAGATATTGGTATATAAGTGCAGTTTACTTGACTTTCATGAAGAGCGATCATGACCAAAAAACAAAAAAAAAACAAACAAACGAGTTCATGTCATGTTAATTTGAAGGTATTAAGGACATCAATATGTTGAGAAAAATTTCATGATACATTACTCCCAAAATGAAATTTTCAAACTTTGATAAGGAACTTTATCTCTGAAGTCTTGATCAGTTTATTTTCCTTAACCACCTCTCATCGTATTTCAATTTATTATAAACAGATAGATCAAGGTTAGATACAGGCGATACCTAGATCATCAAAATTATAAGAGTAAAGATCATGACTTGAGAATGATCTTGTTTAGTTGAAAAGAAATTTCAAAAGAATACATCACATCATAATTCATTTTTTCCCGTCATGCTTCGCATCTCTTCTAATAAAGACTAATTTTATTTATCACATTCTATTTGATTTTTTTTCCTTTTTTTTTTTATAAATTGACACCATGTACAACACTGGAATTCCATTTATTTGAATTTCAGTAAAATAAAAATCAGTTTTATTTCAAAACAAAGTGGGTAGTTGGGTACCTATAGTAAGCTGCTACCTACCTGTGGACGACCAAAGGTGTCACCGTTTAAAGTAAATTGAACTCCATGCAGGTAAAGCGCCAAATTCCTTTTTAATCTTTGACTATATACCCGTGGACCGCTCGAACTAATTGTTTAGAATAGTACAAATTTCTGTCGATATCAAGTGAACGCTCTCAGACCAAAATGCGTCTGCGCATGCGCAAGTGCAAAGTTATCAATATCATTTCAAGTTTCGAGTATAACAAGTTCAAATTGGTATCAGCTATTCCTGATGTTATCTTTGACTCGCGCATGCGCAGGCGCAATTTGGTCTGAGAGTGTTCACTTGATATTGATAGAATTTTTCTTTACAGTTCGTGCGGTCCAGGGGTATATAGTCAACGCTTTTAATCAACAATCAACTTGATATAAGATGTTGGTGATACTGATTTCTATTTTCACAACTAATCACAAATTATTTATAGCCAGTGATGTAATATAAAAGTATTTTGATGTATCATTAAAGGGAATTTTCTGTTTTGCCTGTATAGGTTTCAGTCGGACACATGGTATATATAAAAATTACAAAGAAAGATAATTTTTTTGTCTAGTAAGGAAATGAGGGAATTTCCCACCCCACTTAACTTATCCACTTCAGAAGAAAATTTTCAAATAAATTTGGAAAAGAATTTTTTTACATACTGACTTCACCTTGTAAACTGCAAATAGTTGTATAGGAAGGGGAAGGAGATGAGGTTTGATAGAACGAGAAATTGGTATATTTGATGAATTCTTTAATGCACAGCTGTATTATAAAAAAAAATGAAAAAATGAACCTGAAAAGACTACTTATGTATGTAGGTAAAGTACCTATTTGTTATCTACTGGGATGGATCTTTTTTTTTCTTTTGAAAATCTTTGAGAGTTGGGTGAGAAGGTTGTTGAAGGACGAAGGACGCCAACACCATGCTCAAAAAAGTTCAGCCCTTCAAATCTGTATTTATTATTTCCACACCAGCTCAAGGTTTAAAAAATTTGAACTCAAACAAATTTTCAAATTAATATTTTTTAGACTTGATTGATTTTTCTTCGTAGAGTAATGGTATTTGGTCTCGTTGATATCAAAAAATATATAATATCAATGTTTATTGACTTATAAGAGGCTACACCATTATTTTGACATTGCGTCAAAAATTTCAACTCCATTTCTTCAAGTGCATTGTTCACTGATGACGTCAATATGAGCAACTGTGGGATGATGATATCAACAACCATTATGGCATCAGTTTTAATGAGCATTGATAAAATTTCAGTCACCCCTCTTACACCGCAAAACTGATAAGTCCACGTGAACATTTAGCTGCTCATATTAACGTCATTCAGAACCAGGAAAGGAAAGTCATTACATCAAAGATCACGTGACTTCACCAACACAACAAGTCATCATATGATTATAGACTGAATACCACAAAAGAGGGAAAAAATGCCATCTTATGTCTTTAAATTAAAGTGTCACTTTTTCCCTATTTCGTTGGCGATCATATGATAATTATGCTATGTTTGTATTAGTGAGACCACGAGTCCTCTGAAGTCAAAATTTTCTTCCCTATTTTCATTGGTTGTTGTTCTCAGACTCTTGTGGCTGCGAGAACCAATAGAAATTTATTTAAATTTTTTAGTAACCAGCCGAAACAGTTTAACCTATTATAGGTCAATAAACTTTGATATAATACGAATTTTTTTTTGTTTCAGTGATTTTAAATATTTTCAAGTTCTATAATTTGCGTGAAATTTCATTATTTTTTTAATGTAATTCTGTAACGTTATCGATAAGGCATTGCTTTGTCAGTATAATATACAAGTTCGGTTCCTTTGAAGGCAGAGTTGAAATAATTTATGGAAATTTGTCTCGTTCAGTGGTTCCCAAAATAGTATTAGTAAGCACATAAATGATTGCTAATCCACACGAATACTACATAATAGTAAGCACATAAATGCTTACTAATCCACACGAATACTACATAATATATTTTGGGAAGCACTGAGAAAAAATAATCCTTTTCATACTTGCGGGAGGAAAGCGCTACTTTATCTCCCGCTCGCTAATCGCTCGGGTCTCAAACGAGCGCTTTTCTTTCGCATTTAAGAAAAATTTCGTTCACTACTCGGAAGAAAAATTGATTCTACACTCGTGTGACTTATCACCCTCGCTTTGCTCGGGTAACAAACCTCATACTCGTCAAGAATCACTTTTTTCTCCCTATTTGTGAAATATACTATTACAGTATATCAACTCTAGTTTCAAATGAACTGAGTTTATTTTACAACGTTATATTCATAAAATAATACTTTATTAATAATGTTGAAAAATAATGCAAGAAATCCTAAAATTTGAGGTAAATCGATAAATTACAGAATTAAAAAATATTTTTAAAACCCACGAAACAGAGAAAATTATATTATAAATTTTCTTGATATTATCCAGACACAAATATTCTGCCAAAAAAAAAAATTAATCAATTCATGAAAGCATTTATTTAATTTCTGAAAAGTTCAAATTTTTCAAAAAATCTATATCCAATGTGAAGATGGTAAATATTGATTTAAGGGTTTAAAATTTGTTGAGGATTGTATTCACGTCCTTTGAAAAATTTTTTCACCCACACTTGGCCACACAATTGTTTTTAAAAAAAAATATAAACAAAATCTATCTAGGCACCTTATTGTTTATACCATGTTCATACCTTCATTTTAATACCATTAAAGCTAACTTGGTCAAGTAGGTAGTGTTTAATATTGCTTTTAAATGATTTATCCATAAAATAGGCCTCTAATTGAAATTGCTACATCATTCCAAATAATCTTAGCTCATTAAATTAGTTTTTTTTTTTTTTTTTTTTTTTTTAAGAGAAAATTTCCAAAAAATTGAGCATGAACCTACATATGTAGGTACTTTGAGATTACTATTTTATGATTGAAAAAAGAACTGAGGTTTGAAAGTTACAAGATGTTTCTTTTGAAGCATCTATATATAGATATGATATATGAATACCCCACAATTTACATAGATAGAAATATTATACTATGCACAAGCGCCAAAAAAAATATAACATTGTTGTTTATCCATTTCATCCTCAAAAATTAAAAACTATCACGATGAAATAAAATACTCTCACGAGTTCAATGTTCGCTCAGAATTCCAATAAAATACCAATGAATCCTCGCCAACTTCAAAGACCTATAAAACACCCATCTATCCTCTATTCATCACCCATTCTCAACTTTCTTCAACAAGTACTAAGTATAATAACATCATACGATACATAACCCGTCCTAAAACTCCCGAGTAATAACATTCTTCATGTTCATTCAACTAAATCGAACACAAACAATCACACTGGGCTATTGCATTTCCGCGAACAGCGCCTAAACGCAGTTCCAAGTTTGAGAATGATTAAAAAAACAGTCTCGTACTATTATTTGACGGTCACTCTTTTAGTAACGGTATTAGGTACCTATTCGATTTAAACTACGATGCCAGAATTTAATATCCGATGAATTCAACGCCTTCTAAAATCTTATCAAAAGTGATCATCGAGGGTATAAATATTGATAAGAGAAAAGTGAAAAGTTTACACCTATAGCCCGCGAGTGTAACTTATCAAGTTTGAAGGTAATGCGTGCGTGTAGTCACTCATGGCCACAGACGGCTTAATTGATATATAAGATTTTTTCCATAATTGTATTTCAAGTAATAACGAACATGGAGAATCTAAAACGAAAATATTACCGTTAATTAAAATTTGAAGAGAGAGAAAAAAAACAAACAACTTGACCGCAACGAAATACGAATGTTCTTAATGATTCATTGATAGCTCATTATTATAATTAGTATGCCATATAAAATCGCTGAAACTTTCCAAACTATGAAAATTATTTTTTAAAACCGAGTACTCGGTAGCGATTTCTGAAATTCCACTAATCTAATAATCATATTTAATTGAGTCTTTTAAACGATCCACGTTATTTTGTACAGAGGATTTTTCTAACATGCAATTTAAATAACACGCTAGGCATACCGATCACGGATGATCACGCGCAGTCGCTTAATAAAATCCACTAATCTAGGCGACCTGTTGTAGACAATAAGCCGAGTAATAGTTCGCTCGAAGGCGTAATCCGCGTAAATTAATTACACGTTTGAAAAGTCAACGACACCAGTTTGGTCAACGTCTGATTATTTATCCGATCCAGTAACTAGATATCTTTATGGTGTCGATTCTTGGGAGAAAGTAGGCAAAAATAGCGTTAAAGAGTACTCCATATGGTACCTGATGCCAAAGCGCAACCACGTTTATTGCCAGACTAGATATATTTTCAAATCAGCGATATTGCCAGTTGCAGTTGAAACTAGAGCAATATAATCATTGTTAAAGTGACACAAATAATATACCTTTCGAGAAAATTCCTTCGATGTTAACTCAAAATCAATGAAAAATTATCCATCCAAGGTCACAAAGTATTTTAAAGTTGGCGCTATTTTTTATTAATTTATATACTAGAAAAAAAAATTTATAGCACACTTTTTGCTCCAGTCTCTCTCTTCGACACAGTTTGAAAGTAGTTTAATTGGTGCTCCGTTTATTCGCTATATTGCTCGAAAGTACCAACAGTAACACTTATTTAGCCTATAATCTCCTTTAAGGTTCGGTATTTTACATACACAAGCGCACGAGCATAAATTAAAGCTGATTATGTCATTAAGCGGTTACCTTTTTTTTTTATTTTATTTTGTTGCATTCTACACAGATTCTAATAACTATTACATAATAAACCACTCACTAGGCGATTATCTTTATCGTTAATTTGACAGTAGTCGTCAATTTTCACGTTGCGGCTAGATTTTTGGGCAGCATCGTATGCATAGTTTGGTGTACCGAATTCAAAAGTAACTAAATGAATGTAGAGAGGAGATAAGAATGAAATTAATTTTAATTGACGCAGATGCTCCTTATACGGTTGGCGAAAAGTGAACAGATGACTCATATGTAATAGCGTTGAAAATAAATTAATATGATGTAGGAAGTTAGATCACGTAAAGGATAAATTTTCAATACTGACCTCTCTCTGGTACAGTAATTTGTCTAATATAATTTATCGAGTCCATGCAGTACAACCTTGCTATATTTTTGCCAGTAGGTACAACATACAGGTTGTAGCAAAACTATTCGTTAGTGTAGTTAATAAAATCCTAAAGTGGAGCTACGTCGAATTTATTGATGCCAAGCTAAAATTTGGTATATAGCACATAGACACATCATATTTTTTTGCACATTAAAAAGTATTTACTATTCGAACCCTTCAATTAAAGAGTTAACTTCGAGTGGTGATGGACTGAACTAAAATAAATGGGATTTTTTAACAAAAGTGTTCAATAATAATCAGATATGAAAGTGATGATGGATTTATAATAAATTAAATGGTTAAAAAAAAATTAAAAAAAAAAACATAAGCAGGCATGCCGCATTACTGGAGCTGAGTTTTTAATTGGGACTTGTTGACATTTGCAGCTGATATAAATGCTCCATGCCCACAAGCCGCACTAGAGTGGATCGAATTTCATTTTTTTTTTTTTTTTTTTTTTTACAAAAAGTGAAGGGAATGGTTACATTAGTAGCGGACATTCCGAACTGGCACATACTCCACCTTCTCGCTCGCCAACTATCACTGTTTTGCAGTTCATGCCCAAATCCTCTTTCTATTCAATACAACCTCCTTACCTGTCCAGATTTTCATCAGTCTCACTTCTCCTTCACTACCTCTTCTTGAAGGTATCCTATTTAACAACCTCTCAAAAGATCATCCTCTTTCTCAAAAGATGTGATCTCTTGTCTAAGATCTAAATTCATCATTTCCGTGCCTCCGGCTTAAAGTAGCAGAACACGTGTAAAAAATAAAAATAAAAATTTTAAATTTCCATAGTCATATTCATATTCTGTCGTTCAAAGATTGAAAAAAATTTAAGCTTCCATTTTAAAAAAATTTAAATTAAGGAAGTCTCCAATTTTGGTTATTCTCAAAAATGAACGACAAATGGATATTTTATTGGTCGTATGCATAGTATGGTCTTGATTTAGGCTATTTCGAGCTCAAGAGATAAGATATGCTCAATTTTTGTTTCCCAGGGCTTCCTAAAGTCTGATGCTAAAACATCTATACGAAGTCATTTAGAAGCAAGTATGTGATATTTTGCATACCTATGAAGAACAAAAATTGAGCATATTTTCCCTTATCAGTCCAAATAGCTTAAATTAAGCTATACTACTTATTTGTCATTCATTTTTGATAAATACAAAAATTGAGCTGTTTGAAAAAAAATTCAAATACGGTTTAGATATCCTAAATTTACAAAAAATTGGCGGTTAAATTTTTTTCAGTCTTTGGACGACGAAATATGGCTATAAAAGATGAGAAATTTTTAATTTTAAGAAATTTCGATTTTTTGAAAATTAAAATTTTTTTTTTAAATTTTAATTCATTTTGAGGAATTGAGTCAATGGCTTAAATTTTTACGTCATTCTTTTCAAATGATTCAATGATTCAACCATCACGTTCAACTAAAAAAAAAAATTCGTCCATCTCAGCCACAGTTATTGCTGAGTTGATCCCCCTTCCCCACCTATCCTATCCAAAACTAGCTAAGATCTTAAATTTAACATATGTAGTACTTCTTGCCCATAAAAACGAGATGAGCCCATATTTTTCAAATTTCAATCATTCTAAGGCACTTCAAGCTTACTTCAAATTTTCACTACCAGGCATTTTGAAACTCTCTTAGATAAATTTTAACCCAAATTCAAGAGGTTATATTTTGGTCATCAGCTAACTCAACATACGAAGTTTGATCTCTGTTGGTTTGTTTGGTGAGGAGGTATGGAAGATTTTTGAAATTTTTTGTAGTATATCCTCCCTAGAAAAACCATTTTTTACTCCAACTCCCCTCCAAATTCACTAGACAAGCTAAAATCAAAATAGGTTTGTCATTTGGGCTCATTTTATCGTATGACTCGACCGTAAAAATGTTTAAGCTCTCGTGAAACTTCACCATATTCTGAGATTGATAACCCCCACTCCTCACTCCTCCCCAACCACACCATGTGTAAGGGTAAATATGGGATATAGTATACTTCTTATCTCCATTAATCATATGAGTTCGTATTAATCACATTTGTACTTATTTCAGTCTCCTCAAGCTCTCCTCAAATTTTAACAAGGCATTATTCTGAATCCATTTTGAACCAAATTCAATGGATCATATTCTGGCCCTTAACTAATTCCACACATGAAATTTCACCTTTCTAAGTTGTTTTACTGAGGATATATGGAAGATTCAAGAAATTTCATGACTCAAAACTTCCTCAAAAAGCGTTATTTAGTCTAACTACCATCGAAACGCACTTGGGAAGGTGAAATTTGGGTATGTTGTATCCGTGGCGTACTCTCGAACGCAACATCAAAAATTAAAATTTTGAGCGATCTGCCCCTTCTCCAGCCTCTCTCAAAATTTAAATGATATGCCATTTTGAGATACATGGAAAAAGTAAAGAAGTACCCTTTTTGCACTTCCAAAGAACAGCCTTTCATCAAACTTGAGCGATTTTCATCCATATCTGCGGAAAAATGTACTTACACAGCAAAAATTTGGACATTTGCATGATTTTAAATGGCCTGAAACGCAAAATTTTGAGGACTACACTCTCCTCCAACTCCTCCTTCCCAAATCAGCTAAGCTGTAATAGCTGTCGTTTTAAGTTGAAAACTTAGCTAATAAGTAAGAAAACATTAAACTGATTTTTTTGGAGAATGATGCACTTCTGTGGACGAAAAATTATAAGAACCAAAACTATAGAACTTAAAATTTCTTATGGCCCAAAATGCCATCTGTTATTGGCAGGAAGGTTTTGATAGTGAAATGAACAAACAAAAGTCATTTGAAAAAATATAAACGACAGTATAGGATATGTTACGTGCGTAGATGCAGTCGTGACACCATCACATTAATCTGTTACCATTTCTCTATCATTATACACGTTTTTCTTTTGAATTTTAATACTGATTACATAAAAGATACCACACGATACCTACTTATTATCCGCCTAAATATTTAAATCGTGAAAGAGAAGTGGAAAAAAATTTCAAGAAAAAATATATTAGATAATGGTCATAAAATTGAATCCTCCTTCTAATGAAGATCGAAATGATAAATCATCTATAGGTGGATAATTTTTCCACCGTACAAATTAGTTACATAAGACCAACATATACGTTCGATTATTAGCTCAATGCATGTTCGATAAGAAATTATTTTTAGACTGCAATTTTAAACACAATGATGATAATTACACATGTCATGAAAAAAGTTCCTACGAAGATAATCTAAAATTATGCAGATCCGTTTCCAAATATTTAACGGTGTGGCGCGACGACGCATCCCTCAGCCAAATCATAAATTATTTATGAACTTTCACGCCGCATACATTGAACGTAACTGGCGAGAAACAATGAAAACTTTTTAAATCGTACCGCGGTGCATTTCTCGAATTGTAATTGCGAAACGATTACGTTACCGTTACCTTACCATTAACCTTGGATATGAGCCATAGCCTATAAGACTCCAGCTACACCTTTTTTAAAACATTCGTACATTCCTTTCTCTTGACAGAATTTAATGTGTTTTAGGTGGTTTTATTATGCATCTGCTACACCTGGGCTCAACAATTCAATTTCAATAACAATGCTCCAATTCCGCCGAGGTTCCTGGTACCGGGAGCTTTCTCTATAAATCAACCACAACCGCAACCTAAAAGACTGAACCCAGAGAATGACAATACCGTTCAAAGGCTACGCAGACCAATCGGTCGAGCTCGTTCAGGAGCTCCTCCACCAGCATCTTTGGTTCCTTTAGAACCTGAACTCCTTTCTGCGCCTTCTTCACCGAGGAATTTACCACCTTTCGAGTCTTCTTCCATTCAGCCACGTCCTGTAATTGAGGATGAAGAAGAGAACACCGAAGAAGATGCTCCTCAAGTATCTACCATCGCAGCTCCCATTAACACTGCCCCTCCAAAAACGATTAGACCATCACTACCATTCAGACCAACGAAACCTCAATTTTTCAGCAACACCAACATCATCGATGAGGAAGAAAACGATTTCCAAACCACCAGAGCTCAAGTAAACGACTAGAATACTTAAAATTATGATTTTATTACACCATGTATGCGACTACTATTTATAAATAAACCATTAAATACGCTTACAGCCTCCACCACCGGTTCAAACTACTATCCAAGAACCTCAGCAATTTCAAAGAAAACAAGCCACTCGAGTTCAAAATTTCAGACAACCACCACCACCACCACCTCCACAACAAGAATTCGTTGAAAACAAAATTTCACGTCAGTTCGAAAAACCTATTAAATCGAAATTCGAAAAATCTGAAATACCGGAGAAACGTGTAAAAAAACCAGTAGCTCAGGTAAGCGTAAAACAACGCGTACTTATTAACATAAATTCCTCGTTAAAATACGTATCAGCGAGAATTCTACGAATTCTATTTACAACAGGTACTACGAAGGTACAGAGAAGATAATCCAGACGGAAGCATTACTTGGGGATTTGAAAATGATGATGGTTCGTACAAAGAAGAAACCATAGGAAATGATTGTGTTACAAAGGGCAAGTATGGATACATTGACCCCGACGGTGTACGAAGAGAGTACACTTACTCTTCAGGTTTACCTTGTGATAAAAATAAATTAGAACAAAGTGAAGAAGGCAACAGTCCGGCTGGTTATATTGATTATTCTAGCAATAGAGTTGTATTAGCAAACGGTGATTCTGTAGACTTAAATAATATGGTTAAAAACAGGGCGAGAAAACAACCGACGCAGAAGTACAGTAGGAGTTAAGAAGTAGAGGGATTGCAAATTAAAATATTATTACTCTGTAAGAAATTCAATGCATTCTTTTAGTTAATTTATGAAATTTACCTGTGCTATGCGGATGATGAAAATGAGTGATTAAAAATCTAATCTTGCATTCGTCCCATGTAAATGTATGTAGTTGATTTCAAAAATGCCAAATTAAGCCTAAGTTAATGATAATTAATTTTAATTTCATACTTGTGATTAAAATATTTTTAAGCATCTTTTTACATCATTTCTTGTACATATTAAATTGTAAATGTAAGAATCAATGAAATACGTTGTTTTATTGATATCTAGACTAGATTAGTCACATTCGACGTGTTTGTTTTTATTTTGAAATTCAAACGACTTCCGAGGTTTTTTTTTCCTGGAGTGAAATGAAGTACGGAAACAAGTAAGTAATGATGAAGAACAACCCGATAAAGATAAAACTTTTCCCTGAATATTAAATTTTTTATGAATAAATAATTTTAATTTACAATAGCACATTATTGCGATCACATTTTTCATATCTTAGATTAATTCAGAAGGATATTGAAGAATGATTCGAATAAACTGATCACTGAGATGACTTATTTTAATAAATGAGAATGAATCACTAAAACTGATGAATTTCAGAAAAATTCGAAGGACGTACTTGAGTAAATAATTCCAAAAAAAATTTATACTGCAGCTTATTCTAAAGACAAATAATTACAGCTGAAGTACGTTTTGTGAATCTAAATATTACATAAACAATATTAATAAAACATGATAAGAAATTCCCAAAAGTGGTGAAGAACTAAATTCCTAAAATGATTATATCGAGCAGTTAAGATATTTCAACATGTTTTTAACTCAATTCAAAAACAAATGTTGAAATTAAAAAATTGAGTCGGATAATTTGTGCTGTACTTAATTACAATACAGGCAATTTACCTTATTCGAAATGCGTATTGTGACAGTCTAAATTCCACACAAGCAAATCGAAATTTAATTGATCAAGGAACTTTGTAAGCGAACATACATCGCGTCTTATTACAATAACTCAAGTTCAGCTCAGTTCATTTTATTTAGAAAATACATTTCAAGTTCAGTTCAGAAAATGTTCAAATGCAAACACACTAATGAAGTTTTGTCCACCTCACTTATATACTAATTCACGTTATACAACAACAACACACACTTTCTTTACATCACAAACTTGAAGAAAATTTTTTATTTCATCTAAATTAAAAAAAAATATACAAAATTATCATGTTTCTCTTAAATTTACTTAAAAAATCATAAGTAATAAACTCAATTTCTATATCTCGGTGGACCTCCGCGTCTCATAGGACCGCCCGACGTTCGACTAGGTAATGATATACAGACATCCATGTAATCACCAATTACGAATCTTGAACAAAATATTACAACGATAAGTTAAAAATTGAAATACATCGTATTAGGTACTAGGACATTTTCTAAGATGAGTGAAGAAACCTTACTTGCATTGATTCAGTGTTTTTTCATCATCATTGCCTTTCTGACCGGAAATCGTGCTTCCAATATCCCGTCCAATATATCGTGGTGAAAACTTATCTGGAATTATGAGCTGAAAATCGAAAGTAGTCCCTCTATCGTTTGCTTCAGGATTCACTTCTTTGATTAAATTTGTAATCTCGCGTAGCGTCGCATCCATCCTGAAGAATTAGATGAAGTCGAATGAATCATTTTATGGATGTCTAATACATTATATACGTAACCTAATTGAAATAATACCAACCATGTGTAGATTTGAAATTCATTTAGTGGGAAAATTCCTTTTTGATAGTCGTATAAGGAATGATGTCTACCATACGTGCAAAACACTCTAAGAAGTAATGGACAAGTCTGGAAGTACAATGTAATTAGAGTAAACTATAAGGTGAGAAAAACAGAATGAATATGAGGTTGCAAATTAACTAATACCTTTTCTCTGTCCACCTGATCGTACTGTCTTTCTTGAACTACCGATTCCAGAGGTGTAGTCATTGCTTCGAATAGCTGTTTCCTTATAAATTGGATAGCTAGATTCCTTGATTATTTATGATGAAAAGTATGATCACCTATGATCACCTAGTAAGATTATTTAAGCTTGTTTCCGCAAGAATAAATATAAAATAAAAATAAATTTTCACCTTATCAACGATTACACCAATTCGCCGAAATGCCGACATAAACAAAATCTTATCATAAATCGTTGTTTCATAAATTCATAATTATTTTCTCCATCTTTCCATAGGTTCTCTCTTATCAACCTATGAATATTACCTACTGCCAATGAAAATAGGATATAATTTTCATTAGCAGTGTTTTTTTCAAAAATAACGCAACGAAATGATTTGAAATTATAATATATTGTTTTAGAGACTTTGTTTGAGGGCATTTAGCATTTATTTTTTCAATTTTTTCATTTCTTTATTTTAAAATAAATTTTTTCGATATTACCTACTTATTTTCCGAAGCACCACCTTAACTTTTATTTTATTTGGAAAACGAGTCAACACTGGCAATTATTCGTTACAATGAATTTTTGAATTTTACATTTTCTAATCACGACGACAAAACGTCAAACGCGTAAATGTGCTAGGATATTGAAGTTTAATTAAATTTTATTAAATTAATGAATCAGTGATATAGATAGAATAGTGACTTTAATGAAAAAGATTAATTCGTATAACCGTTATCTATTTTACTCGTCGTATTGAAGCTCGATCTAACATTATTTGCATTTCCCGCCGGTGAGATATCAACTTCTTTGTGTTCATTGCAGAAATGTAAATATATATTTTATATTATCTAGTCCATTTTTATAGCTACAGTTGAATTGTACTTTTTTAGCTAAAATGGATATAAGCTCCACTGAAACTTCCTTTTACGAATCATCGGATGAAATGAAGGATGTAAAGGCAATAAAGAAGAAAGCGAGTAATTTGAAAGAAACAGGTAACTGTTCCTAGAAGAGGGTTTAATATTTCATCATTCACTTCCTTTCGATGTGATAATTTATTTGAAATTTTTAGATGAAATTACTGACGAGGAACTCGACTCTGCTATTCTCGCTGATACACCTGCAAAGTATGTCAAAGATGCCAAAGAACTAGCTCGAAAAATTAAAGAAGACATGAAAAGAAAGGGTCCCAATTATAAGTGGAGTTTGAAAGATTTTTATATCGGCGCGCCGCTCGGAAGAGGAAAATTTGGTCGAGTGTATTTTGTGCCAAGGAGCGGAACACAGGATATATGGTTGCTATAAAATTACTCATAAAATCTGAACTTTTGAAACATAACATGCAGCACCAAGTTCTCAGGGAAATTGAAATTCAAACTCACCTTAGTCACCCTCATATTTTACCTTTGTTAACATATTTCAACGACGATAAACGTATATATTTGGTCTTAGAATTCGCAGCTAAAGGAGAGCTTTACAGATATCTTCAAAACCAGCCTCACCATCGTCTAACTGAGGAAGTATCTGCTAAATTCATCGATCAAGTTGCCGATGCTATTGATTACTGTCACCAAAACCATGTTATGCATCGTGATATTAAACCGGAAAATTTATTATTACTTGCTAATGGGGACATAATGCTAGCAGACTTTGGATGGTCAGTACATGCTCCTTCGAATCAACGAAAAACCATGTGCGGTACAGTTGATTATTTGCCTCCTGAAATGATTGAAAACCGAAAATACAACGAAAAAGTAGACCATTGGTGTATTGGAGTTTTATGTTATGAGTTCATTGTGGGAAAACCTCCGTTTGAAACTAACAGTCAAAATGCTACCTTTGAGCGTATCAAGAAAGTTGATATTCACTATCCTAGTTTCATGAGCAGTTTGGCGAAAGACTTGATTTCCAAGTTATTAAAATACAATCCAAACGAAAGACTGTCCATGCCTAATTTGCGAAACACGAATGGATTGTTACGAAGAAGCCATTAGCCAAATTAGATTTTTGATGTCTGTGAACTAATATTTGTATATTTTAAAAATAATTTTATGTTTTCAAATTTTGTATTTTTTAAATAATTTAATGTTTTTGAATATTTTATTTGTATTTGTAGTTTTATCGTTCTCGTATAAAATAAAAGTTTGCGAAGTTGCATTAAATAACTGAAAAAAAGATCCCCATTCCGATTTTGACAAGGTGGAATGCCACATATAAGTCGATTCGGGAGATCACAAAAACTGAAAAAGAAAAGCTAGTTCAAATATGTAAAGTAATCAACGTACCCGAGTTCACTGAAAATGAACTAAAGTATTTGAAGCTTTATGTACTTCTTTTGGAACCAATCGCCAATTCTATCATACAACTCGAAGAGGAGAAAAGAAGTTATCTTTCGTACTATTTATTAATTCTATTTAGCATTAAGAAAAAATTGGTCACCCAGAAAAATCGTTATCGTCAAACACTAATTACAAATTTATTTTCAAAATTTATCGAATCTTTAGATATACGATTTAAAAAATATTTTGACCTTAATACAGATGATGAGGAAGTAAGCATGCTATTGATGGCGACAGTAACTCATCCAGGAATTAAATTATCAATTTTTGAAGATGGCCAAACAAAGTTGAGAGTTGAAAATCATTTTAAACGGCAATGTGTTGTTTTGACTGAGACCGAGAATCAATACACCTCAACATCTATTAATGAAGAAAATTCCCATGATAATACCGACACATTTGTGTCAGCCAATTCGGCATTTTTAGAAGTAAATAATAACGATCAGTCGAGTTATAACCAGCAACGGCAAATAGACGCACAGGTTGCGGGTTATTTAGCGGAAAAACAAAGCGGTTTAGATGTTTTGAATGGATACCCTATTATAAAAAATTTGTTTGTAAAATTCAACACGGCGATGCCAACTTCCGTTCCTTCGGAACGATTATTCTCAATCGGCACACTTACTTCAACAAACAGGAGAAATAATTTAACACCAAATATGACAGGCATTTTAATGTTCCTGAAAGGAAATTCTAAGTATCTGTAGCAATGTTGTTCGCTTTTCGTTTTTATTCGTTTTATTATTCATAAATACAGAGTTGCGTCTTTTTTCAGTTTTTGCCCTAGAAAACTAAAAAAAAAAAAAAAAATTAACAAAGTAAATAGCTCTTGAATAATCAAAATAAAAAAACAATACTTCCCGTCCACTGTCAACCTAAACTTTGTACTTTATAAACTTCCGATCTTCCGAAAATAACAACGAAATATTAAATGATGAATAATAAAATTAATTTAATTGAAATCAACATGTAATATCATACTTATCCAAGAATTAGACTGGATAAGAACGAGAAAGGGAACGAAGAATCTGAAGAATGGGGGACTCATTCATTTGTTCGCGAGCGATTTGTTATTCCGCTCTTTTTCGCTCTTCAAAGAGCGCGCTCTGAGCGCGCTCGGAGTTAATGAATTTTTGAATTTTACATTTTCTAATCACGACGACAAAACGTCAAACGCGTAAATGTGCTAGGATATTGAAGTTTAATTAAATTTTATTAAATTAATGAATCAGTGATATAGATAGAATAGTGACTTTAATGAAAAAGATTATTCGTATAACCGTTATCTATTTTACTCGTCGTATTGAAGCTCGATCTAACATTATTTGCATTTCCCGCCGGTGAGATATCAACTTCTTTGTGTTCATTGCAGAAATGTAAATATATATTTATATTATCTAGTCCATTTTTATAGCTACAGTTGAATTGTACTTTTTTAGCTAAAATGGATATAAGCTCCACTGAAACTTCCTTTTACGAATCATCGGATGAAATGAAGGATGTAAAGGCAATAAAGAAGAAAGCGAGTAATTTGAAAGAAACAGGTAACTGTTCCTAGAAGAGGGTTTAATATTTCATCATTCACTTCCTTTCGATGTGATAATTTATTTGAAATTTTTAGATGAAATTACTGACGAGGAACTCGACTCTGCTATTCTCGCTGATACACCTGCAAAGTATGTCAAAGATGCCAAAGAACTAGCTCGAAAAATTAAAGAAGACATGAAAAGAAAGGGTCCCAATTATAAGTGGAGTTTGAAAGATTTTTATATCGGCGCGCCGCTCGGAAGAGGAAAATTTGGTCGAGTGTATTTTGCCAAGGAGCGGAACACAGGATATATGGTTGCTATAAAATTACTCATAAAATCTGAACTTTTGAAACATAACATGCAGCACCAAGTTCTCAGGGAAATTGAAATTCAAACTCACCTTAGTCACCCTCATATTTTACCTTTGTTAACATATTTCAACGACGATAAACGTATATATTTGGTCTTAGAATTCGCAGCTAAAGGAGAGCTTTACAGATATCTTCAAAACCAGCCTCACCATCGTCTAACTGAGGAAGTATCTGCTAAATTCATCGATCAAGTTGCCGATGCTATTGATTACTGTCACCAAAACCATGTTATGCATCGTGATATTAAACCGGAAAATTTATTATTACTTGCTAATGGGGACATAATGCTAGCAGACTTTGGATGGTCAGTACATGCTCCTTCGAATCAACGAAAAACCATGTGCGGTACAGTTGATTATTTGCCTCCTGAAATGATTGAAAACCGAAAATACAACGAAAAAGTAGACCATTGGTGTATTGGAGTTTTATGTTATGAGTTCATTGTGGGAAAACCTCCGTTTGAAACTAA
This sequence comes from Phenacoccus solenopsis, assembly GCA_009761765.1. NCBI lineage: Eukaryota > Metazoa > Arthropoda > Insecta > Hemiptera > Pseudococcidae > Phenacoccus > Phenacoccus solenopsis. The sequence continues at coordinate 25,096,141 of CM019755.1, read as the reverse complement.
CAGTCAAAATGCTACCTTTGAGCGTATCAAGAAAGTTGATATTCACTATCCTAGTTTCATGAGCAGTTTGGCGAAAGACTTGATTTCCAAGTTATTAAAATACAATCCAAACGAAAGACTGTCCATGCCTAATTTGCGAAAACACGAATGGATTGTTACGAAGAAGCCATTAGCCAAATTAGATTTTTGATGTCTGTGAACTAATATTTGTATATTTTAAAAATAATTTTATGTTTTCAAATTTTGTATTTTTTAAATAATTTAATGTTTTTGAATATTTTATTTGTATTTGTAGTTTTATCGTTCTCGTATAAAATAAAAGTTTGCGAAGTTGCATTTTTAAAAGATTCTTTCTGTTTATAAGTTACCATAGAAACCATATTGAAGTCAATAGCTATTCGCGATGGTGAGTATATATTTTCAAAAATAAAATGAAAATTTAAATGATTTATCCAAAAATTTTGTAATAGGCAAAACCAACTACAATAAAAGAAGCGATAAAACGTTGGGAAGAAAAAACTGGGGAAAATGCTACAGAAGCTAAAGAAATATCTTTAATATTTCAATGGCCTCCAATAGAAAAAATGGATGCCCATCTGGGTAATTTGGTCAACTGCGAGTAAGTGCAAAGAACACTGACGTTCACTTAACGACGTTAATGACTATTCACAATTGGGATTCTCAAGTGACAAATTCATTTCAGAAGATTGTCGTTGTCCACAAATATGATTGAAAAACTTACCGGTCTCGCAGGAATGAAACAACTTAAAATTCTTTCGATTGGTAGAAATTACATAAAATCTTTATCTGGTTTGGTGAGCGATTGGTGTAATTAATTTTTAAGATCATTTGAAATACATCATTACAATAGATCTTTCAGGATTGCGTCGCAGATACGTTGGAAGAATTATGGATATCTTACAATTTTATCGAAAAATTAAAGGGTATTGATGTGTTGAAAAAATTGAAAGTACTATATATGTCAAACAATTTAGTCAAAGAGTGGTCGGAATTTAATAAGTTACAAGAATGTCCATGTTTAGAAGATTTACTTTTTGTTGGTTAGTCTTCCTATAAATATTTCAAATGTGAAATCAGATAATAATTGTAATCCATTTTCAGGTAATCCTGTACACGATAGCTTGGAAGAAAGCGAATGGAGATCAGAAGTTCATAAACGACTTCCAAATTTAAAAAAATTAGATGGAGAACCTATAGTACCAGATCAAACATTTTAGTCGATTAACGGTCACATCTACATCTTGTATACTTAAAATGAATTAAAACAGTAACGAAATAGAATCAATAATTTATCAAAATTAAAAACAAAACACGGTAACGAAGAGCAATAAATATTTGTAGAAATAAATTATATCTCATAACATAGCATTCATTCTTGGTAGTTTTCAACAACCATATCATTGAGGCCAAGATCTTCATTTTGCTCTTCGGTTCTTTCGTAATGTTCGATTTTCAATTTACTGTCTGGATCAGGGGGTGTTTTACTCTGATGAAAGAACAAATCGATTATTGATTATGATTTTGTTGAGAGAGAAAAAAAGCAATATATAATTTTCAAATATTATTTCAAACCTGTGCGTAACTATTTCCGGCAGGATCATCTAAAATTAATGTGAATGGCATTTGACAAGCTATTACGGAATCCAATTTCTTCAAAAATGTTTGCATTTTTGCTTGAGCACTTACATCAGCACTATCACTAAACATTGAACCTTGTGTTCCTAATTGTTCTTTAATGTTTATAAGTAATCCCTCTACAGTAGTAAAACGGCCACCCAACGTTGCGGGACCTACTTCAAGTTCCAGCTCAGGAATAAATAATCTACATGTATCTGACTGTAAAATATAATAAAATGTGAATAGAGTTCCCAGTTCAGGAGAATAAAATGCCCACAAAATATAGTTTACTTTTAGAACATCTCTGGTAAAATCCTCAGGGTCTGAAACAGAAACTTCCAAGCGAACACCTTTCGGTTCAATACCAGTACCAGATTTCACTTCGTTTGTTCGATACCCGCAAGCTTCACAATTCGTTGCCATAATTATGACTTCTTTAAAGTATGGAATTTCTGCGTAAATGAAACATTAAGAATACAAATATTCTCTTCCAGTTGTAAAAATAATTTCGATACATACTCGTCAACTTAGTATTAACTTTACAAGGTGCGTTACAAGCAGGACAGTTAGCTGGAAGCTGGAATACCTCTGAGAGTAAATCTTCGTAGGTCATTTTTTCCTGCGGAGCGGCAAGAACACCTGTGTTATCCAATTCGCCAGGTTCTTCTATTTCTTCGCGTGTATAAATTCCTAGTGCATGATTCTGATCTTTGGTTCTCACAAATAAAGTGGTTTCCGCATGCGGATCTCTTTCAGGTGCTTTTGGATTCGACAGAAAGCAATTACCACTGATATCTTCGATGATCTAGATGAAAGTGTCGCAATTAATTCACCACGTTTCACTAATGAAGAAATGGAAGAATTAAATAGCAGAATTTATTCTCAACCATTGTAAATTTGTTTCCAGGTTTCTTCAATTTAACCAATTTTCCAACGAACTGCTCAATTTGAGCAGCTATTTCCGGATGATCTTTAGATCGAGCCTCTTGATCTTGTTTTAATGCGGTTACTGCGCGATCAATGACTCCTTCCACGGTGGTAATTTCTGTGGCAAAAATTGAGTATGAAAACAATGAACTCAAAAATACCACAAAGAAGTAATAATAACTAACCTCCTTTCTGTGAGCCAGCTGGTACTTCGAATTCCAACTCCGGAATACTGATAGAAGTGAAATCGGATTTTACCAGAGTTCTGTTAAGATCATCAATGTTCTCAACTTTCAGTCGTATTCGAATGCCTTTTTCTTCTACTCTACCTCCAGACTGAATTTCATTATTATGGTAACCACAGTGCTCGCACTCAAATGATATTAAAATTACATCCTTATAGAAAGGAATTTTTGTCAACAACATACGAGTGACTCCCTAGGTAAAAATTATTTTTTTATAAATAGTGTTTACCACCATAGTTGACGAAGTTTGTTAGAAACGGAAAAAATTAGATACTAACGTTTTCTTGACAGTTGACACATAAACTTTCTATCGTCGTTGTTTCTGGTTCTGGATCATCCGCGGTGAGATTACGAAAAATTGCATTTCCGGTACTTCCCATTTTTGAAATAAAATTACAATTAGAAATTCCGTTCTAATCAACGAGTATATGTTCTAATGGATAAATAAAACACAACTTGTCTTCGTAGAAATTTCTGAAAGTTTCCAAACTAACGTGGTTGTTTTTCGTGATAACAAAATGTAAACAAAAACACTGTTGTTCTGCGCTTGCGCAATAAGCTGATGTGACGTGAACACGTGATAGATTTTTGTAAATTCTGTGGAATGAATGATCTTGACCTTTTTTATATTTTACATCACGAATCAATAGTTCACATTTTAGACATGACCCTTCGACAATATGGTCTAATGTGTAACCTCAAGTTTTAACCGAAGTGAGCTTGATCTAGATTTCTATATAAAAAAAAATCTCTCGAAATTTGTAAATTGACTAAGATCTAGCAAAAAAAAAAGGACGATTCCGATTACGAACATTCGCAGGTAAAAATCTCCGCTATGGTTGCAAAGTGCTGCAATTCTTTGAATAATAATAAAATAACCATTGCAAATGAACTGCGAAGAAACATCAATTATACCTTCTGAGTTGTGAAAAAACGTAACAACACAACACTAAATAAAATTCAAATGTTTTATTCTTTAAAATACATTTGCTTAGTATAGTCGCTGAGGTGGTCCCATTGTAGATTTAATATGCAGCGATCTCACATTTTGCCAATGTTTCTTAAGCAAAGAAACCAAGAAATTGATTGATAAATGCACATTTTGTACTAATTCATCTTGAGACATGCCTACATTACCAATAGCAACACAAAGGCACAATACCTATAATGGGCATAGAAACAAATTAGAAATTATTCACCAAATACTGATTACTGAATGAAAAATAGTTACCTTCTTCATTTGGAATTTAATTGTTGCTTTCACTTCATCAATTTTTTGTAACATAGATTCTTGATGAGAAAGTAAACCCGGAAATTTACCAGCTTTATTCAAACCAGGACCAAGCAAACGTGGGATTTGTTTGATCAAAGCATCACTGGCCAAAAATGCATCGTATTTCTTGGCTAAAATTAAGAGAAAATTTAGTCACGGCAAATGAATTATTGATAGTTGACTTTAAACGAACAAACCGAATCGTTTAATTGTTCATATGTATATTCAAAAAACTATCAATTAAAAAGACTGGTAGTTATAAAATTCATTACCTAATTTCTTGACCAATTTTTTATTTTTATTCAATTTCTTCAACGCTTCAACATCCATGAATGGGATATTGTTAGCTTTAGCTTCATCGCAATGCTGCTGATCTCCCAAGATACAAACTTTCATTTTGGGGCGCGGAATGTTTTTCAATCTGGAATACAAAATTTCTTATATAGAAGTAAAATGTGCATGCAATTATTAAGGGAACAGTGAGATTATAATTTATCAGATATGAGTATAATCACAAAAAAATCATGTAATACATGCCTAAAATTAAGATCATCATACTAAGTTATGCACATTTATTCATAAAATCAAGTCGTCTTACCATCACGGCATGATGTGAAAATGCTGGGTTAAAAGACAAACTAGGTTCGGTAACTTGGCTAAAAAGCTTCGTCACCTTCCCAATTGTTTTAAGACCCTGGGTACAGGTCCGTCAGGGAACTACTATTCCCCGACTCCCTGATTTGTAAATCACCCCAAACATAAAAGTTTAGAGATAATCAAAACAGCAAAGAAAGTGAAAAATATTTGGGGTAATTTAACAAACAGGTAAAATCATAAATCTTACTTCACAGTGCCAGAGAAACGTTTGTCTTTTTGAGGATCGTAGTTCTTCAAACCAATCTGTAACTCGACGGTTTCCAAGAATCTCTTTTTATTCGTTTTGGAGTGGGCGAGTACAGCACTGGCTGTTTCATAGAGAGTATCTCGAGATACTTTGGAAGACCTGAAATAATAAGTGAAGTGTTACAATTAAGATCGTATGCATACAATCTCATGGTTGAAAATGTATCATGAATATATGAATGCTGAGAAACATAATGAGCATTATACGTATTAATAATACTTACATGGTGTTTGGTAGCTAAGCAGTGATACTTTGATTTGATATTTAACACTTGGCCGGCCGAAATACGGCAGAAGTTACAATTTTCACATCCACACTATTTGATGCTTCCAAAACTTGAAACGTGCTTTTTCTTTTTAGATTTCACGTGTCATCATCTACAATTCAAGATAAAAAAACAATAAGGTGGACGCTTTTGAAGTTTTTGGCTTTTGAGTGTGGTTTTCATGTTCAATGTCTTAATTCAGTAATTATAATAATTACCTGTAATTACTTTGATATTTACCAGTATTCGTGTACGAATGATGTGAATCGAATGAATGTACATTGGATTGCCCGATTCTGGGGGGATGTGCAGGAAAATAGGAAATTGATGAAGTCATAAGAGGGATGCTGTGTGATTGGCTCTTTGATGACTATTATACTGGATTTTCATGATTAATTAGCTTAACATAATGAATTGATTAGTTGCTCAGTTATTTTGAATTTATATTTTATAGGATTGCATAAGTAATATTTTTTTACAACGATCCATTATTATTTCAAATTTCATTGTTACGGAAGTTTCTTAACCATCTCACATTAAATTGTGTTCTATCTCTGCCATAGGAAAAATGGATGCAGTGAATAAATTATCATCTGATTTACAGTCGCAGCTTAGATCAGATTTAATGGCTCGAAACATTTCAAACTGTGTGATAGAACTGGTAAATCTTTCATGTTTTAGAGAAAATCCTATTTTCAATGAAGCAGCTTTCGGCTCATTTCTCAAATTTGTGCTGACACCTGTTATCTTCATGTGTTTGAACATGTTCGTAATGAGTAATTCATGATGAAGTACACTTTCAACATGTGTGTTTTTAGCGCCAATTAGTTGATGACTTATTTTCTGGGAGAAGTTCATAAATTAACATAATTATAAATCATATATTCACTATAAAAATTTTAAATACTCGATATTCTATATATTCTTTTTTAAATTCAAGGTGGAAAATGCATTGGACGCCAATGCCAAAAATATCGCAGTAAGAATAAATTTGGAGAAATTTCATTTGGAAGTTGTAGACGATGGTATAGGCTTAACCAAAGACCAACTATTGTTGGTAGGAGAAAGGTATGAAAATTATTATAATTTTACTTACATAAATATCCATACTCCCAGTTCCCAAAATAAATTTTTGATTGCTGATTCAAAATAAATGAAAATACATATCATTAAATGACAATTCTGATTTAATATTTGTTATTAAGTTTCAGTGAAAATAGATCGTGTACGTCAATAGTTTATTATAAATTACATAGCTCTCTCGTCAAAATTATAATTTAAAAATGATAATGAAATAAATAACTAAACGTAGTAGCTTCAACGATATGAATGTATTTGAGACGCAGCTTTAATATTAGTTTTAATCCCAGTTTGAGCTTTTCCCATCATTCCCATTTGCGATGGATTTGGATTCATGGATCCGCTCTGTGATCCCGGCGGAGGTGGAGGTCCAGGCCCGACTCCTCCCGGCCTAACCCCTGGTGGTACCATCATTCCTGGAGGTCCTGACGGGACACCTTGTGGTGATATCTGTTTCAATCCTTTACCTAAACCAACAACTGAAACCAGATTATGCGTATCGCTCAACGAAGACGTTTGACCTATACCGCTTCTCGATCCCGCTTCAGATTCCCATTCTTCTCGCGACTTATTTACGATGTCTAAAACATGATTCAGTACTTTATTGAAAGCTGTAGTTTGTTTCTGCGAAGTTTCATAAGTCAGTTGATTAGCTTTGTTTTGAAATTGCTGTATTTTAATTTCTATATCCGGCTCTAACTTCGTCCGCAAGTAATCTGGTACTAGATCATGGCTGAATGTTGAAATACGCCTTTCCGTTAGTTGGAATAGTTCTTCATCCCTATCTTGGCTGAGCAGCAGTGGAAGCACTGTTAAATTGCGCAGAGGTGGTGCTTTATCCAAAGCTAACATTTTTGAAATAGCAGTGAACTGTCCCGATATTAAAGCGAAATTATCTAGCACCGTGGGCCAACTGAGTGATTCATTTTCATGTTCTATTTTAAATAATAACGAATGGAGTTGATTTTTCAGTTCACTGAGCCTGGTGACTATTGCTTCGATGGATATATCCAACTGTTTTTCTTCTCGTTGCATTCTTACAACTATTTACTCACTTGAGTATACCTATGTGTAGAGCATATGAAATGTACAACTAAGACGTCAACTACTTTTTTCAATGCATTAAAAATTTATTTGAGGAAATTCGTAAGAAATGACTTCTTGAAATTGTTATCATCTTTTTGTTTGCATCAATAATCTTCTTGTTTGAATTTTCGTGACTCCGTGTTTTTAATTGCCTCAATTTTCGAGAAAAACAAAACAAGTAGGAGCTTTTATAGGTTTTTGATTAATTCAGTGTTGCCTTTGGTATGACGATGTGTTAAAATTTGCTGAAAAGGTAATTTTTTTATAATTTTTCACAACAGTGCGTCAGTGCCTCTTTTATATTTTTGAATTCAAATTTTGTGAATTTGTCTTGTCTTGTTTTGAGTTGTTTGTTAATTTTCTGTAGTGAAACGTAAAAACTTTAGATTTATTATTTGACTGAGTGGTTTGTTTACTATTTAATCAGTGTTTTAATAATAATAAAATGAAATATTCCTGATTATTTGTAGGTACTACACTTCAAAAAGTAAACATACTCGTGTGTCAAACACAACTAAATTTTTTGGTTCTCGTGGAGAAGGAATAGCTAGTATAAAAAATGTTAGCTCTACTGTGATGATTATATCTCTCGTCGAAGGAGGAGATACAACTTATTGCAAAGTGATTACATTTTACTTTTCATTTCCAACCTTTACATTTTTCACTGTGTCAGCACATGGTATCTAAACTACTTCCCTCAATTTCAAGCTACTTAGCGGTTCTTCCTCCAAAGTTTCTGAATCTCGTGTTGCTCGAAAAACTCACGGTACTACAGTAGTAGTAGATGACATTTTAGGTAATTTACCCGTTCGTCAAAGGTGTATAAAAGCTCACGTAGAGCTCCAAACTATTCAGCGATATATACAAGCTAGTGCTCTGATGTTCCCGATGGTAAGTCGATTGTATTTAGTATGAATTTTAATATCGAAGCATGTTACGCTTTGGAAACATTTTTGACGCTTGGTGAAACAAATAATCAATTTGCTTAAAAATTTTGCAATTATTGTAGAAAGTGATTGGAATGGTATTCTATTACCTACTTATTAGTCTCAGTTGATGATTAACTATAATTTTTTGTATTATTGGCAATGAATACAATTCCGTGATTGTTGGGGTAAAAAAAAAATTTAATGTGATGCATCTTGCAAACGGTGACTTTTTGAATTATGTTTTATTATTATTTTTTTTTGTTCGTGATTGATGAACTTTTGGGCTTGATGAAGTGCTGAAAAAATATTTTCAAATTTTAATACCTAATGGTTTAGGTGAGGATAACATTAACTTCATTTATTATTTAGTTTCGAATAATCAAGGTAAGCATCGCACTAACCTCATTTATCATTTATTTTTTACTAATCAAGGTAAGGATCATCGATCATCATGCTTATTTATTTTTTATTAGGTAAGAATAACGCTACCATCGCTTTTTTTTCTTTATTTTTACTAATCAACTAGGTGAATATCAAGTACATAATTATTTCGAATAAATTCATTGATGATTGCTTCATTTTTGGTTGCTTGCAATAACATGATTGCTTTATGCATAATTGCGTATGTAAACATATTATTATATTTGGTAGTAAGAAAATTAATTACTATATGAGGAACTTTTTACTCTAGGTGAATTTCAGTATTCGAGACGATACTAAAAATTCGGAAATGTTAAAAATCAAGAGGACATATTCGACTTCTGCCACCTTTATGGCTTTATTCCCTGGTGCCATCAAAGATCCTTCATCTATCGTTAAAGTGACATCTAAACAAGATAACTTGACTATAAAAGCGATGATATCACAAGAACTTTGCGACACCGATCAATTACAATTTATTTTTGTCAATAAACAATATATCTCTCCTCGCAACGAAATACAAACTCATCTAAATCAATTACTCAGCAAAATTCATCCTAGCAAAGATAAAAATATTTCTAAAAAATTTGTCTATATAGTCAACCTATCTTGCCCCCGTGAAATATACGACGTAATGCTCGAATCTGATAAATGTAATGTTGTATTTAAAAATTGGCAAATTGTGAAAAAATGTTTGATTAATCTAGTCAATGAGTTAATCGCCGATGAATCGGCTCATATCCAGGATGACATTCCTGAAAAAAAAGAAAAGCCTATTTTTGTGGCTGAGGATGCTTTCCGTAAACTTAACACTTTAAATACTGTTCATGGATTACCAGCTAACCGTAAAAACCCTCAAGATGAAGCCAACCCGAAGGAATTTGTCATCGATGACAAATCTCCCAGTTCTCCTGAAAGCATTTCTCTGTTGAGGAAACCAACATCATTCGAGCGTTTACGAAGCCCACGAGTTCAAAAAAATTCGAAAAAAATTTCATCACGTCCTAAAACATCAAATGATGTCGTTCGTGTGTCTAAAAATAAAAAACATCACAAAAGCCCTCGCCTAGCTGACCAAGGAATCGAAGTGATTTACGTAAAAAGTCCCAAAAAAATTCCTGCTAAAGGTGCCATACCCATACACGAAAAAAAGACAAGCCATGATATCAACGCCATTGTTAATGAAGCAGAATCGAACGAATATGCTTGGATTTGGAAAGAAACTACCAAAAAAGGGCGTAATGTGGGCCAAGTGAAACCTACCTTTGAGGACTGTAATGTTCAAAAACCCCACGAAAAGCAATGTAATAAAAAAAAGTATCGTGAGGTTCCTGTAAGAAATGAAAAATCACACGATAATCCGGATCACATTGAACGATATAAAAATTTAACCGCTCTTTCTTATCAACGAATGCTGAAAGAACCAGGTTATGAAAGAATCTCTAAAAAACAAAATCATTATTTTGACGACGATAAAGCCAAAGAAGCTGATTTTATCGTAAAATATGGTTATCCTATGAAAAACTCAGAACTCCATGAACCAGGAGAAATCTCGAAAACAAAGAATCTTGATACAAAGATGTCTCCTGAGTCCGAAATATTTAAGAAATTCATGGCCAAAGGTCGAGGTGATAAAGCAAGGAATGTTGAGTGGACAGCATCAGTACACGTTGATGACAATTTGTTTCCGGATACATTAATACCTACGCAAATAATTTCACCAGATGAGCCTCCTCAGTTGATAAGTTCCGAAATGCAGACAAAAGCTGAGTTTACTGATTACAAGAGGAAAGTTACAGATTGGATGGCCAGTTTACCTTCGGATCATGATTTCCAGCATGATCCTAATAACGATTCTCATTCTGCCCCTGACAATGGTAGTGTTACTTCCACAGATAAACCATTGACTCAAGAAATATCTAAGGAATTTGCCTCCAAAAATAAAATCTCTAAAATCGAAGAAACCGACTTGGAAGCTTTTTCTTTTCATAATCGTACACCAGAAAAAGCAAAGGCATTGAGATTTGATAATTTCATGGTGGATGGTCAATCACTGAAAAACTCTAGGTCTCAAAGACACGAATTATCGAATAAAATTCAACAAAAAAGAAATACTCGAGTTTCCAGACCTTTATTCAAGTGGAGTCCTCGAGTTCCATCCAAACGTACTCCAGTCGAGGACATTTTGAACCTAAACCGAGAAATTAACGATGAAGATAATCACAAAGAAAATCACGTCAAAACCAATGATTCGAAAGCACTCGATGATCCAATGAGCTGGAAATGCTCGGATGACCATTGCGCCGCTAATACTCTTCAGAATGTTCCCAAAACCGATGATTCGGCTAGAAAGAATGACGCCCTCGTCGATATTCAGAATCTCACCGATTTGAGTCAAGATTCTGAGACGAGTTGCCCGAATGATTGTAATTGTAAATGTCATAGACAGTGGAAGAAGAAAATATCGGTGAAATTATTCGACGACGAAGGTTTAAAAAATAAACCTCATTCTTTAGAAAACGTAGCTAATGATGTTTTAGAAGATACACAAATATTAGAAGAGTTTAATCCTACAACCTGTGATGTAACTAATGAATTAGAATCCAAAAAAGTGGAGGTTGCTAAACCATATTCCTTTGTTGAAACAGAAATCCTGAGTCAGCATTTTTATGATGCTTCAATGGACTCCCAAAATGATTCCAAATATTTTACATTGAAGGCTGAATTAATTGAAAAATTGCGTTTTAAACAAAAATCCAAATTCTTGGAGTCATCTTCGGCTTTAGATATTCCTAAAGGAATGCTCGAGGTGCAGAAGGAAATGGGGAAGGTACATAAATTGACAGATGACGAGAAAAAGATCATTGGTAATCTTGTCAAGCCGTATTCTATGCAGAAACATATCACTTTAGGTAAGTTACTGCTTAATCTTTTTCAGATCTGAGAAGAAACAGTTGGATGAATTTTCAAAAAAAAAAAAAAAAAAAAAAAAATAGATTTTTGAGTAATTTGAAATTTTTTAAATTCAAACTTAACATTTTTTTTTATTTACAGACTGCAGCAATTTTTGGTACCAGTTTTTTTTTTTTTCAAAATTTAAAATATCTGAATTTATCGAACTTATTTCAAAACAACAAGTTTTTAGTTTTCAAAATAAATAATTAATGCGTAATTTATTCGCTAAAAAACGTCACACAACCATCTGCAATGTTTCAACCTACCCTCAAAGATATTAAAAATTGCATCCAAAAAATAATGTATCAATCTCGGCAAAATATTCCAATAAAAAATGTATGAAAAATAAATAATGAAATCACTTTACCATACTTTCCGCTGAACTAGCAGCTATCAAGTTATCTCTAATATATTCTCAAGATTTCTTCTTAGAAAAAGTTCTTATAATTTCAGATTCTCTTTTGCGCTAAAGACCATCTAAAACTACCATTCCAAGAAACAACACCCCATCTCCCAAGAAATAATACAATTTCTTGCTAGTACTCAAAAGTCTATAACCCTATGCTGGATTCCAGCACACTCCAATATAACACAAAATGAACAAGCAAATCTCTCCGCTAAATAATCACTCTATATTTCACCTATTCCAAATATTCCTATACCATTGAAAGACATTACAACCGCAATTAATTCTCAGATTTCTGGAGACAAATTCCTTCATCCAACAAATTAAAAGTAATCCAAACTGTAATAGAGCCTTGGAAATATCCTACTCAGATATCTCGCAGAGACCAAGTAATTCTTACCCGAATCCGCACTGGACATTCTCTCCTCACCCACAGCTACCTCCTCAATAAACTGCCCATTCCCATCTGTGAAACGTGTGAAGTTCCTATTACAGTAACCCATATCCTCCAAGAATGCTCAAAATATACCATTCATAGAAACTCCAACTTTTCCAAACCCGAAATATAATACATTTTAGAAAATGATCTCACTCGTATACTCTACTTACTGAATTTCCTCCACTCAACCGCCTTATACCCACTCCTGTAACCCTACTTAAGCACTCCTCTAGCCTAGTGCTGTACATAGCGTCAATTTATTTATATATAAAAAAATATATGTAATGCTTCCTGCATTTAGAGTTCAAGAGGGGCATAAATCTCATGAAAAAAAAAAGTAATTCAAATTTGCAAATTACAGTAATATTTAACAAACCTTTTTTGGTCACTTTTTTCGCGGGCGCGCTAATTCTCAAAAGTTGTTAAGTCCATAATTTTTTATACCCCTCCCCATCTTTTGCCACTATCTTTTGAGGAAAAAATCAAAGTAAATATTTTTTGATATTTTCAACATTTTCTTTGGGATCACACAGTGCCCCCATGTGCCCCTACAAAAAACCCTGATATTTATTATACAGGGTGTTTACTTGATTCGAGCACCGCAAGCGCAAAAATCTTTCCCTGATAAAAATAAATTATATATTTGAATGATGTTAGCAAGAATAAACGAAATAAATAATATTTATTCAATGCTTAAAAGCGTTTATCAATGAAATTCAAAGTTTTAATTTATACTTTCGTCGTCAAAAATGCATATACCTACCATGTTTTGAATTTTTTCACCTTTCAGCTAATTTTTTCGCTTGGGTGCTCGAATCAAGTAGTCACATGGTATAGCAAAAAAAAGTAAAAAAAAATTATATTACAATTATGGGCAGGAAGGGCTTCGATTTATACCAAATTTGGCTCATTTTATGTCGGAGTGGCCTAATTTTACTGTTAGCCCCTGGCCCTGGCCCCCAAAACTCCATCGAAACATTTAAATCTGTGAAAAACAACTATTTCAGACTATGCTCGCTTGATAGACAAGATCTCTACACCTGAAACTTTTAAAACTATGAAACAAAATCAAAAGGTCAAAGTAGTCTTAGTAATTTAAGATGCTACAATTCAAAAAATAAGAAATAAAAAAATTCTAGAGTTAGGTCTAACTGTGTATAAATATACTTTTTTTTGATGAGAAACTGAAAAAAGTCTTTTTTTAGTTTTTTTACTGCTCCTGTAGCATATAAAATTCAGATCTTACATCATGGATTTCATTTTATGTAACAAAATTTAAAAAATTAATCCACGGTTTTTTCTCGAATCTAAAAGAGCTGCGATATTAAAAAATCTAGAATGCATAACTAATAGATAGATTTTAAACAATTTCTGATATGTTTATCAAATATTATTTTTGCATTTCTCTTCTTTTGGATATGCTGATCCATGAAAAAAATTGATTACCTATTTGTTTAAAAATAAATTCATCCATATAGATGATAATGGTAATAGCTGCATAAGAATATTTCCGTTTTTGAAAAAAGGTGACGCAAAATTGGTCAACATCGACACCGATAAAGAAATAGAAGACTTGAACTGTGGAATAATTTTCACCAAATCTGATATATCGTCATTTAAGGTTCGTCACAATAATTTTATATTTAGATTCGAGTTATTAATGATGATTTAAATAATTGTTTCCTCTTTCCTTCAATTTTGTGAATTTTAGTTTATTCAGCAAGTGGAAAATCAATTTATTTTAGCCAGTGCTTTTTTGAAAAGCTCTCAAACCCCGTTATTAATTTTATTAGATCAGCACGCTGTAGACGAGAGAATCCGCGTAGAACGATTGTTCAAAGGTAAATTCATATCTTTTTTTGTATTTTGGTGGCTCGTATAAAAATGTTATTTTTTTAACTCAGAATACACTCATGAAGGGGAATGGTTAAGTACTTCCATCAATCCGCCTATCAACTTGAGCGTTCCATTGTCCTATTCGTCTTTGTTTACTGACTATCAGAGCTACCTTGAAGAATATGGCATTCATTATGAATTTAAAAATAATCAAGAAAAATTATTCATATCGTTCATTAAAGTTCCTACCTGTTTTTATAACCGAGCTTTGAGAGAAGTAAGTTAGAATTTCACCCCTGAAAATTTTTAGATCATACAAATCGTGTTTATAATTTTCAGAAGAACAATTTCCGCAGTAATTTGAAATCTCTGATTGAATCGTTGGTGAAAGAGATTCTAAAACGATTCACCACGCAAGGGAATCTAGTGCACACTATTCCTACAGAGCTGCAGAGTGTTTTGAATTCCGAAGCGTGTAGAGGTTAAATATTGGTTCATCAGTACTTGTTAGGTAACTAAATATGGTCGAATGTATCTTTTGATTTTTATTTAGGCGCTGTCAAATTTGGCGACCAGCTTACCCCACAAGTATGTATCGGATTGTTAGAAGGTTTGAAGTCGTGTGATCTTCCCTTTCAGTGCGCTCATGGAAGGCCATGCGTGATTCCTTTGGTTAATTTAAACAAATTGAGGCATTTACAGAGTAAGGTAAATGAGTAAGTTTTTGGAATAATAGATGAAAGATAGCTGTAATAATTTTTTTTTTGCGTTTTTTTAGATTCACAAACGAAATCTTGATGACCTGAGAAACTCTCTGAATTTACATGTTTAAGTTTATAGTCAGTTTAGAATTTGTATTCAAGTTCAAGTTTAGTTAATTTAGCTCTTAAGTTGTTATTTTTTCTTTCTGCTATAATCAAATCTCAAGGACCTGAGAAACTCTTTGAACATAGTTGTTCAAGTTTATACTCAGTTACTAGTTTAGAATTTATATTCAAGTTGAAGTTTAGTTAATTTAACAGTTAAGTTGTTAATGTTTTTTTTTTGTTTGTTTGTTATAATCGAATATCCATGACCTGAGAAACTCTGAATGTAGGTGCTGAAGTTTATAGTCAATTTAGAATTTGTATTCAAAGTTCAAGTATAGTTTATTCAGCCTTCAAGTTGTAGTGTTATATTTTTGTTATATCATAAACAAAATTTAATGACCTGAGAAACTCTAAATGTACGTGATAAAGTTTTGGATCCCTTTAGAATTTGTATTAGTGTTCAAATTTCCCTACTTTTTGTTGCTGCTGGGCACAGCCGTTTCTATAAAAATGTGGAAGTGAGTAATGAGCAGGAATATAATTATTACCTTTATTCGATTCAACCACCTTTAAAAACATTGAACTGGTTCATATTTATTTCAGTTGAAAACGCAAATGTCAATGTAGAAAATGTATCATTGTCCAACAGTAACCCAAAGTAGTGAACCAACACAAAAAAAGTAATATGCTTACTTTTACCTTCATATATAATGGCCCTTACAGCAAGAAAAAGTAGTGAACCACTACAAAGAATTTATATATACCACAACAAAAGAACTATCAATCAAGTACTATTAACGATTAAATCTATTTTATAAACAAAAAGAAAATTGCGAGCCCCGAAGAGGCGAGAAGGCAATTCGAGCGAAGCGAGGAATGCAGCGTGGGTGGGGCTGCGAAGCGGCCACTGCCCCTAGTTATTTTGAAAGTTATTCTCAATAAATAATTTTTCCATCTAAATGCCTAACAGTGCCAACAGAGAGTTCCAACAATTTCTTAATTATAGAGATAAGTGAAGTCAAACTTTAAGCACTAATGACCTCAATACAACTGCCCCCGAGGAATAGTCATCTCTCCTCGAGGTACATGCTTGCTCCACTCTTTGGGGCGTTAGGACACTTTTGGGACTTCAGGCGAGCCATGCAGATTATTCACACATATATATATTTTTAGCTTGGCCGCAGGGGAAGCGAGAAAAAATGAAAATACTTTTGTATTCTATCATTTAAAATTTATTCATATATTCATTTTATTCTTTTTAAATTGTGCCAAAAGTAGTAATTAAATGATTTTCACTAGATTTTTAAAACAAATAATTTTATAATTTAATTTAATTAAAAAGTTGATGCGCAGCCTGCTCCCTGAAATAGAAAGCCTCACAGTCGGCGTAATAGCCGAGGCGCCCACAAACGCCACAAATTCCAAAAAAATATTTAATAAAATATTATTTCATTAATTTTAAATTATATTGAAATTAAAACAAAAAAAAAAGGTAAGCAGCCATGCCGTATTACTGGAGCTGAGTTATTAACTGGGACTTGTTTAGGTCACTGTTGCCAACTCCAGATAAGGTAATTAAAGCACCAAGTTTAAAAAATTACGGTTTATTATCTGTTAGGACCTTGCATTATCTACTGAATGCCTTTTTGCAACATCAAAATTTTTCAAGAGTGCAAAAAATTAAAAAATTGTGAAAATGTCGATTTTTTTTCTTATTGCTAAAATATCTTCCACTTTTCGGTTAAAGGTACATTTTCTGCTGTCGAAAGGTGGTGTTTCGCGAGAAATAAAAAGTCTAATCTTAGTAAATTGGAAAAAAAAAATTAATGAATTGAGATTAGCATAACAAAAATCAGAATTAAAAAATCATAACTTTTCGAATAATACAAAAAAAAAAAAAAAAAGAATCAACGTAATTAAAATTGAGTTATTAGGAACACCTAATTCATTTTTTAGCACAAATTAAAAAAACTTAATTTAATTTTTATTTTATTTAAAAATTAAAAAAATTAATTAAAAATTTTAATTTAAAATAATTCATTGTATATATATTAAGTTCACAATATTGTTGATACAGATATGATACACACTAGTAGCGTTTTTGATAACCAATTTCATCTACCCATCATCAATGCTTAAAGAAGAAAAAAAAAAAAAAACTGATTTCCCCATCATACGTCCATTTTGCAATTCACACTTTGCCTTTCGATATCGAAGATACCACCTATACCACATCACATATCAACATTTTCCTTACGTAAAACTGGTTGAAACTTGGAAGTGTCCTTTTGAACCAATTAAATTTCTAAATATATTATATTTGTGCTCAACTGGGTGAAGTTATATTTCATTAGTTATCTAGATCGTCAAAATTCAAAATCTCAGTTTACCTTATCACGAATATTTTTCTGGCACTTAATTGGATCCAACGATCTCGCGAATGAACGCGGTAATTATTTCGTTAAGACTTTCGCGAATTTTATCCAGTCACGATTTAATTTACGCGTAAATTTTTTCATATTAAGATATACTCAGTATTTGGAGATTTGTCGCTCATCGATGTGAAAGTTTATCAAGTTATTCGCCTTCATTTGTGTCAGCGTGAGAGCTGTGTGATGTAGCGGTTTGTGTATGATTAATCATCTCGCGCTTCGATAAGTGTTAATGATGTGATCGCGATTGATACAGCGAAGAGGGTATTGTGGTCACCCTTGTGCCACCTATTGGGATTTCTTTCTAGCAATTAGCAATGCACCGGAAGTGAGGGAAATAGTAGGGGTGGTGATAAAGTTGAAAATTCAGGCTAAATGGGAAAAATTGGTCGCATTTAGAGTTGAGTATTTGATATCCCCTCTACGCGAAAAACACGAAGAGCATTCAGTTTACAGTAAATTGTATGGTAGCGATTTTCCCTAGACCCTATTTGGGCCGCACTTCAGAGGATCCAATTTGATTTTTAACCTATATCACTGTTACCGTTGATCATAGATGATCGAGATTGATATAACTATTAGAATAAATGAACTTCCAACAATTTAAGCCACAGTAATCTTTGTTTGTTCCAAAATGGTGGGGGGGGGGAGCATCTCAAATTTTTTATTTCGATCAAATGAAAAATTTCGATTTACCATTTTTCATTTGGCCCATTGTTTCATTAAAGGGAGAAGGTAAAAATTATAATTTTTTGCACTGCAAAAGATTGTAGAGTAAACATTAATTTACTACTCAGAAACCTAACGCCTTTGATTTCCCCTAATAGCCTACGGAATTAGCACGTATTTGAGACCACCTACCTATAATTTGAATTTTCGCGGTTTCTCACGCCTTGAGTCTGCATTTCCGCGGGCACATTTGGCCGCGAGCGAAGTTCGCTTCATTTTATCGAGACAAAAGTTTACGAGTATACTTTAGTCATCAATTAGGCAAATACCATACCAGCACTCGAGTAGTTCTCTAATGAGCAATTTTCTCTATATTATGGAGTCAAGAGATAAAGAACTAAAAACAATGGTGAGTAATTTTACGTTTCGATTTCTACTCTGCTGTTGGTGGCATTACTCTTATTCATTTTCGCTTTCTCCCTTCCCTTAAAAATTTAGAAATTTGGTAAATATGTTTAATCGCTTATTTGGATTCAATCACTAATTGAATTCTAATCTATTCTCTTTTTTTCGGCTTTGTTTTCAAATACCGAGCTATCCAAAGTGTAACAACTATAATTTTATTCACGTTTCAAAACTTTGTCCTCACTAATTACATTTATTCTTTGAACTTATTTCATTCGTTTATTACTTAGTTTATCTTTTTTCAAGTCTTAGCCTCCTAACCACAGCATCTGAGCTGTGGAGGATGCACAAGAGCTACCGGCCTTACCACCCGCGATCTGCGTAGTACGCACATCAATGGCATAAGCCTACCTGAGAAGAAACGGCACTGCCGAAGAAATGGGCGATAGAGGCAAAAAGCCAGCACAGGGGAGAAGGAGAAGAAAAACACTGAGCCTTAGGGAAACTGGGTGATAAGCGCCATTGCTGCGTAAGCAGCAGGATGCCATAGTATAACTCGAGCCATGAGCAAAAAGATGCGAAAATGCCACTGTTGAGAACCTACAGGGGTATCCAACCGGAGCCCGATTTCTCCCATCCGAGCAAAAGATGCGAAAAGAGGCAAAAAAGAGCCCACCCCCAGCTGAGGATGTAGGCGTTCCGTGTACCTAGTGGGCCCCTGAAGTAATACCGAATGGCGGTTCCAGGGGTCCTCCGCCAGCTGGGAGACAGGAAAAAAAGGTCTTCGCCTCCTCCCCTTCTCGTGAAAATATCTCCAACAATTAGGAGTGTTAAAACTTCAGAAGCTTCCACTCTCTTTATTACTTTTGCGACATTCGATGCAAAAAATTACGATTTTTACCATCTACCCTTAATGAAACATTGGTTCAATTCAAAAATGATAAATCCAAATTATTTGGAATCAGATGCTCTTCCTTTTGATATCCAACTTAATTACTTTCATTTCATTGAAAATAAAATTTTCTCCCTTCGAAATGTCAATGGAACTTACTTCAGCTCCTAGATTGTTACAGAAATTTTTTTCAGATTTTTGATCCTATAGTATAGCAATGGAATAATAAAATAATGTTAATTTTTAATTTCTTTTCAGTATATTTTTATACATTTTATCAATAGTTTTAAATTTTTATGTCCAAGAAAAATTACCTATTATTTTACCTAGCTAATATTTATTTCCATATAAAAATGAAATATTTTGTTGGAATAAAATATAGGATTGGTTTTACCTATGTAATCGTTTCATAACTATTATTACGATTACGAACAACTTACCATCCGGTCTTACCAGTTACCACTTGTGAAGAAAATTTCTAGGTAGAGACCTGCCCATCATTTCGAATCATATTATACGCATACGCGTATGTTATCTAATAAAAAGTAAATATTAATTTTACACCGGCACTGTCGTATAAATATAAATACGAGCCTATAGATACGCAGTCGAGCATTTGTAATTATCTAAACAGTTCTATTATACTCAAAGTCGGAAAGATTATAAAAATCGAATAGCTATAGAATTTATAATTACCGAGAATAATTATTACTTTCGTTTCAAGTTCATCACGATTTCTTTGCCTTCTTCAATCCATCGGGTAGACATGAGGTCGATAAATCTAGAACGTATCATCTTTTTCCTAACTCCACTCACGGTAACCGGTCATTAAAGGAGAGAGGGATAAAAAAAAAATAAAAATGACGCTCAGAACCAATCACTGTCCATCCGTTATTGTAATCTATTATTAAGTAGCTGGTTCCAGATTGGCAGATAAAGCTCAAGAAGAAAGGGCTTACGCGCGAGCCGATATTTTTCCTCCATTACTGAATATTAAATTGATCCGAGGGTGTTGTCGAAGTGTATCAGCTGCTATGTGTAGTCAGTTTTCCCAAAATTCTTAATTAAACGAATGCTATTTGATTCGATTCTGACAATACGGGATCACTTATTTTTTTCGTTTTCGATGGCTTGCCGGTAATTATTTTCCAGACGGATGGCCTGAAGGGTTTCATTTACGAAGACAATTTATGATTTGTATACCAGACGGAATCTATCCTCGAGGTTTTCCATTTTAATTGCCCGTTTAAAGAGTTATCAGTTTCAAAACTATTCATTATAATAGTTTCGGCGCTGTCTCGATAATTATTATAATCGCATTTCAATAACCTTTGTTTTAGTTCATCTACTTTTAGGATTCGAATTCGGACTACATTACGCCTCGTTGGTGTACCAGTGGTATTTCCAAGAGACGGTTATGTTCCGCCGGAAAGTATTGTCACAAAGGCAAATTAATCGGTATTAATTATAACTAAATCGCTATAAAAATCTTCACCTTTATGCTGAATTTTGATGAATTCGAATTTTTATTTCGGTACCTGTTTTAATTGACGTCAAATGAAAAATGCGACCGTCAGCGCCATTTTCCGTTAATTACATACGTTGGTGTTTTCGTTGTTATTTTTATTCCTTTCATTCTTTCAATTCTATCGAAGGGTTTTTTATATACCAGCTCGTGCAGCGAGGCAAAATTTTAAATGTACTAATTCTCGATAAAATATCAACATGGTTGTAACATTTAGTGTTGATAATTACCTACCTACATGGCGAATACGCTCATTCATTTTCGAGCTACATAAAATATATTTACAACTTCCTAAATTTATAAAATGGATTCTATATGGATGTTTATTTTATGTTACATTTATCGAGTATAATTTTTATCGCTGCGGAAATCAAATGTAGATAACTGTTGGAATGCATTTTATGGAAGCGTTCATCGTAGCACTTACGGTCTTCAGGGGCGCCTTCGTCTATTTGAACAGCTGCTTAGGTGTTTCTTACTTTTAGTAGAAATTTAATTTTTTTTTCCACTTCGAAAAGTTACTAAATTCTCGCGCCTGAATGCAAGTATTATCGAATAATCGATATGGATTCGTCGCTGAAGCAGTTTTACGAAGTGGTGCGAATCATTGGAGAAGAAATTACTTTTGTTCGTGTCCGACAACTTTACGTTAGAGAAAAAGCAAGCGAATCGCATAATTCTGTTGATATGTTTTGAAAAACGAGTTGGTTAGATTCCAACAAACAAATTGAGTTTTGATAATGATAATGAGATTTCTTTCTTACCGTTCTCCTCTCTTCATATATAAAAAGCGTTGAAGGTCATTGAAGTACTTGTACTTATGCAAAATTTTTACGTATAAATGGGAAGTTTGGGATGCCTGAAGCACTTTTTGTTTGGAATAATGTTATTTTTTGGGGTGAAGGGGGTGGGTGTGGAGGAGTTTAGGGAAGACCCCAAGAGTTTTTTTCTATTTGTATGAGAATTAATTGCAGTGTGAATTTATTGATAGGCCCAGTGAACGAGATGAAATTTTGTTTGATTATTATCATTTATCTTTTCCTCATTCCTGCTCCATAATAATTTACAAACATAAGAAAATTTCATCTGTTCTTAAATTATTTTCATTTCCAAACTTGAAAAGAGCAACAATTTTTTTTTTTCAAATGCAGTCGAAATTTTAATTTTTTTTTCAACGTTTTGCAAAAAGTAAAGTGATTTTTTTTAGTTTTAAAGCGAAATTTCTATTTTTAACATAAAATAATTTTTTTTTGAATTGAAGGAAATTAAGTAGGTAAGTAGATGCTTATAATAGGTAAAGGGAAAACACTTACCACACTGATTAATCGACAATTCATTTTTGGGAAACTGACATGTAAGTTACAAGTAATCAAAGTAACTGAAAAAAATTAAAAAAGAAATTCCAAAAAACCACAAAGCTTCAAAAATAGCGAAAAAACTGTTCTTAAGTTACTATGGAATATTTAAAAAAAATTGAATCCTTTTGAAACTTACCCGTAATTAAAAGTAATTTTCGTAGGTAACTTATCGCTTTAAATTTCCAACCATCTGTAGTTGTAATATGCTACTATAAAATTTGTTCAAGATATCTTCTATTTATTTTTTCTTCTCCTTACAGAAATTCATCTAGCCCACATTTTTGTTTATGTAATGGAAAAATGGAATAATACTATGTCACAAGAAAATGCTTGATTTTTTAAATATATTTTTTTTTTCAAATGAATATTAAATTGAATCATAGGTTCATGACTTGTATAGATTTTGGAGGTGGGGGAGGGAAGTTCATGCTTATTATGTGTTTACTTCACCCATTGCACTCCACCAAATTTTCTTCAACGTCTCACTCCTTGCTCCCAATGAGTTCCATTAAATTGTAATGACATTTTTTTTTTTATTGTTGAAGAAAATTGACAAAAAAAGTTAAAATTTGTTCTAATTTGAAAAAAATTAATCATATGAATTTTTTCTAATGTTGAAAAAACAATATTTAATAAACATAGTGAAAATCATTTCCTAAAGTTTAAAAAAAAAATTATTAGATAATATTAATTAAACTTCGTAAAAATATTTGTACGTAACATAAATTTGTTCTTTTTTCATTCATTTGTAAGGTAATTTAATGTTTAACTCAAAGTATCAGATTTTTCAGCACTGTTATCACTTTCACATGCACAGGCCAAAAAAGGAAGTATTTTTTTTTTAATTTAATTTTCTTTAGAGTTCAAAAATATTTCCTTTTTCTTATAAGCAAATCGATCAATAGCTGAATTTTTTTTATTATTTTGTGCTAGTTTATCAAATTTAGTGATTCATTTATCAAATTGAAAAATTATTGCGTTTCCTAAATTCCATTTTAAATGTTCAGATATGCATTTTAATTAATTGGATAATTATTTACTAAATTAGAAAAAAATCAAAAATTGAACTCTGCAAATTTTCATACAAATTAATAAAGTTTTACAAAACTGTGAGAAAATTGTTATACTAATTATAAATAACTGAAATTTCAAATAACTTCTTTTTTTTTTACGTGCTCTGTATAGCAACAATAGCTAGAGGCACGAGAGCAACTTATATTTTATTATTAATCCTGTGGATTTTAGAAAAATGAATAATTTACCAACCTGGTTTGGTCATCTGATAATATGTTTTTTAAAGTATTACAGTTATGGTATTTGGATCGAGGGAGTTGATAGAGGAGGCAATCAGTGAGGATGTGTGAAACAGTTATGGTGACATTACAAGGGGTACATATGGAAGGGGGTTGCTTGATGAGGAGATGTTGGTGGGTTATGAGGGAGTGACCAGTACTAAGACGAGTAAGAATTGAAGCATGTTGACGGTTACGTTGGAGAGAAGTTTTCTAGATATTTATGGTAGGTTTAATATTTTTAAGTTTATTTGAATTTGGGATGTTTGACCAGTATGATTGAAATTCTTTGGATAGGACTTGGGGTAGATTTTTAAATCATTCAGAGAGATATATCCGCAATAATAATATGAGTTCATATTAGTTACACTCTTACTGATTTCAGGCTCCTCGAGTTCCACTCAAATTTTGATAATCCGCCATTTTGTATTCATTTTGACCCAAATTCAAAAGTTCATATTCTGGTCATCGACCAACACTACTTATAAACTTTCGCCTTTTTTATGTCAATTTGGTGAGGTGATATGAAGATTCAAGAAATTTCATGACTCAAAACTTCCTCAAAAAAACATTTTCTGCTTTAACTCCCTTTCAAATGCACTTAGCAAGCTGAAATTTGAATATGTTGGTGTCTGTAACTTATTTTTTTATATGAGATCAAAAGCAAAAAATTTGAGCTATTTGCCCCTTCTCCAGCTTTCCTCAAAATTTGAATGATCCGCCATTTTGAATGTTATCGAAAAAACAAAAAATTTTTTTTTTTTTATTTTCAAGAAGAATCTCTCACCAAGTTTTGAGCAAATTTCATGAATACCAGCTAGCGCTACGTGTGGGGAAAATATATATAATTATGTATACCAAAAAGTTAGGCATTTTCCATATGATTACAAATGGTATGAAACGCAAACATTTAAAAAACCATATCCTCCTCCGACTCCCGACTCCCTTTCCTAAATCAGGTAGACTGTAATAGCTATCGTTTTTAAATTAAAAACTCATCTAAAAAAAAGCGACAAATAACTAAACCATTATTATTATCATCGATTATCATTACTCTCTCATGTGTTTCCATTTTCCGCGATTAATTTTGTTTTTGTTATATGTAGAATTTTCATTTCGACATCCAAAGCAAGGTTCCATTTTCCGAAATCTATATATGTCAGAAACAGGTTCATGTCTAAAAATAGCATTTCAACAACTTTGTATAGCGTATCGAACTCTCAGTTTAACCACAACGGTGGCATGTAAATGTACCTGAACCAGCTAATTATCAAACAACGGACTAATTAAATTTTTACGAAAAATAAATCACGTTTTGGTGTATTTTTCGATACATTTATCACGTTATAAATACCCAAAATATTGACAGAATCGAAAATTGTATTTTTGGCGTTTTCGATTCAGTGTAAAAATTTTTAATTTGTGGTTTTCGCTGTTCCCGTAGAATCATAGGTGTACCTAACTACTTATGCTATAGGAACTAAATTCATGATTTGGCTATTTATGCCATACCAACTATTTACATCTTGATTACTGTATATAATGGAGTCGATGAATAAATATAACTAGAATGGCGTGGCTGCTTTATTAATTATCTAATGATAAAATTAATACGCTTTTAATTGTTCCACAATGTTCAAGCTGCGCTTAAATCCAGAATTACGACTACGAGTGCGATACCGAACGAACGCGGTTATAGAATAACGAAAACATAGTAATTAAATTATTCAACGTGGCACGTTAATAATCGAATAATGAAGGAACGTTTTAATTGACCCTTTTTTTAATACAACAATGGCGTTACTTACAAAATCTTTAATGATTACGTTTTATTGGTTGGTTGCGCATTTTCTCGTATATAGCGTCGAAAAAAAAAACACGACGTACGTATTTCGTGAATTATACACGTCATATTTGACATGTTTGTGTAAAAACGCGTAATTAAAAATTTTTTACTTACGTTAATTCTACCTACGTTGCGACCAATTAACGCTCGAGGACGCGTGCTATGGCGGCGTCCAATTTCACCCCTGATTGCTCGAGGCGAATTTCATCTTCGACAATGTATCGAGTACGCTCTTAAGGAAGAAAGTAAAATTAATTTTTAATCAAGTCGGAGCCTATAATACGATCTTTTTGATGTTAGCATAATAGTCAAATAGTTGTTATATATCTGGCAGGCTTATCCTATGGGTATAGAAAATTACAAGACAGGTAAAGGTAACTTTATTGAACGAATGTGTTGCGTTGCGGCTTCAAATGACCTACATGCTTTGATATTATCCGCTTCGTTATTCAGTATAAACATAACAATAGATCCGAGTTAAATCTTTTTACCTATGTAAACACCGTTGGCAGACGGTAAGGCGCGCTTTTTCAGTACCGTTGATTGTACAGGCACATACTGGCGTAAGGTGAGCCTAAAGGGTTTTTATTGTTCTACCATAATACCGCGCTGCCTGTGGACGTACGTACGCCGCGTATCTGCACTCGCCGTACCAAAAACGCCGCTTCGTAGTCCGAAAGGACGAGTAACTATTTCTCGGACGTTAAACGTCTCGAAATAACAACTAATCATTAATCAAGATGGCTACGCAATTAAATATTTTATATAATCGAAAGTAGCGACAAACAGCCAATAGGTAGGTACATAATAATCTAAGCTAATAACATATTTCTATTACACATTCGTATAGTCTTGCAGCGTTTCGAATAAAGGGATTAATATTTAATTGCAGGCAACGATCGAGAAAAAAATAGATAAAAATAACTCGGCTCGAAAAAAAAAATACCATAGAGAGAATTTGATTTGTGAAGTGTAGGGCTGCGTATTCGCCTCATCGAAACCTGCAATTATACGGTTGTAGCGTATAACCAGCGCAGTGTATTAATTTATCCAGCGGTACTCGGCGTAGCAGTGGCGCGAACGTGAGTTTATATAAAATTCGAGTCGCCTATTAATTTAGATATTTGGTAAACTCTTACGTGCCAGTATTCGGCTCACCATACAAAGACTATACTCATTGGTACTCGTTCTCGTTGGCCGCAATGATATCAGTTGTAAATAAGTTCAAAAGCGTAGATGTGCGCTGTCAACATGGCAGATAAGCCATCAGCGAATGGTTAAGGAGCTTCAAGTTGTTATACCGGTGAACACTAACCAGATAATATGTTCTTAGGTCATTGTATGCAAATCAGCGAGATCTTTTTTTTCTCCAACGGATCCATTTTAAAAGTAAATGCCTCCTCTTCTTCGGCTCTTACTCGCTTTAGTCTCGTAGCGAAATTAACGGAATGAAAATGAATCTAAAGTTTATATTTAAACGTCCATCGTAAGATATACGGCCATTGTGCTGCTATTTATTAACAGGTTACTAAATCCGAAAGGCGTTTAAATAGACTGTCGTCGATGATGGAATGTTGCTGATTGCTGCGATAAACGAAAAAGTTACGCGGAAAATGGGATTTAATTATTGCCGTAGTTTTTAAGACCGAAACCATTTACCAGTATTGAAGTTTCAATGGATACCGATGTGTAAGCCAAAAAAGGAGATTATAATTGGTACCAACTCTTCTTTGTGCAACTGGTAGCAACATATTAAACGTGGTGCTTGACTACTTGGTAAATCTGTCGTATCCCCTTTGACTCGTAGGATTTGCAATCATTTCGTTGGGAAGTTCTTCTTCTTCACAAACCATTGTGAGTGATGTTCAGTTATGCCTAATGGGTCTTTTGCGAGTTTTAATCCACATGTCGAGTCTTTTTCTAGCATTAAAATGAAATTACTTTTGTTCCCATTGAAAGGAATGATAGAACCGTTTTTTATTCTTTCGTCACAAAAAAAATTGATGGTTCCACTTTCCTTTCATGCCATGTTCGTTGTTTTGTAGTTTTTGTTGTTTTTGATTCCTGCAGTACTTCACCATCGTTCTCGGTCCCTTTCTTGTTTTCCTGCTTTCCACGCTATTATTGTTTCCGGTTCCATTCTTGGTCCCATTCTTGTTATAATTCCTGTTCCATTTCTTGATCTCAGTTTACTCCCACTTTAATTGCATATCCCGCTCCCAATTTTGTCTTTATTTTCATCCAGTTCCCAGTATTAGTCATTTCGTTGTTCCTTTTATAATTCCCAGCCTTTGTCCCATTCTTGTTCCCTTCCGGTTCTCATTTCCTTTCTTTTTTTCTATTCTGATCCTATTTTCACTCTTGTTCTCTCTTACCATTCTTATTCCCTTTCTTGATCTCAGTCTGGTCCCATGTTTATTTCCTATCCCGCTCCTATTCCTGTCTTTATTTGCACCTAGTTCCCGTTCTTGTTTCCGTTCTTAATCATTTCGTTGTTCTTTTTATCATTCCCATTCCTTGTCCCATTCTTGTTCACCTACTGTTCTCGTTTCCTTTCTTTTTCTCTATTCTGGTCTCAGTTTCACTCTTGTTCTTCTACCATTCTCATTCCCTTTCTCGTTCTCATTTCTGGTCTCATTCTTCGTTCTCTCTTTATTTCTGTTTCTGCTCTTGTTCGCTTTCAAGTTTTTGGTCTGTGTCATTCTTGTTCCCATTCTTTTACCATTCTTGTTCTCTTTCTTAATCTCCCTCTGGTCCCATGTTTATTTCCTGTCCCGCTCCTATTCTTGTTTTTATGTTCGCTCAGTTCCCGTTCTTGTTCTTGGTTCAAGTAATTTTGTTGTTCTCTTTATACTTCCTAGTCCTGGTCCTATTCTTTTTCCCTTCTGTTTTCGTTTCCCTTTTCTTTTTTAATCCTGATCTCAGTTTCATTGTTTCCCTACCATTCTCATTCCCAGCCCCATTCTTGTTTCCGTTCCTGTTTTCCACCTTATTATTGTTTCTGTTTTTGGTATCATTCTTTGTCCCATTCTTATTCCTATTGCCGCACTCGTTTCATTTTTAGTTTTTGGTCTCGGTATCATCCTTGTTCCTATTCTCGTTAATATTCCTGCTCCTTTTTCTGATCACAGTATGGTCTCATGTTTACTTCCTGTTATGCTCCTATTCTTGTTTTTATTTTCGCCCATTTCCCGTTCTTGTTCCCACTCTTAGTCGTTTTGTTGTTCCTTTTATCGTTCCAAGTCCAGGTTCCATTTGTTCCATTTCTGTTCTCGTTCTCCTTTCTTGTTCTTGTTCACTTTCTCATTCTGGTTCTCGATCCCATTCTCGCTCCAATTCTCATTCTCGTTTCTATTCCTGTTGCTTCATTCCGTTCTTTAAATACAAAAAAAAGCGGTCGAAAAGCGATAACATGTGTATAACTGCCAGCGAAAATTTTAATCTGAAACAAACAAAAAACTAGATAGATACAAACATATCTAAACTGAACACCACAATATTGTGAACTGTGTCCAGAAAGAAAAGAAGAAATTATTTTAATTGAATAAATTAACGTTATATATTTTATAAACTATTCAAAAGAAAAAAAAAGGAAATTCGAAAATAAAAAGAAAAATACTTAGATTAATTGAAAAGATTTTTTTAAATAATTAATTTTTTTAATTTTATCAAAAACAAAAAAAGAACTGTTAAAATGTATGACATTAATTTGTTGAATTAAAATATATATTTTTTAGTTCAAACAATACCGAATTTAAGGTTATTCCTATATTATACTTATATGAAATTTATTTTTATTTTTATTTATTTTTTTTTTTTTTAGCATACATGACAGAAAGAAAAGTTTTGAATTTAGAATGGAACTATAGAATAAAAAATTTATTTCTGAGCCAATTCAAGTTTAATCAAAATTCCCCATTGATTTTTACTATCCATTTTCCTCTAAAACTCGCCATTCTCGAAATATTAACGAAAAACTGCAAAAAAATCTCAACTTTCGCAGCATTAGAATTCCAGAACGATTTCAAATTTTCCATGATGTAATTTTTTAAAAACACTTTTCATTTGCATGACTGAAAAAATAAAAAAATCGAGTGAACACATAATATGAAAAACTTCGCGAAAGCATGTAAAGTTGTAGAGTTGATTCACCGCCTTCCCCTTCCATCCCTTATGAATCCATTTTTGCGTCACTGTAATGTGATAATGTAAAAATCTGAACATCACAATCATCCAACGTTTGTCTTGAAGAGCCCTAAAGACCATATTTCTTATCTCTAATGTATTGTATTGAACTATAATTGTATAAATATATAAGAGCCTTGGGTAATGCGTATATCAGTTTATATAGGACTCCAAAGAGAGAACTACACAAATTAATAGATATAGGTTTTACATATACACGTACACATACGTTGAATCCTCAACTCGTAAGTTATAAGTTGTATAGATAGTATTTATCCCAAGTTTTTTTCTTCTATATGTATTATAAATATTAAGACGTAACTTCTGTATAGCAAACACGTATCTTATCAGAAAATCAAACTACATTACTACTTTTTTCTTCTCTTTCAGTTCCTGTTTTAGCAACGAAAAAGACTCCTGGTGTCGGCTAGTCGTTCATATTATCTGATTTTTTTTCCTATGAAATCGTGAAATCTGTAGATAGTTGAATCGTTTTACAAGTGAAAACTACTTTCCGATACTCGATTCATGCATTATGTGCTTCATTGTCGGTTGCGAGAGATTAGATAGGAGTGTAGTACAAAATACTTGGAGTATCAATGCACAGAATAAGTCTGGCCCGGTGAACTACAGTGGTGATTTTTGCTTACACTAAACCATAAACTTTCAGTACGACAGAATGAGCAAATATCTTCATTTTACTTTATTTGAGACAAAAAAAATTAAAGAATTTTCCTATAGCAGATGACATCTATCGCGATAGTAACCTTGATAAAAACAAACAAGTAATCTGAAGCATTTAATAGCTTACGTATATAAAAACCACTATTCAATGTAAGGGCTGATTTCGGCGATATTGTCGAAAGAAATAACTCATTTTTGAATGATTTTATCACCTTGATGGAAACAATTTAAATTCTGAAACAAAAACTATTGTAAATAATTTTTGCAAGTTTTAATAAAATTAATAATAATAAAAAAAATTATTTCTTGAAAAATTATATTTTCTTACCCATTTTGTAAGATCACATTTGAAATTTGTTTTTTTTTTTGCATAAAATGTGTAATCATTTTTTTTTTTTTTTTTTTTTTTTTAACAAAAAACACTCCTCTATATTTTTAATAATTGATTATAACTAAAGTCTTTGGCAGATATGATTGTGCCAAAAGCCAGCCTGATTTTTTGGAGTAAGAAACTAAGCTATTATAACGTACCAAATTTTAGAAACGAAGTTGGAGGGGGTGGGGGGATCAACTAGTTTTTAGATCATCTATGAACTATTTCTTATGAAAATTAATAAATTATCTAGCATTTTTTTTGTACATTTCATTATTCAACAGTTTAATTTTTGAACATCTTTTCACTCAATTTTTTATTTTCGAAGTTATTATCATCTTTAAACTCCTCTTCAATTTTTTTGAGCTTTTTTTATTTTTGAATGATTCCTTTTTTTGTATAATTTTAATTTTTTGAGCATTTTTAACTTTTGAACAATTTTTTGTTTATCAAGATCTTTTTGTTTTTAAACAATTTCTGAACTTTTTTTTTGTAATGCATAAATAAAAATTTTTTCGTCCTCTTTAGAAGACTCGGATCTGAAGAAACTTGCATCCTTTAACCACTTTTCTAAATAGTCTTAATTGAACTTGTGATAAGTGGTAGTTCTTTTTTTTTCAGTTTTCCTCACTGAAGAACCACCCCTACGTGGACTATGTTGATTTTTTCAATTTTTGTCATTATTATGCTTTTTGAGTATTTTTTGTTTTACTTCAATTTTTATCATTTTGATGGACTCTTGTTTTTTTTCTTGTCATTCATCAGTTTTAATTTTTTTCCTTATACCTTTCAATGTTTTAATTTTTTCGTGCATAATCCATGTATATCTAACGATAGCTTCGTCTGTATATGTATTACATGACTGCTCGTATAAATGAATGAAAATGGGAAAAATATTTTTACAAGCAATTTTAGGGGTAAAGAGAATGACGCATGCGTAGTAGTTAATTTTTGAACAGTTTCAGCACCACATTAAGATCGCATTGCCTTTTGTTATCTATCTCTCATTGTTGTTTCGAACAATTTGACATTAATTTTTGTAAGGTGACTAGTAGTTCATGTACATAATTATATGTCTACATATAGTCCAAGAGTGGTGGTCTCAAAATTCGAGATTGTTCTTATTATCTCTAAAACAAAATAGAATTGAGGTTTGATTTTTTTTTTGTTTCGAAATTTCATATTTGGTTCTTCAGAAACAGTAAAATTTAAAAATGTAATTTTTTTTTGATTTTCAAAATTTTTTATATTGATGAAATTGGGATCAAAGATTTTTTGTTCATGAACTGAATTGAACACTCACAGTTATATCCTTTATCAGTTGAAAATCTATTCTATAGTTATTAAATACTTACTGAAATAGATACCTACCAAGTTAGATAATGCTTACTTCGTTACACCCTTCAATAATCTATCAAAATCGAATGCATTCACTCGTATATCTATTTCTGCAATGATGTCTTTCAAACTATTTTCGTCACAGGATGATGCAAGTCCCACTCAAACATCTTCTAGCGGATTTAATCACCATTACATATCGATTAACGGTTTACTCGGCGCGAGGAAATGGATGAGTTACGAAGGTTATCGAAGACCATCTGTTAATGACGGATGCAGTGGTTTCGGCTAATTATCGATCTATTTTTTGGCAACTTCAAGGCCAGACAGTAATTCACAGCTTGATTTTCGTCTGGATTAGGTTTTAATTGCTTCGACGCCGGATGATGGCGCGTATTAAGAAACACTTCTACACGTAACAACCGATTAAACGGTTTTTTTCCAATGCAATCGCGACATTTTTAACGACCGGTTGATTTAAATATATTGCGGAAATCGTTAAATAAAGGTACCGGTGACGAAAACACCGTTCAGATGGCACGAGCAACACGATATCCCATCAGTGCCGAATTGTCTACCCATTTGTTTTAAATTAGGAAAAAAATTGTTACATTTGGTAGCGAACTGGTTATATCGGAATTCTTTGGCGCGAGACCAATGTCATCCGGTGTATTTCCGCCGCCTAATTTTTGGGTTAGGGTGCAAAGCGGTGTATGCAGATTTTCATTCATAGCTAGGCGACGGATGCGAAGATTTTTTTTCGGCGACGACATTTACACTTTGAAAAAATCGTGTTCGGTTTCCTTTTCATATTTTTTTCCCCGTCGAGTGATAAATATCGGATAAACTAACGTGATAAATATTCCCTTACAATGACGTTTAGTAATGTTTGTAATCATTTAGAAAACCGATCGAAAGGGGTACAAGCATGATCATGAGTAACGATTAGACATTCTAATAATAAAATACTAAGACACGACTACCGGTGATAATGAAGGGATTTTTACTCCTACTGTGATCATTTTAAGTTGTTAGAAGTCACGAATGAAATGCCGCACCGCGATTTTTATCTATTCGTACGAGGCGAATAAACGATGAAGAATTGAACTTGAATGATGCTCGGTGCTTGATCAATGTTGTTTTTAGTCTTCTTGAAATTTGATCTTTGCCAGTTATCGCGTTAGTTAAATTTACGAGTAATTTGGGTGTGTGATGCGAGACT
Source organism: Phenacoccus solenopsis (assembly GCA_009761765.1). Taxonomy (NCBI): domain Eukaryota; kingdom Metazoa; phylum Arthropoda; class Insecta; order Hemiptera; family Pseudococcidae; genus Phenacoccus; species Phenacoccus solenopsis. The sequence goes on along the minus strand of CM019755.1, from coordinate 25,062,708 downwards.
GCGAGCTGAATAAGACTTTTTTCTGCGGTCGAATTCTTTCGTTCGATCAACATTGTTTTTATTGAGATCCGCCTTCGGGGTGTTATCTAAGTTTCCAAGTATCTAACTGATGTTGGGTGATGTATCGACGCGTAGGTACTTCTTTTGTCTATTCTGTGTAAGTCGACTCGAGTATTCGATTCGAGAATTAAAAAAGATTAAAATCACTGTGTAATATTGTAGAGCGATAGTTATGAATTGAAAATTATTACTGTAAAATAAACAGGTATTTCTAGACTAAAATCTGCAAAAAATATGAAACTTGAGGAAATATGTAGGTTAAAAAAAAAAAAATGTAAGCAGCAGTGTTAAAATATTGGAGATGAGTTTGTAATTTGAGCGTATTCAGACGATAAATAATACATATGCAAATTATCTTCAACTTCACGGTAAAATTTTAAAAAATCTCAACTTTTTTTAGCCAAAAAAATGATTACAATTTATGCTTGAAAAAGCAAAGGCAAAAGTGTAGGCAAATTTTAGAAATTGAAAAATCAGTATTTTAGAATAAAATTTGAATATGAAAGACAAATTTATCATTTGTTAAAAATAAATTCTTTTTTTATTTTTAGAAAAAATTCATTGCGTTGCTGAATAACACAGTTTTTTTTGAAGTGTCACTGGATCACGTGCACAATTTAAAAGCATTTTTTTATCATATTAATTAAAAATAATTTAATAATTAATGCTTTTTTTTTATAAATAACTATAATAAATTATAAATTAAAATTTTTAATTATATCTAATTACCTATAACATAAATTTAAAAAAAATAAAAATTTATAATTTATTGTAAAATTATCTTTATAATAATGAAAAATTATTAATTAATCATTTTTTTATTCTTAAATAAATTAAATTAATATAAAATTAATTATTATTAAATAATATTCATATAATTAATGATAATCTTAAGATTAAAACTATAAAATTAAATAAAATAATAAATTCATTTAAAAAAAATTAATTTAATTAAAATCCATGTTTTTTATTACTTTTACTTTTACTCTCAGTTCAGATACATGCATCCCATAAATAAAAATTCTAATATGTCTCCAGCCTATACTTTCAGCAATCATACAAGTCGTTACCTAATGAATTTAGGATACTTGGGAACTCTACTTGGAAGACTGAAATTGCTTCCTCAGTTCATTCCACTAATGCTTTTTTTTTTGGATTACTTCAAAATATTCGATATAAGCTAATGAACTACAAGTAGTCTCAAGTGCCAAGACATAAAATCCCTCCTCGTTTGACTCTTTATCTTCAAATAGGCTAGGTTTTTAATAAACGTGGGTTTTATCAGGATCGAACAACACAACTTGGCAACATCGAATCAGCTGACATAGTGGGCTCCAGTGAATCAAGGAACACGTAGAATTAAATGGAAAACAATCATAAAATATCGCACAACTGCTAAACGTAAATTATTATTTTCATTTTTTAAAGTTTATTTTTATTTTTGAATTTCTTTTTCATTTCAATGTTTTTGCTGAGTTTTTGAACAAATTCTTTCTGTGTGTATGTGAAGGGAAGTTGAAACAAAAAACATTTTTTTTTTTTTTTTTTTTTGAGGAGAAATTGAGTTACAAAATTTCTCGAATTCTCCATATCTCCCCATCAGATGGATCTAAGAAGGTTGTACTTTGTGCGTATGGTTAGTTGGAAACTAAAATATGAGTTCTCAAATTTGGGTCAAAATCGCTTCAAAATGGCTGATGGTCAAAATTTAAGACAGGCTTGAGAAAGCTCAAGTAGCTCATCATGATGAATATGAACTAATATAAAATTCATTTTTAAAGATGATGTTGCTGAGTGAAGGGGAAAAGAAGGAAGGGTCCATTATTCTCCAAATATGTACCTGAGAGGGGGGGGGTGGTATAATGAAAAATCAAAAATTTTCGTTTACGGTGCTATAAGTCATTAACATTCAAATTTCAGCTTCCAAAGTAAATTTAAAGAGTGGTTGAAATTAGGCCATATCATGGATCTTCTTCATCTATTTATCAAGTATAATTTAAGTATACTAGAAAAGTGTGAACTGTAACTTGGAATGTTGGGTTTGCATGCAAATATAATTTAACGCTTTGAATTTGGATTCAAAATGGCCGTCGTAAAATTTGAGTATGGCTTGAGGAGCCTCATATACCTGAAATTGATAAATATGGGTTCATGAAATTCTTGTAGGCAAGATAAATGGTTTTGGAAAAGATAAGTGGGAGTTGGCTTGTGAGCCTGAAGAAATCAGTGGCGTAGCTAGGAATGTTTCTTGGAAGAGGTTTCATGGAGAACAGTGTTTGAAATGAATTTGAGGACTGCTCCCCCCCCCCCAATATAAAATTTTTTACATCTGGAGAAAAACATTTTTTCACAATTACCGACGTATGCTTGCGATAGTAAATTTTTCAGTTTGTAAAAAAACCAAGTAGGTACCTACTAAAAATTTATTTAAGTCAAAAATTTGCCTCTCAAAATCTGCTGCCCAGGAGAAGGTCTTATTCTCCGCAGAAGGGAAAACTAATCTATGAAGAACCTAGAATCTTTAGATTTTTTTGATAAAAATAAGTGTTTTGAAGATTTTAAAAATAAAATTCACACCTTCAAAAAAATTAAAAAAAATAAAATGAAAAACTGTTAATTTTATTCAAATTCCAAATGTCTTTCATCAGTTTATGTGAAAGTGAGAATTTTCATGTTTTTAAGCGTTTCAGAAAATATGTTCATTTCATTTTTGATGATTTATTGTTACTTTGAAAAATGAATGATTAATTCACATTATTAATGGGATGAATGAAAATGAAAATAGGGTGTTCTACACGTTGATATATTTTTTTCTTTTGATATTTAAAGAATTGAATATTACCTCAAATTTAGAAAATTTCGCTTTCTGAGAATTTGGGAAACTAACATTTTTCCAGATCGAAAATCCTTCAACATGCCTTGATTTTATTTCATCTAGGTGAAATTTCCTGGAAGTTGATTTGAAGGTCAGAAGGAGTCTATTTCATTTCGCATGGTAAAAAAAAAATTTAATATAATTTTTTTGGTTCCATTTTTTGTCCTCTTATTCATCATGAATTTATTTATGATGCGTGAAGAGCAAAATAACATTTTTACAATTTTTCAACAAAGACCCGAAATTCAAATTAAGAAATTATTGAAATCTCAATTCGTTTGGATTTACTGAATAAATATTCAGAAAAAAATCTGAAATCGAGGGACTTTGAGAGACCTACATTTCAAGGCCCCCTCCCCCTGGCTACGCTACTGAAAGATGTTAATTACATTATTCGCAAATCTGAGCAAGTTCAAATTGTAAACTCAGCTCCACTAATGCTGTATGGCTGCTTACATATATTTTTTATGTTACTCTCAATTCTAAGAAATTTACTGCATGGTACTTGGCTTACTCTACATTCACACTTTAAGCTTATGCAATTGAATATTTCAAAAATAATAATGAAGAACATTGAAAGGAATTTGAAGAAAGAACGATATATTTTGCTTTTTGTAGTTTGTCAGTGAACTTTGAATAAAAAATTATTCACAAAAAAGGACACGATTCATAAAAATTTTTCTTCGATATTTGTTATTCTATAAAAAATTTTAGCGTTCTTTTTATATTTTAAATTTTTTTTTAATATCGAAAAATTTGAAGAATTCTTGATTTTTAAAGGAAACTTTGAAGGACAAAATGTCATGTCTTCGTAACTTCATGTATATTAAATAAATATAATTTTTACTTTGCGGAAACTTGGCTGATGGGCAGAAATGCTAAGCTTATTCTTTAAAATCTACCAGCTACCTATCATATTTAACTAAACTATTCATCATTTCACGCTTTTAATTTTCAGATTCTATTTGATTTACCAGATAAGCGTATAATACCAACAGAGCCAAAACCAACATCGAAAATGTTAATGAGAAAAAAATTATCGTCGAATAAACGCGAGGTAATTAGCTCGATGGTGTTATTAGGAGTGCCAGATTTACCCAAGTTGCCAGAATTTCGAGGTAAGTCTCGCCGCATGTAATTACCTTGGTGGGAGTTTAATTTTACATATACGAATTAATCATAGAATAATAAGCTGTAGTTCAACGCGTCTTCAATTCAATACAGTATGAGCTGAATGAGTACCAGTTCATTTATTACACCAACGCCGAGTAATAATTCTGTCGTATCGGTTGCCTAATTCATTCCTCGAAATGATGGAAAATGCGAACTGCAGGTGTTCGTATTTAAGACATAAGCTATGGCTGACCGGATATCGACGCTGGTAATCTTATTTATGAATCTGCACCGTTTACTTGGTACAAGTGTACAGGAGCTGATGTACTCCAGCGTGTTGGGATTCGAGCGATTGTTTGCAGCCAGTAGTAAATTGCTAAATAACGAATTTGGCGTTAACGTTTGCGATAAAATCGTATTTGCGGTGCGATAAATCGTGATCCTAAGGTCGTGAAAATATTACGCGATCTTTGGCGTATGGAAGATTTTCATTTGCACGTTCGTGCATAACTGCGTATAAACTTGCAGTAGTATAGTGTAACATTTGTCACTCGTCAATCGAAGCCCGAATGTTATTGACGTGTTCGTATCTGTCGCTCTCGTGCTGACACTGTGTGATGTTGAGCTTGACTTGGATTTTTTCTCAATTAAGATATACTGTGTAAGGTTCCATTTTCAAGTCGTATTTATGTATACGAATGGAAGATGAGCGTATCTAGTCGAGTCGTAAATCGAAAAATTAAATTTTACGACTGGGATGGTTCTGCGTTTGCATTGTTACCAGCAGAACCTCCGCAGTGGAAACTTCTGGTACCAATTGGTTGTGTCGCGAAGTCTTACACACGTTTTACCTGTATCCAGTGTATACGGGAACACTGTATTATAAAAATATCGTGTTAGTGGGATGCAATAAAATGCCAAAATGTTATTACCTAAAAATTATGCGTGTAAGTGTATATAGGTACCTAAAGTACGCGCGGTGGTTATACTATGTATTAAGCTGGCGTGTGTATGTGTAAGAGGGTTTCTTTAATTAACTTCCAAGACGTTATAACATAAATCATTTTTCAGCCTTCCACGTTATTAAGAGTAACTATAAATTATTTTACACTTTGTCATTTATTCGTTTTATTCTTGCCAGCTTACAACGTTTAACAATAAAAACTCATTTTATTATGTTTCAAGGGGGTACCGGAGCTTTGTGAAATGTAAAAGGTGTATACAATGTTGCGTGCAATTTCGTTAAAAACATTTAAACGATATTAAGCCTATCTAATTTAAAAATGGCCGTAGTAGCCGGTTCCAAGCTCATTTGCGCTCGAACAATACGTTGTTTTTTAAATTATGTAGAAAATCGCGATGAAAGGAAACACCGAACTAAAGAAAATGGCGGTAATAATTAAAAACATGGAGTGGCTGAATAATAAGTGTCATAAAACCCATAACGCCACTCTACGTACCCCTTACGCTTCGAGTAGTCTCCTCGATTCTTCATTTATCGAAAATTTTCACCCAGCTTGATCGGTATTCAAATTAATTCAAATATCCATTTGTTGTTTTTTAATAAGATTTTTTCCTTTACCTTTAAATATAATTGTTATCGAAGGTATAGAAAAAAATCCACCGGTTTCGCGCGGTACGATGGCTTCTAGCCAAACGAATTCCGCGTACGGCGTACGATTGAAGCGGTCAGAGAAAAAAAATCTCCGCTTCTTTATCCTTCTCATTAATAACAGACCTGTCATAGTTGATGCCCCCCGTCGAGTTTTAAGGTTTAAAAATCTGACCTGTGCCCCCTCTTTGTCCGCGACCACATCGTAACCAATTCTCTCGTTTAATGACGACGGTGAATAAGTTGGAATTAAAGTGCCGTCCGTTCGGACGTCCATTTGGAAAAAATCCGCCACGGTTTTTACCCTTCCCTTCGTCTCTTCGTTCGGTATACTTTTTATTCTTAAAAACCATACCGAGTCGGAGCGATTAACAGGAAATATCACGAAATATTGTAATACTGATTTATCGTCCGGCTCCGTTTAACGTACACAAATTATCTTCGAGCATCGCGATTTCACCCTTTGATAGGTGTAAAAGCCAGCCGTTTTGAAATTTAATCTTTCGACTCGACCAAATTGTACCATGAGACGATGTTAAATCTGGTTTTATCGCTAAATGCGACGCTTTTATGTCTTACCAATTGCCAGTCGTAGTCCAGGAGCTGAGATTTGATCGCGTTTCTCTATGGGATCTGAGAATGGGTTTAATATTTCAAAGTATTCGATGTTATGTGTGTCGATCCGTGTCACGATATTTTTATCATAAGTGTTTATTAACATCATTTTAGATCTGCGATTCTTCTCCTTCGTAAACGTAAAGGAAAATCAATCGATAATACTTATGAACTAGTCGATTATATGGGAGGATACGATGTATGAATTTTCTCTACATAATCACTGACCTGGCCAATTTACTTTTTATATTTGATTGATTGACGAGTACCGAACCTCTACTAATAAATGCTCTGGAATATAGACCTAATCGAAGATTAACTGATTCGTGATTATGTCGATGATTGAGTTGTAATAATGACCGATAAAGGTGACCAAGTGACTTGTGAATTCAACAGTGGGAAGGTACTAGTAGGGCTGTTTGAATGACGAATCAATATGCTTAATTCTAAAGACAAGAGAAAATCAACATACTAATGAGCCAAATAGCCAGTTAGGTAACTGAAGTATAAATTGGAAACAAATAGGTAAGCATTCAGATAGGTATCAGGATCAAAAATAGATTTAGAAAATAATGAACACTATAAATAAATAGGTGTATTACCAAATTATAATTAGGTTTTTTTAGCTGAGTTTTCAACTCCAAAACGATAGCTATTACATCTTACGTGATTTAAGAAAGGAGGAGAGGGGAGGGGGAGGATGGGGTTTTCAAATCTTTGCATTTCAGACCATTTGTAATCATTTTGCAAATATTCAACTTTTTAGTATGCATATAATTATATGTATATCTATATATTTCCCCCCATGCGTGGGACCAGCGGGTATCTATGAAATTCGCTCAAAATTTGGTGAGAGATTCTTCTTAAAAATGCAAAAAAAAAAACTTTTTTCATTTTTTCGATAACATTCAAAATGGCGGATCATTCGAATTTTGAGGAAAGCTGGAGAAAGGGCAAATAGCTCAAATTTTTTGTTTTTGATCTCATATAAAAAAATAAGTCACAGATACCAACATATCCAAATTTCAGCTTCTTAAGTGCATTTGGAGGGGAGTTGAAGCAAAAAACGATGTTTTGAGGAAGTTTTGAGTCATGAAATTTCTTGAATTTTCCATATCTCCTCACCAAATCAATCTTGAAAACCTGTTTTTGAGGAAATTTCGTTTTTTGTGTCACTCGCCTTGCGTAGGTGGGTGTGGATAAAATTCGCTCAAAGTGAGGAACTCTTCTTGAAAATACGCAAAAATAATTTTTTGTTTTTTCGATAAATTTCAAAATGGCGGATCACTCAAATTTTGAGGAGGGCTGGAGAAGGGGCAAATAGCTCAAATTTTTCGTTTTTGATTTCACATGAAAGAGTGAGTCACGGATATTAACATATCCAAATTTCAGCTTCCTAAGTGCATATTGAGAGGAGTTAAATCAAAAAACGGCTTTTTGAGGAAGTTTTGAGTCATGAAATTTCTTGAATCTTCCATATCTCCCCACCAAATCAAGTTAAAGAGGTCAAATTTTGTGTGTTGGGTCAGTTTGTGACCAGAATATGACCTCTTGAATTTGGATCAAAATGGTTTCAAAATGGTGGATTATCAAAATTTGAGTAGAAATTGAGGAGCCTCACATTATTAAAAATATTAATAATATGATTATTGGAGATAAGAAGTATACTATATCCTCAATTCATTTCCATGTATGATGTTGGAGGGAAGAAGGAGGGGTTATCGTCCTGAAAAATGTGGTGGGGTCAAGGTATGTCGAAAATTTTTTATTGTGATGTCATAAGATAAAATGAATTCAAGTGATTAACTTTCATTGATTTGACCTTCCCTAGTGCGGAGAGGAGTTAAAGTAAAAAACGGTTTTTAGAGCGAAAATTACTGCAGGAAATTTCATGAATCTTTCATATTTCTTCACCAAATTGACCTGGAAAGGTCAAACTTCGTGTGTAGGGTTAGTTGATGATCAGAATATGACCTCTTCAATTTGGGTCATAATTGATCCAAAATGGCGGATCTTAAATATGGTATTGGGTTTAGCCTGTAGACATGAAGAGGTTAACAATGTTATTTGTAAATCTGAACAAATCCCAGTTAAGAACTCAGTTCCAGTAATGCGGCATGGCTGCTTACGTTTTTTGTTTTCAATTTTTTAACTAAGATTCTGAATTTATTCCTCATTTACTCCTTACATAAGATTCTTTTTAATGTATATCTATGATCCAAATTATTTGAGAGCAGTCAGCCCCAAAATCCCTTTCATCATTAATTTCAACCACTTAATTGGGAAACTGATTTTTGCGCTTCACTTTTATAATCACTCGAGAGTGCGATGTGTACAATATATAAAATTAACTTGATAACATTAATATTCAGTTTTGAAACTAACTATTTATTTGGTATTATGCTATTACTTTCATTCAAATTGATGAAACCGATAGGTAACAGAATAGGAGAAAACAGAGAGGGTGAATAAATTAATCGCTTTCTTGGAGGTTGTCAAAGTATGAATCATCTGAAAGATTCATGCAATCAAAATTTATTTTGCACAAATATTATGAAATTAAATTAATTATTTATACACTATTTTTGAATTATTTTCAACTTCGAATAAATTTCTTTGTAAAAATAAAAAGAGGGTAGGTAAAATGGAAGATCATTAAATTGAATTTTGAAGAATTGAAATTTTTTCAATATTGGTTTTTATACACTTATTTTTAGAATTGGATTTTACATACGAGCATTAATCAAAAATAATAAATCTCTGGCGGGCTCATAGACGACTAATCGTTTCACGGTGAGAAGTGGAATGGAATGCAAACATAATTCAAAATTAAAGAAGGATTAAAAAGTTTTTTTCATTATGATTTTTTTTATATTTATTTTTCGATTCATTTTTAAGTGTAGTAAAGATATGGATTTTTCATGATACCACTAACCAAAGCTAATAAGTCTCTGGCTGGCTCGTAGCCAACTCATTTTTCAGGAAGTAGAAGGAGGAGTGGGGTAAGCAAAATTCAAAATGAAAATTTCATCAAGAAGAGAAAGAGGAGAACGAAAAAAAAGGAAGCTTACCTTATTAAATCCTGAAAGATCGAATAGGTTTTTTTTTAAATAATTTTTTTATGCTTATTTTTACTTTCTAAGCATAATGAAGACTTTAAAAAAAAAAAAAAGAAAAGAAAAGGAGGTAATCAAAACTTTATCCAGAGGCTCAGTCTCTTTTCGCCAACCTCCACTTTCATTAGCAAAATGATAATCATCACTTTTTTGAATATTTCATGTGGATTAAAAAACATACTTTTAAAGTGTCTTAGTCGCAGAAATAGTGGAATTCCAGTAAAGCCAATAATCCGCTTCAGTATCGGTTATATGTTGAAATGACAGAATCATGAAAGCATTCTGTAAGCCCTACGTAATCGATAATCGATAAATTTCTCTAGAATCGTAGTTACGAAAATTTTACCTACACATATACGTGTATAAATTTTTTTATTCATCTTCACTACAGCAATTTTTTTGTCATTCTGTCAAAACCCATGACATAACCAATTACCGGAATTTTTATGCAAATAAGAACGTCTACCAGTTCTCCGAGAAAGAAAAAACAATTTTCGCATTTCGACAACGAATGGACAAAAACATGATAACCGGCAGCAAATACCCGAAATGCTAGCGTATAACACGTGTGAGGTGCGAATAACATGAATCCAATTAAAACAAAATGAGAAGAAATTGAAATTACATCGAATTTCCAATAATAGTTATTTTCAGAGTTATAATACAAAAAAAAAAATTAAAATCTGGATTTTCGTTATGATACCTACGTTGATAACCGTACACGCTAGGTACATCCAGTCTCTTTTATTTTTCTTCTCACCCGTTGGAGTTTGAAAAATCGAAAATTGTATGTATTCGTGCTTCTACAAAGACCTAAATTTTTAAAATTTTATCACCACGCTGGGCAATGATGCCGTTTGATGTTCTCCATATGCAACTTCTTCGACATTCATAAATCATCGACGATGTACGAATTTAATTTTACGGTCGTTACTTAGTATACGTATCTTGGCGAATCCTCATTTGAAGATTTATCTTCGATTGTACACGCTCCTATAAATTCACCAATTGTACGTTTTAAAGAGCGCCGAATATTTCGCACATGATTTATTCCTCTATAACTCACCACGTCGCCCATGTGAAATCGATGTATAAATTTTTTTCACCGCTTCTTCAGCTATACGCGTGTCTCGGCTAATATCTTAATTTTCATTTAATTACCGTATTAATGATTCTACGTACACCGAAACGGTGGCTAATCGACGTTTAGTATCGCCATTCGAGTGAAATTTTTCAAACACGCATTTCGGCCTGGTTGGTGATTAAGTCGAAGATTAGAGAATATTTAGATCAGTTGCGGAGATAACCGGTTGAAAAATTCGTTGTAATGTGATGTACGAAATCTGTATAAATTATTTTTATGCTGGAATTTTAGTTATTTTTCATTAAAGAAATATTGTTTATTTAGGTAGCTCGAGATGTCTGGCTCCGGGTCATGGTTGCTTTAATACGTTTGATATCTCGTGATCTGCATGTTTTCGGTGTGTATTTTGAATGCGAGGTTTTTTCCCTCATTCTTGTCTCGACGTGATGTGAGATTTCCATATAAAATTTGTATGTATGACTACGTGAAATTATAAAAACTTGGAGAAATGTTTACCTTTTTCGAAAATCTTTCTGTCTTAAGTTTTAATGGTTTCAAAATGAATCAATGGAAGTAAAAAAACTTTCAGTTCGTTGGATAAGTCGATATTTTTATTTTGCATAAAGGCGTCAAAATATGATGTACTTGGTTGAAATATTTGAAAATATAAGCGTTCAATTTGAAATGTTTTACTTCACATGGTTATCTTTATTCGCTTGGTGACAAAAACAATTGGTCAGTCATTGTTTTGATTTTTAGAGAAAGTAAACATTTTTATTAATTTTCTCGAAAATTCGATATTTCAAGAATCTTTAAAAATTAAGATTGTATGGATAATTATTTTCTGAGAAGTGGGATCTATAGTAAGGGCTTGTTTTTTACCCCAGTAGATTCAAATGATGCTCTATGTCTAAACTTTACCTTCTCAAAGTAGCTTCAATCCAACTAAATGTACAGGATAAATCAAGTATATACATTTCTTAATTTTACCTCTTAATAAATAAAAATTGAGAACCCCTGTGAAGTGAAAATTGAGCATAATGCATCTTCCAAATTTATTCAGATACAAATCAAACTCATACAATACATTCTATGGATAAATTGTCATGTTATGATTTTTATTTCATTAAGTACTAGTAATTTGGAATTTTTCAGTAAGTACTATTTAGAAAAAACTCTTAAATTTTTGAAAATTAAAAAAAAAATTGTCAATCAAAATTTTTTAATCTATGAAAAACCGAAAATGATTACTGAACCTAAAAAAATTCAAATTAATCAAAACTCAATTTTTTAACATTTTTTAAAAACTATAAAATATTTGAGCTTTGAATTTGTAATGCTGAAAGTAAATATTTATTTTTAAAAATAAAAATTTTCAGCTGAGTGAACGGGTGTGCCAGAAAATCACTCAAAAAATGTCATGCAAAAAAGTCATTTCAAGTTGCGCATTCAAGATTTAATAATGCAGTTTATCATAAATTTAAAGAAATCAGTTTTTTTGTTTTTTATTTTTCAATTGACGAATAATACTAAACATGGGCGCTATTATAGGGGGGGGGGAGAGGGCTAGGGGGTATAACCTACAAAAAATTCTTCAAAATTTCTAAAATCAATTATCAAACGTACACGCGTAAATTGTGCGAAAAAAATGTAGGCATTCTAACTTGGTTTAGCCCCCCTCCCGCCCCCTAACAAAAAAAAACACAAAGTTCTGGTTGCACCAATGATATTAAATGTATTAAAAAATTCCTTTTATTTCTGATTTTTTCATAATTAGCTGAGTTTCATATTTTTAGATTAATATTCTCTTTTGTTCTTATTGAATACAACTAATAAGCATTAACTTATTGTACATATTTATAGTATATTTTATTCAACATTTGAACATTGAACCACCACCCCCCTCCCTGCCACAATGAAGAACTGCCTATTCAGCATGTGGGCGTGTAAAGAGGCGGACAACAATATTTGAAAGTCATAGCTCCAGTGATGTGGTGTGGCTGCTCAAGTTTTTTTTTTTAGGTGATTTTTCAACTTTAAGAGGATAGCTATTATCGCCTACCTGATTTGGGCAGGGGGGTTGGGCGAGGATTGGGTCTTCGCATCTTTATGCTTCATATAATAAAATTTGTGATTACCTAACGAATTCCAACTTTTTGGAATCGAAGGGTATTCATGAAATTCGCTCAAAACTCGGTGAGAGTCTCATCTTAGAAATACGGCAAAACAATTTTTTTGTTTTTTCAATGAAGTATAAAATGGTGGATTACTCAAATTTTAAGGGAAGCTGGAGAAGGGGCAAATAGCTCAAATTTTTTGTTTTGGATCTCGTATAAAAGAATGAATTACTTACATCAACGTATTGAAATTTTAGCCCCTTAAGGGCATTTTGAGACGAGTTAAAGCAAAAAATGATTTTTTCAGGAAGTATTGAGTTATGAAATTTCTTGAATTTGTCATATGTCTTCACCCAATCGACCTAGAAAGACCAAACTTTGTGTATGGAGTTAGCTGGTGACTAGAATATGACCTCTTGAATTTGGATCAGAATGGATCCAAAATGGCGGATTATCAGAATTTGAGTAGAGCTTGAGGAACCTCAAATTCATATAAATGTAATTAATACCAACTTATATGATTGCTGAAGATAAGAAGTACACTATATGCCAAATTAACCGGGGGGGTGGAGAGGGAGGGTGAAAGAGTTGTTATCGACCTCAAAATGTGGTGGGGATACACGAGAGGTCGAAAATTTTTTATTGAAGTGTCATATGATAAAATGAGTCCAAGTGAATAACCTATTCTAATTTTAGCTTCTCAAGTGAATTTGGAGGGGAATTAGAGCAAAAAATGGTTTTTGGAGAAAAAATTACTGCATGATATTAAATCGACCTACAAAGGTCAAACTTCGTGTGCAGGGTTAGTTGATGATCAGAATATGACCTCTTAAATTCGAGTCAAGGTGGATCCAAAATGGCTGAGGACCCTCACGTAGCTATAATTTGAGAAATATGGAAATACGAGTTCATAGGATTATTGCATGGCAAGAAATACTAAATTTGTCCAAGTTAAACTTTTTAAGTGGTTTTGAAAGGGGTAGGGTTGGGGTTCTTAGACTTTGTTATGGGTGTCACCTGTACACATGAAGAGGTTAATAAGGTTATTTGTAAACCCGAACAAGCCCCAGTTAAGAATTCAGCTCTAGTAATACGGTATGGCTGCTTATTATTTTTTAATATTTTATGTTTTACTTGGATCACTTTCCAACTATTAAGTCATAAAAACCATCGAAATTCGAAAAAAAAAAAGGAAAAATTGTTGCACCTCAATAAACGCCTTAACGTGACCGCTACTTATTCAGTACTGGTTGGTGATCTTCTTTATTTTCGTATTGCGCATGCGCCAACATTTTTACGATTATGAATGAAATATATTTCACATAAGATTTTTTGAGAGCTACTTTATAGCTTGAAGGAAAAGGGAAGATGTTGACGTATGACAATTCATTTCAATTTTTGTGATATCACATTAGTGGTGATGGCAATAATCGATGAAATTTTTTATCGATAACTATGATAACTTGGAATTTTTATCGATAATTATCGATGATAATTTTGATTAAATAGGCGCTGAAAACGCTGCTAAAAATCACAAAAAAAAGAGAGCAACAACTCAAGTATTTTTTTATTTATTTGATAATTCCATAATTCTTATTTATATAGACAAGTCCATTTGGGATTTACTTTTGATTTCAACGTTCTATAATGATGTATATTTGACAAAACAAAATGGACACAACACTTTAAAAATGTTTTAAAAAGGAAACTTTTTCTGAAATCATGATAATGCAATGAAAAAAAAGTAAAAAATTCGACTTATCGATGAGATGAATCTTATCGATAATCGTTGAGAAAAATTTTCATCGATTATTATCGATAAGTTATCGATAGTTTACCATCACTACACATTAGATTAGTCGATAGAATGTCCGTATGAAAACCCGATCAAAATTCACCATATTATTCATCGATTCCCCGAAGCTGACAAATATCGACTTTTTTCAGCACTTGTATACGAGGTCCCAAACAGTAATAAATATTTCCAACACAAACCTATAAAGCTGCGCACAACTCACGCGGTGACAGTACCGGTGATAAACTATTTCATATTACAAGGACGCGTTATCATAATTTAAAGCTCGACGTTAATTATTTGACACGTCGCGTTGGTATTTCAAAATGTTAACTGCAGAAAAAGCTATTGGTCAGCGTTCGCGTTATCAAAAAGATGTAAATTTTTTTGGCATTCACGAGTAGCCGCGGTTAAAAGGCGAAATTGAAACGCGTCATTAGGTAATATCGGTGTAACGTTTCAACAAAAAATATATACATCCGAGTGTCGACGATTTTCCACCATTTCGCGTCGTTTTTCTAGGGTTTTTTTTTTCGAAGCGATAACGATTATGGTTATGGACGTCACACGGGACTTATGTAACGCGGACGCCTCACCGTTTATGTTAATGAGTACGGCGTATAAATTATATATTAATGTTCCCCAAATATGGAGTAAATATGCAGACGTTTGAAGTATTAGCATGGGAGGTGGAAAGAGGACGTCGTCGGTTAGTGATGCTTTGTTATGCAAATGCGTTTGCGCTGGCTAGTTAAGGTTCGAGAATGTGAATCTGAATTTCTTGTAAGAGAATCTGACATATTCTCTACGTCTGGCTGTTTGGTTTTTTTCTCCTTCTTTGAATCTATGTCCTCCTCGTGCTTCTGATAGCGATCTTAAATGAATTACAAACGTTGTTTTTGTCTCTTAACTCTTAAGGATTCTGGAGTTTATTTGTTCGAAGATGGAAATACTTCAGATTCTGAGTTCTTTTTCGCTTTTTTTTTTTGAAATAATGAGAAATTTTTAAATATTAAGAATTTTAATCGTTTTCGTTTGAATTGTCAGCGACAGTTCGGCGCGTCTTTTTAACCATTATCGTGGTATTTGTAACCTAGTTTTTTTCCTATATCGTGATTTCGTTTAACCATTGGAAAAATAATTGTAATATAATTCCATACGTATTTTCATTATAAATTAATTTAAACGCGAATTTTACTCCATATAAAATAATTACTTCGTCTAGTCCAACTCGACACTTGGTAGAAAAAACAACCACAAAAAAACACTTCACATTCTACAAACGTACACCGATTTCGCGTCACCAAAAATCACCATCAGCCGATCAAAAAGAGCGTCAAACACGTGCAGACCGGTCGACAAGTTCTAAATATAGTCTCCGAATGGCAGCAAAAAATCCAGGAACTAAAGGGTGGTATTTGGTAACGATGCAAGTAGACCGTGCCTAACGAGATCTGAAATATATTAAGCCGTCTGCTAAAACCTAGTTCTCGGTTGCAGTTAATTTGTCTGTCTGTCAGCGGTCTGTTCGCCGTTTCTCGGATGACAACGGATGAGAAATTTTTCTCTCCCCGTGAGCTGTGACAGCCGCGATCCGGAAATAAATCGGGCTTCTGGTGTCATCCCTCTCGGCGACTAAGGACATGTAAACCACCGAGATCGAGTGTTATCGAGGTGGTTAACGAATCGGTAAATATATCTTTGACGCTAGAAGATATTGTTTATTTGACGAAAGAGTGCTTCTTGTTTGATAGCTTAGAGTAAATAACTTTTATTTGCTTTCGTCGTGATAATTTTGATACCGAATTGATGCAATCGTCGGTAATCTAGGCGCCACTGTACGTGGGAAGAGTGAAGTGTTTCTGGTAACTTATCGTAGGAATATTGATATGTGGAATTTTATTTGAAGTGAACACTTTCGTTGAAATCTTATTTCTATTCGGTTTTATACTGTTGAATTTTTCTTTGAAAAATAATATTTGATTTTTGAAGCATTTGTCTGCTACGAGGTTTGGTAATAAAATGAATTACCAAATGATTTTAAAAATAAATGAGTGGGTATTAGGTAATCGATTCAATAAAATCAATCTTTTTTCAAATACCAAAAACGAATATAAAAATTAAAACTTTCGTTTGATTGATGTTGCCAAAAAAAAAAAAAAAAAAAAAAAAAACGTAAATAGGTAAATATCATGTCATCAAAATGTCCAAATTTTACCCTTCCACTTACATTTGAAGAGACACTGAAGCAAATGATGGCTTTTTGTGGAAATTTGGAGCCATCAGTTTACATCTAGTAAACTCAAATTTTGTATTTAATGTCAATATGGCATCTTAAATTTGGGTAAAAATGAATCAAAATTAGCAAATGCTTCAAAATTTGAAGAAAGTTTGAGGAACCTCAAATGGTTTATGTTTGATAAATTGAAGTTATATGATAAGTATGAGGCCAAGAAGGATAACATATTTCAAATCTAACGTTTCATGTGATTTTGAATGGTTTGAAGAAGGGGTTCAGACTTCCAAATTTAGTAGGGTATATAAAATGCAAATGTGTTTGAATATGGTTGTTGTTGTAGAAGTGAACTTAAAGTATCCATGTATGTTTTTATTTATTTTTTTAATAAAAATATTAAATTTTGTGTAAATTATAATTATTTTTATTTACTAAATCAAAATTTTATTTGAACTAAGAATTTTCATATTTCGATAAAAATATTTTTACCTGTTACCTGTTACCTGTTGATGTTTAGCCGTGCCGTATCCTGCCACTGGGCCAGAGGCACGGGTCTTTGTGGTTATTAGTTAGATTTGGGAGAGAAGATTGGAGCGTTGTAAGAAGGAGATTAATACAGGGGCATTTTTGAGGATATTTGGAAGTGAGTCTGGGAAGTTCAAAAGTCGACGCGTGTTAGAAAATTTTGAGCAAGATGTTGGAATGTATATGAAAATGAAAGTTTAAATCGTTCTTGTCTCTTCACCAAATTCACTTAGGAAGTTCCAATTTCGTATGTGAGTTGAATTTACGACTACAGTATTTTAAGTTCAGGTCGAAGTAGACTCATCATGGTAATTGAACCGAAATTTAAGGAAAGCTTGAGAAGCTCAATATAGTAAACATTTAATGAGCACCTATGAATTCATTTCATTTCCCAGGGTTGCAGATCATGCATATATGATGGCTTTGAACAAAAAGCCAATATTACTTTATTATGGTCTATCACTGTAGGTGAATTAGTAAGGAAATCAAATATGAAAAAGTTTTTAGGAGCTTAAAGTCGAGTAATGAAATTTTTTGAATTGTTTGGCTATATTCTATTTTGTTATTACTAGATGATGAACCTGTTATTTTCGGAAAACAGCTCGTTTCAGATTACTCTTCTATAGCTACAAATAAACCGCGTCGGTTCTTATTGCTATTTTTACTTAAACGGTCATGAAAGTGAGGTTTCACTGCAACATGATTACAACATGAAATTTGAAAAAACACTCCTTGGTGATTTTAAGCAGACTTCAATTAACATTGTATTCAAAAATCATCTATTTCTGTCGATTACATCTCGTGAAATCCTTCAAATAGATCACGAAACCCAAAATTTTTGGACCTCTTTTGATTAATTATTACGCATGAATTAATGCTAATCAAGATTTTACTTCATTGACGTCAGAATCATAATAAATAAGTTTTAATGGTTTGATCTGGACATGTACTTAGGTACTTACGCATGAAATATATAGGTATTATTTTATTAGGCACAATATATGTACAAATATATGTTTATTTTATGGAAAAAAAAGGCATTCCCGCAAATAGCGTTTTCCCGTTTTTAATGTTTTTTTAAGTCAGTCTCCGGAAAGACGTCATTACAGGGTTTTACTGTATAATATTTTGAAAGTGTTATTATTAATTTGATTAATATTTTACTTACTTTAGCTTTAAAAAATGATAAACGATCGATTAAATTATATAAATTTGCAAATGGAAAATATTAGTATATCTTTGAAAAAAAATAAAAATAAAAATTGAAAAATTTACCTTTATTATTTTTTTTTCCTAATTTTCCAATAATACGAAACCGAACCATAAAACCGCGAATAAATAAAAAAATCAATATAAAAAAAATTTAAATTAAATAAAAATAAAAATTTATTAAATTTAAATTGAAAAAAAAAACAAATAAAAAATATTATAATATAAATTATATCTAAATTAGGGCGGATCTAAACAAAAACATATCTTGGATTTTGACTAAATTTTGTGAGGTGCTTTAGTTCGACTGAGAAACCTCCCAAAAAATTTTTACCTTCCTAGATGAAAGAGGAGGGAAGCAAGAGGTACTCAAAGTGCACCACTTTCTGAAAAAAAAGATGTTTTTTGTGTTTTTTAGTCAGTCAAAATGGTATGAGAAACCCTTTTTAGCCCTTACAGGTGCAATTTGAGTTTCTGAATCTTCCTATAGACCATCGCCATCCTTACCGGATAAAGATACAGACTGCTACAAAGGGGTCGAAAAGTTGCAGATCCCGATAATATTTCAATATTATGAAATTTTCGTCAACAGTACATCAATTATTTTTTGGCCCGGTAATTTGACCATTTTTTTTTTTCAATATATGTTTTACGCATCATGTACCTCCACTGTGGCTCGAGGCGCATTAAAAATAGATTTATATGAAGTGATAATACTTAGTACAGGGAAATTAGCTCATTTTTTTACCAAACCTGGAAAAAAATGGTAGTGAGCTGAATTTTACATTATTTGTGCAGAATGGTGTCCTTAACAAGGTATAAAAAGTTGTCACCCCCAGGTGGTGAGCTAACCCCAGGAGGGGGTTAAAACCCCCCCAAAAACCAGTTTTTCAACTGTTTTTTGCTAATATCTTCGAAAAAAAGGGCCCTACGTCAAAATAAGTTATATGAAAAAATGTTCCCCGTTAAATTTCCTACAGAATAGATGAAACAGTTTTCCCAAAAAGTAATTAGTAAGCCCAAAATGGAGAGGTCAAAATATACGAATTTTTAGAATTTCCTTGTGAAAATCAGTTTTTTGTTTATATCTTCTATATGGTGCGTCCTACGCAAAAATTGGTAATATTAAAAAATATTCCCCGTTCAATTTCCTATAAGGTACATGAAAACTTTTTCCAAAAAGTCAAAAAGGGCCCAAAATGGGGGCCCCCAAAATAATTAATTTTGGAAAAATTTATTCGTATGTTCATGTCTGTTACCAAGTGACCTATGTAGGTGATAAAGATGAACAAATAATTTTTACCGATGATTCCCCATCTCCCTCCTCCCCCTCCTTTAGAAATCCTCCCTTCAGTCTGCATTATTGAACAAAAAAAACTATAGATATATTCTGAAATATTTATTTTATATTATTTCCGGATCATCTACATCCTCCTCGTCACTGATTTCTACCCCATACTATTCGTGCAATCAGCTGCACATGTTGTTTTGCCAGGAAAACAAACGTACGTGAATGCAGAAATGAGCGGGGTGAGGGGTCGGTTATTTGGGAAGAATTTGGCTCGAAGATGTTGAAATTTAGAGCATTCGGCGAGTATATGGTTAATGGTGATAAGGGTATCACAGTGTAGGCATTTTGGAGACGACTGTTTGGGAAGTAGATGACTATTTTTTCAACCTCTTAGAAGTGTATCAAAAACAAATTTTCGAAAATTTTCTCTACTAGTGCAGCCAGTTGTAGATCGCAATATTCTAATATTATGAAATTTTCGCTGGCTTTGAATGAAGTATTTTTTCACTTAATAATTTTAAAGAAGATTTTTTTGTTTAACCACTAGAAATCAACTCTGTAAAAATTTTTGAAATTCTTCGATAATAGTCAGCCACATATCAATTATAGTCTAAAATTCATTTTTGAACTCAAACACTCATCAATATTCTGAGCTTATTTTTTGTAGAATTGAGGTTTTTTCCATTTTATTCATTTTTGCTTCAGTTTACCTAAATCACTCAAAATTTCCACGCAAAAAGAAGCTAAAATTTGGTCAATGATGTTTTGTTTCGAATATGAACAAATCACCCGAGTGCACATAAATATAATTTCTTCCACTTTTTATTGGAAAATTTCTATTTTCATTTATTTATTCGTGAAAACGTGGGGCCTGTAGACGAAGGAATTTCTCTTTGATACACTTCTAAGAGGTTGGAAAAAATGATCAAATTACCAGGCTTAAAAAATAATTGATGCAGAGTTGACGAAAATTTCATAATATTGAAATATCACGATCTGCAACTTTTCCACCTCCTTGTAGTAGTCTGAATTTTTATCCAATAATGATAGCGTTGGTCTAGGACGATTCAAATGCTTTTTTACATTACTTTGATTGGCTGAAAAATACAAAAACAGCATTTTTTTCGAAAGGTGATGAATTTTGGGGACCTCCTTCTCCCCTCCCCTTTTATGTATGGGGCTGAAAATTTTTTCGGTAGGTCTCCCACTCAAAGTAAACCACCTCACCAAATTTGGTTAAAATCAAAGATATATATTTGTTTTTTAGATCCAACCTAATCTAATTCAATGAAAAATATAATATGATTTAAATTTTTCATTAAAACCTGAAACCAATTCTGATTCTCTTTCAAAAAAATCAAATGGAATTCGATGTTTATGCATGATGCATATTGAACAGTTTATCAAATACGTAAATAACTAGCTATATCTTTGAATTAAAATTTGCGATTTATTTTATCAATTTTTTCCCCTCTAATATTCTTGCATTATTACTTTTTGTATTGGAAATATTATTTATTTTAATTTATTTAAAAATATTAAAACAAAAAGAAAAAGGAATTTTTTATTCATTCTTTATCTAATAGATATACCTAGTAATGATATTTTCAATTCGCAAATTCATATCACTTTATACATCATTTTTTATTCTTCTCTCAAATCAGTGTTAAACGTTTTTCCAAACTCTAAAAGCATAATCTAATCACACATAGATTGCGTACTTCATCACATACTTAATTTAAAGCAAAAACACAAGCAATCTAATGCTTATGTATCGACATGCATTAAAACCTTGTTCGTTGTTCGGACACGTTTTATCACTTGTTAACCCCATTCAATCTCGAATAAAACTATTTTTTATCCGAAAATGATTTCTCTCTAATTTGAACCCGCATATTTGGCAAACACACGTACCTGCAGAAGGTAATCATTTATACATGATATCCTTCACTACAGATCGATTTGTTTTGGTATAAGATTTGTGAATGTATTGAAGAATTCCTTCCAATAAAGATTACGAAATAATCTGCTCGGATGCTTGCCGATAGTACGGTATTTTATGTAAATTATAATCAGTTTTGCCGAATTCTATATAACTTGGTTGCATATACACTCGTAAAAATATTTAATGAATTTTCAACTCACTATATTCGTCTATTATGATGCAAATTTAGAAAAAAAACTTTCTAAACGTATTTTTCAAGATACGACGTAGGTCGAGTTACGTATATCTGGTATTCCGAAAAAATGGCGTTAATCCGAATGGGGAAAATATTTACAACTAATTGAAGGGAATATGTTAGCTTAGCAATAATACGAGCCGCATTAAAGAAACGTATATACAGATGAATCTCCGATATGTAAATGTTGGCTTTATACATAGATGGCTTGTCAACCACCGCGAGGCTCGAGTATTGTAATAGCGAGTTAAACTTAAGCGATTTAATATCTACAAACGTGGCGCGGCTTGTCCGGTATTCCCTTGTAAAAGCAATTAATAGGAAAAAAACATCAGGTGCGTCTAGCGTAGAATTTTTTGCCGCTTTCCAAAGGGTTGAGATGGCGGAAAATGTAAAAAAATAACTGCTCGTGAAACGCGACTGCCGAGGTAATTCGGCATACCATTATTTTGCATTTCATAGTGTAATTATAAAATCGAAAAAGGGTACAACGTTTTACGGCGCTAATATCGTTTAAGACTATACTCGGATGGGTCTCATGTGCACTGCCAACGGCTTATTATAGATTGAAATAACATGGCAGACAAAACCAGATGTGTCTCTATGGTTTTTGTAATCAACTCTCGAAAACGGGGGTTCGAATAGGTGTAAGATTATTCCCCTTTTCATTTCTGCCTGCGCGTCGCGTTATACGAATGAATATTCCGTAAATAACTGTCATTTTTTATGTTTATAATTGTTTCGTTTCCACGCCGATGCCAAACTCGCGCGCTCAATAGATTGATATAGATGTCGCTCTGTTTTTGCGCCTCGTTCCCTGAATTCGACGCGTTTAATGATCTCTTGAAAGTGGCGTTATGGGAATAGAAGCGGATAAATGCGAGATATAATTTCCAAATGCATACCCCACGTTTATAGATAAAACTAATTGGTAGGATTGGTTGTAATTTATAAATGACCAATGTAACTGATACATCAAATCAGATGCTTGGCTTATCACAGGCCTATTACCAAGCTGATGGTTCATTTAGAATAATAAAACGACGCTATTAAATCGCGATTAAATTTTTATTCGAATTTCCACGCTGTATAAAAAATTTTCCGCATACCATCGCTATGGTGGCCACTCTGGTATATTTCATTCATCCTATCTTCGCCTATCATCGCGTTAATTTAAGCACATAAATCTGTATCCATCGTTGATAAAAATCTCAAGTAGTAAAAAATGAATGTTTAATTAACGAAAACGCCGGCCTCTTGTACCAGATGATAATTTATACTTTCATCACTACAGTGGCGTTTTTGCTCAGGAATACTGGAAATTTACAGCCATCGAACTTACCCGGCGTGACGTTTTATTAAGCCTGCGACAAGTTCGGAACCACCTGTGGTCATTCCGGTGAATTAAAATTTTACGAGTAGCTCAATAATTACTATTGTCTCGTTCAAAGAGTCACCCGCTGCAGTGACCACCGCAACTCACAAAATCCTCCCTGCTGATTGTCGTGTACTTGTTTCCTGATTATGCTACAAAATTTAATTTTTTTTTTTATTCCGTTTGTGTACCCCATGCCGGCTAGTATATTGCTATTAATTTCAAAACTCGGATTATAAGCCCGAGTAAAGAGGAAACCTGTTTTAACCCGTTTCTCGTCTCGATGAACGCAGCGGGTTATGATTTTGGTTGGCTTTTGGTACGCGTCGCTGTAACGAAATACGCTCGCTCATAATTCACCCGAGAATTAACTGATTTTGATGAAATTGAGTTTTTCGGCATCTGCGCTGTAATTGGATTTTTTTTACTCGCGTTTAATGAGACGAGATGGTAGGAGGTAATGAGTGTTGTTTCGAGAATCTCGCCAGAGGTGATGGACGCGAAGGAATATGCTGAACGATGCTTAGGTTTAAAACGAGCTTTAGATGCGGAGAGGGAGGACTTGGAGTTGAATTACGAAGGTTAAAAATTTCTGTGCATTGGAATCTCACCTTTTCATCTTCTAAAATAAAAATAAATTTGAAATGTTTGCATTGTTTTCTTATTAATTTTTTTTTTCAACTTTTAACAAAAATTGTTCAGAGGCTTGACCCAAGGATTTTGATGAGACAAAGTTTAATGTCCAGTTAGGTTCAGGTTTAACTGGGTGGTGCAAGCAGTAGCGGCGCGAGGCTATGGTAAGGAGGATTTTGCCACAATTTACGCAAAGAAGGGTCTAGAAAAAGCGTCCAAATGAACGACTAAAGACTCAAATTGCATAAAAATATAATGCAGTAATTAAAAAATAATGTGAAAATCAGTTCGTGCATAATGATTATTGTGTAGTCACCTTTTATAATATTAAGCTAAGTATTATTTTCTACAGGGCCGTACAGAGAAAATCCGTAGGCCCAGGTGGAAAAGTCATAAGAATAAAAAAAAAGAAAAGAATTTGTGCAAGTAGTAAAGGCAGATTTTTAGTGCCGATGTCTCAAGGCGACAAGTCGCAGGCCTTCGGCTTGTTCTAAAAAAAAACTCAAGCTCGGAGGGATCTCCTCTTTCCCCCTATCTGCTCAGGCATGATTTTCTATTTGCTTGTTTGTGAATCTTTCATTATTTGTTTGTTTGTTTGTTTTTTTTTAGTTGATTTTAGTTTGAAAGCGATAGCTATTACAGCCTACTTGATTTGGGAAGGGGGTCAGGGGAGGGTATGGTCTTTAAATCTTATTGTTTCAGACCATTTGTAATCATCTGACAAATGTCCAACTTTTTGGTATGTGCATATATATTTTTCCTCTCACACGTAGCGCCAATGGGTATGCATGAAATTCGCTCAAAATTTGGTGAGAGATTCTTCTTAAAAATGCAAAAAAAAAGATTTTTTTGTTTTTTCAATAACATTCAAAATGGCGGATCATTCAAATTTTGTGGTAAGCTGGAGAAGGGGCAAATAGCTCAAATTTTTTGTTTTTGATTTCATATAAAAAAGTAATTTACAGACACCAACATATGCAAATTTCAGTTTCTCAAATGCATTTTGAGGGGAGTTAGAGCAAAAAACGATGTTTTAAGGAAGTTTTGAGTGATGAAATTTCTTGAATCTTTCATATCTCCTCTCCAAATCAACCTTGAAAGGTCAAACTTCTTGTGTAAGGTCAGTTGGTGATCAGAATATGATCTCTTGAATTTGGATCAAAATGGTTTCAAAATGGCGGATTATCAAAATTTGAGTAGAAGTTGAGGAGCTTCAAATTGCTAAAAATAATAATAATATGAACTCATATGATTATTGGAGATAAAAAGTATACTATATCCTTAATTCATCTCCATACATGATGTTGGAGGGGAGAAGGAGGGTTATCAGATTTAAAATATGGTGGGGGTATAAGAGATGTCGAAAATTTTTTATTGTGGCGTCATATGATGAAATGAGCTGTAGTAACGAATTCTGTGACATGAGTAAATTTGCAGTGTTATTTGTAAACCTGAACAAGCCCCAGCTAAAAACTCAGCTCTAGTAATGCGACATAGCTGCTTACGTTTCTTAAAACTATTTTTTATTTTACACGTTTATGAATTTTCTTACATTTTCTGTTAGACCCGTTTATGGGATTTTTTTTCATATTTTTTATTCGACATGCTTATAAATTTATTGTTTTTTCAATTTTTATTAGACATGGTTGTGAATTTTTTGTTTAGTTTGGTTTTTCTCTCATATTAAAGCAAATCTAATTTTTATTCTTTTTTAAAGTATAAATAACTGTCTCGTTAAAAAATCACTAAAAAACTTATTGGTAAATTTTTCGATGAAGGGAGGGGGGGGGGTTGTAACAATTTTTTTGGGAAGTGAATCTCCCAAGCTCTCATAAGGCGCCTATTCCAGTGGTTGATACTGGCTCACACTATGCACGATGGCTATTTATATGCCATTGTGCCTCACAACGCATTATCACCTAGTTATCAGAGATCCATTGAGGCCTCAGCTGATAATACTTGAACTGCTGTGCAGTTATATGAATGAAATGATGTCAATAAGGGCAGTATCGCACTATGGGTTTTTCCTCCCTTAAGATTTCTTCAATTACGCCTCCCTACCCTCCTACCCAATAGAAAAAACTCTGAAAATTGTCAAAGTAAAACATATTTTAAAAAAAATTTATTATAGCAAATTTTTAAATCGTAAACGAAAAAATAATAAAAATACATAATTATAAATATATTTATCCATGCTCGTTTCAGTTCGCAGGCGTATCGCGGCCGGAACATCATGAATATTAGACAAGTGTTGTGAAATGTTGCGGTTACCAAATGAAAATTTTATTTTATTTTATTTAAATTTGTTTTTCGAAATTAAGTAATTTCTTTGCAGCCCCTAAATTTTGCTGCCGTAGGCCCCAGGCCTACTGTGCCTATTGGCTATTATAGTACTGAACAAGGATCCCCTTCTGGATCGCCAACTTATATGTAACCATAATATAACTTTTATTATTAGGTTTATATCCCATTCCATTTCCTATCTGCCTGATTCCAAGCAGATGGAGCGCTTCAGAATTTGACATAGCAGTACTCACAAACCCTTGAGAACTTTGTCTTTAGCTTTTGTGTTGATGAGCTGCTACATAATATACCTGTGGCCAAGGTATGGAAAAGGGTTGAAGAAGGATCTGTTAAAGAAAAGATAGACAATACAGCTACAAAGTGTGCTTTGGGATCAATGGAATAAATTCCTATCACTGTAGCTAGGATTTTCCGGCGTTTCCGACAACCACAGTTTCTCTGATACATACTGCAGTTCGAAGTCCCTTGAGAATTGAAGAAGGGATAGTTCTGGCTTATAGAAATAAAAAATAATTCTTGAGCTAGCTAAGGTGCTTCGGATTTACCAGACCCGTATTCGCTGGATGTGAATCCAGGAGGATGACCAACATGGTAACTCAACACAGAAATTCCTGCTATCGAAAGAAAAAAATTTTTTATTGTATTCCATTTTTATATGTCTGAGTAAAAAAAAATATACGAAATAATTTTTTCAAATTTTAGAGGTTTTAAAAATTTATATTTCATCAGCCTTGGTGGATTTCATATATAGTTTTTTTTTTCCTAAATGAATTTACCTCTCGGAAAATCTATGAAGGTATAAAAAAGGAAATTTTTACCTTGTATACTCGTAATCAACATATTAACTAGAATACTTATCAAGTATTTATACACTTCTTGTGTTTCGTTATGGGTACGTTTACAATTAGCTTACTGGTAAAACGAAATGACCAACGAGAACTCAGCGTAACATTTCATTTTCCACCTGTCACTTAAAATCCGCGACAGCGTTCGCCACTTAGAAAAAAAATACCGTTAAACGCTTTCCAACTTTTGCATATTTGTGTAAAAAATATACACGATATCTAAAAAACATACAAAATAATTGCCTATCTCTTAAAGCATAATCGCGTCCTTCGCTCCATCCAGCGGGCTCGTTAAAGCGTTTCGTGTGCCCAAAATGGACGCACGAAACGATATAAAGTCGTAATTAATTTCTTACTTTATCCGGTTTTCATTTCTTAACAATGAACCAGTGGTACTATACTTTTTAATTATTTTGTATAGTAGGCATTAATGGCATAATACAACAAAGTTTATCCTCTTATACAGAGTGAAACGTTAAAGTGTCAGGATAAGTTGTTCTCCTTCCAAGATATCAGGTTTAATTGCAGTATCGTGTCGCTGTTTACCCAATTTTTTTTCAAGACGAAAATATTTCTAAAGGTCAGACGATATCACTGTACAAAAGGCGCTAATATCTGGCTTCATTAATTCACGTGTCATTTTAACAAATTACCTACGATTTACGAGCTTCGGACTTACGTGAGCGATAACTTTCTCAAATTCTTTGGAGTTCGCACGTCCGTTTCTTAAATCGATTGGAAGAAGTAATCGATTCTTAAATTCGCGCCAATACTGTGACCGGTTCACATATGATATTTTTTTTAAGTACTGGATTCTTTTCCGCATCGAACTCGTAAATGGTAGCCATTAAACAATAATAATTACACGCTCGCCACTATAATAATAGGAATTAACGACCGAAAAAAATTCCATTCTCGATTCTCATATATTTCAAATCGTTTTTATAAAAATATTCTTTTAATTCGGATTTTTCACAACCGAAATCGTTTGTACGAAGTATTTTTCCCGAAGTTCTTCGAAAAATATGTAAACTCATTTTTTAACTTTGTTATCAATGCTATACCATTTTTTTCTTCCGCGTATGCGTCTGTATCTGCGGCTGAGCTGAAGAATAATTTATAATACTCGTTTGTTGATATTCCCACGCGTCATTTCATTAACTGTACCAGTATATGTATGAGCTTCTCGCGCTATGCACAATTGTAACGTGTGATATTCTTCGTGTTTACTATGTAATTATAATGCATGTAAGCTGGACAGGGTGCGAGAAAAAAATTTATTTGTAATGTGAACAGTGAAATGAAATTGAATACGAAATTTTTCTTCGAGTAGGTATAAACATGAATTATACTATAGTCTTGTATACAGTGCAACACGAATTTACCATTCGTTGTCTAATATAATTTTTCATATTGAGAGGAATAAAGTCCTTAATAAAAATAGCTGCTTTGACATGTAATAGGTATGTTGGGAGCTGAATATAAATACTGAAAGATCGATAAGCGTATTTATTTTTAGCTCTATATAACAAGTGAATATTCTAATATTCACATTTGTATGTACTACTGAAACTTCACAAACTTAGGTATCGAAATTTGATTCACGTAACCCTCGTTTGGTGTTACCGAACTTCTCATTTCACCTGTCTAGTCTCTGAAAGTCTTGACTTATGGGAAACAATTGCCATTAACGAACTGAGCCACCCGCACTTCAACAAATAATCGAATGTTCTGATAACCGATAACACCACCTCATAAGGGTACCAGACGATAAATCCTCACCAGTACTCGAATTCGTGTAGAATTTGACACTCTTGAGTAACTTTCGCATGGGCGAATTTTTGTCATCACGTAAGCATCTGTTTTGCACCCTCAACAGCTCAAGGCTCAAGTAGTAAATTACACGAGCTCGATATTTGTTCGATACTACAACACCGCGCTTATAATTTAAGATGAAGGTATTTTAGGAGTTAATTTTTTTCGACGCTTCGATAATTAAGCATTAATTTTCGGGCCAATTAGCGCGCAAAAACTGTCAACAAAAATTGTTCGATAAAATGTGAAATTTATATGTGCAATATGCTTGACAAATGTATCCTGTGCTGAACGTGGGTACGATATAGTGGCACGGATGATATCGTTTAATTTACTGGTCGACTTCCTTATCATATGGATTTTTTTCGGGTTACGTAAATTTTAAAAGGTTGTCGAGTTGCTGCGCATTTTTCTAGATTATGGTTTCGACGATCGACTTAAAAATGTTCGTAAATTTCAAAAAGTATCTTACTCGTTTATTATATTACATTGTCAAGGGATTAAATTTAACCCGGTTTTAAATCTGGTTAAAAATGGCGATAAGAATACAAGTCGATAGTTATTAGTAATCCTGTTTTAAATGGGCTGCAGTTACTCGTAAGATTTCACATTATTGTCCACTAATGCATAGGTAATCTTGCTAAATTTATAATTCAATTAGCGTTCTATGTCTCGTGTCAGAATAGCATTAACAGAAATAAATATCAAATCATACACGGTGGATATCATTCGTATTAGGTTATTACAAAATCAACGATACTTATTTAGATAATTCCGTTATAGTATTTTTTATATTCTATCGAATTTTCTTAGAAATCGAGAAAAGCTTACTTACAAAGTATGTGGATAAAAAGTGAAAGAAAATATGCACAAATCTTTAATATTTCAACGTCATTTTTTTTTTTGCATTCGTAATAATTATGTGAAATTGTAAAGCTATAATTTAATGAAAGATCCAACTTGATTTATAAGGTGGTCTCTTTTTTGAGAAAAATATAATTTAAAGGGTTGAAGATTTTCGGCTTCTAAATGTCTTACAAGCTAAAAAATATTCTGTCTTTTTTAGGTGAGGTTGAAAGGGAAACCAAATTATTGCAACCTATGTTATTAGGTAATAAGGCGTCGAAAGGAGAAGGGAGAACCTTTGACTTCAAATTTTTGATTATTTGTAGTTCATTGCCTAATGTCCATAAAAATATAATTTTACATCTCTATATTGATGATGTAATGTAAAAAATTGATTGAATATGATATCAAAAATTGATTGTAATTTGATTTAAGAAATTCATTTTAGTAATATTCTAAACAATGATGTAAACTTAACATCAAAGAGTAATTTGATTGAGTCAAAAATTGATTTTGATGTGAAAAATTAATTACGATAAAACTTCAAAAATTGATTTAGATAATCAAGAATTTCACTCTCTGTAATTTTATATATTGATTTGAATGTGTTATCAAAAACTCTGTGCAGTTCGCGAATCTACCATGCTTTGGCCATATCAACAGCTCGTATGGGCCACTTATTTTTGATCCTCTGTCACAGCAGACAACCTCTTTTCATATGTGAACTATGCTAAGCCTTACTTAAAATAAATAATATTTTCACAACACGTCTTAATTGCCCCTGTATCAAATGTGAACTTAGAATCTCTTCCAACATCTCTCAAATTTGAATAATAACCTAAGTACTCTCGATTCCCTATTACCTTTTTTGAAACGAGCCAACTTTTACTAAAAAATCGATTATATTTTTATTAATAAACATTCCCCCCTCCAAAAAAAAAAACAACATGATTCAAAGAATGCATCAAAAATTCATTTTGATATAATCTTTAATATAAATTCAAATTTGATTTCAAAATTGATTGCAATTATTCGAACGTGACATCATAAAATGATTTTGATATTACTTTAAAAATTGATTCAAATTTGATTTTAAAACTGATTTGGAAATTTTACATAGTGATTTGCAAGTGACTTCATAGAATGATTTTGATTTCAAAATGGATTCAATTTTGATGAAATTTCAAACAATGATAATTGTATCCATGATGTCAGAAAATAATTTTGGTATGTATACTTTTCAAGATTGATTCAAATTTGATTTTTATAAAATCTTAAACAATTCAAACGTGTCATCAAATAACCTGATTTTGATACGTAATCAAACCTGCTTTTGATACATAATCAAAATCTGATTTTAATACGCAATCAAAACCTGATTTTGATACGCAATCAAACCTGATTTTGATACATAATCAAAACCTGATTTTGATACGTAATCAAACCTGATTTTGATACACAATCAAACTGATTTTGATACGCAATCAAAACCTGATTTTGATACGCAATCAAACCTGATTTTGATACGCAATCAAACCTGATTTTGATATGCAATCAAAACCTGATTTTGATATGCAATCAAAACCTGATTTTGATACGCAATCAAAACCTGATTTCGATACGCAATCAAAACCTGATTTTCATACATAATCAAATCGGATTTCAATATGCAATCAAAACATGATTTTAATATGCAATCAAAAACTGATTTCGATATAAAAATTAATTGCAATACAACGTTAAAAATTCATTTAGATAATCAAACATTTTACTCGATTTAATGTTAGAAACTGATTTTGATGTGATACCAAATATTGATTTCAGTATAATTTGAAATAAGTAGTTTAAATTTAATGTAAATTGAATAATTCATTTGAATATAATACATATTAAATATTGATTTAGTTTCAGTATCAAGAATGAGTTAGATATAATATAAAAAACTTATTCTAGTTTATAATCAAAAAATGATTTAAAAGTGTTTTAAAAAATTTATTTTGATGGAACATCAAAGAGTGATTTTGATATATGTATGATCAGATATTGATCTCAATGAAATATAAAAAAATGACTTTCGTAGATATAATACCGAATTTTTATTTTAATCTAAAATAATGAATTTTATTGATTGTGATATCATTTCAAAAATTGATTCGAATGCGATATTAACAATGAGCTCTTTCTGGGGCTCAGGATGAACTTCATAAAAATAAGCTCATCAATTATCTTTTAGGCTCCTTCCTTAAATGAAATTTTAATCTGTTATAATGTTACATCTTAATCCTGTTTTCAAAAATATGAAAATTTAAATAAAAGAAAAATGTTTTAAAAAATTTTAATTCTTTTCATTCAAAGCTATATTATGTCAATGGAAGAAGATAAAAATTTAATTGGTAATTTTTCCAAAATTTTGGCGGTTTCCAACCTTTTTTCAATTTCTAAAAAAAAGAATTTTCTTACATTTTCAAAAGTACCTATCTCATTAATAAATATGTAATTCATTGGTCGAGTGCATAGTGTGAGAACTTTATTTGAG
Source organism: Phenacoccus solenopsis (assembly GCA_009761765.1). Classification (NCBI taxonomy): domain Eukaryota; kingdom Metazoa; phylum Arthropoda; class Insecta; order Hemiptera; family Pseudococcidae; genus Phenacoccus; species Phenacoccus solenopsis. The sequence continues at coordinate 25,030,526 of CM019755.1, read as the reverse complement.
ATCTTTTGGACTCATGAAATGAAATATGCCTAATTTTTATCTCAAAGGAGATTCCAAAATATGAGTTGTTAGGTATTAGCTACATAATGTCATTTTGAAGCAAAGTTGTTATATTTCGTGCTTTAGAAACTCCTGTGAGGATGAAAAATTATACATATTTAGTCTCGTGAGTCTCAAAAGAGCTCAAGTGAAGCTCAGACTACACACACGAGTTACACGACTTATAAATTACATTTATTATCAATTTTTAGTTGTAAACAAATTTTGTGATTTTTCAAAAAATAAGAAATGAATGAAATAGACACCAAATTAAAAAAAAAATTGATAGGTAAAAATATCTTTAATCCTTAGACGGCAAAATATAACTTTTAGATGTAAAAAATTCTAGGTATCCAAAAATCAGCTTTTTTGACATTTTAACATTTTCTATAAAAAAAAATCGGATTACTCTATTATGATTGTTTCATAATCATCGTTAATTTTTTCATCATATTCAAGGAGTGGTGTGACTGGTGTGTACGAGCTTTTATTATTTCACATTCATTAAAATATCAAAAATGATCTTAATTTATGATGAAAAACCAATTTCAACAGAGATACCTAATACATAATATCAAAAACTGTTTGTTATAATATCAGAAATTGAGGTAAATAAATATCGAACATGTATTATATTCAAATTCAGAATTTAACTTAAATCGAATATTAAAAATTAAACACGATAGAATCTCAAACATTTATAAAAATGTATTATTAAAAATTAATTTCTATACAAAATCAGAAATTCATTCAAATAAATGTTAAAAGTTGTTAAAAGAATAAACCAGCATTTAATTTCGATTGGCGCATTTACTGTTAGTCCTGCTTAGACTTATACATTATACAACTTTCAGTGGCCCTGAGTACCGGTAATAAGAATCGAAATCTAAAAGAAGAAGAATTCTATACATTTTGTCAAAATATAATTCCAAGTTATTATTTCTAATTTCTCATGATACGAGCACCACACATCCCAGAACCTACTCAAAATCACCCAGCTACGTTATTACTACTAACCTTGATTTAATTTAGCGAATGAATTCGTCATTAATACCCTGAGCTTGTGGATAAATTAGAATATGCAATTTAAACGCAACAAAGTAAGTACATAATTTACTGCAATTTAAGTAATTTTTTTGTTGAAATGCGAGGAAGTACTTAAGAATAACTGCCAATTTTTTTCCCATTGCTCGTTATTTAAGGATAGGTAATCCAGTTTAAACAATTATGTTCGTATGTTGATTACCTTTACGGGTATTCGTAGGGAAAACATTCTCATTATTTCAACCATGGCTGCCGGTCTACTGAATTTTAATATTTAGTTAGCATCTTTAGCAATTAATTAATTTTTTTTTTTCAACGTAAAATATGGAAAGATGAACTTTGTTTGCCTCGAAAAAAAAAAACATTTCAAATTTAGCGAACAAAAACAATTTGTAAAAAATTTATATACCAGAAGAGTAAATTAATTTATTAAAAAAAAAAACTTACATCCTAGTTTGTTTCCAGTTTTAAGGATTATGTAGTAGTTGAATTTCCTATAATTTGGTTTGAAGTTGAAAGGCATTTGGAAATGAAATAGCATCTTTCAAAGACTGAAAGATGCGTTAAATATTACGTTAACGCTAATCGCGACAGCGATCTGAGTAAATAATTAAAAATCACTATCTAGACGAATATACGAATAAATACCGAGACCACCTAATATTTCATTTAGGTACGTTGAACACGTGTTATTAAATTACGTGAATATACGTATTAATATACGATTACCTGTTATGTTGCATGAATGGTTGCTGCCTTCATTTAAGATTGATTTGATTGCTCAAATCTGTGATTTGAGATGAGACCCGACCGAACATTTTTAAAGAAATTCACTGGAAGTGAAAGATATCCCTTCATGACTCACGATAAAAATATGCTATCTTATATCAAAGGAATGCTATGCAGGATAGATTGCTTCATCGATGTTATCAGTAGAAAGAAAGTTCATTGACTGATCTCTGGCTTAAATCTCCTTCATATAGGTCTTCAATTAATAGTGGAAAAAAATTCCAACCCTATGACCAATACAGTTAACCAGATGGTGCCTAACTGCCTATACCTGTACAAGTCAATAAAACAACTTCGTTAAGGAAAGTTTCGGTGGTAATAAAGATATCGTTTGTCATCCACTAATCAATACAGCGATTTGTAACACATTTTTTGATAAATACATATAGAATATTGTCATCGTAACGACGGGATACGCGAATCAAGACCCCTTCAAGATGCTATAAACTTTATTCAGGAATTGGTATTGAGACCGCGCGACCATTGATATTGATATCAGTGCATCGTTTATACGCGAGCCGGATAATACCCGTCTCATCAGATGCTGTCAAACACTGATATCATTTTTTATAAAAAAATCATTAATCAAAACCATCGCGGTTCGGGTAATCGGGAAAAAGCGACCGAATAAACAAATCACTGCGGTAGTTCTTATTGCTCGGTTGGAAAACAGTGGTCGCATTTTTACCGTGACGTATCAAACGATTCGAGATTTGAGGCTATTTCAACTATGTCGTGCACTAAAGTTCGATAAATCACGTTTAACAAGTTCATATTATGAAGAGACCGCAAACACAGGGGAAATTTTTGTACATTCGGAATTTTTCCCACCTCAGTGTAATTAACCTTTACCATCGTGTAACAGTGGACTATAACGCAGGCTGTGTATTTTAAAAATCGAACACGCCGGACTCGCAAACCCTTTTGAATTAACCTCAACATTGTCGTACGTTAATTATGTTCGGTAAACTTCAAAATGTGTACTCAAATAGCGAAGTTGTTAGTTAATTAGTATTCTCTAGCGCCAGCCTTAAGGTCGTGTAGTCTGCGCTTTTCACAAACTAATAACCAAACTGTCCGGATAAAAATGTCTGCTGTGATTAATCGCTTTCTAAAATTTCCTAATAATTTTGAGGCTCTATACTCGCAGTCGCAGTATAGACCGATATAACGGTTTGTGCAGACGGCGACGTTATTTTATTTTCGCCAATAGACGTATCGGCGTTAATGAATTTCTCGTTTCATCGACTTTGAGGAATCTATGTGTTTGTTGTGAACGTGTATTATTCTCTTTGCTACAATGTAGTTACCTGTGTCCCTGCGGCGACTCGTTGGCACGCGCTCACCTGACGTGCGAAATTATCGAAATTAACCAACCGTTATTGATCCCATACGCGGTGCTATAGGTTTAAAACGCGATCCGTATAAATAATAGTTTTTAGTGGTCCCCCTTTTAGTTTTTGGTGAAACGTCAATCATCGAAATTATACGTTGTCGGAATCAAAAGCGTTTTGCCATTTCTTAATTAAATTTAAGTATATGTGCGTTTGAAAACATATGTTTCATTGTAGTAACGTGATGGGGTTATATGATTTTAAAACAAAATCATTAAATTTATTTGAAAGAGGTTATAGTATTTTTAGAAACAAATTTACTTGAAATAAATAAATATACGTATATTTATTTTTTTAATTTCGACCTTAACAATCAGTAGCAAAGTTTAGAAACGAAATTCACCAGAAATATTTTTATATTTTTTTCTTTAAAATTTAGGTACATCTTTACGCTCGAGAATACAACTTTCATATTGCATGAAATCATAAGTACCAAAAAATAATTGCTTGAGGCTCCTCAAATTATCAAAATTTTTACGACCCGCCATTTTGTATCCATTTTGACCCCAAATTCAAGAGGTCATATTCTGGTCATTAACTCACCCTACACACGAAATTAGACCTTTATAGGTGGATTTGGTGACGAGATATGAAAGATTCACGAAATTCTTGCAACAATTTTCCCTCTTAAAGCGGTTTTCTCCTCTAACTCTCCTATAAATTCACTTGGGAAGCTAAGATCCGAATAAGTCAGTCACTTGGGTTCATTTTATCATGTGGCATAGCAATAAAAGATTTTCGTCCTCTCATGTACCCCCACCACATTTTAAATTTGATAACCCCTCCTTCTCCCCTCCCAGTATCATGTACGGAATTGATTTAGAGATATAATATATTTCTTATCCCCAATAATCGTATGAGTTCATATTAATTACATTTTTACCAACTTAAGGCTCCTCAAGCTTTACTCAAATTTTGATAATCCGTCATTTTGTATTCATTTCGACTCAAATTCAAGAGATCATGTTCTAGTCACCAACTACCCCACAAATAAAGTTTGATCTTTCTAAGTTGATTTGATGAGGAGATATGGAAAATTCAAGAAATTTCATGACTCGAAACTTCCTCAAAAAGCCGTTTTCTACTCTAACTCCTCTCAAAATGCACTTAGGAAGCGAAAATTTGGATATGTTGGTATCCGTAATTTACTTTTTCATATGAGATCAACAAAAAAAAAAATTGAGCCATTTGCCCCTCCTCCAACACACCTCAAAATTTGAGTAATCCGCCATTTTGAGGTGTATTGAAAAAACAAAAAAGTAGTTTTGTTGCATTTTTAAGAAGAGTCTTTCGCCAAGTTTTGAGCGAATTTCATGAATATGCGCAGACACTACAGGTTTGGGAGGGGGAAGAAAAAAAATTATATAAATACCAAAGTTGGACATTTGCCAGATGATTACAAATGGTCTGAAACGCAACGATTTGGAGATTCCAGTCTCGTCTTATCCCCTCCCTCCCTTTTCTCAAATCAGATAGGCTGTAATAACTATACAGATATAGTTTTTGATGTAAAAACTCAGCTCATAACCAAGCAATACTATATTGCAGGTAATTAAATTCTTCTCTATTTCATCATCTCTCTCCCCCTCCTTCGAATAATTTATAACATTTTTGAGGTATGCTTAATAAACAAATAAAAATAATTTTGCCGAATTCATTAATCTTAATTCTAATTATGCTAATTTAAATATTATTAAAAAAAAATAACAATTAATTTTTTTATTATATTAATTATACATAATTAAATAAATAAATTTTTTTTATAATTAATAATAATAAATTATAAATTAAAATTTTAAATTATATAAAATTATAAAATAAACTTATAAAAATAAAAATTTATAACTTATCATTTTCTTAGGCTTGAGGGAAGATCACTTGTGGGTGCGAACATTACAAATTCCTCAGTGGGCCATTTTAACAAAATGATGACTATTTGAAAATAATACTCTCCTGTAAAACTCTATTAGAAATGCAGTTTTCATTTACTTTCTTGCCCCTTTCTCTTAAGAATAGCTCTTCTTGTTTTCACAGCTAGAGGAGCGTGAGAGAAATTTATTGGACTATTTGATATTTAGAGAAGAGGGCACATTTTGGATGACTAAGGAAGGGCAAAAGGTTGATGATATCTGAGAGACTATTGGAAAAGATTTCGTCGATATTGGAGAGATACAGGGAACCTTGAGCAGTGGTTTAGTAGGTAAAGTATGGATGTAGGAGTTTAGCATGTGTCATAGGTGGGGTCTGGCTACTTATTAAGGTGTGCGTGAGTCAAGAGTGAGTGGCCGGAGCTCACCCATGTTAAGATTATTTGATCTATCCTGGAAAGGATGTTGGGAATTTTGAGTATTTGGATGGAGTTTTGGATAGCTTTGAGTTTATTAGAGAGGGGGCCTTTCGGTGCAATATAACTCAGAATTTAGAACGTTACTCTCATAAATCTATGTAATGAATGCTCAGCTTCATCACTACTGTCATGAACACCGGGGGAAGGGGGTAACTGTGGTTTAAGCTTTTCTCCTTTCTTAGGATTTATAATGAAGTTGCCAAAATAGATACTGCCTAAAAAAATAAATAACAATTTTAAAAAATGATCAATAATTGTTGTTTAATGAACTCCTTTTTTTGATCAATGGCCATTCTTGGAGTCGAAAGGAGCATGGAAGACTTCGAGGAAATCATTATTTGACTCCCATTCCCCGTGGAAGAATTTCTTGTTTACGAAGCCACTGTCCATCACTGTAAATAAAGAAATTTGTAAACCATTACACGACTCGAATGATTAGTAGGTAAATATTAATGATTCAGAATTTTGAATTAATTCAAATATGAAAAAAAACACCTTTATCTGTCTCGATATGAATAAGGATAATGGATAATATGATATTAATTTTAATTAATTGGTTAAAGACATCGAATTCACACGAATAATTATGGACTTTGAGAAAATAGCGTAAGCCTATTAATTTCGAGTTGACACTATATTTTTCAGGTAAGACTTATTTCAAAATGTTGCTTTGATATACTTAATAATGGATTTAAGTTTTTTGTTATCAAAAAAATAATTGGGTAAGCTTGTATTTCGCAACTAAAAAAATTTATCTTTCGAGAATTCTATAATTTGTTACCTACACTTGACATTTCCTATCTGCTTCACAAACGCATCGAACATAAATATTTTTGTGATTACGAAAAGTTCAAACCATTGGTGCACAATATGGAGGTACGATGACTCGATGAGGTGTACAAAAGATACCAAAATGTCATTTTATTATCAAATTCGTAATATATGTTACTTAGTTTGTGTTGGTCTAATCACTAATGAGTACCTAAGTATATTTTTTCCTTTGTTAAAAATTCGAGCATTTGATATGTTCGTTGAAGGTAAAAAATCTCCATAAATGGTGATTACCATTCCACCTCGAACATACTAAATTACCAAATCTACCGTGCATTTCTTCGTTGAAAAATATTTTTACCGGAATCCATATACACCGAAAATCGTGAGAATTGATTCCCATTGTCGTGATTTTGACTTGATGGCGCGGTAATTCGATTACGTCTAAAGGTTATTCAATTTTTACATCGAGCCATATTCCACCCTCGCATCGTATACCTTTTTATTAGACAGTTGGACGCTGCCAAGGTATACCGCAACAATGTGGTCCATTAGAGGCTGCATTCACACGTTAGAGAGACGAGACGGAAAGGAAAACGCGCGTACACACATTTCTATACCTTTAAACCCGAAATACCTAAATATTACCAGCAGCCCAAGATATCCCATTGTGTTTCCATCCCGTTAGATATTATTCCATTTGTGAGGAACTGGTTCTGTAGAAAGATGGACATCGTTATGGAATTTTAAAATACTATTAACAGAATAGAAGTTTCGGAAAGATTTATAAGATATGAGATGTGTTACAGGTGGTACGATAGCGTTTGGCTGTATCGAGGGTGAAAAAAGTCTCTGAATTCAAAGGCAACAAAATATTATGTTTTTCTTCCCATATAATAGGTTCGTCTTTAATGCTAAACGTTCTTTACCGTTTTACCATTCTCCGATGATTTTCTAAAATATGTATTATAATTAAAAACTGGTTCCCAATTCGAAGGTTTTAACTTTTGACGGCGATCTTCTTATTGTAATCGGATTCGTTATTATTTTATCGCCAACAATCGTTCATTCGTTCATTCACTGTGTAACAATGATCTCGAAATGTTTATTTTGGTCGATGGAATTCACCGTCGTTTCCAAGCTTTATCGGCGGATTAATTTTTTAAGCTTATGAAATATTTTTCATTCAGGTTTTTTAAATGCCAAGAGGCACTTACGTGCTTTCTCTATTTAGACTTCGAGTCTAAATACACCGAAATCATTTTGAGTTAATTGAGTATGAAGTTTCGGTTTGTACGAGTGGAAGTTCTTTGATGTAATGTGCTCTTAGAGGTGTTCAAAACCCTTGTAATTCTCTTTTATGTCAAATTTACTACTCTACTCGCGAATATAGAGCAAACTGTAACTAGTGAAAAAACAAAATAATAACCTACATCTACGCAGGTATTTCGAGCTCGGAAATTTGTCAGTGATATCCCCTGTTTTCGTTTATTTAATAAGGGTGTTCTTCGTGTCACATCTTTTAACACGTTCGAACATCTACAGTAGCTTGAAATTATACGAGATAAGGTTTGAGGTGTAACCTCGCTATTATCTGATGACATTGACGTGAGGTGGTATAAGCGAAATAAAAAAGGGTCTGAACCCATATAAAGATAAAAAAATATTTTTTGTCATGTCTACTTATATGGGCACTTTTATAGGTTAGTCGCCGTTACCATCTCTTCCTGAATTATGTTTTGAAAACATCATTTCACATTAGGTATTTTTAAAAGGTCCTCTTCGTTTTGAATTTTTATCCTTCAAATGAAACTTAATTGCTTTTCTGGCGTATTTTTTTCAAACATGAAAAATTGTCATTTAATTGCTCACGCTCGTAGATACATCGGTTGTAACGAAATAAAAAAATTAAAAAAAAATTCCCTAGTTAAAACGAACATTAGCGAAAAAAAAACCTTCCAACACATCCGAATTATGCGGAAACATTATATGCAATTTATAGAGCACGATAGGTACGAGCTGTGCGCCAAAAGGACCCCCGACTGAGAGTCGTGCGCTCTTGTACGTGTAAGCTTGATGAAAAAAAAATGTTAATTATAATTTTATTCGTTTTACATACGATTATTTCGAATAATGTATTTTTAAATGATAAATTTTTCGTCCCAATTTATGAGACTGCTAGAGGCTCCGACTGTTATAGTTTTTTTTTTGGCCTGAAGGAACCTCTACATTGCGAAGTAATTTTTAAGGGTGAATGTGGTGCGACGATTTATTAGAGGTGTTTTTGGTTCGGCTCACGGGCAACGATGGTGTGTAATCAAAGCACGACAAAACACGTAATAATTCAACGTTTACGAGTCGATTTTTCAACGCCGCATCGATGATATACCTAGGCTAATTATTTTCTCATAAAGTCATTCTTGCCAAGGTAATAATTACACGGTAGCATTTTGACATGTATCTAAATAATACATTAGTTTGGCTTTCTCGTTTATACTTTTACGACGTTCTTTATACTTAGTAAGTACGTGCGTCGAGATACTGATGAATGAATTTTGTACGTAAGAGGTATCCGTTGGGCGAGTATTTCATTGCTTAAAGTGGCTGTTAAAAGGAAATTATTTATTAAGCTAATTTACAGGTGCTACTAAGGCTAAATAATGAAACGATTTTTCGCTGCGGCCATAGCATATGATGGGTATTATTTTAAGCGGTATTTTTCACGTAGTCATTGGCCTCCCGCTATGGATATGCGGTTGTGATTGTTTTTTCGCTATGATCGAGACGTCTTGAAATGGAAATTTGGTAATTAAACGTGTCGCAATGGAGATGTATTTTTGCGCGTTTTAAATGATCCGTGTGATGGATCATTTGTCTTTGAATGAGAACGTGTTTTAGCTGGCACGAATGCATTTAGTTGGTTACGTGTACTTATTGTCGGCGATTTATACGATTATTTCTCCCTCTGGTGAACAGATTTTTAAATGTGGTTTGATGGATAGAATAATACTGTTGTTGATTTTTGGTCTCCGTTAGTTCTAAATGTGAACGGTTTCGATTTGGAGATTCGAGAGTATAATATAATAGTTATATATGCCATTAAAAAACTTCAAAAAAGTTTAAAAAACTTGCCAATCTCGAAACAAAAAAAAAAGACAAAAGAACATATTAAATAAAATCATTAGAGCAGAGAAGAAAGTGGATGTACGTGTATTTGGTGCAAGAAGGGGTATGTATGGTGGGGTGGTGACACGGGATTTATTATCTTAAATTTAAAAGGAGAGTTTTTTTTTTTTTTTTTTTTTTATTTATTTATTGACGCCTTGTACAGCGCTGGGCTAGAGGCGTGTTTAAGTAGAGTTACAGGAGTGGGTATAAGGCGGTTGTGTGAAGGAAATTCAGTAAGTTAATTATAATGTATTTTCCTACAATTTTTTTATGGAGGGGAGGGGCGGTAGGTTTTTTATAATGTTAGAGTAACATGAAATAAAGTTACAATAAGCGATTATTTGTACTTTGTACAAAGTATACCTTTCGTAGTTGGGCAGTGTGAGGTAACGCTCAAATATATAAATATATGAATAAACAAATAAAAAAAGTAATGAAAAATATTTCAATATAAACATGGGCCAAGCCTTGCCAAGCTTTTATATAATTGTACATACATGTATATGAATATATATTTAGTATCTTGTGGCGCCCGTGCATATTTTGAACTATGAGGCGCCCAACCACATGCCGGGCACCACAAGGAAAGTGTCTTCTGAGGATTCCATATCGTACACTACAAGGTATATATACCATAAACTTCAGTATTTATAAGGGGTTTAATTTTTAATATATACATGTAGTCATTGTCGTGCCCACCCCTAAAACTTCAGCTGTGAACCCATGGGAGTGAGACGATCATTTTTTGATAGTTTTTAGCTTAAAAACCTTGTGGCGCCCGATTTTGGTACTACAACGTTAAAAACGGGCACCACTATGACTAAAATTATATCCATATATATATATGGAGATGTACTGCGGTAAAGGCAGTCCCAATATTGGATATGATAATATCAACCCGAGACTCGTTTTAATAATCCTAGGGCTGTATCGGGTCTCGGAGATTGTTTTAATATGTTAGAGGTCATTTCATTGCGAGTTGCATATCCAGGAGTTGTTTGGTAAACTTTTGCATGGGTCTCAGTAGCATATATGTATATATATGCCACTATCCTTGCCAGCCCTGGACGGTAGATATCAAACAGACGTTTTGAGACCCGGTCTTATTTAAAGAGCTAAAAATGCGTGCTTGAGCTTTTTGAAAACCACTTGAACATAGCATTTTAGGAACCTTTAGAGGAGTAAGAAAAATTCAAAATTCATGCATATGTTTGCAAATAATATGCAACGGTTTTTATGAGATACGCTTCAGATTTATTACTATCTTTGTCAGGCCCATGTGATTTCCCTAAAATACTAGCACCGTATCCTGGGCTTCCCAACGCTTGTATAAAATTGAAAGCTATACATATTCAAGCATGCTCATAAAACGTTGCAAGACCCTTTTTTTTCGTAAGTAGGTCCGGCTCGAAAATCCATTTTTTTTTTAAATTTCGAAAAATCAGGGATTGAAAATCTATAATTCTTCTAGTTTTTGATATTTTTTTTTTTTACTTCGAGTCCAAAAAAACAGCTCTTACTTTCATAAGATATTTAAAGAGTATTTTGAATTTTTTTGTTCATTTTATTTATCTAAACGATATAAAAATTACGTGTATTCTTCGGAACTCGAACAAAAAAGTGTGTGGAGTTTTCAAAGTATTTTGCATTCATCTTCAAGATAGCTTAATATAGATAGTAACAAAAAATGAAATACTTTGAGAACTCTTGAAAATTAAAAACAGGACATACTTCATTTCTCGAGTGTCAGAGAGCAACTATTGATCTCATAATAAGGTGCCTAGGTGCCTCCAGGAATTGTTATCTTGCAAATATGAGCCTGAAAAACCTGAGATATCCTAGCTAACTTTAACACTTGACCTCTTATAAAAGTAGTTCATATTATATGTAGGTGGACTCAGCGACTTCAGTTTTTAAGTATTTTTTAGCCAAAGGGTGTACGCTTTCAAACCCTTTAATAATATAGATCTACCTCCTCTCCTCAGTTATACCCAAACATTTGAAAAATGAGCTATATTACCCTCAGGTTCCTTATACATTGAATTCATCAATATTCTTTTGCTATTAATCATCAAGGAAAAAAAGGGTATCAGTTTTACGTTTTTAAATAAATTTTAAAAAATTTGAATCCACCAAGTACACAAGAACATGCTGATAATTGTTTTCTGTCTCAATCCATGGACCCAAAAAATTTTTGAATTTTTTAAAATTCAAATTTTTGGAATTTAAAAAAATAAAACTTGTGAACTTGAGCCCAAATGATGAGGGTGAGTATTTTTTAAATGGCTAGAAAATTTTAAGCATATACCATAATTGAGTTTATTTCCCAATTTATGATTTTGGGAAATTATCACAAAAGAAATTTCAACTTGAGTTATTTCGTTGTTTCTTCTTTCTGGTTCGTTTATAAAATCGCAATTTTTTTAAAAGCATTTTTCAATACTCTGGACACTCTCCGAACAAATATGTTATCTAGGTATTTATTTTTTCCTCTTGTTTTATACAAGTACTTATACTCTATACTCATATACGTATTCATGAATCATTATATCTACAAAATTAGGTATGAAGAAAGTAAATTTTGAATAAATTTTTAAAATATACTTGATCGCAAAAAATCGATTTTTTCACCGTTACGAAGAAACGGTGAGTTAAACTACCGCTTAGTCACCGTCACACTCGAGTTCTTCCATCGCAAACCATTATGACAGATTAACTAGATGTCGTCCATTTTAAACCCTTCCTTTTCCAACTCGACAATCGTCCATCGTATTTCAACACCTTTCTTTCAAATTTCCTACGCGATAGTAACCTACGTACCAAGAAAAGCCATCTAAGTACTCTCGTACATCTACCGAACCACACCAGCCGTCCAGTCACACACTGGTAAACCTGTTAACGAAGAATTCGAGTTATTAGTTGTTACAGGTTATGAAGGTTTAAAGCTTATACGGTTCGGACATTAACTGGTTGTGGTTGCCGCCGAGCGTGTACTGTGCCGGTAGCAGAAGCCTAAGAAGTTATTACTATGCAAATGAGAAGTAAAACTTATCGCGTTTAGGCGTGGCATTAATGAGCATTGATAAGGTGGGGTATAACTTACCAATGGTGGGTAACGCCATATTTCAATGGGTGGAGTGCGTTTACGGCGACGTTGTTTTTATATTTTTAATTCTCATTAAGTGTAGGTGACATCGAAAGAAAACACAGATAGCGTGCTTGACGAGTATTACGTAAAAACCGCGATTATTAGCGGCTCGCCACGCGGTCGCTGCCCGCAAAATGGGAAATTTAATTTTTTTAATTGTACCGATTTTTCGGCGTGTCCGAGGTATTTTTATTTATCGCTGTTTGCCGAGTTAAGGGTTTCCAGACACGAATGCATCCGTAGGGTAAGGCCTATTGAACGGAAGGGTTTTGTCGGAGTTTTTGCATATTTTTTCGGTTTTAGGATTTCTTTCATCGGTTTGGCTTTACTGGATACGATTCTTTTATTCGTGATAATTATCTTGTAACATGTTATAACCAGTGGTCAACGCCCTACCATCGCATTAAGGAAACAGGGGGACTTTTAGGTGATTGAGTTCTTCACTTTAATTAATACTACGACCACCTCTCCCAAATTGTAAATGTTGGATAGGTTTTTGGTTTTCAAAATATTTTTTGTTTTTGTGTAGGCAAAAGAATTTATGAATTCAAATTTTTTTATTTTTCTATTTTTAATTTCAATGAATTTTGACTTTTTCTTTTGAATGAATTTTGAACAAGAGGTGTACTATTTGAGTGAATAGATTCACATTTTTCCACTTCAAACGTTGATTATTTAAATTCTAAAGTATTATTTTATTTACAGTATACACAAATCAAGATTGTCGGCAGGGAGGAGGGAAGAAGGTAAGTTGTCCCAGATCCAGATACTTCAAAAAAGTCACCTTACTTTTAGATATGGAAAAACTTTCAAAAACAAAAAAAAAAGGTGATATTTCAAAAATGAAAAATTATATGAAACAAGGGAAAAGTGATTTGAACAAATCTTCATAAATTACCTAATTGTCCAATAGTGAAAACACGAAGAAATTTTTTAAAATTGAAAAAATTCTTTAAAAACTGAATAATATCAAAAAATGCATAAATTATTCATCACAAATGAAAATATTTCAAAAATAAAAAATTATACAAAATTCTAAATCTTCTAAATTTTCTCTGAAATTAAATTAGCGGATAATATGAACTAAAAGTTTTCCAGACCTCATAAAAAATGTTGAATGTCCAAAAATAGCCCAGGCGACAATATGACCAAAATTTGGAGAAAAATGAAAAGAATTGCTGCCAAGCTGCAACATAGTTTATGCAACATCTCGAAACTCTCCTTATCATATTCTAAGAAGGTACCTTGCAAATTGATAATTTCATCTAGTATGATGAATATGCAGAGTACAATACCGAATTCTGTTACATATTATCGACATAAAACTCGAATAAATATTAGTGGAATTGTGTAAAAATTGCAAGTTTAAAACCTCTTTTTAAAAATCACTTTAATAGATTTAAAGTTCTTACTTACAGCACAACTGCATGACTAATTGCTAATGAATCTTGTAATGTGTGCTGAAGCTATGAGATCATATCCCAAAATATACCAGAGAATGGAAGTTGAAACTATATGAGTCAAATTATAATGGAATCCTATTTATGACCCTTCCCTCTTTCTTTTCAAACTTGAATGTTCAAATTTATGGGGTTTATGAGTTTTGTGAGCATTCTTGTGAAAATGAAGTAAAATATTGTCCATGCTAAAATCTTAATGTTATTTTTCATTATTGCATCTCTTTTTTTGAAGTTACCAAAAAGTTATGATAAAAAATAATACAACGTTAGATTTCTGAAAAAATGGATTAATACTGAATGAAAACATCTTTTGTGAATTTGATATACCTACAACGTGATTTGTTATTAGCTGAGTTTTTAACTTGAAAACGATAGCTATTACAGCCTACCTGATTTGGGAAGGGGAGGGTGAGGTCTTTAAATATTTGTGTTTCAGACCATTTGTAATCATCTGACAATTGTCCAACTTTTTGGTATATAATATATTTTTCCCCAAGCGTAGTGCCGGCGGGTATTCATGAAATTTACTCAAAATTTGGTGAGAGATTCTTCTTAAATATACAAAAAAAAAAGATTTTTTGTTTTTTCGATAAAATTCAAAATGGCGGGTCACTTAAATTTTGAGGGAGGCTGAAGAAGTGGTAAATAGCTTAGATTTTTTGTTTTTGATCTCATATGAAAGTAAGAGTCACGGACACCAATGTTTCATAATTTCAGCTTCTTGAATGCATTTGGAAGGGAGTTAGAGCAAAAAACGGCTTTTTGAGGAAGTTCTAAGTCATGAAATTTCTTGAATCTTCATATCACTTCACCAAATTGACCTAGAAAAGCGAAAGTTTGTAAGTAGTGTTAGTCGGTGACCAGAATATGAACTTTTAAATTTGGATCAAAATGGGTACAAAATGGCGGATTATCAAAATTTGAGTAGAGCTTGAGGAGCCTCAAATTAGTAAAAATGTAAATAATATGAACTCATATGATTATTGGTGATAAGAAGTATATTATATCCCGAACTCATCTACATTCTTGTAGTTGTGGGGGAAAGGGGGGGGGGAGAAAGAGGAGCTATCAACCTCAAAATGCGATTATGATACAGAAAAGTTCGAAAATTTTTTATTGCCGTGTCAAATGATAAAATGAGTCCAATTGACTAATTCATTCGGATTTTTGCTTCCCAAGTGAATTAGTTAGAGAGTTAGAGCAAAAATCCGCTTTTGTAGGGGAGATGGCTGCAAGAAATTTCATGAATCTTCCATATCTCGCCGCTAAATTGACCTAGAAAAGTCAAACTTCGTGATTCGTGTATAGAGTTACTTTTAAATGCAACTAAAATTTGAAAAAAATTGTTTTAAAATTTAATTACACCTATGAGAAATTTTCAAACCTAAAATTTATATCTCTGGTCCTCTCCGGAACATGCTCTGGGGGAAATTTGCCCCTTTGCCTCTCTTTCCCGGTTTTTGTTAAGGGTTCGAGCATTGGTTTAGTTATGTGCAAATTTAAATCAGTTCTTTAAAAATTCAGCTCCAGTAATGAGGCATGGCTACTTACTTTTTTCCCTGCCTTGCAAAAAATTTAGTTCATGATCTTTGAAGCCTTCTACTCGAAGTGGAGAGTATTGCAATGTTATTTACCACTCTTCAACTTTAATTCTCATTCATTACTAATATTTTAAAGAATAAACCAATTTCCTAGCCCATTTTGGAAAGTAGTTATAAAGCTAGTAAGGCATGAAAGTATGAAATTGTCCAAAACACTTTTTTGATAAGTAAATCAATTCTAAAATATGCTACTGAAAACAGTGCGATGACTATGGCTTTCAACTTTGGAGAAGATGTACTTTCATCCTTTTGTTGAGAAATTTCGATTTCTGCGTGTCAGATAGGCTTACACATTTCAATGAACACTAATGTACTAAAAATGTATATTAACATTAAAATTGTAGTTACACCACTTCTCCTCCTCCCCTCTCCTGAACTGAAATGAATAAAATTGTTCAACAATGAAGATAAGACTGGAGACAATTTTTTTCAAGTGATAAAAATTCCAAAATTGAGAAATACCAAAAATGAAAAATTACTAAAAAAAAAAATTTCAAACAATTTTTCAAAGCCAAAAATCAAAAAATGTTTAAGATCTGAAAATCAAAAATTTTATAATTTTTGTCGAAAAATTTAATCGAAGACCTATTTAATCAGTTTTGCCCCAGGTCCAATCACAGCTCTCGTTGGCCCTGATTCTAGTATACTGAAATATACAACATGGAAGAATTTTATCATGGCCGATTGTTGAGTCATGTAACCTTCCTTCATTACCATTTTCTTATGTTTTTGTTAATAACAAACAAAATTTAAGTTTCTTTTCTTTATTTGGTTATCTATCTGACATCTGAGTGAAATTACATATAGGTAATTATTAAATATATACCCCTACTCATTCAACAAACGATTTAGAGTAAAAAAGACAAATATTTTTATCCAAGTAGAAGTTAACCTAAAAAAAAAAAAAAAAACCTTGAGGTGTTAGAAAATAAAAAACACCTTAAAAGGTATAATCCGTAGAAACGCAGCAACTAGATAATAGATATTTTTTTATGTCTGTGGGGCATATGTTTCATAATAATAGTTGTACAAAACATTTCGTCAAAATTTAACCAAACAATGAAAACAACTTCTCGAAGGTTTTCGCCCATTCCATCCTTTATATGGACTATTAGATCTAGTTACCTTATAATTTACTTATTGGTAAAATTTCTCAACTCCTGCATAAAAATTATCTATAATAATTAAATGCTTCATATTTTACATTTAAAATTGCCTATTTAAGGCACAGTCCTCATTAAAATTTATTACAGACGAGTGAAAAATCGCAATTAAAATGGAAAAGTGCATTTAAAAATTTCTAGCTAATTTAAATCGCACTCATTTCAATATCAAAGGAATGCACCGCGATGCATAATTGCACCAAGTGAATGCTATTTTTTAATGGAATTATTCAACGGATGCGTTTCATTACGTGTGAAATTCGCATACACAGATTGATGGCGTTGGTGGTATACGTAATGGTTATTTTGTGTATTTATTTAAATCCGCGAGTAGGTACGAGGAAAATAATTGAGACGAATCTATTTCCATCATGAAACATGAAGCGTTTATGAGCGACGTGGAAAAAAAATTTATTATATAATTTCAGGACTTCAAGGTGACTTTGTTCCAAATATGTAAGCTTTCGTTTTTAGTTTCCTTTCGCGATAATCTGCATACGAAGACCTCCAATTTAATGGCCTCTTCGAGCAACCAGCAATTTACCGTAATAAAAGAAAAATGCTGTCGATTTCTAAGCGAAAGAAAATTTCATTAGTGGGAAAATTCCGGCAGCGGATTTTTAATTAAAAATGAAAAATGATCGATTGCACGTCCAGATAAAAAATTCACCATTATTTTAAATATATTACAGCGCTAATGACGGTAATTATAGTGAAAATAAAATTTCGTGTCACGCAAATTTTCAAGCGTATTATTCAAGTGTAATTATCGAAATTGAGTTTTTACTGAAGAATTTTCAAAAACCATGATTATAAATTTACCATTCAAAGTTGTCATATTATACGTTAGTGGGTGTATTTTACGAATTATTTTTTGGTCATAGCCGTGCATACTTGGATATGAAATAAAATTCACACTATACAGATTACCTGCCCATATTACTTCAATATATTTATATTTTCAAAAATAAAATTAGTCGTTAATGATTTCTGTTTCAGGTAATTTTTTTTTTAATCGACAATACGAGGGGATCATTATTGTATCATTGTTCTTATATACTTGTCTGGTTTGTGAATGAATATAGACTGTGCAAAGAGAAAGAAAATTGAAATCCGATTTCATACTCATTTTGAAATCTTCATTGAAAACACCAACCTTGTCGCCGCTGTCTTACGCTTCATTGAACTTCTAAAATTCCACTAATAATCACCTATAACATACTCAAGTCCGAAACATGTACTTTTCATTTTCTCATGATCATTAAGTGCCCCGTGGCTCCATCCAGCTTACTCTCAACCAATTTACCAAAATTGAAATCCATATTTTTTTCCAAATAACTCGACCTTGTCTGTATACAAGGCAATCCAAGCAGTCTACGACCTACACATTGAAGCAGAGCAAAAAACTCAATTGTGACGTCACTGTTCGTGTATTCTTTTATGTTTTGTTTGTCGCACATTTACGTATGCGAGAGATGGCCTGTAACGGATTTCGAAACAGAATGTCTGTAATTAGCGACAATCAGTTCAGGTATACCGGGTAAATACGGAATTGCTAATTCATTTTAGTTTTGACTAATTTATGTGTTAGTAGTGTGAGTCATTAGGTAAAGAATTAGGTAGTTTAAATGTGGGAATGTATTTCGTAATGTGTATGGCGCTTCGTAAGCCACTTATGATTTCCACGAAAGCGAAATTACTTTATGCAATCGTCTAGCGAGGTTGAGCGGTTTTTGGAAAGTATCGAAATATTTGGACGGTTTGACGCCGCTTCGAGGTGTATTTTTTTGCCAGGAAAATGAAAAAAAATATACGTATTTTTTCATATCTTCTCCTTGTAACTCAGGACTGTAGCTTAGAGTTTACTCAGAGAAAAATGAGAGTGGTTTACCTCTTGTATAATAATAAGACTTTTGCGTATAATTTTGAGCGAATTTTCTCAAATGGAAATAAAAATATCTGTGAAAAAGAAGTGATGAGTACCGTGAGAGTCTCTCCAGCTTCTTTTAAAATTTGAATGAATTGTCATTATGAGATGAATTACATTCTGAAAGAGTATTCTAGATTGAAAGTAAATATAGACTTACCTAAGCATTAAGATTTTAATTCATTTTCTTTGCTCATATTGACGTAATCCCATATAAAAAGCTCAAGATGATGTCAATATGAGTTACATGAATTCCAGAAGTTGTGGTCGCCAGTACGATGTGTGTTAACCTGCTTCAGTAAGTCTATCCGTTTAGTTTACAGCATAAGAGCAACTTCTAACCTAATTTTGAGCAATTTTGTCATCCAAGCTCCTTTATATTGCGAAATAGGTTAAAAAAATATGCATAAAGGTCTCAAGCGCAAGGATATAGACTATGCAGACTAGCCATATTATCTTCTCATTCTTAAATCAGGTAGGCTGTAATAACTATAGTTTTTATTGAAAACATAGTTTGACTGTCCGAAATGAGTGGAAATGAGAAGGGAAAAAAGGTAGCGAATGTTAATTTGTTTTTTTTTTTTTTTTTTTTTTAATTATTTGATTATTTATCACTTTTAAATTTTGTATTTTCTTTGTTCCAAATTTTTTTCAGCCTCACCCTTTTTTTTTGAGAAATTCAATTATTCAATTTATGTAATAAAATTATATCGAAGGAGTTGCTATTTTGTATAAATTTATAATAATTTATGAAATCATTAAATAATTTTTTATTTCAAAATTAAATAGAAAAATTTTAAATGATTAAATTGAGCTATTAAAAAAAATATGTATATATACATAAAAACCATATAAACCGAGATCATTTCTATATATACACAGTTATTGTGAGATCATGAAATCCGTTTGCCGGATCTCGCAACGTTTTATATAGCGCACGTTATTTGTGAAATCCACTACATCGTATAGACAAGTTTTCAGCCGGATCTCGGTTTAGCTATGATTTGCGTACGGATATATTTTGTATATTTCTCATATATTCGACAGTGAAAGCGAGATGTGCCTAATTTTCTACTCGTCTTTATATCAACAGCGCAGAGAGAGATCCGGCGTTGATACAAATGGTTACTTGGGCGTCTAATGAGCCTTTATTTTTTTTGTTGTTCATCAACATTTTTGAAAAGCGTGCATCATAAATAATTTAAACTTTTCATTTTCACATGCTGTTTTTTTGAAAATTTTTGCACCAAAAAACTGTATTTATCATCCTAATCACAAATCTGGCAAAATCTTAAATCGGATCTCGCAATCACTGTGTATATAATGGATCTCGCAATAATACATTAACAACTATATATGTATATATAAATATGTATGCCACTATCTTTGTGAGTCCCTGGACCGTAGACGTTCCGAGACCCGGCCTTATTTAAAGAGCTATAGATACCCGCGTGAGCTTTTTGGAAACCACTTGAACATAGCATATTAGGAACCTTTCGAAGGGTCAGAATGATTCAATATTCATGCATACGAATGATATGCAACGGTTCTTATAAGATACATTTCAGAGTTACTACTATTCTTGTCAGGCCCAGATGGGTCTACCTAAGATAGCAGCATATCCAGGGCTTCCCACCGTTTGTATAAAACTGAAAGCTATATACGCTCAAATATACACACTAAACGTTGCGAGAACCAAAAAAAGTCTCGCAACGTAGGATCCCGTCTCGGAAGGATAGTGACATTTCCAAGATTGGGCCTGACTTTACCGTACCATAGCAAATTACCTATTTATATATATTTATTAACTTCATAATAAGTTAATTATTTCTTCGTTTATTAAAAACATAATTCAATTTAAAGAAATAAATATTTATTTTAAATAAATTTTGCTCAATGATTAATTGAATAGATGCAATTATTTGTACTAAAGTAGCACAATAATTTGTATTTTAATTGGATAATAGAATGAATTAATAAATAAATAAAAAATAATCTTTATTTAATTTATATTTAAAACTTAATTTTTAATTTAAGAACATTAATCAATATTAACAGACAAAAAGACCTTAAATATTTTTTATAGAATTTTTTTTTTGGAATAAATTTGATAGAAAAATTTATTAAATAATTATTTTATAAATGTAAAAAAAAAAATACCCCTCATGTAGAAGGCGCCTGGGTAAATGACGTAGTAATTTCCCATATTGCTACGAATACAAGTAGCTTTGTGTAAAAGGCACTAGCTTCCTCTGACGTGCGTTGTTTACATCGACGGAGTGGGGACATGCAACGTATCTATAAATACTGGTGCACTCACCAATGCTGGGCAGTTGTGAAATAGCTTTCAATGTGTATCCAGTTGAAATTATACAAGTTATTTTAACGACTTTTGTGTTTTCCTTTTTTCTGTATATATATAATTATAATTTATTTTAAATTAATAAAAAAGTCATATGCTAATATGTTTCTTCGATATTAATTTTTTTTTCTATTGTTATACCTTACCTACCATACATTACCTACCTATCTTTTCTATTTCCTATATTGCTTAATGTTATACCTACCTCTATATTGTACCTACTAACTAATTCTATAATATGTATGTTATACCTACTTATAAACCTTACTAATTCTGTGTTATACTATCAATTTTGGCTTATCTTGATTAAGTTATCTTTTCGAGTTTCCTGTTTTTTTTTTTTTTTTTTTTTTTTTTTAATATCACTTTAATTTTAATTTGAACGTTTTACTTTATTTTAGCTTAACTGAACTTCCTGTTTTTGTTATGAACTTACTGATAAGACAATTTATTTCCTGTTATTGTTTTTCACAATTTTAGGCTTATCTTTTATTAACTGATAAGAAAGTAGCATAAAATGAAAAGAAATGCGCTAAAAAAACAGTTCTAGAAAATATAACTTGATAAGCAGTTCATCTATTCCAATTGTAAAATGTAAAGTTGAGTTAGATAATGAAGAGTTAAAATTGTGCTGTTCGTGTTTGTTCGTGTGTTGCATAATACATGCTATAATAAGAATAAATTTTCAAAAATGACCAACGTTAAAACATATTTTAAATACATTTTTTGATTTATCAATTGGTCCGTTATGTGCAATGAAAAAAAAAAGAAAGAAAAACAGTAGGCTAGAATAGTATAACTAGGTTTGAAATAACAAGAATATTACCTAGTATGAATTATATATGTATGTATATCATCAAACTCGACGCTAAATATCATTATATCGCATTAAAATCGCGCCACCACTAGATGTCAACGTATCTCCAATTCGACTAATTTAATTGCCTTGCATGTAGGTAGATTGACATTCCAATCAATTTATTTAAAAAATACGCATTGCGGACTATAACTTCGCATGGGTAGTTGGGTACACTTTCGTGTCAACTCCCCGCTGTAATTGCACCGTCGAACAAATGGCCACCAAACGCCACCCAACGGCAGTGTGGCTTGAAAACGTTGACGGCGGTTTTAAAAATTGCGGTCGCTGGTATATAAATTGCCAGCGTACACGAATAATTACCAAGATGTATTTTTCCGAATGGAAATCTTAATAACGATTCGCCGTCGATTACGTTGCATCTTTAGAATCACTGATTGAAAGAGTGACCGCAACGTAAACGATCGTGTCAATGTTTCAGATGCTATTTCTTAATTACACACGTTGAATGTATTTTATTAGTATTGATTGTGTGGTAAACACGCGGAAAGCCGGAGATTACCTCGGGTTAATTTGAATTTTTTATTTACGACCGAAAAATTTTCAACGCGATCCGAACATTTCGCGTGCTTTACGAGGTGTAACTAATTCTTTATTTTGATCGTATACGTATACCGAATAAATTACCTCTATTACCGATACTACTGAATTGGTGAAAAATTCATCACCTACAATGTAAGATTTTTTATCGTGTTGCAGGAATGATGGGTATCGAAAAAGTGAACACTGTTGGCAACGAATGCTCGACGAATAGGTAAGTGTGGTGTTTTAAATATTCCCTTCTCGTATATTATACGATCGTATGTATACGTAAACGAGCATGGTAATAATTTCCACCACCGAAGTCTCATCGTACCATTGAAGCAACGTACAAACGTATACAGAAAGTTGTTCGTTTTTAATTTCAACTCGAAAACTGACTAAATGACGTAATGATAAGGTCAGCATGAGGTCTGGGAGAACGACTTATAAGACTACCCGCTGAGCAGAACGTTGTTTTATATTACATTCGGATGATTTACCGATACTAGTTCCGAACATTGTACACTGTGTTACGCTGTTGTGCATTCCACCTTCTTGGAAATAACCAAAAAACCAATTCCAAATAGCCGAACTTGGCTTGACCCGGGCCCGGATTAACTTTAATGGAGGTTCTGTGAAGATCGCCAGAGAAATTTTCAAATCGATTTTCGATGAAATATGCGAAATTTATACACCATCGATATTTTTCAATTATCGAAATCTTATCAACCGTTACATAGAATCGATATAAATTTCATTTTATGTCGCTACAATCGCGAATTTTTTTCATTAATAATTCAATTTCCGTATGCCAAATGGAGCGGGTAAAATGAAATTTTCTCTTAAGTAGGTAAAGACAATGTTGTACAGTGTCATTCGAGTTATAAATCAAAACGCCTTGATATCAATGCGGAGCTCGCTGCGAACCGTTCGCCGATCACCTTTGAAATAAAAGACTAATTGATAAGTAAAACCGCGTTCGACAAGATTTATTAATTTTTTTTCTTCCATCGTGAGAGTTGAAACTGGAAAGTGGTTACTTAGTATTTCATTAAGCGTTACATATACTTTATAGGCCTATACCTTGTATTGCATTAAGACATATGCATGTAAGATTATCCGGAAAAAAGGTGTCGTTGAAAGGATGTGGGTAGAGGATGACGTTTTGAGTGGTTATTTGAATTCCCTCTACTTGTAAAGTTCATTTTTAAATGCCTTTTTTTCTTTTAATGACGGAAAAAGCAGCAGGCCATTTTGTATCTTATAACTGTTTCAAAATGGCCGCTTAATTAATGTAATATGATTCACCTGAGAAAGCAGGATGTTACTAATATGGAGTGGTAAGTGTGTGCTACTCAAATGACGAAATTTACGCTTGTTTCTTTGAATATAGAAAAAATTGGGTAGTAATTTCGTGACTAAAAATTTAATTGGAATGAATATATAAAGATTTATAGGAAACAGGTAACATGAAGATTTAACTAGTTGCATCGCAAAACATATCTTTCTATTTTCCTCAAAAATTAGTAGTTACGAGTAAGCAGAATCCGGAAGGTTGAAGAGACCTTGTTGAGATTTTTGTTGGAAAATTAATAGCCAAGTTCAAAGTATTGATGACCGTACTACTGTGAGGTGTAAATCCTCGAACAATATTCAGGGAGACCAATTCTTAAATCACGTATTGTTAATATTTCATGAAATACTCATTTATTGAAAATACGCGGTGCCTACCAGACTAAATGATAGGAAGAGAAAAGAGTAGGCAAAGTTTCGCTTTTTCAAGTAGTATCGAGGCACCTAGCATAATGGTGGCAAAATGACTCCTAAAAAAAACATAACGAAGCATTTTTGCCCTCAGACTTGCTGGGAACATGTTCTAAAATGGGGATAAATAGTTTGAATAATTTATTTTCGGGCACTTTGAATATCACAACTTTGCTTAATTCGCAACAAAAATCTGTCATATTTTGTATCTAAATTCTTAAAAAGATGAAATTAAACCCATACCATATGGGCGCTCATAAATTACTTATTTATTACTTGTTTTTAGAAATTTTGAAAATTGGTGCTTTTCAAAAAAATTTTACAACCGTGAATTTTGAAAAAAAAAGACGTAAAAATTTTTTCAGTCTTTTTAACAATAAGTTTTAGACCCAAAAAATCAAATTATACCCAACAATAATTTTTTTAAATTTTTAAATTTTTTGAATAATTTATTCTTTTGTGATGGAAGTTTGAGGATTAGGGTCAAGTTTGAAAATTAAAAAAAAAAAAAAAATTATTAACGAGAAAATTTTTTGCACTCTTTAAGTTATGTACCCAACTACCTATACACTGTGTCTAACTGATTTTAGCACCCCACAGTTTGCAGCTCTATTAAAAACAACTTTTTTTTTTAACTGAAGAATACATTAGAAAACTTTAGTAAGGAATCAGTTTAATATTTCAATATCCAAGAGTTTCACATTCAAAGTCGAAAAGTTTAAATTAAATTTCAAATAAAAGTTCCTTCTTGATTTAATGGGGTACTGAGATTAGTTAGACACTGGGTATGCATGTAAGTATGCTTTAACAACCAGAATAAACTCAAACTATAATCTCTCCTACGCTGTCCACGTGCCTCTAGCCATTCGGATGTGTACACGGCACTATTAATAAAAAATAAAAAAAATAAATTTTTAAAAATTCAAACTTTCAGTTTCTTTGATATTTGTGGACTAACAATTATATACTATTTATACTCGTACATATTTTTTTCTTTCTTATGCCATGATCATGTACTTCTGTTTAGACCAAAGGTATACGATGAACTGTAGGCTTAAGACAGTCTCATCTATTTCAGAAACGTTATTAGGAATGGAAAGGTAGCAGTAGCTTAATCACAGGGAGGCTAGGGTAGTCAATGACTTCCCCATTGGTTTTTACAAGAATTCAAAACAAATTTTAAGAATTCAGAAGCTATCAAAAAATATAGTAGGAGAAAATGTTGAATCAAAGTAACTAAGAATAATCAAAAAGTAAAGTATTTTTGTCCCCCTAACTTCCGGTTCCTCGAAAAAAATTCTGGTCATGCCGCTGAGAAGTAATCTTCTTGTTATTAACTTTATTACTGATGTCAGGTTGGTCAGTTAATTTTCCGAAAATAGCTATAGTGTTTGCATAAAAGGGGTATCCGAGTAAACCTGGGTAGCGGGGGGAAAGGTGGATTCTTCCCGGCCCGAATTTTTCTGATCCTTGGGCAATATAATATTACTTCTGAGGATAGGAAACTTTCAATGTACCTACCAACAATTTGATAAAAAATTATGAAATTTTTGAAGTTTTTCTTCATCATGGGAAAGATGAATATTTATCTATAGGTCTGAAGTTTTTTGAACATAATTATGTTGATTACATTTGACAACTTTCTATACTCCCTCACTTATTCATTAATTTTCTGACAAAAATGCTACTACCATGACAGTATTATGCCTTCTTTAAGGGTAGAAATATCGTTGTAATAACTGATAGATTTTTTACTAACAAAAAAGAGGACAAGAATCTTTCAAACGAAAAAATTCCAGTGATATTCTTTTATGATATGGTACGTATTTATCTATAGTGTCTAATCAAGGGCATAAATTTTTTGAGTGTATGCTATTGGCTTGGTCTCATCATTTTTTATACTTTCTTATTTAATTTTGATTTTCAAAAAAAAAAAAAAAATTAAAAATTATTGAAAAATTGCCAACGCCTCCCCGGCTTCTCTTATACATATTTAATTATCTTTGTATGTATTGAGGGGAGGAGGAGGGAAGGTGAAACTGATTTTATTGATTCCACGCCTACAAACATTAATTTTATTATTCATCAAAGAATTGATTAATCATTTTTGATTGAATTCTCAATTTCTCAACTTTTATAAAAAGTATAAATTTTCCTCATGGTGTATAGTTTAGAAATCAGCGCTCTAAAATAGAGATATGTATGAAAGAAATGTAGAAATTCGAGAACTAGATTAAACCACAGCATACAAATAATTTTTACGACATCCAATTTTTTGTTTGGGCGGCAATGGAGGGAACCACAATAAATTAATATGAATGAAATAAATTCCTGTTGAATATATAAAATATGTATTAAGTAAATAAAAGCTCAATATTTATCTTTTTTTCTGACATTTTCTTAATTTTTAGACAATTTTTTCCATAAGTGGGCTCGTGACTTTTTTTTATGTTTCAACGTTCATTTATTCTTGGCATTTTCCTTTCTGTGTACATAACTATGTATATTTTTTTCTAAAGCAAAAACTTACAATTCCCTGGCCCTGGGAGCTTCTTCCTTTCCTCTATTTCTCATTCTCATAGGTCTTGGATAGACGATCAGATACACTGATCAACCTATGCGGCTTCTATGATTATAATATACTTGGGAAATTTACGAAAGCGTTATAAAGCGACGAAAAGCTTGATGATCTTGTATGAAATTAGAAATATTGAATATTTTATCTTCATAATGCAAGCAATATTCGACATTTAAAAAAAAATTAATTTAATTTCTTTTTCCGTATTTCAATTTTTTTTGGCATAATTTTCACATTATGAAAATATAGTTTTATGTCTGTAAGGTAATGTCGCTATAAATATTAATAAAATCACTGCTCTGTGAATACTATGTATATACTTGGCTACATTTCCAAAGTTTATCAATTGATTTTAATTTTTATATTTGGCAAAAATTAATTATTAATTAGTATTTTCGCTTTATGCGTCCTTGTGTATTAAGTGTAAACCGTTATATTTCATATTGAATATGATTTTTGGCTCATGGTAATTTTTGAATTCATATGCATATTATGTGTTTATACATAGTGTTGACTGCTGATGTTGACCTATGATAGCTAATGTTTCCGTCTATATAATGAGATCTTTAGTATCTTGCAATAATGTGAACCGTTTCTTTATTATGTAATATTATTGCATATTAAATATATATATATTTTTATTTCACCAAAACTAAGTTGGTGGGTAACACTAACACAGGTATAGGTATGTTATGCAACTCACACATGCATATAAATTACACTGCAGTAATACCCTTATCTATTAACTTAATGGTTACAGAATCCCGTAATACATAATTTATAGGCTGTAAAATTGTCTCGACGAGCAACTACTCGTATTAATGAGACACATTTAAATTTTCCCCAAAAATTAGTGATGGCGAAAAGGAAATCGACCAGACAGACGTACTGTTTCATCCGCTCTAAACGATGCTCGTATTAACTAGGTACTAATTAATTTTTATATCGGTTTTATTATCGTTATTAATTTCATTTTATTATCTGCCGGTTCGATATCGGTGTAGACAGACACGTGTTATATATGAATTTCGTACACAAATAAAGGATATCCTACAGTAGGTACGATTTGTAATCACCTGTCGATCCTTGAAATTGTCTCAAGTTTATAGAAAAAAGCGCAACTTGGACATTAGGGGGTCGTGGTTTTTTTTATTAAAGTCAATTTGATGCGCTAGTATATCCACAATTTGTGAATATACTTACAGGATAATCCTAATTATTTAATGCATACGCGCACGGAATAAAATAATGATAAAAAATTAGAAACGAATTCGAACCATGGAACAGTGGTCAATCTTCTTTGTTTGTGTTTAGCACGCGTGTCCTAACTGTCAATCATCCGCGTACCCTGCGGCTTAGGTTTTTCTGTTTCATCCAAATGACTCTTTCGTTTGATTCGATCGTGTATAATAAAACTAACGCGATGAATTAAAATGAATAATCGTTGATTCGTTTTATATATTTAAGAAAATGAAAATCGTCACCGTAACTAATACGAAATAAGGAAGAATTTGGTCGTGGGAATAACGCAACGTATAATTTCGAGGTTTGTATTATAATACGAGCGCGGCAGCGTATTCGCGACACGAAATTCAAACTTTTCTCTTAATTTTATGGCTTTTCTTCGCGTGACGGCGGCCGACTTTGAAATATGATCCGGCACTGGTCACCGGCCAATGAGAGTTCGCAATATGGATTAATCTCATGTGCTATATTTGATGGGTTATTTAAAAAACCTTATTTACCTACGTGTTTGCACCTGCTGAGGTAAACGTGCGAGTGTGATCGCTGTAAATTAACGTACGACCGTTTCAAAGCAGTTTGTAGTGGTAAATCAATGTCAGTGATGAGTCGAACCAAATGCTTATCAATTTTGCACTTACTACCTGTGTAGCGTGGAGTGCGAGTGAAGTAGCTTTGCGAGCGTTTTAATGTAGCTGGTAAATAGCGATACCATTTTATGCGAGTATTTTTTGTGAAATAAATAAAAATATATCTTTCGTAATGAGTATTTAAACTGACTCATCGTGAAAGAGTACTGTCTAGAGATAAATCAAGTGTATTTGTAAAAAGTAATTTTAATTCTTGTATTTCTGTGTTTCAACATCGATGGCAAATATTTTATCTTTACTTACTACTTCTGTGTAATATTTCGAAACGAACGTTAGATATAGATATGAATTTATCCACCTTAAATGGGTTAAAATATCACTGGTAAAGAAATGGAGATATTATTGGATCATAGCCCCATAGTGTGGGATTTAAAAAAATGTTTCCAATTTTAAAAATCTGTTTCACCAAACCTAATTTAAAATATTAAATTATAATCTTATAATATTACTAAGACTGTTACGAATGTCATGAACAAACCTGCAGCTAAAACGTTTTTGGACTCTACAGATGGATTTTTTGGCGATATTGATCTTTCCGTTTTTTTTTTTTTTTTTGGTGGAAATAAAAAAAACATATTGATAAAAAATTAAAACAAAAAAAGAAATATTTGGCATATTTAATTTTTTTAATTATCGTAGAGCATTTTAATTTTTTAATTTTATGTATTTCTTTTATTCTTAAACATTATATTTGTTTCGATTTTTTCCTGAACATTTTTTCATTCATTAATTTTCATCAAATATATTTCACTTTTTATGTTTTTTTTTTTTTTTTTTGTTTCAACATTTTTTCATAAGTTTTTACATTGCTATTAGCTATAAAAATTTTTTCCAAATTATTAATCACTTTTTATCATTATTTTTTTTTTTAATTTTGTGTTTTTTTTTCTTCTTTTATTTTTAGACGCTTAAATTTTTTTCTGAATATTTTTTCATTCATTATTAATTTGTTTCATTTTTGAGTATTTTTTCATTTTTTTTTTTTTTTTTTTTTTTTTTGTAGCAAAACTTTCAACTTTTTTGCACCTACTTTGGAATTTTGGGCCTCCGGCGATTTTTTTGTCATACGCCGTGTTCAGCTCTGGGCTAGAGACGAGTTTATTTTATTATGGTTATTTTTTTTAAATGTTATTTTATTTTTTAAATAAGTGGGTTTTTTATCGATGAATTTTAATTTTTTTTTCTTTACCTACCTACCTATGTTAAAACAATAAAGACAACAAAATTTATTCAAAGATTTCTATGTTGAAAGATGAAATAAATCATATACAACTATATTGAGTCAGATAAAATGTGTTTGAAGTTCTTAGTCAGATTTATATAGTATATGGAAGTTCGGCTGGGGTGTTAAATCTTAACTGTTTTTAGTTTTTTTTTTTTCCAAAAAGTAACATTTTTAGTCATTTTCAAAAAGTAAGGACAAATAGATCTAATTTTCTGTTCGTTTACTCAAAACAGCCTGAATTTATGTTTTTTTTTGGACTACAGAAGCAAAATGTGTTCAACTTTTGTTCCGCAGGAATTCTATAAGTCTGAAGTTTTTGATGCTGACATATCTATACAAAGTCTTTTTGCAGCAAGAATTAATGTGATGTGTAGGTAAGCTTTGTGGAATAAAAATCGAGCATGTTCTCCTCTTACAGCCTACTTGATATAGAAAAGGGGGAGGGGAGGAGAGGGAGATCTTCAAATTTTTGCGTTTCAAAGCATTTGTAATCAGCTGGCAAATATCCAACTTTTTGGTACATACGTATACCATGCGCTCAAGTGATTTGGGTTCAATCAGGGAAAAAAATCTTTCTCCAGTTCCTTACAATTGATTTTTTCAAATGCAAAGAAATTGTAATACAGTCGAATTGAATTTATCAGCCTCAAATTCATTGAAGTTATTTTAAAAATAATTTCTAAATTAGAAATTGTAGTTTAACTCATTATTATATCAACAAACTGAGATTTTTTCGCTGGTCGAACTCAGATCACATGGACACACGGTATATTTTCCTCCACGCGCAGCACCAGCGAGGTTTCATTAAATTCACTCAAAACTTAATGAGAGATTCTTCTTAGAAATGCAACGAAACTCTTTTTTTTGTTTTTTCGTCACAAGTGCATTTGAGGGGACTTCGAGCAGAAACCAGTTTTTTGAGGAAATTTTGTTTTTTGTGGCCAAAGCGTAGCGCCGGCGGGTATAGATGAAATTTGCTCATATTTTGGTGAGAGACTCTTCTTACAAATACGACAAAAGTACTTTTTTCTTTTTATGAAAAAATTCAAAATGGCGGATCTCTCAAATTTTGAGAGGTGCTGAAGAAAGGGAAAATGCCTCAAATTTTTTGTTTTTGATCTCATATGAAAAAGTGAGTCATGGAAACCAACATATCCAAATTTCAGCTTCGAAAGTGCATTTGGAGGGGAGTTAGAACAAAAAACGGATTTTTAAGAAAGTTTTGAGTCATAAAATTTCTCGGATCTTCCATATCTCCTCACTAAATAAATCTAGAAAGGTCAAAATTTGAGGGTGTGGTTAATTGGTGACCAGAATATAACCTCTTGAGTTTGGGTCAAAATGCATCCAAAATGGCGGATTATCAAAATTTGAGTAAAGCTTAAGGATCCTTAAGTGGGTAAAAATGTAATTAATATTAACTCATATGATTATTGGGGATAAGATGTATACTACATATATCCCCAATTCACTTCTATACATGATGTTGGAAGAGGAGAGGGAGGGGTTATCGAACTTGAAATGTGGTGGGGGTAGACGAGAGTTCGAAAGTTTTTTATTGCTATGTCATAATATGATGAAATGAGCTCAAGTGGCTACCTTATTCTGATTTTAGCTTCTCAAGTGAATTTGGAGGGGAGTTAGAGAAAAAAACGGTTTTTTGAAGGAGTTTTGAGTCATGAAAATCTTGGATCTTCCATACCTCTTCATCAAATCAACTTAGAAAGGTCAAGCTTCGTATGTAGAGTTCTTCTATGACTGAAATATGATCTCTTACTTTAGAGTCAAAATGGTCTACAATAACGAATCGTAATAATTTAAGGATAATTTGAAGAACCTCAAGTAGCTATAATCTGAGAAATACATGTTCATATACTTATTGCATGGCAAGAAATACTACATTTGTTTTAAATTTACCTTCTTATGTGATTATTAGGAGAGATAGGGTAGGGCTTTTCAGATTTAGTATTGGGTGCGTCTGTAGACATGATGGGTTAGCGAACTTATTTGCAAACCTGACCAAACCCCAATTAAAAACTCACCTCAATAATGCGGCATGACTACTTACATTTTTTTTGTTCAACTCAGTCGATGAGAAAATTTGGTCTATTCACCATACATCATCTCGCTCATAAACATAAAATGCTCCATTAGTAACGTAAAGATCGATTGTTAAAATTCAAAGTCCAAGATTTCCAGGGAAATCTATAGATGGATGAAATACATTACGTTTTCATTATAGTATAGTGGCACCGATCACTCGATCCAGCTAAATGACGAAATAATGTCTCGAAGCAAGACTGCATATAGGTAAAACAAATAATGACATAATGTCTCAAAAGAACAAAGAAACGTCAATAATGTCAATACACGTTTCCTATTGTCTCACGATGATATATTTACCGTTTATACTCATCTAGTCAATCTGAGCCGCTGGGCGCTGATTTTAAATACGACGCGATTTTTAATTCCTACTTTATTGTTTGAGCTCGTTGATGGGCATTTAAAAGGTACTCCAAGCGTCATATCATATAGGTAGGTATAAATTGGATATATAATTAAGAAGATAATTACGGTTGAAACAATACCCATTAACCAATACCAAGAAACTGATACCTTTCCAGTACCATCGCTAATACCAGAGAGACGAAAAAACTCCGAAGGTGTTGGTGACCATATGGATGAGTTCGGCGTTACGAAAATAAATTAAAAATGTTATCGTGATTGGTTTCACCGATGTTTCCAAGACACGCCTTAATAACCACTTATCGTCGGAGGTTAAAAAAAAACAGAATCAGAAAGGAGGATGAAAAAAGTACATACGAATTCTATACTTTTGGTAATTGTCGTTTCTAGCTTCTATTTTTTCTAATGTATAGACCGACGATATTTAATTATTGGAATAAAGTTTTTCAATAAGCGTGCCCGAATGACTTAAATTTATGCATCCTTCTTCCCTTTTTTTGGTGCGGAAGTTATGAAATATTCGAAGGCGAGTTTTAATAAGGCCGTTGATAAATTTTTTATAATTAAAAATATTATAAGGGATTCCAAATTACGAATTCGTTAGCGAGAACGAAGATTTAGAGGTATGCTTTTGAAACCCGGTGTGATGTCTTAATTAACTACCGTTTAACCAAACGTATATAATGAATCGAGTAACAAATGAATATTGTGCAGCAGAAGACACGTAATACAGGTATTTTGACAGTTTACTCGTACGTCGTACTATTATCTACACGTATAGCTCGTATACCAATACCTACCGGTGAAATAAAACATTATGTTAAACAAATTATCAAGATTTATGCCTTTCTTCCGAGATGGTGGTAATGATAAGATGGTTTAATCGAAGCAGCTCGTTCGAGTACAAATTTTCCACACTTATGATGGTGACTGAGCGTAAAATGTATCCTATCTGATGACAATATAATCCGGATGTGTAATTGGATAAGATTCTCGACTGGATTCCGAGTATAGGATACGGGCTTTCAGGTATCCCTTTTTGACCCACCAGCCACCAACGTGGCTTCCAGTCATTTGGTATATGGTAATCGTGATTGAAGAAGCCATTCTGTTTTACAAATAGGTAAAGTGGTACTGACTGCTGAAATCACGACGTATTATTTGAGGCTAAATGTCAACGCTATTATCGCTAAACATATATTTTCTTTTCACATCCTCAAGCAGCACTTAACAGAGTCGATTTGTTTCCAAACTCTTCCCATTTTCCTTCGTATACACTTTCTCATATACGGTGTCATAAATTGAATAAACGTGTAAATAAATGAAATAATATTATCTGCTTAAGTAAATACACTGATAAAGATAAATACAATGTGCATGTTATAGAATGAGTGAAAAACCATCCTACAAAAGGTAGCTGAGTAACTGTACAGTTTATACGTGTGTAATAGAATGTAGAAAAAAATTACATCTTCCTGTTAATACCGGTACAAAATTTCAACTGGTTTGGCTACTATATACTGAATAGTATATACAACCGTTTGAAACAAAATACTTCTCGAGTCACGAAGAAAAAAAAATTCGCAACGATAATAAAATTCGAAGCAACTTCGATTAATGTGTAAATTACCATGGCCAAGTGTAAACACCTCGAGGTGGTTTTTCTTATTTAACGACTCCGCAATGCATCCACGTGCAGTTGGTACGTGGTTTTTATTAATTACCAGCGATGACACGTTTGGCGAAAAGTTATATGGGTGTAGTGCGGTTTCGCTATTAGCCCAGTTTCCCTATAAAGCCCGAAAATTTTTCATCATAAAGGTATCTCGAGATTGCCGGTTTATTAAACTTTACCCGCGGTTTTCTGATTTGCGGCCACCTTATTCCATTAGATGCTGGTGGTTTATAATTTTCACTTAGGCGAGGATTGAGGTTTCAGAGGATTCAATTGGGTCGCCGGGTTGTTTGAAAAATTGACGAATTTTAGTGGTGTACAATTCGCCGTTGTAATTTCACCACGATGCTTGAAACGTTTTATGAAACTTCGCGTCCGGGGATTCAAAACTTGTTAAATAGTTTCGCGAGCTTCTAATTCAGTCGTAATTTTCCCTATAAGTTGGAGTGCGAGGGAATGAGAATTTTTTATTTTCTTCGCTTTGTGTTTCGTTTGTACATAGCTGGTGCTTCGTTTTGGTTACATTATTGTCACGGGGAGGGGATAAGTCGAAAGGTGAGATAAAACGGTTGGCATTTTCTTCGAAAATATTTCCTTTCTTTCATCAGCGTATTGTTGGAATCATGATGATATACCTCCCATACACTATACAAGTGATTTGTTTTGAACCAGCGCAAAAATCCCTATCTTCAGTGTTTCTTTAATAACAGCATAGAAAGACTAAAATTACAATTTTTAAATATAAAATTTTCATTTTTG
Organism: Phenacoccus solenopsis; assembly: GCA_009761765.1. NCBI lineage: Eukaryota > Metazoa > Arthropoda > Insecta > Hemiptera > Pseudococcidae > Phenacoccus > Phenacoccus solenopsis. The sequence goes on along the minus strand of CM019755.1, from coordinate 24,995,555 downwards.
ATATCTTAATAAATTTAATGACTATAATAAAATCATCATACTACATTGCTATCTCTTTATGATGAAAATATCAATTTAAAATAATTAAAAAAGGGATTTTTGGGCTTATTGTTTAATCCAATTACTTCCATACACGGTTGAAATTTTAATAGGTATTTTATGATTTTTTTTTATTTTTTTATTTCCTAATATTTATTTCCAAAGAAAGTAAATCACCTTATGTCAGTTCTGTGGCAGAGCTACCACTCGCATTGAACATATATTATATAATATATCATTGTCCAGCTTCCCAAGGACACCGACCATTATTTATATATTATGGTGCCCAAATATTCCAGATAACAAAAAAATTAATCAAAAAAACCCTCACATTCCTTCATAAAACATTCTTGTTCCCTAAAATATAAAGTCCTGCCGAAGGATAATAGCTCTGGAAATCAATAATAAAACAAAAACCAAAAAAACGAATCAATATGTATAATATTAATTTTTATAACAAGAATTGAAGAAAAAAATATTGAAAAAAATAGTGGGGTAAATGTATGAGAAAATAAGTATTTAATGAAAAAAATTGAAAAAAATTCATAAGTGAAATTTAAATATCAATGAATTACGGGAGGGGGGCTCTGATTGTATTTTAATAGTATCACTATTTAAGAGTTTAATAATTGTATAAATATTCTTTAAATTACATTTTTTTATAAATTGGATGAATTGTGTTTTCATTATATTTTTGTCATTATTTTAATATTTTTAATTAGAAGAATAATTTAAAATTATAAAAATTATTCGCATTATTTGTTTTATATTTCCCGAGTACATATGTATAAACGCATATATTTTTAATAAATTGCCATTTTTTGTTTGGGACTTTCATAACTACACGATAGCATATTTTTTTCATGAAATTTAACATTAAGTTGAGAAATGAAGCAAAAAATTTACATTAATTTCTCACTTTTTCGTGGTTTAACTTTTCATTAATTAAAATTTTTTCGAAATTAAGTCTTATTCATGAAAAAAATGAGGAATAACATTTACTGCTCCCCTCCCCTCCTCTCTCCCCAAGGTTCATGCAGTGCACGTGCACGTTAATTTTTTATGCAATCGTTTGTTTAAATTAATATTAATTTTTCCATTATTTTAATTATGAATTATTTAATCGTGTATTATATTCTCCAACAATTTCATTTGCATCTTTTACATGAAAGAGTAGTTCAGAGTATTGGGATGAAAAGAAAATAAGCTTAATGTCTTTTTCAGTATTTTCGTGATGCATAATGAAAAGTTTATTTTGTTACCACGAAGACGTATCAAAATTTTGAAGGAAAAACTATTTCGATTTTTCTGTAGAATTTTGTGAACTTCGAATTCAAAGTATATCGCTGAGAATAGAAATTAAAAATTACTTTTTTTTTAGAAATATGTTCAGAATCTAAATATGTTTAACTTACGTTTTTACGATCTTATAGTTCAAATAAAAAAATGTTAATCTTCTCTTATGTGGATGTAATTTTTTTCATTTAATAATTTTTGTAGTTTCGTTTATAATCACTTGGGTTTTTTCTGCACTGTTTGGTGAGTGTTGAATTCTAGGGAACAAAGGGGAGAGTTCAAGATATTTTTGACGGTCTTTGAGTGGTTGATTATAGATTAAGATTATCGCTTATATTAAGAGATTCATATACTTAATATTGTAGAATATAGGGCATTGGTGAAAAATGTATTTGACTCTTATGGGGTTATTTTATGTAAAGTGTAAACTGGGCTTTCTCGAACATCAGTAAAAAGACAGTAGTGACTGAGTCTGGCCCCTCACGAATTTGATTAGTACCAATCTCTCCATAAAGCTCAGGTGTTTCTATTGCGATCTAAATTTTCTATGTAAATGTAGTTTTGTAGGACTTCGTGCGTAAGGAGATTGCCAAATTGACTTTAAAAGGTCCAAAAAAAAGGATTTCAAATTCTGATTAGTCGTGATAATACGTAGTATCGTTGTTGAGTCGGTTTATAGGTTACAAATGTTAAACTTGAAATGCAAAGTTCTTTGAAAAATGTCAATATCTTATTTCAGTGCTGATTTTAGGATCGTTACTTGTGAGGAGGGGTTTCAGTTCCATAAAGTCAAGTGGAAAAGATAGTAAATTGTTTAAATTGCCAAAACCAACCTCCCCCCCCCCTAAAACCAGCTATGTCTTATTTATTTTTTAGTTTAATAGATATATCTATATTTAAAGATTCACATAAGGCAGCTTCCCATTCTTCTGTTTTGTCTTAGAGATTGGGGGAAAAATTGGTTGTTTTATCTTTCTTATTTTAAGCTTCTTCTTCTTAACATTAAAATTCTTAATAAAAATAAAAATGAAATAAATAATAATCAGCATCAGTAAGCTGAAAAGTCATTTGTATAAATTCATCAAAATATGGATAAAATGGGATGTTAATAGAAAAACTAATGGAAATCATTAGAATTGAAAACATTTTTGAAATAATTAAATAATGGTATCAAAATGATGATAGAAAATCCTGATTAGGTTAAAAAAATTAACAGTAAGGATAAACAAAAAAAATCTTGAATAAGAAAAATTGTGAAAAAAAAAATATGACATGAGAAATAGAGAACTAAAAAGTGCTAAAAAAAATTAAAGTAAATACCCTGCAGAAATTCAATAAATGAACAAAAATAAAATAATTTGTAGCAGTCCACGGCACGATAAATTAAGAAAGAAATGAAAATAAAAATAATTATAATAAAAAAGGAAATATGTAAAATGAATAAAATAAGAAAAAAATTATAGGTCAAGTAATTTAAATGTTTTGAAGAAGTTATAGTTGAATGAAGTAATTAAAAAGGATTTTTTTTTAATTTCGGAATTTTAATAATAATAATAATAATAATAATTAAAAAAAAAACGAATTAAGATTTCAGATAATAAAAGGTATTTATTCATACTGATAACGCTTGAAGATAAACCTATGTCATTAAACTTGATTTGAATATGTATTAGAAAATATCACGCCTAAAGTTCCTTCATCATAAAAATAATAAAATAATCATTTTGGCGTGTAATATTATTGATAAAGAGTTTATCTATGGTGATAGCTATTTAAATTTAATTTTTATGCAATGTTTCACCTTCGCAATAAGTAGCTAAGTATCTACCTGAATTTTTTTTTCATAATAATTACTAATAAATTTATAGAATCCATTTCAAAAAACAATTGTGCAATGCTCTCCATTCATTCACAGCCCATATTTCTTTACATTTCTGTACACGTGTATATCTAGTTTAATAACCCCTGCGATTTAGATCAAAGTACTAAATACTTCGACAATTCGTCCGCAGATGGCGACTCCGTGAACAACTCGATCTAAACTCTATTTCCACGCATCGTTGAATGAACCTACCTGCGAAAGAGTTGAATCGCTTTGGGCGATGTTAATAAATCAATTTACGAATTTTAAATGATAAACATTTATAATTTCGCGGTTATGTGTATTCGTATAACGTACGTGAACTTATGCAATTGCGTTGATTAACTTTATTCAATATTTTGACGTGAACTTTTGGCGATATGGAAGTATAATGATGAAATACTATGTCACTTTTTTGTTTCTGAGGTCGCGAGTGTAATAACTATACGGCAAGAATTATGAAAAATAGCCGTTGTAATTTACGACGTCGCACCAAAATCGCGTCTCATTTAGATAGTTACAAATTCCTGAAAGCTATTCATTACCAAAAGAACATCTTACTCTTCAACGATCTTATAAATAATTAAAATGTCTTCTTTTCGTTAGTTTATTAATTTCGATATCCGACTATTATTTATCATAACAGGTGTAAATTTGACGTGTGTGCTTAGAAGAGTTTTTTTTGGGGAGAAGCACGAATCAGATGATAAGTATTAAGCGACATCTCAATAAATCAACGTTTTTCATATTCTCGTAATTTTTCAAATATCATCACGAACGAGCTATACATGGGGATTAGACTGGTAACTGGTTCTAAACGTATTCGATAATTTCTTCAATTCGGTTATCAAAATAAACTACTCGACGTTAAAATTAAGATAATTATTTGACGCCGGATTAGCCGCTCGTCTTAAAAATGTAAATTTCCAGACATGTTTTCCAAATCTCATTTGCATCGAAAATTAGCCAAACGGTTCGATCAAAATGTCTAGCAGCATATATCACCACATTTTCCATAACTGGTCTCCCTTCGAACGGGCTCGTGTACGCTTTTAAAAATTATTGAATAAGATGCGCATAAAATAGGTAATAATTTCCCATTCGTCGGATACTGATCCGAATACCTGATAAGCCATTTAGAATACCTTTATGTTACAATCGAACGTTAAAATCTCCAGATAAACTTATCGGTTTGCGAGATGTACATGTGTTCGGAGCTTAGTCATGCGTAGGTCTCGTATGCCGCATAAAAGATCGTGATATAATAATTTTAGTCGAGATTTTTTTTTTTTCTTTAAATCGTCTCGCGTGTATCGATACACGCGTTGTAAAGATTTTAGTCAATTTCGAATACGTACCAGAGAATGCGAGCGTGTTGCCGAGTCACTCTTTTTAATGGAGACGTGGTGCTGATACGAATTTCGTACCTATTCAGTTGTGGGGGCTGTTTTAATGAACCGGTTGAAGATGGTCGTGTATTTGAGTGGTCGGTTCATAGCTGAAATTTAATGTAGAAGTATAATTTAATTCATTGTTTGCAAGGGGCATTAAATATTCAGAGCCACAATGAGCTGCCAGAGCACTGAGAAATTCCAGTTGGGATGTTTAAGTTGGGGGCTCGTGATTTTGAGGCCCATTTTTAACAAATTTGAATAATGATAATGTGAATTAAGGAAATAAATTATATATTAGAAAATGAAGTATAATACGAACTTGTAAGTTGAACTCTCATTCATTGTCTTGCAACGTGTTGGCTATTAGCTGTACATACTTACGTATATCTGGGACTATTTTACAACCATGTGCAAATTAATGGAGGAGCAAGGGTGGATATCTTACAAGAAGAAGGAATAGTTAGAACGTCTGTAAAATAATTTCAAAGTCAATTAAAGGATTCTATCTGCATTATTCAGGATGCAACAAATTTTCTTAATCTATTATTATTATATAATTTTGGATATAGAGAATTGTATTATGGAAAGTTGACAGTAAAATTGGTTTATAGGCAGTGTGCATAGTATGGACTTGATTTGAACTCTTTAAAACTCAAAAGACTGAATATGTCTAATTTTATATTGCACCAAAGTCCACATAGTATCACAACTTGGCTTCAAATTAACGCAATTTATACGTCTTAGGGTAAAATAACTCAAACTCGGGCATATTTCATTTCATGAGTCTTAAAGACCTCAAATTAACCGTATATCTACTTTGCACGTAACCAATGAATTACCTATAATTATAGTATGTACATAAAATTTGATGTCTGTTCAAAAAAATTGAAAAAAAGTTCAACAAATCGAAAATTCAAAAAAAATTGCTGGCTAAAAAATTTTTCGCACTTTGGATTAAAAAATGCAAGTTTTGAATAAAAAAAAATTCAAATTAGCAAAAATTAATAATTTTTTGAAATTTTGAAATTTTTGGAAACCTTAAGCTCATTTTAGCATTTATTCCCATAAACATGGAGGACTGAAATTCTTCTCACATTTTTAAGGCTCATTCAATTACTTTTTTCTCACATATTGGAAAAAGAAATCAAAATTCGAGGAACTCTACCCCTTAACAACGAATTTAAAAAAGAATCATGTTTGCCATACATAACTCCAACACTGGTACGTATTATTTTTTTTGGCAATTTTAAACATTTTATCATCTTTCCCACTTGACTTTATAAAACTGACCCCCCCCCCCCACCAGCAGCGATCCTGAAACCGGCATTGGAGTGTTTCAGAAGTTTCGTGAGAGAAATCATTTTTAATCCTGCGCTGATAACCGATGCCAAAAATGGCACTGTGCCAAAAACGGCACCTTAATGTATTTTTAGATATTTGGATATTACCTACAATCAGATTTTTCTTCAAGTGGATTCAAATAGATTGTAAGTTGTTGGCTACCATGGTATATTTTATTCTTGACAAAATATATGTTCGTAGGTAGTCAAGTACATCACAGGTTTTAAATCTTCTAAATATATAAAATTGCTTGTTAGCGCCATTTTTCGCAGTAGAAATGTACAGAGGTGCCGTTTTTGGCACCTGGTTGTTTTTTACTGGTTGTCAGCCCAGGGTTGAAATTGAAAATTTTTTTGAAATAGTTTCATGAAATAGCCTCAACGAAGATACAAGGAAGTATTTATGTTGATGGAAATGTAAAAAGATGTTCTTATTCGGGTGGATAATTGATGAGGTGGCGTGAACGAATGAATTATTGACATTAAAAATTCTATAATAATAAAAAATAAAAAAAATAAATAGTAAAAATTATTAGAAAAAAAATTATATTTATCAAAAAAATCATTCAAATTAATAGGGAAGAGCTTGGGTCATCATATATTAAAAATAGTCACTTCAGCAATTTAAAATGATCATAATGAATATTTTTCAATTTTATTCTAATATTCGGAAAAAAATAATAAAAACTGAAATAACTATCGAATAAATCAGTTAAGAAGGGATCTTTAATAGTAATTTTATTTATATTATTTTTGAAAGAATAATATCTTAACGCATATCAATTTTTTAATATTGAATGATTATGAAATTCACCAAATTTTCAATCATTCTTTTAATGAAAATTTAATTATTATAAATATAAAAAAAATATATTAATATTAATATGGTAGAAAAAAAATGAATTTAACATACAATTATAAAAATTAATGTTGTACATGAATAACCTTTAATGTGAATATTTTGAAAAAAAAAGGGGAGGGTGTAAACATTAATGCATGTAATAGGACCCAGAGTTGGTCTGACCAGATCAGATGGTTGGAGATTTCTAATCAATCCAAACCCAAATCAGCCTAAAGAAGAACTGAAATTTTTTAATTTTTTTTTTTGAGGTACTAAGACAATGACCAGAAAACAAATTTTAAAGCTTTTGTAGTAGAAATAATAACGAACAATTTTTTTTTTCAAGTAGCCGCGAGTATATTGTTTGAATAAAATTACTATGTTGTATCATCCACATAATAACTGAAATTTTTTTCAAAATTCCAGCTATAAATTACTCATTATTTTATTATTATAATTTGAAAAAAAAGTGTGTAAATACTGAATTGAAGTTATTTCAAAAAAAAAAAAAAAAAAATTAAAAAAAAAATATGCCCTCAGAATTATGAAGAAATTGGCAGCTAATTTTTTTTTCAGTCTTTAGGCGATCAGGTAGTATAATTTTCGATGGCTAAAAAATTACTTACAAATTTTTTTTTGAAACAATTTTTCACCTTACATTTTAAAGGCTGAAATTTTCAGGACATTCTTCTGAGGTCATCTTGTAATTACTGGACACCCGGTCACCACTTTTTGAAAAAAGCTAAAATTCGGCCTATTCTAATGTGGAGAGGAAGCGGGAAGAGGGAGAGGGGTTAAGGGAGAGGAATAAATCGGTCTTCAACAGTATATTTTAACCACCACAAAGGTACGGCACACCGAAACTGATAGGGCCCCTAATTCACTTTTTGAAGTGTTCAGTCTTCTGTTGAGTATGCAAGCAGATCAAGAATAAAAATTAAAAATCAAATTTCCTGAAATATTCTACCAACATGTAATGCCTGTAGTCTATACTCCAAATGTAAAGCGAGATATTCTAATTAACGTTCTTTTCATTCCATTCTAAATCCTTTTGAAACAGCTCGGGTCTTTTATACCGATAGGTTGTTTCTTAATTTCACCCTAAAAAAGTTGTTATTCGCCTTCACATACCAGTATAAGTGCTTAAAGAGACCAATATTTTTTAAAACTATAATAACAAATTCGCCGACACTTTTCTGTTTCCTCCAGTCGAGTATTACTTAATCGAATTTTTTATATAAAACGATTCTCGGAATAACGAAATACTAAAATAAATGCGACATCGTTTCAAATGTAAATTCTATTTAAATTTTCAATCAAACGAAAAGTATATTGTTAATTTATTCTATTCGGTAAATTTCCATTAGCCATGGAAATACCAAATGGGCTAATTTCTCGACTACCGTTTTGCGCCAATGATGAAAAAGTAATTTTCAATAGCTGCCATCATGATGAAAGATTTACAAAACTACTGAGCTAATTATTCGTTATAGAAGGTAAAGAAGCTTTTAGAATTTTTACAATTACGAAACATTTCGATTCGCTTTGATTATGGTGGAGAAACAGACGTTGGCAGATTGAAATTTCAAACGTATCGTAAGTCGTGAATACAATAACAACAGTCTAGCCACGATTATCGTGTCTTAGCGTTATATTCGGTGTACGTTTTAAATCAAAGGTGTACTTGAAAATCACTTTCAGTACCATAGCTTTATTTTACCACGGTGAACGCTCGTCTTAATGACATAGGTGGCGTTAAGATAACCGTGACTAATTTATGCAAAAAAAATACTACCAATGCATTTCCGCCAAGTTACCATTTTTTCGGTTACATTCAAGGTCAAGTTTATCAGGATGAACTTTAAAACTTTCTTGTTTCGATACAAGGGTGCGTCACTTTTGTTATTGGAAATCGAGTTTTGTAATTATACACGGTCGGATTATCCGCGTCGATCTAGAAGAATTGTTCGCTTCGTCTAAGCTTATTAATTATCGATAATGCGGTCAAGTAGGTGTATCATCAGCATAACATCTGTTTTCGTTGTTTTTACTTTTTTACATGTCATCGATACGTGTATACAAGCTGACGAATTGAGTATATGGTCGAACCTACGGTATTTCTTTCACTTCGAATACCAGCTCATTGTATGGCTTTTGTTAACAATTTTATAGCTAGAAATTATGTCGAATGGGTGAAAAACATTGTAGTTTTTTTGTTAGTTTATGGAAACGGGTGTTAATGTCACTATATGGTATTTTTATTCGGAGTAGATTTGTGGCTATGTGAGCTGTGCTGAGGGTGGAAAAAGGTGTGATAGGATTTCAATCTTTTTCCGTCGACTTGCTTGGCATGTACATGACATCGGAGTATGTTACATGAGTATACTTTTCGTGTGATTTTCGTGAGAAGTTTTTTCTGATGCGAGTACAGGTAAGCGATGTTTTGATGTAGGTCTATAACTGTTCTTTTTTGTGTTTATATGAAACCACATTTGATTTTGATTTTTATGACCAAGCGACCGATGTATTCTGTTTATTTAGAATTTAAAGTATTTTTATGGAAATTGAATATTCATTTTTGTTTCTACTTTTTTCTTTCGTTGATATAGATGTTTCATTTTTTGAAATTTTTATGGAGTTTTTTTTTTTTTTTCTGTACCTACCTATTATAGAATTTGATATTTTTACTCAGATAAAGTCATCAAACATGATAAAAATGAATAAATATTGGACCTAATAGCTTCTCAAAATTTTCGAGAATTCAAATACGTGGTAGAAAAATAGATTAGCAGAAAATAGGAAAATTTTAATTTGAAGTTCAAAAATTAAGTGTTTCTCATGCTTAAATATTGTATAATAGCTACAGAAACAGCGAAAAGTGGCTACATTATTTCTCTAATAAACAGCCTAATGAAATCAAATTGTTATTTTTGTGAAGACCAAAAATTATTCTAGCCATAAGAGAGTTAAATTTCATTACAGAGGAGCCCTTTGAATGTGTTGGTACCTAGAGCCTATATTGTAGTTTCTGACTAATTCTGCATAATAAGTTTGAGTTCTTCAGTTAGATTTGCTGTGCAGATATAAAAAATTATAAAAATTTGTTGACCGAATTCCCTCCACAATTCCTTGTTCGCTCCAACTTCTATCCAGTTATACCTAGGAGTATAAAATTAGCATAATTATGTTCGCAATTTGAACTCATTTTAATACTTACATAGAATTGTGATAAAAATTTAATATTCTGATCTTTTCTTGCTCTTACATGTTGATGATCTTAATAACCCTTACTCTATACCCCTTTCAGTATCTTCTGAAGTGGGCATGGATTTGTCGTTGGATATATTTTTTATCCCCGGTATCCATATGCAGTCTGTGTTTATCAAATTTTAGCTTTTTAGGCTCATCACACTTCACTCAAATTTTGAGCATAGGTCATTTCGGATTCAATTTTGATACAAAATGAAGAAGTCATATTGTGATCCCTATGTAACTCCACATAAGAAATTTGAGCTTTCAAGATGGAGTTGATGAGGATATCCTAAATATCCTACGTACGATTAATAAAACTTATTACTAGAAAGTTTCTTAAAAAGGTGCTTTTTCTTCTTATTTCCTTGAATACTCTTAGGAAGCTAATTTTTTTAGCTGAGTTTTTAACTAAAAACGACAGCTATTATAGCCTACCTGATTTGGGAAAGGGATGTCAGGGGAGGGTGGGTTTTCAAATCTTTGTGTTTCAGATTATTTGTAATCATTTGGCAAATGTTCAACTTTTTGGTATACATATATTTTTTCCCCACTCGTAACGCGTGCGGGTATTCATGATATTCGCTCAAAACTTAGTGAGACACTCTTCTTAGAAATCTAAAAAAACTACTTTTTTGTTTTTTCGAAAAAATTTAAAATGACGGATCACTCAAATTTTAAGGGGAGCTGAAGGAAGGGCAAATAGCTCAAACTTTTTGGTTTTCATTTCGTATAAAAGAGTGAGTCACAGACACCAACATATCCAAATTTCAGCTTCCTAAGTGTATTTTGAGTGGAGTTGGAGCGAAAAACAGCTTTTTGAGGAAATTTTGAATCATGAAATTTCTCGAATCTTCCATATTTTTTCATCAAATCAACTTAGAAAGATCAAACTTTGTGTGTGAGGTTAGTTGGTGACCAGAATATGATCACTTCAATTTGGATCAAAATGAATCCGAAATGGCGGATTATCAAAATTTGAGTAAAGCTTGAAAAGCCTTAAGTGGGTAAAAATGTACTTAATATTAACTCATCTGATTATTGAGAATAAAATGTATACTATATCCCCAATTCACTTCTATACATGATGTTGGAAGAGGAGAGGGAGGGGTTATCGAACTTAAAATGTGGTGGGGGTAGACGAGAGTTCGAAAGTTTTTTATTGCTATGTCGTATGATAAAATGAGCCTAAGTGACTAACTTATTCTATTTTTAGCTCCCGAAGTGAATTTGGAAGGGAGTTGGAGCAAAAAACGGCTTTTGGAGGGGAAATTGGTGCAGGAAAATTCATGAATATCCATATCTCGCAAATCGACCTAGAATGGTTAAACTTCGTGTTTAGCATTACTTGGTGACCAGAATATGATATCTTCATTTTCGGTCAAAACGGACCCAAAATGGCGGATCATAAGGATTTGATCATTTGAGCACCCTCAAATGTAGTTATAATTTGTGAAATATCTATTCACGTGATTATTTCGTGGCAAGAAATACTACGTTTGTGCCAAATTCAACTTCTTAAGTGTTTTTGGAAAGGATAGGGTGGGGGTTTTCAGACTTGTCATTGGCTGTGGCCTGTAGTCATGTAGGGTTAAGCAAGGTTATTATCAAATCAAAACGAGCCCTAGTTGAAAACTCAGCTCCAGTAATGCGGCATGGCTGCTTACGTTTTTTCATTTTTATTTATTCATTTTTTATTTATTCTTTTATTATATTGTGCGTGTATAATTGCTAAGACTTTTACGCCCAGTATAGACTGGTTAGAGGGAATGAGAAGTCTGTATTAAGTTGCGTAGTTGAAGTTGATATGTAAGGAGGTGGATTTTCTGTATTTCTATTTGCGAGTCTGGGATTATTAGAGTATCTTCAGAGATGTTCAGATCAAGTCTGTTTGGCTTCAGAATATCTACGTGACTAGGGATGTACCTAAATTTTACTATCAGGTCAATAAATTGCATGAATGTCATATATTATTTGATGGATGTGTTGGATCGTTTGATGGTTTGAGAATTTATTTGCAACAGCTAATAGAGAAGATAAGGTGTCAGTTTGAATAAAAAATTTCATATAAGAGTAGTTTGTTTCTTATAGAACCTTTAGGCAGAGGAATGATGACACTTATATGGAAAATTATGTGAATTCGTGGACCTTCGGCTTCAGCCCGCTCAAAAATTGATAGAACGAAGTATGCAGTTCTCATTCAATAATAAAATTCATACTCATTATGTATGCGATATAAATCAGAAATTGAAATGAAAATTACAATTCTGAAATAAAAATCGGATTTTTTTGAATAACCACTCGTAGAAAAAATCATTCTCTCTCCATAAAAATATTAATATTATTTTTATTAATTTTATAATTAATAATAATATTATACTTATCTCTTTTAGATATATTATTTTTTATTATCCATACATCCTTGCTATGCCTTCTGAGGTGGTAATAAATTAGATATATTCGTTGCTACCTATTGTAATAGTTTTTTATATTAAAGTTTTATAATTATGTATAAATAAAAAAATTTTAATCAAAAAACAAACCAAAATTTAAAAAAAATCAATAAATTTTATAATAATTAATTCTATTTCATTTTTCATCTGCGAATGACCTGAAATGCTAAAAATTGGTGCTACAACCTTGTCAACATTATCTAAAAATGAGAAAACATTTAAAAATTACAAAATTTAAAATAAAAAATTCAGAAATGTAAAAAAAAAAAATTCAAAAATGGACATAACGTTATTTCAGTTAACATACTTCCAGACAATTTTTGACTACATGATGTTAAAGTCGTATTAAAAATTCAACCAAAAATTCAACATTAAACAAAAAATAACTAGCGCCTACATTTCATCAAAATGTAAAAATATTTGTTATTTTCTCGAACTACGTTCAGTTGTTGAGGTGTATTTGAAACAAATAAAAATCCCATTAAAAACTATTACAAATACAACCGCTTCGTAAATAATTACTGAATCGACGAAAAATCGATTCCTTTTAATTACTCCCTGTCATCCCTCAATTGTAAACATTTCAAAGCATTTTCGCCTCCATCCCTCTTCCATTCATTTCACACAAGCTTACACCGAGACGTTAATAAGATAGCATAACCCACCCCGTAAATAAATGCCCGAAATGCGCAGCCACCTCCCTTATAAAACAGATATAAAAATCTTTACTAGCTGATCGAAATATTTTCGAGCTTAATTTTCTATTCTCGGTGTAAGTATTCTTCTATTCGAATCCATTCTGTAGTAAATTCGCAGTCATAACCACAAGACGATAAATGCTTCATCGAACATTTGAAATAAAAAGGCGAAAAATATACGCTTTTATCGCCTCATTAGGCGCCTAAAATATTTTATCGATTTGTCCGCTAAGATGTTAATAAAATAGTATATCCTGCGCCGCAAATATGCTCCCTGGAGAAACGATATATGCTCGGGTGGTGGAATAAACGAAGGGTTGGTTAACGTGTGTTTGATTCTCTGGTGTTCACCAAACGATGCCTAGTTAAAGGTTTATGGAAATTAGGTTAAAAGGTGGTAAATCGAAAGAAGAAAATTTAAGTATAAAATATTCCAGCGTAACGTTCACTTGTGGTGCGGTAAGTCTGCGTAAATTTCGAGTAATAGTAGACGATGGTTTTACTGGGCTCAAATTGGCGAAAATTTTAATTACTTAATTTCTTCGAAACGATTAAAATTTATTACGTGATAATTGTACGGATCAAAAAGCGTAATAAATTTCGCACCAGAGTACGTGCGTTACACGAAAAAGGCAAACAAACGCATGAGTATTACGGTGAACTTTGGAACTTCACGTTGTACGTAAGCGTGCCGCGCGTCGCCTTCGTAAAGCCCTGATACACGAATGACGAACGCGGAACGTCCGACCGAGTGTACGCGAGATCCGGTACACCGGGGTGACGTCAAGACTATGCGTGAAAAAGCGCCGACGACTCGTCGTGCGGCGGTAGGCGAACTATTCTCGTCCAATTCGACCGTACACTACTCCATTTTAGTCACGTGACCGGGCCGATAGCGCCGCCCAATCAGCTGCGCGAAACGTGCAATAAATCAGTTCTTCGACGCGCATACCACTTTACGTACAGTTTAAAGCGCGTGATTGACACTCGCACACAAATACACAGTTAGGCGTCTATCGGTGCCCGTAGAACGCGCGCAAGAGAGTTGTTTTCTTCGTCTCGAAAAAAACCTAAAATACATCCGAAACGCGCATCGTACTTTTAACCGTTTTGTTGTAAAACTCCGAATCCGCCGCGGAGGAACGAGGAATAAAAAATAAAACGAAAATAACGAAAGGCTCCACCTTTTCCCAAATTTAATTCCGCGACGACTTTTATAGTTTTTCGGATAAAATAACACTATTTGTTCTGGGTCGCTTTCCCCGAATACCGTTGACAAGGTCGTTTTTCTAAATTGCTGTCTTCATTCTTCATGAATAGCCATCGATCTTGCGGCAATCTTTTTCTTGGCATTTATTTGAAAACCTATCGACCTTGTTGTCGAAACCGTTTTGTATATGATTTATAATCGTTGATAATTTAACACGTTGATACGATGACATTAACGCGATAGGTTAATATTTTGAAGTTCGCGGTTTATTTTGTATAATTTTTTCGCGTTTTGTCGGTGTAATTTGCAAAGTTTTTCGCGTTTCAGTTCGCCTTATTTTTCGAGTTTTTTCAATTCGCGCATAGTTTTTTTCTTTTTCTTCTTTTCTTTTTTCGATTAAGTATTTCGTTTTATTTCGTTTAATTATTTTTTCGCTGGTTTTATTTTCATCGAATACTTTATACATGTTTTGTAAATGTGCGGTTGTTTGATTCTTCATTTGTCAACGTAAACCTCCACAAAACGTCGCCCATCATGTCTCAGCCCAGGGTAAGTAAACGTGATTTTCGCTACCTCTTGTATCCTCCTCAAGGGCCAAAGCTTTCATCTTCAATTCCTCTAGTGATTTGTCAAAGTCATTTCGATATAGGAGTACATTAAATCAAAATGCATTAGCTCAAATAACCTCTGAATCGCATACATCAAATCCAAGCCTTCCATACGATCGTACAAAAAATCAGAATATCATTGTAAAAGCCTCGCTAGTACTTCAAATCGAAAATTAAATGTTTCCAAGTGATAAACTTATTATGACTTAAATCAGAATTATTAGGTTAATTCTTGTAAAAAAATTTGCAAGTTTAATCTGGTTCATTGGTTATCAATCTTCATAATAAATGATTAAGTGTTAAAGAGCGGCGAAACATAGCAAAGATTTTTCGAAGAAATTAATTCACCGGTAATAACAAATACCTATGTTAAAGTTTGTTCATTTTTCAATCTCCTCATATTCCTAAAAATTTCCTCGACATGGATACTGTATCTATAGATACTGTGATCTAATGGTAGAATAGGTTTACTCGTTTACTCATGGATTCGTGAAAGTTTTTTGAATTCGAGGAATATATCGTTATCATAAACTGAGACTGATTTAAGGTATCCTTAGAGTTCTCACGACAAAAAAACATATGCATAAAACCTGAAAAAAAGTCCATACATTTCACATTATGGAAATAACCATGAAAAAATTTCATAGGTATACATAGATTTTTTTCAACTGCATGTTTGGAAAGATTTTGTGTTTTTTTTTTATTTTGTTCTCAGAAATGAAACAGAATTTCATAAGTATTTAATTTTCCATTTTTTAAATATTTTATAAAAATGATTTTCAAGGGGAAAAAAATATTGACAAATTTTGGCATTCATAAATTTGAGAATTTTTGGTGAAAAATAATGCATACAGGACTTCCAAAGGCTGCACAAAAATCTAATTCCGTGATCCAAAATACTTAAATTCAACTTTGTTAGTAAATCAGTCTTCGTAAGAGACAGGTAGTTCAATTTTTCATAAGTACAACCCTTGGATTAGAAATAAATATCATAAATCTGTGGATAAACAAACGAACCTAACTGTTCCTTGAGTTTGGTTCAAAGTGAGAAATACACATTTGTTTAGCCTCTGGTATCTTCAAAATTGAACGATGAATATTTCTGCATTGGAAAAATTTTTCGAAGAAATCTTGCCTGCTTATTCTATATTTTATTTTGAAATTTCTTGGATACCTATTATTTGTTTTGATTTTCAAAGTTGAATTTCAGATTGCTTAGAAATATTGGTGGAATAAAAATACTTATTTTGATAAAAAAATCCTCTTTACTAGACCTCATTTGTTGTTGTTGTTTTTTTTTTTTTCTTTAGTGGCAAATGCCTAAATAGCGATAATAATTTCAATATTAAATAATCAATTCAGTTTTGCTGTTATCACCTTTCTGTTACTACTATTCTCGTGATATCATTTTAGGTTCTTATCAGGGAATCTCGGTGAAGGCAAAATATACAAAAATATGAATAGTCAATGGAATAATTTTTTTCGGTATGAGAGGAAATTTTGTAAAAGAATATTGTCCGATTATACTATGTTATTTTTTTATCGAAATGTAATATTTTTTATAATTATCTTTTCGTGATGAAATTTCTAAAATACTTTCAAGTCAAATTATTTATTCCTTGAGCATTTTTCGAATGTAAATATTTTTTTGAAAACATAAATTACTTTTTAGAGGAGTTCATTGATAGGTTTGATTTTTTTTTTAATGTAAGAAATATATCTAGACAGTAACAATACTTTCAACGCTGTGATTATCCAGCAATTTGTTATCATCTTTCCACTATAATTTTACCCTGCTTATGATTTCATTTCATTTGTTATTCTTATCAGGAAATTTTGGTGAATCCAGTTTACCCTTCAAAGATGTGCATAATCTATAATGGTTCATTTTTATCTCTCTTTCTGCAAAAATCTTGAAAAAAAGTCTTTCTACGATTATTTTACTCATATGTTATTTTTTATTTCGAGATTCTGTGATATTATATTTGTTTTAATTTTAGAACTCATATTTCCGATTCTTTGCGCATAATCGGACCATACTTGGGCATCTTTTTAAAAACAAAATGCTCTTTATAGGAGCCCATTGATAGGTTTAATTTTTTTCTTTTGATGTGATTAAAAGACAGTAATAATAATTTCAATGCAGTAATCATCCAGTAGTTCTGTTATCATATTTTCCCTAATTCTATTTCCTCGTGATTTTATGTTAGGCCATAAATACACATTTTATCATGGAATTTTGGTGAAGATGATTTTTCATTTTTTGAAAAAATATATTCGTAGGAATTTCTGCCTGATTTTTATATACCTATGTTATTTTTCTATCTTTGTTCAAAATTTCTGAGGAGTTAACTTACTGATTTCTTGCACAAATTTTATATATATATTATATATATATATTTTAGAAAAAATTATTTTCCTTGTCGGAGCCCAGTGATAGATTTGATTTAAATTGCAAATAAATATTGTGTGTGACTTCTACTTGGTAATCATTCACTTGGGTGTACTGTTGTCATCATTCCGCTAATTTCACTCTCTTTAGGATTTCATTTTACTTGGTTAAGTATTCAACTCTTATCAGGGAATTTTGATGAAGCTAGTATGCATGCAAAAATGTACAAAAAAAAAAAAAAATGCGAAAATGTTGTTTGATTATCATATATTAATAGTATGTTATTTTTTCAACTCCTTATTCTGAAATTTTAGAGGCATTTATTTTATTTATTTTAATTTTAATAGCAAATTTATGATTTCTTGAGCATATTTGCGGAATGTAAATATTTTTTTGAAAGAAAAAAATTCTCTTTTATCGGTCCTCGGTGATAGGTTTGATTTTTTTTTCAATAAGTGATAAATAAACAGAAAGAATGATTTCAATACAATAATCGTCTAGTTATTATGTTATCATCTATCTCCTTCTTTTTTATAATTTTATTCTCCACATAATTGTATTATAGGCTGTTAATTCGGCTCTTATCAGTGAATCTTAGGAAAGCCAGCATTGCCATCTAATTCATGCCTATAAGAAATCCAAACGTTAGCTTTCTTTATCTAATTATAAAATCTTGCTGCGACACGAGCACTGGTTTTTATCTATCACGAGAATATTTTTATTGTTTTTCAAGTTCGAAAAAATTGATCAAATTTATTTTTGTATTTTTTGATATCTATTGTAAATAGGTACCTGGGTTTATAATTATTTCGTTTCATTCTGTGAATTCTTTCCCAAGCTTACTATACTGTGAAAAATAACACGATAAATTTCCAAACACATTTGTCCATTCTACGTTCAAAATTCCGCATCTAGGTCTCTATAAAATTCGATACACATACGCGTTTAGATGCAAAAGAAAAAAAAATACATCTACCCGAACGAATGATGTTTTTAAGGTTTTAAAAGGCAAGCTGTAAAGACCAGCCATGTGTTTACATCTTGTCATCGGGGGCCGCCATATTTGTAAAATAGAACCGGAGGGTAGGATGCATAGGTCATATTTCATTCTCACATTATTAATATCTATAGGACCAGTTATCCTATACACGTTTGCGTTCTATCCTTTTATAAATTCAAATTTTATACGCGAGTTCTCGAAATTCAAATTCTTACAGAAGAAAAAAAAAAGCAATGCGCTAATTAATAAGATTTTTCGCAAACATATCCTAAACAACTGGTTAATTAATGTAAATTAATTTTATTTCGACCTATTGCGTTAATTACGTGTATTATGTTAAATTGCATTGTCAAATCGCGATTTTTACATCTACCATGTTTTTTCGGCGCTAGACTGCGCCGGTTACCATATCGTACCATGTTTTACTCGTACTGTATAATCAATTACCCGTATACCAAAAGGCGATATTTAATTAAAACTAATGTTCGGGTTAATGATTGTTAACCTTTGATAATTGAAGTTGAAATTTCGGCTGTTTTTCGAGCTTTTTCGGTATCCATTCGAATCCGAGACGTTTGTTTAGTGAATTTGGTGTTTGATTTAACCGGCTGATAGTGTAATGTTGAATGATAGATTAGGTTTAATCGTGGCCCAGTGTTTTCGAATAGGTAGAAATGTACAAATGAGGCTATAAACTTATAATTTTTCGATGTTAAAGAAATATTCCATTATTTAGAGATGTAAATGGTATAAATAGATTCATAGATGTACCTATTCCTATATGAAAGCTTTTTAATATATTTTATAAAATTAAAATACCTATGATAAAATTATTATATAATGAAGTAAGATTATTTGCGAAAAAAAAAAGAAAAAACAAAAAAAAAATGTTTACCTATTTTTTCAAAATTTCATTCCCTAAGATAAATTAAAAATTAAAGTTTTTTTTATGCATTTAATTTTTGATTTATTAGGTTGTGAATTTTTCATTGAAATAGTATAATTGAGTACCTATACATGATAATTGAGGTTAAAGGAATGCATATAACTAGACTTAAACTTTAAATATAAATGTGTATATTATGTTTAGGTAGGAATTTAAATATACATTTTTTTTAATACATAAAATGCATTCAAAATTTCCATTCAAATGCAGAAAATACATTTATACATGTTTGAGGCATGAAATGATTATTTTCATTGGTATAGGTAATTTATCATATCAGTTCAGAATAGATAAATAAATAAATTTTTTAATATTCTGATATAGGCAAGCCAACTTTTAATTTACCTACTTATTCATTATGTAGGTAAGTACTACACATATAAATTAAAAAAAAAATGATTTTATAATATTTTAGAGAATATTTTTCAAAATAGGAATTTTTATATATTAGGTAAGTACTCGTGAGTATTGTAAAAATAATGATATTTAATTAATAATTATTTACTCTATAAAAGTTTTTATCTATATTCATCCATCCATTTCACCAATTTATACTTTTAAAGCACCCCTGAGGTTCAATAATCATATTTTACATTTCTTTGAAACATTCAACTCAAACATCACATCCTAAAATTTCTATCCATATCACCTTATCGATCGAATTAACAAATCTGCAGTCTATTCAAAAAAGTATACAGATGTACAGGGCGTAGTTAAACACACAGTATGATCCGTATAGGTATGATGGGAAGATATAAGAAAAGAGAGGGTTTATCTACGTACCGCCCAAATGGCCCAGAAATATATATTCTAATTTTGAAATTATGTTTACAAAGCTGCTTCTCTATCTGATTACTATTATAGGTTTATATTATAGAAACAACATGGTTACGTATTGAATGATGGAAATTGTAAAAATATATGCATGCTAGTCCCTTTGATACGGTTATTTATTGCAGCCACGGATATGTAAATTGTGCGTGCTCGTTTTTAGTTTCTTTTGAAGTCCATTGGCGTAGTATACATATGTCGGTAGTGCCCGTTGCCTGTGTAAGACGACATATTTTTAACGCAGAATGGGAAAAATTAAGTGTATAATGTAGGTAGTCTTGGAGCAATTCTATACGTGTTTTTAATACCACCCGTTGGTATCAATTATTACCAACGAAGATATGTGTGCTGGTGAATTTCGATGTAATTTTTTAAACAGCGTTGATACCGTTTACAATATATAGTTCTTGTAATCTGTGTAGACTCATGTTAATTCGGTTAATCCGTAGCAAAATTTTAATATTCTGTTCCATTTGGCTTAATACTCGACGATATCGTATCAAAACATGATCTAAATTCTCTCTCATCAATATACTTAGTCGAATGAATTAAGGAGATTTTTTTTTTGAATTTACGATCATACTACATATGCTTATGTTATCTAAATGCGATCTTTGTAATGAAGTTGTATAGGAATATAGACGTGTTACAACTCGAGTAGATGCGTATGGAGTTGTTAAATATGATGGTAGATAATACACAAGTGTAATGATTTGTTTTTTGATATCGCTACTTTTCATGTTGATCTGAAATATTATCTAATTTTATTCATAAAACGGTGAAATATCGTCCCATATTTAATCGTTGATATATGTTTGGCTTTTGATCGATATGTTGTAGTTCTTTGTTAATATATATTTATATGGCAAATTAGCAGTGGCTGTTAAATTTTTTCAGTGGTATGTAGATCTCTAGATAAATATGTAAGTAATTGATGTAAGTACATAATGGGTTCCATGAAGGATAATTAAATTATTAGGTTGTAAATTTATTAATAAGTATATATGGGGTTCCTATTTCATTCATTCTTCGATATATAGTTATTATCCACAGTAAGTTTCCAATATCATACAAGTTTATTCACTGCATAATATATACCTATATATTTAATTATTACGATGTTAAAAAAAATTAAGGGTAGGCATAAATAATGTCTATAAATATAAATAAACATCTATATCATGGTGCAACTTAATATTCGATC
Source organism: Phenacoccus solenopsis (assembly GCA_009761765.1). Taxonomy (NCBI): domain Eukaryota; kingdom Metazoa; phylum Arthropoda; class Insecta; order Hemiptera; family Pseudococcidae; genus Phenacoccus; species Phenacoccus solenopsis. Next base: position 24,974,193 of record CM019755.1, on the reverse strand, counting down.
TCTACTGTCGACCGATTAGTAAAATACAGCTTACCTATCTATGTAAATATTGCTCAACATCGTTTACTTGTAATATCAGTATCAAAATCATATAAAAACAAGTAGACCAAAATATTCATCTACTGCAAATAATGAATTTATTAGATACTTATTTACCTGTATTTACCGATAAGCATTTTATTGCACAAAACATTTATTGATAAGTAGTTTAGGCGTCAAAATATTTTGATAAGTTAGTATTCAGTATAGAGAGGTAGGTAATAAATTATTTTTAATTGGTATCTGACTAACCAAAGTGGTTAGTTTATAGAATCATCACTTCTTGCGGAAATTACATTTTATGCCATAGGTATAATTATAATAGGTTGAATGTCCTTCATAACACTTAAAAAAATAGAATAGGTATGTAGCAAATTTTTAATTTTTTTTTCATTTATTTGTAATGTTGCGAAAAAAAAATCAAAACCTTGAATACCCTCGGGACTGAATTGTTAGGAATAATTTTTAATATCGTTAAATATTTCGATATTTAATAAAAATAAAAATATTTTATTATTTTAGAATATTAGGTAAGTACGCATATAGGTATTTAAAATTTTTTTTTTGTTAGCCTATATCCATATGAGCTAAAAAAAAAAATTAAAAATATAAATAATTGAATAAAAAATTAATTTGTGATTTAAAAAATTAAACAAAATTGTATATTAGTAAAATTGAATTTAATGACAAAAATATTACTAAGCCTTTTTATTCTTAATTTCGTTATCTAATTGTTTTGAAATATTTTAACTTTCTTATATTTTTATTCTTATTTATTCATTTTTTTCCATTTTTTTTTAAATTATTGCGGTTTTAGCCACCAGGGCTATCATGCATTCGGCAGGATTTTATATTTTAGGGAACAAGAACGTTTTACGTAGGAATGTGAGGGTTTCTTCTATAATTTTAGGATTATCTGGGATATTTGGGCAGGATATATATAATGATCGGTGACCTTGAAAAGCTGGACAATGATATATTATATGATCAATCCGAGTGGTAGTTCTGCCACAAAATTGGCATAAAGTTGTTTCTCGGATCACTTGGAATAGGTGTTCATGTGTCAGTCGAGTGTGACCAATCCGAATTCTTGTGATAACGACTTCCTCTGATTGAGTTGGTCTAGATTTTTCCAAGGGAGAACGGAGTTCTACCATCAATTTCTTATTATTTATTCATAGTTTGCACATAATTTTCTCTTAATATGTATTTGCTAAGCTTACTAGGTAGATGTAGATTGAACATAAAATGTATTTTTATTAATCAAGCTCCTGTAGGATTAAATATTGGAGGTTTGATTCGTATTTAATATAAAGTATACAGTATCCTGAAGTTCATATTTTAATTTTACCAGAATTTGGAATTATCGCAAATTATAAATCAATAAACAGTTGGAAAAATTAATATAATTTATGCTATAATTTCAACGGCTATTATAGGGTTTATTGAAAAAAAAATGAATTTAATTTTGGAAAAAATGAATGTAAATAAAAGAAAACAGGAAACCAATATAACCCGAAAAATAAAATCATGAAATCATTCCTAAATCAGGTACACTGCAATAGCTTAGTTTTTCATCGAAATCTCAGCCGAAAAATAGGGGGGAGAAGGGAGTTTCATTTTTGGGAGATGTTCACAGATTGTAAAGTTGATTTTATTTTCAGTGTATTACTTCGTTATATAGATTTCCCATTGCTTTCTTTGAGCCGAATTTCTGAAGGATATGAAAGCTATTACTACCTACCTGATTGGTGAATGGATGTTCGAGGGAGGTTGAGGTTTTCATTATATTTGCCATTGCAAAAATGTATGTAAATCCAAATGAGAACTATTTGTCGAAAGTGAATTGGCTTATTTTCGAAATAATAAGTACGTGCTCGTATATTTTCGAATTTATCTGATTATAAATGAACTCATAGAGTAGATTTTATGGGTGGAAAATGCGCTCGTGTTGATAAGGTTTTTATTAAAACAATCGTTGCGGTTGTTAAGATTATAAAATATATTTTATGTTTATTAAGATGTTGAAATTGACGAAATCACAATTAGCATAATTTTCGTCGAGTATTTTGTTAGGTATTTTTCCGTTCTAAAATTCGCCATCGATTTGACGTACTACTCGATAGTTTATTCAGGAATCATACACGTTTACCTACTTATTTGAAATATTTATGTAGTCATGCGATATCTATATTTGAATATGTAGTCATCTTAAGTTCCTTTTTTCACCTATAAAAAGAAATACTTCCATAGAATATTTATCATTCATAGAACGAATTCCGTCATCGTACCGATATGGTCGAAAATCTGTACGAGGCTCGAAGGTCATGATGACATTTTTGACCTATTTGCTATATCGCCAATTGATGAGATGAAAAATGTAAACAAGAATGTCTCCTGCGATCCATGGACGGCGCGTGTATAACAGTGAATTTCTATGTGTGAAATTTTTCGACAGTTATATATTCAAATTCGTTACATATCGTTCGCATCAAACGTTTATTATGACCACAAATAGGCCGAATAAATTATTCGTACGCAGGATACGAAATACGTGTAATGCGCCTTAAAGTTATAATTCAAGGGGGTTTACGTTGATGCTTCAATTTCGCTCCATTCGTCCGTAAAGCTTGTAAACGATGATTAATTACTTTTATTAAATCGTTAATACAACGTTTCAACACGAAGGAAAACGAATTTGTACGAGTGCGTGCATAATTGAAGAAAAATTTTCGTCGCTGTAATTTATTACGTGTTCAGCAGAATATAAAAGTCGATAAAATTTCAAATTAAAATTGCAACCCATCCGGTATAAAGGCGGAAATTATCGGGTAATAAAACTACTGCAGATACGCTTCTCGGTATTTTTTAACGCGTTCGAATACGAAGTAATGTGCGAGCGCGAATTTTTTTCGCATAAAAATTTAATTAAAAAATTAAGGTTTTTTCGCCGACAAGGGTGTTCGATACAGTGTACTAGGAGGGAATATGTGGCGTGGTTTTAATTATCGCATCGAAGTATGGACGCGAAGCCAGCACGGCTGTTAATGTAATGAAAAATTTATGGTAATTCGCGTGCCAGTGTTAGAATTCTTTACTACTGTCGAGACGCGCGTCATTTGCATAAATAATTAATATTTATAAACAAATAATAAAGATGGAAGAGTTAAAATTCGATTTTTTTTTCCTCTTTGTGGAAGAGCAGAAGAATATAAAAGTGATACGATAAATGTTAATTTCGGTTCTGTTTTCCACACGTATTTACTCGACGGTATTGCAGATACGGTCGGTAAATTTCACAAAATCACCTGTTCATGTAAATTAGGCCAATGTTTCGTTGGGCTCGATATTATTTTTTTTATTCGTGAAAAAGACTCGATTGTCGCATTATCGTATCCCATTATGATGGAAATTTTTCGCTGGGTTTTGGATACGCGCTTCTTCCCATTTGGATCGAAGACTGAACGATTTATGAAGGTTTAGTGACGCAAAGGGGTAATTAAAAGTGCGTCGAGATGGGTCATAGTACAGTAATTATATTGGACCTTAGAATTAAAAAGTATTTATACTTCAATTTGTTTATTGTGAAGAAATCTCTTGATTTAGATTACTTTTTTATTGATTGATTTGAGTGTTATTAGATGAGTTTATATAATAAAAAACCAACTTATTAAAAATTTTATAATTAATAATGTATAAAAACCATAAAAAAATTATATTTTACTGAAAAAGTACATAAATAAAATCCCATGCCTTATAATTAAAAATGAAAAAAATTTATTTAGAAAATATTGATATTACATCTACAATTATATGATTTTAAATTATTTTAAATATAAATTAGAGTATTCCTCTCTCTCCCCCTCCCCCGTTAAACAAATTATTAAGATTAAAAGAAAATTGAAATAATTAAACTAAAAAATTAATTATTACGTATATTATAAATTATTATTCCGGAACTCACTTCCCGAAAATATAAAACTTTTTGGATGAAAATTTAAAGAAATGAAAAAATTCGACCAACGAATATAATTATTTATAACAAAAATATTGATATTTTTGAAATGGAGATGGTTGTGTTTGGGTTGGAAGTGTTGCAAGCACTGGAAGGGCGGGGGGATTGGTAACTAATTTAATTTTAGATCAAGCTATTTTTTTCAATTTATTTGAAGTTTATTACATGTATAGATAAAATGCTTTCCCTCCTAATTTACCTATAAAGGCTGTGAAGGGAGCACTCAAACATTGTATAAAAAAATAAAAAAATAAATATAATATTTTCAATTTCAGCTTCCTTGATTTTGGAAGGAGGGGTCAGAGAAAAAAGGAACACATGTATTTTTATTTCATATCATTTGTAATTAATCATAGCCACTGTCTGTTACACACGTGCGCATAGTACCATTGGCACATTCAGAGCAGAGCTTTCTGACTTTAAACTCGCCCAAAAAATTTTCAAAATTCCATTTTTAAGCATGATAACGGAATAAATTCTGATTTTTTAAAATATGTTTGTTTATACGAAGTACATGTTCATCGAAATTTCTAATATAGATTTTTCCAGATTTATAATTCGACTCTAAATAATGGTTCAGGTACATTTTAAGGGCAGCTGGAGGGGCTGCTAAAACTTCAACGTTTCACATCTTAGTATCACGTGATGGATTGAAATAAAAATACAAATGTTTCCAAATTTTGGCTCCCAAAGTGAATCTGAAGAAGAGTTAAAACAAAAGTAGTATTTTAAGGTTTTGAGTGACGAAATTTCTCGAATTTTTCCTATTAAGACTCAAGCATTGTATGTTGATTTACTCAAGGACCAACATATAACCTTTTGAATTTCGATCAAAATGAATTCAAAATGGCGAATGATCGAAATTTTAAAAAGGCTTGATGAGTCTCAAATAGCTTAACATTGTTGAATATAGCTTCGTATGATTATTGGAGGCAAGAAATGCGCCATAAATCTGGAAGGGAAGAAGGAGGGGTTGTAAAGATCGTCACAAAAATGGTCTCAAATCCAATGCTTACAGTACCCTTCTATCTCCCTATACTTTTCCAGTTATATAAATTCAAATGTGCAGAATAGTAAAGTTATGCCTGTTGTTAAATCAAGAAAATTTTTTTTTATTAAGTAACCCTTAAAACAATTTAAGTAGCTGTTAGTTTGTAATTAATGTGTGAAGTAAGACTTAGTTATGTTTACTTTCGTTACCAATTATGCAATATTATACTTATTAAGTTCAAGATAAAATGGGTGGTGCAAGGCTGCAAGCACTACGCACTTTGACCATTTATCGTCTGTTGTGCCCCACATTATGTTCTCTGAACGAAAATGAGATTTTACGAAATCAGGATTTTAAAAAATGCAACGAAAAATTCTGCTGCAGTTAAGTGGCATGACTGCTTGAGGTTTTTTCCAGTCACTTCCTCCCCCCCCCCCTTTCATTATTATATATATATCATAATATCTATAATGTGTGTTTTTGTATGATTGCTTGAGTCATGGTTGCTTGCAATTTTTTTTTTGTCATTTTCAAATAAGCAAAAAATAATAAGTTCCATTTTGAGATTTATGTAATCCAATTTACAAAAAAAAAAAAAAAATGGTGATGCCTGAAAATCAAAAATAAATAAATAAATTAATAAAAAATAATTAAATAAATAAAATGAAGAAAAAAAATATTTTTCTGATTCATTCTTGGCTTCATTATTGGCTACACTGAAATATATGAAAAAGGAATTATACCTACTTACTCACATGCACAACAAAATTCCTTAAATTTGAGGCAGAAAATATTTTTGGACACCTTTAATACACAGAAATGCATTAATTTGCCAATCAACGTAGACTCCATACATCTTCACCAATAAATAGCCTATGTGATGTATTGTCTATCGAGTGCCCATTAATTGGCATATTAATCATTTTATGTACACATAAATGTATGGCTGAAACTTATGAAATTTCGTAGTATTCGTGGCTGCACCCTCTTCATTTTTTTCAGCGTACCTCAATCGGAAATTGGCCATTTATGCGGTATTCGAGTTAGATGCACGGTATTCCAATGAGTCACCGTAGTACCGCATTTTTACTCGCCGCATAACTGTGCTGTAGAGATTTTCATAGGTATGAAAAAAATATTCACTAAAACGTCGTATAGTCGTATGGGGAATTCTATAGAACGCATATATCGGTGAAACTAGCTATAGGAGGTTATATCGCGCCGAAATATACGGTGAAATCGCGAGCCTATAAAATATTTAGCTAAAAGAGAATTCCATCGTACGCGTGTTCCATCCTTCCGAAATGGGCCCGCGTAAAAAAATGCGGATAATAATATATTTCACCTTTTCGAGGGGGTATATTGCGTGGGAAACGATAGTGAGTTATCGTTTTATGTATAGCGAAAAAAGGGGCGCATTATTTCGAAGATTTCGATTGTTTAGAACCATCCTTCTTTTTTTTTGGAAAATGATTTGTACACCTGTTGCGTAAACGATTCGGAGGTTTCTAATTTGTAAATTACACGTTACTAGATGATAGATTAGAGTTTTGTTTTTTTAATACCGCGAGTTTTCTGAGGTTTTTAGGGGTACTATAATTTATATATTTTTATCGCTCTTCATATACATCAACCTTTACACGAGTATGGAGAAATTTATGTGAACTCTTTTCACGGGTGTTAGTATAATCGCCCCCATCTTCCGAAAACGATCGCGAAAACGTACGACATCAACGTTCACCAATTCGCCACTCTACGGAAGGAATTTAATTTAGTCTGCGGAAAAAAATAAATCACGGTAAAAATTAAGGTCGCAGCTTTTATTAGAATTTTTACGATATTCTAGTTGTGCGAGCGAAAAATTGACGTTATAAAGTTTTTTTTTTTTACGTTTCTCATATCGTGTACACTAGAATCGGGCGGTGTCATCAACTTTTCTGCGCCGAAGTGTGGAAAAATTCGAACAGCGGAGGCGAAGTCTCTTAATACCCGTTTACGTAAACGACGCTTTTTGCGATGCTGTATAAGCCAGAGAGCAGGGTACGCCCGCAGAGTATATTATATCGAAGCCTTTTCGAGCTTTTAAATCTTTTTACATTGAAAGTTTCACCGTATAGCAAACTTTTCTCCCTATTTTCGTTTTAATAGAATCATTTCTGTCTTGTCGACAAAGTAAGAATTTTCTTAACTCTTCTGACGTCTCGAAAACATTCCGTATATAGCGGTTTTCGTTGTATACTTTGAAATTATAAAGAGTTACCGCCAATGCAACGTTATTACGCGCTTCGGGTGGATTTTAAATTCCGACCGAATGGTGGGTGTTTTCTTGGCGTAAATTATCTTTTGATATTTAAAAGCGCGCGAGCACGATGTTTTGTCTACGACAGAAACTTAGCTCGAATTAATGGGTTAAAAATTGCACGTCTTTGTCGTCAAATCGAGTTGAATTTAATGACGAACAATTTAACGTTTCATTTTTACCTCGCTGGTGAACGAGAAGCAGGCCCGGAGCCAGTGCTAACCAGATTTTAAGTAGATAGATTTTCTTTGAATATTAAGTTATATACGGTAGCGTAGGGGATGAAATGTATAAATTGAGGGGGAAGAGGCAAACATGTGATTTGTTGTTTGTACTTAGATTAGATTTAACATTCTGCCTCAATCATTTTTTTTTTTACTTCTTTTTAGTTTTTATGTATACCTAACGTGTCATGTATAATTATGAGGGCTATAGAGGTACAATTCAGGCACTCTGAGGGAAATAAGACCTGAGAAAAAAGGCATTTGAGACGATTAAGAATGATATTTTGATCATCTCTACAGGACTAGAAAGAGTACTAGGAGAAGAATACACAATTTTCAAGGAAATATATTCAGTACATTATATCAAAATATGTTCAACTGTAAGGATACTCCGCAAAGAGGGTAGGAAGGAGGTAAAATTTTGATAATATCCAAGAGTGTGTTATCACAAACAAAAAATTATATACCTATTGTTTTGCAGAAAAATTCTTCAAAATTACAAGTCGTTCCTTTTTATGTTAGTAATAAAAATATTTTTTTAAATAAATTCAACTCCTAAAAACTATATAATACTCTCATTTTAATTCATTTTTATTAAATCGATTGTATTAAAAAAAATATTTTATCCAAATTATTTTGACACATCATCCCCTCCCCCCAAAAAAATGTTTCAACTTTAAGCCCTTGTGTAGTTCTAAAAGATATTATATGAACATAAACTTCTTCAGAAAATTTTCAACAATTTTTAAAAATTCAAAATACAATTTCTTATTGTATAATATCTCAATTTTTTTTCTTTTTTAAATTCAATAAAACTCATAGTCATCAGGCGATTTGAAAATGAATATCAAATTTTTGATTAATTTCTCTTTTTAATTTAAATGTTCTGAAAACATACCTTTCTGTGACATAACGTTTTTTTTTTTTTTTTTTTTTTTTAAATTTAGGAAATTAAAAAATCACAGAAATCAGATTTCATTTTTTGAAACGACATCTCATATTAAATTTATAAAAATACAATATTTACATTCATATAAAAAAAAACCCTCCCCTCTCCCCCTCAGTAAAAAAATAGGAAAAACTTGAAGTGAAAAATTAAAATAATTTTTGAAACTCGAATAGCAAAATAATTTGTATTTTAATTAAATAATTAAATTAATCAATATATAAATAATTAAATATGTTTAAAAAAATTAATTTTCAATTTAAAAAGATTAATTACTCATTCAAACATTGTTGATTTTGATTTTTTTCTCAACAGTCATCAATTTTTCTCGTGTTCATTTTTATTACAATCGAAAAAAAAAACTGCTCAGAATTTTTCTACATATGTGAGAAAGACTCCAATTCTTGTAGAAAAAGGTCTGTCTCCATTTACTCTCTCTGGATGCAAAACATTCTCATAATAATTGCCTCTTTATTTTGAAGTCTAGGTCCAGTGTACCTGAGAATTTGAAATTCTGATTCGTTGTAATTTCAAGTGTTAATTGAGAAATTTACAATTTTCTGAGTTCTCCATATTCTCTTTGAATTTATTAATATTTTTCATTTTTATAGAATTATTTCTTGGAAACGTGATGAGTTACATATTTATATCGTGATTACTAGTCAGCTCTATAGTTATGATTTTTATTTGGAATTTGAATATCCAGGCGCCTTCAGCTGAAAAACCTCTATGGTTGGAAATCATTTTGTATAGTCAGTTATACTGTTTCCTTCCCCTCCCCCCTCTTCCCCTTTTGCTTCTGTGAAGATGGAGTTTCAACGTAGAAATTTTATTGCTATTATCTTTTTTCGACATCAAACGTCATGGACATAATTTGAAGGTATTTTCAACGAAGGAATTTTTATGATTCATTTTGGAGAGTAAAGCATGCAATTTGAATTAGTTTATGAGAATTTTATTAACTTCTATATATATTTTTTTCAAGCATATATGAATTTAAATTCAAATATTATTGAACTCCTGAACTGAACTGAGATTTTTTCTTAATAAAGATGCAGATTTGAAATTTATATATCATCGCTTTACTGAACCTCACCTCAGCTACCCCCTTCCAAATGAATGATAGGATAAAAAAGAAGTCTCATATTTTACACTCTAGGCTCATTCAACAGTGGTGCTGAACCTTACCCAAATTCGATTCATTTCAAATGCCTTCAATACCTTCGAAGGTCTATGAAAGGAATCAAAACTCTCCGAGTTCAGATTCGCGATTGGGCATTATATCGAGCTTTCATTCGACTTAATCTGCACCAAAAGGCGTTTTCAATTTACTCTCGATGAAGGAGAAAAACTCGATTGGGAAAAAGAATAAAAAGTGTTTTAGATAAGCGCGCGTCAATTCAATTTTAAAACAACCCTTTGCGTTAAAATAACGCGGTGAGAACTTTTTTTTATCGCATGAAGAAAATAAATCTTATAAAGTCAAAAGTTTTTTAGAAGGGGAAGAGCTTTTTGTTCGCATTTTTCATTTCGGCGTGTTCGCCTTTGTGGGAAATAGTTGAGCGTGGAATTTCTAAAAATTTCATCATTTCTGTATTCGAAAACTATACTCGTCGAGTTCACGCGATAATAGCGATTCAAATTCTTGGTGAGGAGAGGACGGTGGTTAACTGATGCTTACCGTAAAGTAACGGATCACGTGACCTTTTTTGTAGTGAAAGTTCCCGATTTTTTTCCAAGGTCCAGGTCCGTTTTTTTTCTCTCTGTTATCCGTGGGCGATGGCGAGAAATAAGAAACAATCGTGGAAGAATGAAAACAAACAATGTAAAAATAGATCAGTTTTGTGAATGCAATAAAGTAACCAAGCTAAACCTAATTTTTCAAAAGATTTATAATGTTGTAAAGGCTGTTGTTCTGCGAATAATGTAAAAACCTCAAAAAAGGTCGTTTATAGTTGAGAAACTCCGAGAAATACAAACAAAAAATCCTATTATGTGGCCGTAGCGCGGGTATAGGAGAAATACTTTAAAGTAGGCTATTGTTACGATTTTTTCCTTCCGTCTGTGGACCAGCATTTGAATGCAGATTGTGTCGAAGAAACGATGCTCGCGATGGTCATCAGCCACGTAGTTTCAGAACACTTCTCGCTCGCGTCACCGAATATATTTTGACTGGAGTACATATTCGTATTATAATATCGGATTAATTATCGAGAAAAATCAATCCGAATGACCGTAACGAAATCCATTTATTAGATCGATGAAAGACTGGAATGCAACGCGCTCTGCCGATAACCTCGAGCCATCTGATTTCCTATAGAGTTCGCGTGTCTGTTATATATTACTCACACATTAACTGTGGTATGTTTTTTTGTACTCTTGAATGGGCGAACGGACACAATCGTTGGAAATAATAATAAAAAATCAATTAATATAAAGTACAAATCGTTGCCCGTTTCGAAAAATCATCATCTCCAGGCTGATCTCGATACTATACTTGTCTCTGTCCTTCCTATACGGTACCTGTATTTGTAAAATACCGTAAAGCGTTATCTATAATCGTAAAAAGCCGTATAAACATCCCATTTACCCGAGGTGTAATGTTTGCTCCAGTGTCTTAAATAAAAACTTCCACAAAACGAAATTTATAAGCCATTAAAACTGGTTGTGTTATGGGTGCTTTACGCGAAAGATGAGAAATCAGTTTTTATGTTGATGGCGTAGTAACCAATTTACGCTGTCGTTAGGCGACTGAAGAAGTTAAATTAATGGTAGACACGGTTCGAATTGTCGTCTCTTCGTCTCAATGGTATTCTCATTCACGATAGGCATAGATAAAGATTTGATTTTTGTACGTACATGACGGACGCTGTTACGCGAACCTATGGCTTATTTATGACCTTATGGCGGGTTAATTTTGAAATTATTTAGAATACAGTTAGTCGGCCATGTAAACAAGAGTTTATTATCGTGGTAGCGATAAATTTCCATTCGCCAGATTCTTCGTCGATGGCATTTCTTTGGCCGTTATTTTGGGATTTTGATGAGTTTACTGTCTATCGCTGGCGCAAGTAACGTGTCGAAACTATTTTAAAAGCCAATAATGCCCGTTAGAAAGTGATCCGGTATGTTTGCTGGGCGAATTTACATATTCGAGTAATTTCATATCATGCGTAACGTCACAACGAACCGAGATAAATTGGTCAGGCTTCGCGTGCACATTGATGTAATGTTATGTTCGTGTAAGTAGTTCAGCGAGAAATTATTCAGGAAATACCGTCCACTCCAGTCCACTCGATGGGTGATTTGAAGGGAATCTTGAATTCGATAAATTATGGCATTTCAGAATAGTGCATTTCTCTCGGAATGGCATTTTGGGCAACCCAAATTGACCTAGGTCGGTTGAAGTGATATTTCAGGCATCTTAAAATAGCATATAAATATCATCAGAAATCATGAGATCTGATAAGTGAAAACTTCATGTAATATGTCTTCTTTAGAATCATTCGTTTTGGAAAACTTGAAGTCGTAATTTTCTTTAAAGCGTTATTCTGAAGATATCAAAATATAATATCTCTCCAAAAATAAAAATAACGTGTACTTAGACGATTTCACACTTACAGATTTCAGCTATAATCATAAAATTTGAAAATAATATTTCAGCTTACCATAATTATTTCCTTTTGAGGATTGTGGGATAGTTTGGTAAAGCCAGTGACTGATCTAACTATGAATAGGTATCTATCATTTCTAGGGTACCTTGAAAGATGTAAGATATCTACATAATATTACCAAGCATCTTAAACTAGTAAATTCTCTTTAAGATAATATGTATCATCTATGTGTGAAAATGTCATCTAAATATTTCCCTAAAATAATATTTTGGAAAACTCGATGTAGGCAGCATAATTATTTGATTTTGAGAATGATATCTTATTAGTGAACTTATAGTGACAGATCTACCTTTGAGTATCATTTGTAGTGAATTTCAAAAAATATATTTGTATTTACATGATATTCCAAGGATCTTAAATAAATGTTTTGAAGAGTCGAAATGGACAGATCTTTAGGAAGCCAAAGGGCTATATGCGAGTATATTTATATAGTGATGGGTTTAAGCATAGGCAACGTAAGTTAGTGTTGGACAGCCCAGTATTTTGAAGCAATTATGAAAAAATTATGAATAACTTTTTTACACCTTTCCTAAATTTTTTCAATATTTTTTACTTTTTACTTTTTTTTTTTTTTTTTTTATTAATTAAAAAAAAATATATTTTTTCTACGTATTTTGGATTTTTTCATATTTTTATAATGATATAATGAAACCTCGATATGGACCTATTTACGTTATTTTTATATTTTTATTTCAGCATCTGGTAATTGTGTATTTTGCTTTTCACATGTGTTCATAAAAAATTATAATTGGCAATTTTTTTGATCGTCTTCAAAAAATTTGAATTGATTTTTCTCAGTTTTTTAGATTAATTCATTACCTTTATGATTTTTCTTAATTTTCGACATTTTTAGCTACTTTTTAAGGCATGTTTAGCTGAACCTATTAAATTTGGGAAGAAGGGGAAGGGGGTGGATTTTCAAATCTTTGTATTTCATTTCATTTGTATATTTTAAAATTTTTTATTTTTAAAAAAATAGCGCGTTAATTAAAAAAAAATGAAAAATTGAATAGATCTTTGAATGATTTTTTTACTAAGCTAACAAATTTTATTCGCCTTGTATTCAGTTACTCATAATTTATATAATCTACGAAGCTGAAGTCGAGGATACACTTGTGAGTTTTTGATTCTTTTCCCTTTATTTTAATGACCTTCAAGATGAAGCAAAAGTTATTAATTGTCAATTTATTAAGTTCTGAATTAAAATTTGTTCCTGAAACTCCTAATAACAAGTCTTCCTTGAGAGGTGGGCGGAAGTTTGATCTATTACATGCCAAGTTGACAAGTCCAGAGAAGGCGAGAGGGGGGAGGGTGCATTTATACCGGGATTTTTTTTTTCAGGGTCCGTAAAATTTAGCTGAGGCCAAATTTTTCAGTGGACCATACTGAAAGCAGTGTGAAAACTAGAAAAAAATAATAGCAGTTTAAAAGTTCAAAAAACGTGCATAATTTCATTATGTGGTATTTTCTGAAGCGATAAAAATTAATTATAAAATATAGGTACAATTTTGTTATTTTTTTAATACGAAGTGAGATGTAAAAAATATTGAAGGAGAAATTTTTGTACTAGTGCTCGATTTGGCTCTCGCTGTCACTGGACAGGTCGACAAATTCTATAAATCCGTCACTGGTCATATATCACTGGGATGATATTTTTTTAAATCTGAAATTGCATTTATTTTTTAGAATAATGTCTTGCTGATCTCTAAGTGTATAAAGGTCTTCACAAAATTATAGTATAACAAAATATGAAATAGCAAATCGTCTTCGGATTGATAGAGTTAAAGAAATCTGAAGTGATTGATTTTTCTATGAATGATACCATCAGAGAAATCTCATAATAGATCAGTTTGTTCATCCATCAGGAAAATATGCTTAGCAATCTAAAACAACCGTTCCCTTTCAAGATAATATCATCCATAAAATTATAAACTTTTTCTAATTACGACTTCTTTGTTTATTTTTGCATTACAGTACGACGATGGTATCCATCCATATATGGACGCTACCGGACCTGGGTCTATGTACGATCCGCACGTGGGTCACAGATCTCTGCAAGGAATGAGTCATCATTCTCCACACATGAACCACACTGCCAACATGTTCCATACAGCTCCTCCACCTACTAATCACGTCACCACGAATCACGTGATGGCACCAGTCAACGACGTCCATAAAAGAGATAAAGACTCTATTTATGGGTAAGTAAATAGCTATTTTAATTCGCCTTAATCTGTCGACGAACGGCTACTTATACATTGTTATCGGTCCATCGGTGACTTCATTTGGCGACGGGTAATTTGTCGCGCACGTCAAGAACTCCCAAGTAGACGGTGACCCGGACCGTGAATATTTTACGACTTTTCCAACATTTACGAGCCTTTTGATTAACATTTTAATTCTGCTCAACGACGCGTTATTACACCGCATTAAATCCATATAGTCGCGTACGGCAGCTGTAATTGGTAAGGCATTAATTATCGACGTCGATGGATTGTTTTTATTCTTTTCGTGGCGTTCATTAGTCCGAATTTTCAACGTTCGTAGTTCGAAATAAGGTTTCGTGTAACCACAGAAAAAGATTCGGAGCTTAATAACAGCGGTATATACAGGTCGTGGATATACGACGGAGGAACGCCGCATTTGATAAATGCCGCATTATAAAAATAACCGCAGAATAAAAATAAAAGAGCGAGCCAGAAGAAGAAAGACTATATAGACGGAGAACCATACAAATGTACTCGTATAGGTACCCGAAGAACGAGAAAGAAAATATATATATAAAATAACGTTGAAACTAGATTTAGTTTTGTAAGGTCGTTATGTTAATAGCGTACGATGCCTTGTACTCGAGCTAAGGCACGGTAATGGGCTTCAAACGTATATAGAAAAAGATGAAAATAAAAAAAAAATAAAATAAAAGAAGACGAAAAACTAAGAAGATGCGTATAAACGTAACGTACCGGACGAGGATAGAATAGGGTTTGAAAGCCGCCGATGCCCCAGGTAGGTATTTCATTAGTGATTCAATTCTGGTATAACCTACGCTGGCTCCATTCAAACGTATAAAGAATTATATTAAAATGGTGGTCCCCCGGATAATTCCCAAACAACATTTCCACTAAAGTTGATCACTTTTATTCCGAATCATATGATAATAGACGGCAATAGTCCGGTTGCCCGATGCCTCTTTATGCGCGCGCGGGTTTTACTTCACGTCGACTTTTTTTCCCCGCTTCGTGTTGTTTTTTCGCGTACGACAACCGCCGTCATCGTCGTCGCGTTTTTTTCTCTCATCTCCCATCGTAATCCCACCAACTTGATTAATGCCGGCCTAATTAATAATTAAATGTATATTTGCCTTTTTATAGCGCAATCGCGCGCGTCTACCAGACGTGACTATTGGTCGATCGATGCGAAGTGGAGTTTCGTGACCGGAGTTTAATAAAATCATGATCGTAAAATGATACTTTTTTAACGGACGGATTGCGCCGAGGAAAAATGAATTCCAATTTGATGATTTATGGCGGCGTTTATTTCATGTTCAGTGTTGGCGTATTTATCTAAATTTTAATTTATTCCCCTAAAGATTCGTTATTAATCTCGTATACAACTACGGTACTATACGAGTTCTCATCAAATAAACGATGAAACGAGAGTCTCTAGATAAAGCTATATTTAAAATATTGTTGGCAAAAATTTATCTCGAGCGAAGAAATTATTTTTTCGTTCGAATGCGACGTTATGCGTTCCTAAATTGCTGAAAATTTATGACGAGAATTTTTTTCAACAATTGGATCGATTTTTTTGGCTTTTTGAAATTCATTCTCATTAACAAATTGATTCAAACAATTATGTATTTTCACTGCAATCACACGGCAATCATTTTTTTTTTCTATTTGTAGCTCCAAAGTCAATTTGAAGTTCACGAAAATGGTTTGAAAATTATGGAAATCGAACAATTTTTTTCAGAATAATTTAATTTGGCGGCAATTTCATTTTCTCCCCTCACCTCCCACCATTAATTGTTATATTTTGCGAAGCGAAGATCAAAAAAATTTTAGCTGCTGTTTTAGGGAAAAGTCAGAGCCTTAGTGCTTTAAAACTTTTTTCTTCGTATATTTTATTTGAAAACGTCATTTTTCAATTTTTGTAAAGATTAATAATAAGTGCGTAATGATAATACATGGGTATGGGAGCCAGTCAATATACTCCAAGAGCAGTTTTTACCTTATTGGATTTCTCATAAAACAGTGATGTAATTATTAGTGTGGCTAGAGTAGGCAAACGCCCCATCCAATTGGTTTACTCGAGTATTCAAAACATATCTCAAGAACTAAAAAGTGCCAAAAAAATATAGTGAGAGAAAATTTTGAATCAGAATACCTATAACCACGGTTAATTGAAAAGTAAAGTATTTTTGGGGCCCCCCTGGTCCCTCCAAAAAATCTGGTTAGGATGTTATCATGGAATGAACAAGATCAGTAAAATACGTGATTTATGCCAATTTTAACTAAAATTTGTATTTTTTACTTACTTTACTTTTTTTTCCATTTTCGTGCCATATACTGCTATACTGAACCCAGAGGCACGGATAGATGGATACTTAGATTTGGGAGAGAAGTTTGGCAAGGACACCCTTGAATGGTGAAAAATTGATATAAATTGTATGTTGAGTTCTGAAAGTTTTAGAAAACCTCCATATTATGTATACTAATACTACATTATTTATTTATTAATTATTTTCAGAAAACAAGGGAGATTTGATGAAATATGGCGTTTTTGAAACAAATTAGAAAATGTTTCAGTCTAATTAAAAAATATAGATTTTTTTTTGCTCTTTACTACTCAAAATATACTCTGTTATTGCATAATTAATTAAATATGACAAAAATATCCGTTTTTTAAATGTTAAATTTTTCGACCCATTTTCACTCAGATTAAAAAAAAATTGATTTAAACAGCTGAAATATTATCCATCAGGCGCGAAACGATTAATTTATTTTTTTTTTAAATAAATAAAATAATATTATATAAAATGACATATTTATTAATTTTCATTTTTTATATTAATTACAGTCGCATTTTATATGCGTATTAATTGATCGAAAGATTCTTGATACGATAAATACGTATGAAAAGCCCAAAAAAATACGAAATTAAGTTGTTCTGAAAATAGCACATAATTTGGTCAAAAGACGAGAAAATGTACGAAATTTTAAAAGATTTAAACGTTATCCATTCTTTATAGTTATGTTCATTTATTCTTGAATAAGCTCGAAAAATTTGAGAGATGAAGTATATTTTTTGGCATGAAAGAAAAACATCTTGAAAATATATTGAGGGTATTTTGTAAGGCAATTTCGTTCCTTCATTGTGGTAACTTTGTAGAAATAATTTATGCTTATCAAGTTTTAAAGAAACACTGTTTTTTTTTTTGTGATTAGTGTCATACACTGATGCTTAGGCCAGAGGCACAAATACCATCTTTAAATTATTTGTGCAGAATCATGATCAACTGTTTCTAGGGAAGAGAAGGAATGAAAAATGAGAAATAAAAAATATCATTTGGAAATAACATATTTTCATTATAGTGTTGTTTTGTGGAAGCGGGGGGAGGGGGAGGGGTAATTCGCCAAAAATGTCAAGTTTGCAATAAATAAGAAAATTTAATTTTCTATCTTCTTACTGTAGTGAAAAAAAAACAAAAAAAAATAATAGGTAGTTAAAAAAGAGTTATAAATTAATGAGAAATAATTTGTGTAAAAACAATAACACAAAAATGAGCGATTAATAGTTTTAAATTTTGATTGATTCAGGGTATGAAAAAAAATTTTTACCTTTCCAAATTTTGTAGAGGAAGGGCGTTAGTAATTAACTATGCCACTCCAGCTTCAGTTGCCAGTACTGTGAAATTATGTATTTTTCAGTCATACAGCATACAGAAAGATTTTATTGCCAACAATAAAAATTAGATTGAAAAGTTATTTTTTTTTTTGTTTCTACATTCACTTGATTCAATATTTCAGTTTTTAGGATAGAAAAAAATTCATATTTCAATTCTCAGAATTATTATGAGGTAACTACCAATTATATACAATGCTCGCGTTGTAAAAAAAAAAAAGAAAAGATTAGAAATTGATTATCTTCGAGGTAATTAGGTGATTTGGATGAAATTTCTGCTTGTTGATGGGAAACAAAGCGATCAGTTTTGAAACTAGCGTAAATAGTTTTTTTTTTGTATATTGATGAAGTTACCAGAGCAAATATTGGCATAAAAAAAAATGAATGATAATTTAATAAAATTAGAATCATTTCACTATAGACAATATTTACGGATGTACATCAACTTCCAAAAAATTTATGAAATAGGTAACGTAAACATGTTCAGCCACTTTTGTTCACAGCTTTTCATTCAACGATAATATTCCAGAAATATTTTAGATATGCTGTTCTTAAAATAATTTCGCATTCCTACAAAGTATAATTAATTAATTATGTTTATTTTACAACCCAAAATTAATTTTGAAGCTCTGGTATTGATGGTTCGACATTCGAAAGGTAAACGAAACTATCCTACGTTAATATTGATGTATATTGGGCCATCTTGAAAATCTGTATAATTAATATCTAATTATTAGTGATTGAGGAATTTCTCAGAGTTTATAATTTTTAATTATTAAATGATGAATAAATTCATTTTTTTTTGGTTAAAGAGCATTTCACAAGTTAAAAGGGGCATAAGAGAACACCAATGCAACGACATTTGATCCAAAGTCCTACTATTCCTCCCTCGTTCCCCACCACCCAGAAGAACTTCTTAGTTACATCACCGAATCTCGATTACAACCTGTCACTAGTTTTTAGAAATATTCATGAGGAAAATTTCATCTTCGGGTTATTTCGTGCACTAATTTTTACCCATACTCGGCCCGTACTCACGTATGAGAAATACGAGAATGCGGAAATTCGCCAATCGCGCAACCAGTCGATACAGATTTTCCTCACCAACCGGTACGACTGGCTGTACCTCAATACGAGTTTTTCTCACGTGTACGCGGCGGCGTTGGCAACCACGTATGCTACTTTTAAGAAGAAATATGAGTTATTTAGAAGCGGTGCGCGTTTCTTTGCACGAATCGCGAATTATCTCCGGTGCATACATTTCAATCGCGAGAAATTAATAACACGATAAGAGAACACAATGCCTATGTTCTTTTTGGTCGGAAAAGTTTTTGGTTCATTAAGGTTTTTGTCAAACACGTATCGGACAATGCGGTGACTTGCTTAACTCTCGGCCTGTGTATTGTTTATAATATGTTTACTGTATTAACGGTCCGGCCGTGTGTGCCCATTTTTATACTTACATGATTCAGCATTATTTGGTGCGGACAACGTGTTAGGTCTTGGCGAGATTGTTCGTATAGGGCTTTTTTTTCGAGACTAAGCGAATATTTCGCTGTACGAAGTTCCGGGTACGATTAAAATATTTCCATATTTATGAAGTGTATAGATACGTGATTAAACAGTTTCGTCATAAGTGAGCCGGTTACGTGGCGGCATTTTTCGAATAAACGCGTACTATTAAATCGAAATTAAGCTACACCTTGGTGTATAAGAGAAAGGCATTCTTAGGCGGGGATTTAATGTCGAATACACAAGTGCTCAATAATAGCCTAATAACAGGGTTGACTCGGTCGCAGAAAATCATAGGTCTATTCTATATAATTACGCGACCGGGGGTCTCATTTTCTCAATTTGGGCTGCCGCTAAGATTTTAATACAGGTACTGCGTATACCTTGGAGTGTGGCCAACAGTATGACTCCGTAATTCGTCACGTACCTGTTTTGTCCTGGCGCGTCTCTCGTGCCTAAGTAATCGGACGTTTTGGTTGCGTTCGCCTTTTCCACTACCTAACAATTTGCACCTGCTACCATGCGGCAATCAATCTTAGCGGGGAGTCGGCTGTTTTTCGATAGGATAATACGATATCGTTTCCCTCCCTTACTCATGCGGAATTCGATGGCGAGATTTTAATTTTATTCGATGGAAGAACCGTAGGGTCGCTTTTTCAGGTCAGCGAATTCTGATCGTACCCGTAGATACCGTTTCAAAGGTCTCGTGGGAGGGTGTTGATAAAATTCAATGACACCGTTGACAATGATAAAAATGACTTATCGGAATTCGTTTCTTAGAAATAGAAGGTCGATGGGAAAGATTGCGTAAAAGAAACACAGATTTACCTTTACACGGATAGTTTTATAACGAACTTAGGTTTAGGTAGATATGTCAGATTTTTGCTAATTTTGATGTATGTCTTTTTTTTTTCCAGACACCCTTTGTTTCCTTTGTTAGCTTTAATATTTGAGAAGTGCGAATTGGCAACGTGTACCCCGAGAGAGCCAAATGTCGCCGGAGGCGATGTCTGCTCTTCCGAGTCTTTTAACGAAGATATCGCCGTATTTTCCAAACAGGTTAGTGATCAAATTTATCGCTTATGTAGATTTTCGTAATTATGAAATATTATATTTTTACCATAATCGAACATTTTTAAATACCCGAGAGCATGAAAGAATTTAATTCAGCTTAAGAAAGAATTAATTTGACCACTTATTCTGTAGATTTCATCTCGACGAAATTTCACATTCGAAAATTTCGGTGTAAATTTTGATAAAGCGGCCTTTCTAGTTGAACAGCTGTTACCATATTTTCTTTTACGTACGTGTATTTTTTTTCTCCCATTTCTACGCATTCTGTGGCTGTTAAAAAACCACACAGATGGTTTACGAACGTTGTAAAACCGTTTTAATGTCGCGCAACCATTTTTAAACAACCGAAACCGCGTATAAGCACTTGATTGGTATCAACTGTTAAAACCTTGTTTAGTCTATCAAATAACCGAACTCGTGGTACCGCGTTTGAATGATTTACTGGTTTACTTTTTTAGTTGAGTTTTTAATGGAAACCAAGGCTATTTTAAGCTTTTATCAAATTTTGTACAAAATAGTTGAAGAGGTGGGAAATCTCTGATTTTTATGTCTGTGACTATTTGTATCTAGTGGAAATTCGTTAGATAGAGAAAAATATCTTTGATTGTGTGAATGTATAATACATATATAGAATTTTCTTAATCGCTGATGTTTAAAAAATTTGAATTTATTTCCAAACTACCTGGATAATCGTATATATAGCTATAAAAAAATTAAAAAATTCTTTTTACGGACACAAGAAACAATATTCACCAATTCTCTAAAATTATATGCTTCTATGATGCAGATAAACATTGACAATCTTTACTTTATTTCCATTAGCATTTCTTGCGAGTTTTTAGAATGACAAATATTAACAACATTTTTACAATCTTTGAATTACTCCTATATTCTGTCATCTGTTGTATTCTAGAACTAGAAATATCACATTTAGACAAAATAAGGAATGATTTTTTAATATAACTTTTTTTTTTTTTCTTTATTGGGCGTTTGTAAATTTGCATAGCATGTCAAAGTACTAAATTTGGCAAATCATAAAAAATAATCGTATAAAAAATTAATAAATTAAATTTTAATATTTTGAATTAATTAAATTTTTTCAATTTTATTTTATTTAATCTTGATTCAAAAAGAAACGAAAATAAATAATTTTATTTAAAAATTTATTAATATGTATATATATTTTTATAAAAAAAAAAAAATTATAATAAAAATTAATAAATTAATTTTTTATTAATTAATTTTAAACTGAAATAATAAGGTCAACAATTGACAGATTGCTGATATCATGTTGGTTCATTCGTTTTTCTTCTATGCACTCACCTCTCCCCCCCCCCCACCTCGTAAGAGATCTTTGATACTTTGTTGTGATAATTTTGATATAAGACGCGGGGGACAGGTTACTTTGAGAAAGAGGTGAATATCTTTTCTCCTTCGAAAATGTGATAGTATAACGCAAAAAATTTTCTTTAATGTATGTTTTGTTGAAAAAGCAAAAAATTTAAAATAAATTAAAATTCAAAGAATAAGGAAAAAAACAATAGGCAAAAAAATTAGAACAAAAATGATATAAGACTTTCATATTGTAAGTTTTATTTATTTATTATTATTAGTTGATATATGTGAATTGTGAATTCAAAAAAAAAAAAATTAACGAAATTCAAAAAAATTTTCAATAAAACCGTTTCCAATTTGCGATCCAACGAGAGAATTTTGAACAAAAATTTAAATAGAATTGATAAATTCATAACGTTACCAATTCACTTAAACTAGGACAAAATATCATGGAACACGTAAATTTAATTTCTGAATAAGTTCAACAAACCGAAGAAAAATTTAATGATATTATTTCAAGCATATTATTTGCTAAAAGGGTAGGAAGTAGATGAAGAGCCTGGAAACTCTAGTTTTAAAAAATTTTTAAAAATTCGTCAAGATTTTAGTGTTCACTCATTCGTTGAAAATTTAGGTAAGTACTTAGAATTTTCAGACTAACTTGAAAAATTCATTTGTTGTCAAATTTTTAGTTCGTTCGAAATCATTATTATGTTACATATCTTCAAAATTCAATTTTCACTCGTGGATTATAATTTTCAAAGATAGGAAGGGGCAGGGAAGAAGAAGGAGGGTTGTTGGTCAAAACCCTTACCAAAAGTTCACTTTGTTAAATATACATTTAAATGTTATTAATTAATTATAGACATAATTTTTGTATATTAACAGTCTTTGTATAGATTTATACAAAAATCGCGTTCTCAAATTGAAAAAAAAAAGTCATAAATAATTAGCAGTGCTACTCTTATTGAAATAAATCATTACAAAATAAATTTCTTGAACTTAAATTATGTGTTGAAATGCATTCATAAATTTCTTGTGGATTGAAGAAATTAATGTCTTTGAAAGATTACCTCCTTCGCCCCTTCTCCTTCCCACAACTACACTCTTTGAAGGTATGTGAAATGTATATTCTGAAAAAAGAAGAAAAAGCTTCAAAACTTCTCCCATTGATATTTTCTAGCTTCTTGCACTAGAGCAGGGTGGAATCTTGAAATATTGACCAATTTTAACATTTTTTTTACAAACGATAATTTTAGGTCATTTAAAAATTTAAAAGATCTGAATTTTCCCTATTTTTGAAAAAAATAATTTTCAGTTGGTCCAATGGTATGATTTTTTGCTATTATTAAGCTCAGATAATTGGATAAGTAGGAGCTGAAAAAGCTGAAAAATGTTGTTTCCTCTTTGGTTACCTTTTTTTCTTTGTATAAGGCTACCGAGGTTATTACTTTTTTTGTAATATGAGTAGACAGCCTGTACATATCTAATTTTCCCAAATAAATACATACACTTACGTATTTCATTATTATTTTATTTCCAAAAAAATTGAATTTTTCGTTGAAAAAAATTTACGACGTGTTGTCGAGTTCGAAAAATCTCAACTTTAATGATTCGAAGAATCGAGCCATAAATTATTACTACACCTACACGACACATAGGTAACTCCTAGTACTCCTTATTCACACGATGCCGACAACTGTGAACTTGGAATTGGTAAACAAACCCACAAATGCGTTGAAACGAGCGAAGAAAAATGGTCACAGGAAGGGACTACGACAGTGGAGATCTCAAGTAGACGCCCTTTTTACAGTAGGTCAATTAGGAATGTTGAACATATTTTTACAAACTTGTTCGACACGACTGTACCGCGTGATTTACCGGTGCCGATATTTAGTTTTCAACATTTGCGAACCACGGTCGATGCCATATTCGCGTTTTGTGATACCACAACGACCTCTATAATTGATGAACAAAGGATAACCATACCCTTTAGAATGTAGAAGATTATGAAACCACCAGGTGATCGTATTTTGAATAGAATTGGCATTACCGGAGAGCAAACAATTGCGGGTGGCTGGTTGCTCACTCTGTGATGGAAATTACGCTTTCGGGGTAATATAAAGAATGCTGGGTTAGCTCCACTGTGGTGTATATGAGCGCATACGGTTTATAGAAGCGAGTTGAGGTATTGAAAAATACATCTTGAACGAGGACACTTAAATACTAAATTGTCGAGACGATGGTTTTACTTTAATGTGTCAATTTTATAATGTAAAGGTATAGTATTTAAAGTACTATTATTATGTCTGGCGTGCATGTTATAATGATACGTATTCGGTGGTGCATTCGATTCTAAACATATAAAGCAGAAAACTAGTCGTTTTGTCCAGTTCCACCGAAGTCCTTTCTCGCTATCGAACACATGTCGAAATTGTGCGGTATTTTAACAACCTGTAATTTACATAGTGGTTTAAAGAGCGCTTTTAATTTAAATATTTACTTTTTTCTGTCTCGCGTTCGGTAATTAGCGTGTTTGTAATTTTTAATAATACATATTGGTTCGGGTCTAGGACGCGGGACGCGGGCCAAAGAGCATCGTATACGAAAACGTGGCGCGATAATTGAGAATAACAATTAAAACTATTAATAGTCGTTCGACATGTAGCGTTTTATTTTTTATACGCGAGAATTTCCTCTGTATTTAATGCTTTGTGTGTGAGATGTTATATGGTGTGAAACGAAGGCGAAAAAATAATCTCATGTGGTGGCTTTCGTAACGCACATGTGTATGGCTCGCGGGAAGAAAATCAAAGCCTCGGAGACGAAACGTTTATTCGTTTCTTTTCTTCATTTGAAAATCCATAAAAAATTATTTTTACTACCAAACGTAACGCGTACTCGGTGAAGTATCCGATCGGACCTTGACACCCTCTAGCGTTGACACAGAGTACCGAGAAATTAGGTAATTGGCGTTCATACCGTTGTTCCAACATCTGTCAATCATTTGAGGGACGGTTTTTAAAACTTAGGAAATTCGTCTCGCCGTAGCGCAGATTTGGCCGGGCCCTGCGAAAAACTGCGTCCGGGCTAATGAACGCCCTCATGTGTGCGCCCGAACATCTGTTTAAGGGGTTGGAGCATAGAAACCGATTCATATGTGCGCGGGTAGTGTCGGGGATATGAGTTGACCTTCGAGCCGGGCAAAAAGCAGATGTATTTTCTCCTTTCTCTACTAGCACGACGTTTTGTATGTGTCCCTGTGTACGCGGCAACATGCTTTTTGTACTAGGTATCCTTAATCCTATTCGCCAGAAACTGACTTAGCGACTTGGAATCGTAGGTTCTTTGATTCCATTCAACGATATACGCGGGTTCGCTGGATATGCATGCGATAACAATAATGGAACCGCGTATCTACAGAGGTGTGGTGCAT
Source organism: Phenacoccus solenopsis (assembly GCA_009761765.1). Classification (NCBI taxonomy): domain Eukaryota; kingdom Metazoa; phylum Arthropoda; class Insecta; order Hemiptera; family Pseudococcidae; genus Phenacoccus; species Phenacoccus solenopsis. Next base: position 24,948,744 of record CM019755.1, on the reverse strand, counting down.
CTTTTTTGTACGTACGTTCGAGTAAACAGGAAGAACGTATGATAATGGGACGCGTTTTCTGCCCAAATTACCCTCGCTGGGTATGCTGTTCGAGATGTACTCAGACTATGGCTGATTGTTCGTTGATAATTAAGTTGGAATAGAGTAACGAAAGAAGTTGTATGGTTTACTTCGCGACGTGTTGATTTATCGCCTGATTTAATTACCGATGTTGTATGAAAGGAATATATTTTCATTCATTATTGCTGTACGATGATATTAGCTTCATTGAAAATCGCTACCATCCGGTTTATCGGTTCAGGTTGGAAAATGAGCTGTGTACTGTATTGGTATATTAGAAGCTCGTAGGAGCTGGTTTCATTCATTACTCTGTGGGTGAATTAATGGCCTGCAGAATTTTTGAATTAAATCTTCTTTGTAGTTGTGAAGAATTTATTCGTTGGATGAATGTGTCTTCGATATCGGTCCACTAAAAGCTAGGATTAAGGGCAAGGCAAGAATAATTTTTTAACATTTTGCATTTATTTTTTTTGTTTTTTTGTTGTGAATGCTCATAATATAAATTGAAAGAAGTTACGAAATTTTTCAAGACTTTCGTGCCATTTTTAAATTAATTTTTATTTTTGAATATTTTTACATTTTTTGACATTTTTGATTTTTGAGAATTTTTTTTCATACTTGAAATTATGAATTAGGCATATCGAATTCTGTCTTTTCCTAATAGATCAGTGATAGATGAAAATTTGTATTATTTGATTGAATCATGTGCTGAATATTTGATTATTAGTGAACTATATGAATAAATACGCTATACTTATTACTTATCATTAAAATTAGACCCCTGAAGTGAAATCAACGGAAGAGAATTCATTTGCCAAAGTATGGTTTTATATGAAACCACCATCAATAGAATTTGTGAAATCAGTTTACTTATAGAAGCTTAGTATCCAAACCACTGATCATCAGTAGTTTGCATAGATTTAAAATTTATTCAAGATTTCAAATTACCTATTACTGGAATTCTAACATTCACATCTAAATGCAGAGTAAGTACATTCTGAGTGCAAATCCAAGATCTAATTGAAATGAATTCAAATAGAACTTTCAAAAATTTATCAAAATTCGATTTGAAACGAAATTAAAACAATCAAAGCCATTTAACTACTTTTAGATGGATTAAATTAACTACGTAATGAATTGAATCAGTTCGATGACAGTAAGAAATACTGTTAGTGAAGGTAGTTCCTCACAGTGATTCAGTGTTAATTTGTCCTGTTCCGTTCGTTTCCTTTTTGGTTCGGTTTGGTTCGGTTCAGTTCAGTTCTGTTTTATTCTGTTTGGTTCAGTTTGGTTCGGTTCGGTTCTGTTCTGTTCTGTTTTGTTCTATTCTATTCTACTCGGTTCCATTCCATTCGTTTTGGTTCAGTTCGGTTTGGTTTGGTTCTGTTTTGTCCCATACTGTTCTTTTCCATTCGTTTCCATTCAGTTCGGTTCGGTTCTGTTCTGTTCTGTTCCATTCTGTTACATTCATTTTGTTTCGGTTCGGTTCGGTTCTGTTCTGTTCTGTTCCATTTTGTTACATTCATTTTGTTTCGGTTCGGTTCGGTTCTGTTTAGTTTTGTTCTCTTTTGTTCTGTTCTGTTCATTCCATTCATTTTGGTTTGGTTCGGTTGTGTTATATATTCTATTCTGTTCTGTTTTGTTCCATTCAATTCCATTCTGTTTTGTTCGGTTTTGTTTTGTTTTGTTTTGCTCGATTCATTGTTGTTGAGAAGCATTGAGAGAAAATGAAAAAAAAATTTAATTAATAAACAATCACAAATGCAAAAATTTGCGTAATTACCCATTTACGCCAGTCTTCAAAAATCAAAAGTTCAAATTTTGATCATCTCATCGTGAGCTATGAAAAAAAAAGGTTCCGTTCAGTTCGCTTTTATTAAAATTTTTTTTGTTCTGTTCCATTCTACTCCATTCTGTTCCATTTCGTTCTGTTCTGTTCTGTTCTGTTCTGTTTTGGTTTATTTGTTCAAAATGTAATTTTGTTCTGTAGGTAATTCATTTTGGACAAAAATATTAAGACTGTCCTCATTGAGTTCTAATCGACTATTGATGATATTTCTGAATTGAAGAGTAGGTACCTATGACCATTTCCCATTCACTCTTGATCAGACTGTTCGCATATTCTACTTTTTGTCGATTTTATATCTTAATTTTTAAAACTCCACGGCTCTAAGAGGCAATTAATCGGATTAAAATACCCCCCTTGGGAATTCACACTGGTCCTTGAAAACATTGGCGAACTTCAAGAGTCAGTGCTGCGTGATTAAGAACACACAATCTCATTGATATCCCTTTGAACGAAAACAATAACACGTCAAACCCTATCCGTTGCGTAGTACGCAAACAGATTATGCAGTAAGTGGCCGATAAATAGCAAAAACCAAAACACTCATTCATTTCTAATTGCGAGAGACCCCCATCGAAACCCATACAACTTAATGTCGAGCACCGGAAAACATATCCGCCGAAATCTTAAGAGCTTTTCAGTCTGCACATAAAACGATGGTTGGGAAAAAGAGCGTAACTTATGTTACCAAACAATCTCCAATTACTTTCTTCTCATTGTAAAAGTTCAGTGACGCCATTTACAACATCTGTAAATTTAAAAAGCGTATTATAACACCCTTTTTGAAAGTACGCTATTGTTATTTTTGGTCGATGTGTGCCGCCTATACGTACCGTATAAAAGTTACGCAAGCGTCGAGTTACACGTATTTATAATTCCGCTCGCTCGACGAACTCGACGAAGGGTAAGTTTTTTTATTCGACGGGTGGGGGGTGGGAATTGTTAATAACGTGCTACGATATATGTTAGCATAGCTAGCCATTATTTGTTTATTTGGTTGCTAGCTACCGAGAATTGACGACGATTATACAAGTGGGTAGGTTTTTTTTCTTTATATCTGTATACGTTTCCCTATCCCATTTTGACGAACTGTCGACTGGTAACACTGTGGCACGGTCGTCGCCATTATCCCCTAATTCGTGGCCCTTTTGCCGTCGTTTGGATGTTTACCGAGCCCGCCTTTGTAGGATGTTCGAGGCGAACGTATTATTTCTAATCACAACGATCGGTTTGTTTTTATAACGTCAGAATTTGATTTATAACATATTTACATCGATGCGGATGAAGATATTAACGGGGGTTTTAACGTTCCTATAGCGCTACCCGGTATACGTAATCGTTTGCATTGTGAACCTGTTCTTTCATCGAAGGGTGAGATAAACGAAATGACATTTATCGCGAATATGAAAAGTGAAACCGATACCGAATGATAAATTTCTCACCACGCGACCTCATATGGTCGGAAAAAGTGCCCGTTGACCATATAATTAGCATTCTTCGGAGGTTTTTAAATCACGCTCTTTTCCTTCGGCCATTAATTTTAACACCGTGTAAGGAAACTATTTTACGAGGACACTACAACCAGATAATCGAGACGGCTAGAGTCGTAAAACTAAGGTATGTGGGTGAACACAATACGCGTTTAATTGAAATGTTTTCTGTATAAGAAACAAAAAAAAGGAACTAGTTTGTAGCCCGAGGAACCCTGCTTGTTTTTATCATTCCTCTAGAATTAATATCAATATTTAATATCGCCTCAATTACGTCCGTATACCGTAAAAATATAATGACACGTTTGCGGAAGCCAACGAACGGTTAGGGTGTCCTACTACTTCTCACCTCGAGTTTTGGGTCGCGCTCGTTTAATCTTATGTGTCATTTATGTGGCGTTTTTATAGACGACGTAAAAATCTCATTCTCGGAGCGTGGTTACCGGTTACCCGGCTCAATTTTATCAATGAATTGGACCATCGTGGTGTGAGTTTTATCGTCTATAAGGAGAATTGTAAATGACGGAAAGTTGTTAGAAATTTCCTCCCGTAAATGGCGTTTATCTTGGTAGCGTATCGTCGGGCGAAACGATCGTTCGATTTAATTAGCAGTTAGAGCTACCGAATGGTGTGGGTTTTCGTGTATGTTATCCTACCTTTTTCTCTATTCTGTATGAGACCGGTGATTATCTAGTTTCCATATTTTACCGAGTTTCGTTCGTGTGGAGAGTTTTCCTGTTTGGGGGGGGGTTTCTTTGTGACTAAAGAGGTTATTTTTGAAAAGCTTTGCACTTTTAAGTGAAACCTCTTTTGTTGTAATGTAAAGAATTATTAGCTTTCTCGTTTCATATACGCTGTTTTACTTCTAAAGCTTAATTAGACAGCATATCCAATGACGAAAGGCGAGGCTTAGTGTTGGAAAATAGGAAATAATTTATCCGATAGGTATATACTTGATCATGATTTTTTGTTAGGTGAAGATAATAGAATAATTCGAAACTTAACACTGTTGTAGTTCATTCCATATTGAAAATAAAGGAACTTTGTACTTAATTTTTTTTTACAGCAAAAAATGCCAAAAAATTTACAATTTTCATTTTACTCATTTTCTCTGAAATGAATGATAGGTCTTTTTGAAAGATATGCGAATTGGTATAAAGGTAACATGCACAAAGTGGCTAAAGTCATCAGTCTTCAAACTTCAAGAAGAGTGTACTGGAGGCTAGAGAGTCAAGATCTGGAGTTACTCTTCCAATCGAAGTGGAATCTTTAAATATTAAGTGATGAATCAGAGTTGATTTTTAGTTGATTCACCATTATAAGAATTTGCCTCAATAAAATTTTTAGAATTTTATTAAATAGAATTTCCCATTAGATTATGTGTATGTATTTCGATAAAATTACCCTCTCTATTCATGAGAAAAAATTTCATATATACGAATTGAAGATAATTTTTTTTTTCCTGTAATAAGGAATAATAAAATCATAAAAATTCCAATGGTCTAAAAATGTTAATATTTAGAACCCCCTCGTACTTGATCGTTTCTTCCCCCCTCTCCGAATTTTATTACCCTGGTACATACATAAACTCAAATTTGAAAATGGGTCTTATAATTTTTTGTATTCTCAAAATTGGTCAAGATGTCGTTGTGCTGCTGAATTGCTGAAATATTTGGATGAATCGAAAAGCAGGATCATTTTCCTATTTTTATTTGTCCTTAAGTTGATGTATTGAAAAATCTGAATAGTCTCTTTGGTAGGAAATTTATCATTGAGGATTGCTTTACTGCTATTTCGGTTGAACCAGTTTTTCTGTGGAGTCATAAGAAGAAGAAACCAGCTTTAGATACCTATCGATATTATATGATTTGAATAGTGCAGTTTACCTACAAGCTTCAAATAACTCATTTCCATTTACGTGGATGATTGCTAAAGAAGAACTAGTAAATACAATCAGCGTTGAACCAAATAAAATTTTTGATCATTAATCTGCTCTAAAATGTTCTGAGATTAAGAAATATGTATTTAAGATCTCCTCCCCCTACTCCTCCTCCTCTTTCTCACCAAATCAGATGATCTATAATAGCTTAGTTTTTCATTTTGAAATAGAGTTTTTAGCTCACTACAGAAGTTTTAAAACTCGCTTGAATAATTTTAAGTTTTGAATGCATATCTCAACCGTTTGGTTGAATTTCGAAGTACTACTTTACTACTTGATTCCAGAATTTTTTCCAGAAATTTTAATTTTAAGTTATTTAGCAATATATAGGACTCTAACGTCGTCAGTCCACTCCCCCCTCCCCCCCAAAAAAATTCTAATTCATCCTTGAGTTCAGTAGATTGTGATGAAAATGTTGTAAAATTCACTCATGGAGCGGTGATGATGCAGGTACTGGAAATAAGGAGGTATTAGGGATTTAATTTGAAATGAGTTGTATGGAGGGGGAATGAGGGGAAATTTGGAATGTGATTAAATATTAATTTCGTTCATTATGTATTCTATGTAGATGTAAAGTGTCCCCTCATAATTGACCAAACTGATTATGAACGGGCACTAAAATATTTATAAAATTAAAAACTGAAGAAAATTAAAAAAAAATTTTCATATTATTACAAAGTTTATCATTTCCTTTGAAAAAATATCATGTTAAAATTTTTTCAGAAATTCACCATTTTCTATTTTTGTGTATTCTGCTATGAAATATGCAGGAAAAAAAATTATTTTTGTCGGATTACGTTTTTTTTTTTTTTTTTCTTGTGGCATCCATAACTGTTGTGATTTTTACACCACTTTCCCATCCTTCATCCATTTTTTTTGTCAAAGTGTGGATCCCCCTTCTCCCCTTTCCCAGCAATGCCTCACTGGGTGAGGCCAATTTATCAGCCAATAAACATAAACAAATAATTATACTTATTAATGCCTGTCTACAGGGCTTTTAGGCGGTAATAATACAATAATATTAGATGATTACAATAAAATAATGACATTTGAAGAAATTACGAAAGAAATGATTTTTATATAGGAATAAATACTCTTTCTAATGAAAAAAAGGTGTTCAATTTTAATCCATTTGAAAGATGAATATTGACGAAATTATATAAAATTCTGATATCTAATAACAATTCAAGATGGCGGCTACATTCACCTGCCTTCGTAATGCACTGCTGAAACTCCATTTAAAAAATCTTCGCGGTAAAGGATTCACGAAATAAAATTAGCAGGTAAATTGGTGTAAAATGCAGCCCCTCGATTCACCATTTGTCGCATAAAAAAGCGGAAACATTAGCGAGGCCAGCTTGAATCTGTAAGAAAACAATCTCATCGCTATAATAAAATTAGACAAAAGGGAATTACCCTGTTATGGGTTGGTATAGATTGTCGTATTCGTTTTTGAAAAACTTTCCCCTTCGCTATAGCGTTGTATTCCGTTATTGATGGAAAAAAAAGGTGCAAAATAGCTATATATAAGTTTGTCTTAGCAACGGCGTACACGTAAAATTAAATCATGATTGTTGGTCGCTATCGAGGGTATCGCGTTAATGGAATGTAAGTAGGACATTTGGTAAAAAGATATTTCGACTTTTTGCCATTGTACAAAAGGCATTGTTATCTGTGTCTTTTTATTTGGGGTGTATCCCTGTATGGCGGAGGGTTACGTGTGGCCGTGGGAAGAATTAACTTCTTCAAGTGACTGCGATAATATATGGTTTTGTTTTGAGAGGTAACCATCGAATAGGTACGGCTAGTTGGGAAATTTATCACGTCTTGAGCGCGGGTGCCGCCGAATAAAATACCCATACTTGTAATTAGCCGGTTAAAAGGTGGCGGAATAGGCAATTACCGGTAATTGTCGATATCGTGTGCCTTGTGCGGAATTAAAACGGCATTTCCCAAGGTCCATTTAGTACATCCCCCGTATAATCTTAACGCGCCGCGATTGTCGTTGCTTTATTTCCCCTATATACGGAATATCATCAGATAATAAAAGCCCCTGCAGTTAGTTGTGTAATTACACCGGTATACTTTAGTATATCGAACCAGTAAGAAGCTCAGTATCGAGTTACAGAGCTGCGGAAATATTTTCCAGTCGGAGTTTTTGACAAATTACGTAAATAAAATTAAATATACGCGACGACGACGAGGGGAAATCGATTAAACTGGTTGGAAATTCGATACGACCACGATCGGGGCATTTACGCGAACCGGTAGATAGACTTAAACTTGGCTCGAGTATACTCGTAACATTTTCATCGATTGACAGCCGGCACTCATATTAATCATGGGCGGTTTAGGAGCTCGTCTTGGCTCGCCGATACCACGTCAAAGGCACTCCGCTGTCATTAAAACGTCCGCGACGTATTTACGATCGGTTTCAAAAGCACATCCTATACTAAGATCACACACGACAGTATAAAAATACGTTAATTTAATATCCCGATCATGTTCCAAGTATAGATGGCGCCTCTGTCGCGTTTATTATTCACTACGCCTATGTAAACGATGGATGAATGAAATTACCGAAAATTATTCCACCTCTGTATTAATTTACGACCATTCGTTTCCACCATATACTCATTGGTCGCCAATTGTAAAATCCCAGTAATACCTTATCCTACTGTTGGGCCAAAAGTGGCCACGAAAACGCGTTATTTTAATTACGAGCAAATTGCGACGCGTTTTATAACGCCGCAGCGTGTATTACACGTTTTAATATTTCGTCGAAACGTACATAAGTTTTGGCTTTTTGTATTTCGACATAATTTTTAAATTTATCTCGCAAAAGAAAACATCGGTATTCTTAGTGTTCCCACATTACTCCTAACGACGCGTTCTAATGCCAAAAAATTTCTACCACATTGGGGTCTTTCACTCTCGCTTTGAGAGGCTGTTGAGTTTCAATCCTGTTCGTGCCATCGCACGGTGCCGCGCATACGTGTGATTTATTTATAACAACCCGAGTATATCTTTAAAGCGCTATACCGGAACATCACCTTTTTCTCTGTAACACACGCGTACGTATTATTAGAATATTAATAACATCCTAAATAGGGAAACCCACGCGACGCGCCTCTAATATACGTATAAATAATACTTGTGTAAACGTAACGTCGTTATTTCACCAGTAATTTGGCAAACGTTTGAGGATTTGTCATTTGCTCAACTTATTTCGCCATTTATCAGGCATTTGGGCTTTTCCAAGAACCGATTGTTGGGCTATTAAGCCGACGTCCGGTGTCGATGGTGCATGCGAAACGCATCGCGTAATTTATGTAAATGCTCGAATGGCCACCGCGAAAAATTATGTAAATATCGTCGCCTCGGTCTACCAGTAATTAAAACTCAAAGAATGAAAAGTTCGAGGTTTTGAAAAAATTCCATTGGGAGCTCCATGTAATTGGTTATTCGTCGTTGTTTTTGTAATGTGTTACGTCGCTTGTATGAAGCGCCATCTTTAATGCGTACGGACGTATTCAGTGGATGGGAAATAATCGATGATGCGGAAAGCGTTTAATTTGTAAATTTTATCCATGGTCGAATGTTGATTAATTTCATTTCGATAGTATGGGGTGATTTATGATGTGAGATCTAGTGATGAAAGATAATTGAAGGAATTTCGAATTTCAAATAATGCTTTTTATTCAATTATATGTCTATTTTTTCAAAATAAATGACATGATAGGGTCTTAAACCTATTTTGAAATTAATTTAATTTTATTATTATTTTTATTTTGTTTCTCGATTTTTTCATCATTATATCAAGAAACAAAATAGTGCCTTTATGGCGTTCCGATAAACCTCCAAAAATTTCACCTAATACAAAGTATTATCAATAGAGTCTTAATTTTTGAAAATTCTTCAACATTGCTCACAAAAGCTATATGTAGGTCCTCAAAAACCGAAAAAAAATTAGCTATCGCTTCCTTCAAAATTTAAGTCTACAAATTTTAATTCAGCGAAAAATACCCTATTTTTATGTTCTATACACTTCAGAAAATTTTTTGATATTCGATAATTGATATTCTTAGTGATGAAATACCTATAAAACCAGTTTAAATTGTTTGAGCTTGAATGGGCAATGACCTACCCAAAAAAATCTTTGCTTTATTTGTGGCGCACTCTGTCATCTATAGGAGGTAAAAAAAATTGATAGTTTCTTGTTCTGAAATTGGTATGATTTATTTTCATTCATATATTTACACGAATGTTGTAGTATTAACCAACTATAGCTAATACCTCCTCAGCCTCCTCTCCTAAAAAATTCAGTAAACAGAAACTGTACATATTTTGTGACCAAACCAAAATTATACTGCAGAATACCATTATACTGCATTCCCATAATACCGTAATAGAAACTGAACCAGTTCACCAATGGTGGCTAGATCTGCTTAGCCATGATTGAACTCCATTCTGAGTTCTGACTGATCTATCGACCATATGAAAACGCACGTTGCATATTTTTCAAATCAATAGGTATTTTAAACTTCCAATCACGAAGAGTGTTAATCGATCGCAGTGCTCATAAATAGCGATTAATTAGACATGTGATTTTTTATTTATTTTTCCCAGGTTGTTATCTAGGTACTTTGATATTTTATTCAACTTTATGTACTTAAAATAATGTTTCGACTCAATTTTCACCTTCCAAGGGTTCCTAAATGATATTAAATATTATTTCAATATGTCACAAATATAAGATCGAAATTCTGAATGACTGACACCTTGAGAACTCCTCAAAGGTGAAATCGAATCAAGATATTTTTCGATTTTTTAAACACTTGAAATCGATCATTTATTAATTTTTTGGGTTATATTGTGAATTAGTAATGGATGATAATTTATGATAAATAGCCTGAATTTCTGGGCCTTAAAATCTTGAATTGTTTATTTGAAATGTGTAGAATATGTTTCATGCCTATGCATTCATATTTGAAGAGCTTAGGTGGTAACTTGGATTTTTTCATTGTGTTATTTAATTAAATTTTTGTCAACTATGCAACTATGAAGTGAAAAAAGCTTCTCCCTCCACCCTCCCCCCCTTAAAGTTAGAAAATATCGTAAAAAATTCAGCATGGAATAGCGACGAAAAATTGTTTACAAAATTTAGAAATTAAAGACAAATATTATGAATCAGTGTTCAACAACAACAACAACAACAACAAATTAAATACCTACGAAAAGCCTGGCTGAAAATAAGATTTTTTGTGATTCTTAACGAATATTCAATGTGTTACTGTGCAGCATAGCTTTTTAAACCTTTTCACCCCTTCGTCCTATTGTACTCTCTATGGTGAAAGAAAAAAATGCAATAGGTATACTTATTCATTATTATTATTATTATTTTTTTTTTTTTCAAAAAACCAAATGATACAAGAGAAATTTACTTGCCTCATTGAAGTCTTAAAAACAAATCCTCGTTTACTGTCGTAATTTTTGCCAAATATTTTACCTAAAAAATGAGAATACTTGATTCATTATAAAAATAATTAAAAAAACTGAAACATAATTATGATGAAAAATTTCAAATGAAATGTAATTCTACTAAACGACCATCGCATACAAAAATATGTCTTGAAAATTTCATTTATGTTTGGAACGAATTATAGATTTGAAAGGTGAAGATTTTTTATTTAAAATTTTTCTATTTCACTGATGTAGCGCTCAAGGAAAAACGTATGCAATTTCGTAAAGATCAAGAATCTAAATTGATGGATTGGTTGTTCTAAATTATTAAAAAAAAAAAAAAAAAAAAAAAAAAAATGAAAACCGGATATTTTTGTATACACTGAAAAAATTTGTTACTGGTTACTTACCCTTGGATTTCTGAAAAATTTAATCAATTTTTTTTTAATTTGTTTATTTATGAGTTTGGTACCGATACTGTGACTAAAGGCAAAATAGATTTATATGGAGTGGCAAAGCCCTATTTATACTAGGAATTAACTGATATTATTCGCAGACTGTATACTAAGCTGAGTGAGAGGTTGATTATTTGAAAGAATTTGGCTCGAAGATGTCGAAATTTCGGGCATTCCGTAAATATATGGTTAATGTTGATAAGAGTATCGCAGTGTAGGCATTTAGGGGGGGGGAGCGGCTGCTTGGAAAGAAGATGGACAGTGTTCTCATCGTCGGATAACTGAAAAAAAAAAATGAGCTTTGAATACGAAAAAAAAAAGTTGAAGTTTTTGAGAAATATTTATAGATATTCGAATAAAAAAAAATGAATATAAATATTCTATATCATGTATTTAAAAATCACTTTATCGAAATGCAGTTTTTGGGGGTTTATTCGTAGGTGAAAGAAACTTTTTTACGATGAGACATATGCATTCTATAAGAGATAATATATAATATTCATAATATTAAATTCAAATAATAATTTATATGTACAATTTTTTTTTTGAGCACTCAGTTTTATTAAACAACGAATAGAATTCTTGTAATAATAATTATTATTTATTATTATTATTTTTTATTATCATTATTTTTTTTTCAAAATCATCTCGAAGCTTGAAAAGCCTTAGAATAAATATTATATAAGAACGAGCTACCTTGAAATTTTGAAAATTTTTTTTCTTCCGTTTATCTCATAAAGTATTTTGTATCATATTTTGTTTTATGTTTAGCATCTATTTGTATTTCATTTTTTAATGTAAGAACACTCTTATACTTTTTAAAACCTTCCATAAAAAAAATCTTCTATTATATAATATCTTTTTTCGTGAAATGAAGTATGTAATGCTGAAAACCAAAAATAACTATTATTTAAATTGCCAATTTCATTGATAAACTCACATCTCTCTCGAACTTTCTAACCTCGATTTTCAGAGCTCGTATAGCTTTTCAGGGCTTAAAATATTGTAAATTTCCAAATCACTATTTGATTAGGTTAGACATAATTCGAACACGGTAACAGGCCAGAAAATCCATAACTCTCGCATAAAACACATCGTGTACCTTCAAGTCGCAAAATTTTTATAGACTCATAAAAAACAAAGACTGCCAACAAAACGCCACGTCCACACAAACCTATACGGCAACATTGTCTAAACTCGGAAATTTCGCCAACTTGTTCGACAACGTTATATGAAAAGGAAATTTCGATTAAAAAGATCTTAACACGTACACGAGTCGTAAAGTGATCCGAAAACGACATTCTGTTTTTTATTTTACCCCTTAAATCTTCTACACCTATATCATAAAACACTACATAACATCGTAAAATTTAGAGTAAAAAGTGAAAAAAATTAATTCCAGTTGATTCGTCTTCGTATAAGACCACATCTGTTGCATTTGTGGACATGGCGGTGATGGTAAACGAGTTCTCAAAAATGGTTTCGCTTTGTATACTATGTTGTAAAAAGAAAAAAAATAGGTATAAAAGTAACAGCAGTAGTCTTTAGTGACTGAACGCGTTACAATAGAAAACAGATTTACGATCTACCGAGTATATTTTTTACGACGAGCTGCCATAGGGAAAAAAGTGATATACTTTAACCGCTTAATATGGCCCCGCTGTATACTCATACAGGTACTATAACTAGGCTCATCCGTTCTTTCAGTTTAATGATTAAACCGCGACTCGAATTGGCGGAAATTTCGTAGAAAATCATTTCCATACTGGGTAACCTATGCGTAACCTTAGATGTGTACTAATTGCGATAATAGAAAGGTAAAGTTATTCGCAGGTGTCTACGAAGACGCATGTCCATTCGTGTTACTATTTCAATCAACACTGGTTATTAGTGTCAGTATTGGGTGGAAATGTCTACCTATCAATCTCGCGCGCAAGTAGCACTTTATACTGCCGGGTTTAACGTGCAAACGTGTACCCGTATAGTAAGATTTATGCTATAATTTTTAGCCGTAGCCGTCATTTATTATACAACGGCGTGGACTTGTCATCGAGATATTTGCCTAACGTTAACGCTATTCATCGGCGAATTCTACCGTCAAACATAGACGTCTGGTTAAATAGCGAATCTCAAACAACGCTGATTAATTAGTACATCAAACTTTATCCGGCCAGAAGGCGCAGCCATCGGCGCGTCGGTGATTACAAAAAAGAACGTACTAAACTTCGTGCACGTTTTAACACCGAAATCTAGATAAACTGTCGCAATCACGAACATTTAAAATCTCATCGCGAACGCGCATCGTGTGTACATTAGAGTTGACGAAGGATGAAACACCGAGGAGGGGTTCGCGGGAGGATCAAACATCAACGAAAAAAAAACTAAGAAAAGAAAACATACACAACTACGTGTACAAAAACGGCGTAAATTAAACGAAAAATTCGACGCCAGCGTTTCATGTTTACAAAACCAGTAATTAAATTACAATTAGGCCTTTCCGTAATTAAAATATAATTATAAGAATGATGAAAGCATCATATACGAGTAAAACTATTACGCAACCTAGACCCATTACGCTTTGCTACAAGTTTTCGTGTTGTTCGCCGAAGAAAACATGTTGAAATTTACGATCGAACGAAATTCGATCCGCGATAATTCGCACTCACGTAAGTAGGCAAGAAGTTAGCTGGACGTTTTTATCGATATAGTTAATATCATTCCAAATAGGTTAACATTAGTATACGCGTATACCCTTTACAATACCGCAACTGAGTTCGATAATTACGAGCTAATAAAATAACACTATTAGAACTGACGTACTAGATAAAAATAAGCGAAAGCTGCAATTACAGATGGCTACACCTTGATAGAGTTCCTATTCGGAACTTACCTCTTTTACTCCTCTAGACTCTCCAAATATAATTCTCATTCCAACAACATTAGCGGTCAAGGGTGTTAGCACATATGTGAACTCATTCGAAGTCAATTCAATTCCAAGTGCAAGTGTTTTTCTTTAGTTGTTAAGGTTTTTTTTTTTATTATTTCTTTCTTCTTTAGTTTATTCTGTGGTGTTGATGTTACTCTTCTGCTACGGTTCTGTATACGTCCGTCTGTCGTTGGCTCATTTAATTAATATGATATGCACGCTTCGATAGTCACGCTTCAGCTCAACACTTTTTAATCGTATTTAAATGTTAATTTTATTGTCAGTTTGTTAATTGCATTTTACGAGTTGGCTTTCCACATCGTCAAACTGTACTCGAGCGTTTGTGGTTTTTACAAATTTCCACCATTTTTCGCCAACTAGTAGATGTTATCGAGGAATATAGATGGAAAAATCATTCGATGGGGCATGTCTTGATCATAGATTTTTATATAATTAATACTAGACCAATAGCTATGTATTTCGACAATGAAGCCATGTTAATACTCTAAGCGCCATTTTATCGATGGGCATAATAAAAACAAAAATCACGTGATGAATTATAATATTGAATTTTGTACGAAAATTTCCAAATATTGGTGTATGTATATTGTATTGCATATAAAATCACAAAAACGTCATTATAGTAGTTCATTAGTCCTCATATTGTTGATGAGCATAACAAAAAACGTAACACTAACACAAGCATACCAAGTGTCATATACGAGGCTTCGATTTCATCACTTAATTCTCGTATAATAAGCTATTGGTCTAGTATTAATATATGAACATCTGTGGTTTTGATGTTCGCAATGGTTAGCTGTATATTTGAGATGACGTGATTAGGCTGGTCTTTTAAAATGATAAATTTTCCTGAGAAATTGAGAAAGTTTCCTATAAGGTAGGTACGTTGTACTCATCCATGGTAACAAAAAGGTCATATTAACGAGTTCATATTTTTAATCAGAAGGAAGCCAAGGAGATCTGATCATTTATATTAGTACTCTTGGTCCTATTTTTCCTTGTATACGTGTTCAGATTGACGTCATTGTTTTCGGCTTGTCAGTGACAGTCTACCTCGGTGGTGGCCTCACAGGTGATTCATATGGATTATTATGAGTTAAATTTTTTAGAATTTTTTTCGAAAGGAATCACTTATGAAACAAATTGATTATAAGCAAAAATTTATGAGTATGAAATTCTCTTTGTAATGGTATGAAAAAATTATATTATCACAATATTAATGTAAATCTTTTTTTTTTTTTTTATTTATTTATTGGGCGTTTGTAACTGCATTGTTTATTACGCCCTACATGGAATTATACTTTAGAAAATATTGTGATATTTCAGATTTTAAAATTATTTCTTTTTTTTTTTTAATTGAAAATGCATAGATAATTTTTATACAAGCATTCCCAACAGGTAGAGAAGTTACATATTTTAGAAGTAATGATGAAAAATTGTACTACTATTTGCCATCATCATTATACTAATTTATGATTCATTACAATACTATGAAGCAAATTGAACATTCTTATATATCAATCAAACGCAAATTTTTTCTCTAACATTTCAATTATGATTAATTTTATCTTAAAAGTACTTGTTTTTATTGAAATTCAAAAAAACCGAACTTTTTCATAAAAAATAATGTTAAATGAATCATCTATGAGATAAGGAAGCAGTGGTAAAATACGATGATGACGTCACTTTAGAAGCTTGAACAGCCCTGTAGGTTGCGCTATGGACGTATTCATGTCATGACGTCATTCATGTGTACTGAAAATCGAATTCTGAACTGACATTAAAAAAATTCATATGAAACTAATATATTACTCGACCACAATAGTAAAAATAGCAGTAAACAATAAATTCTTAATTATTTCCCTAGAGTGGATAGTTATGGACTACCAAAAAATTAGAACTTCTCAAAGTACAGAGGGGTGAACTAATTTCATTCCGATCGTTTTGAGAAAGCTCCATGATTCTAATTTTCCTCTTGAATGAGAAAATGATATTGAAAAGAAATTCAAAATGAAAAAAAAACTAAAAAGCCTAAAAAATTCAGAAAAGAAATAAAAATAAAATAAATTGAAAAATGCCCATATAGAATAAAAAAAAAATTTCAAAAATATAGAAATACTCAGAGAAAGAATATAGCTAAAATTAATTAAATATAAATTCAAAGGTGAAAAAATTGAAGAAAATGAAAATTATAAAAAATAAAAATGTATGATGTACAGGAAAATTTACGAGTAGTTCAAAAATGAAAAAATATAGAAAAATCAAAATAGGTTGCGCATAATTAAAAAAAAAATAAAGAAATTCAAAAAATTGTCGAACTTGAAAAACTAATAAAAATTAAAAAAAAAATCAATAATAAAGTGTTCAGAGAATTAATAACAAAATCAAAATCGAAATAATATGTAATGAAAAAAGTTTAAAATACAGCAAAAAAAATGAAAAAACAAAAAAATAAAAATTTTTGAAATGAAGAAAGGCCAAAAATCAAAAAAAAAAAATTCCAAAAAAACTTCAAAAATAAAAAAAAATTAATAATGAAAAAAATTCCTAAAAATGATTAATAATTTGCTCAAAAATATTTTGAAACATTTTTTCTTCATTTATAAACATTTCATGGTGAATAAAAAAATAAATATACTTTAGCCCCAAGACTGAAATTTTTACACTAAAACTTTTTATTGTATATTTTCGTTTCTACGGATTTCTGGAAAATAGTTTTAAATCGCTCATAGCTGGAGGTAATAGCATTATTTTGAAGGGAAGGGGGGGGGGTTCAAGTACTAGCTGTTGAGAAATTTATAATTTTTTTCAAGTTTGCTTATGTAAAAATTTGTCCACATGAGGGCTGATTTAGGATTGGAACAATGCCCCTCCCTATTTTCGCCTTGAGATTGCTTCTAAAAAAAAATTCGAACCACTTATAAGCGAAGATAGCAGCGTTATTGAGGAGCTTCAAGCCCCAGCTATTGAGAATTTTTTTTTTAGTAAATTCATTTTTTTTTAACACCACTTATATGAATATTTATCCATATTTGAGGGTTATTTGGGAACGAGGTTTGCCCTCCTTCACCCCATCTCTGCCTAATATGAAATCACTTCATTAAGAAATTTGTGATTTTTGATATTGAGTATGGATATCATGATTACTCATTTATATTTTATTTAAGGATATTCAACGCCATATGAGCGTGGATTCTGTCGATAAAACAATGACTCGGTCTTTCCATCGAATTCACCCATAACACCATCTAGCCATGTCTACGCTCTGCTCGTAATCCATCATCACCATTACCCTTCAAGTATCATTCATCTATGTTGCTACATAATATCGATTTCAGCTGCCCTATGGATAATTTTTTCCACAGGTATCTTCTGTAAAAGACCGTCGTAATAACCGAAACTCGTACGTATTCGACGAGTGACGTCTCGCAGATAGAATGGCACCCCTGAGTCTTAGCACTCGACCATTTCAACACTTTATCCCACGCATGCAATATGAACGCGTTGAACCCAAGAACATCCAAAGCTTCTCATTATCTCAATGGATGTTATATATGTCTTTGAAGAAACGCATCTTCATAATATACTCGTCGTTTGGTCTAAGCGTCTGACCATCTAATGATGTGGAATAGTTTTCTTTTCACCGAACGGCGAACGTGTTTAATGTATGTAGAGCTATTTACGAATAGCGCGACCGGCGACGTTTTATTCTTATACTCTAAAGCTTTTTAATCCGAACGTGTATAGTCTGTTTCTTGGGTTTTTTTTTTCTTCTATTTTACGTATTCCTTCGCTTTGCCGATGTTATTTGAATAAATGGGACGATGGCCAAGACCATTTAACCTACAATCGGAGAATTACATAGCGTTAGTATAAATGAGACATGAGAAGTATTTAATGTTAAGCATTCTTCGGAGATTAAAATCTTTTACACTCGAACGTGTAATGGTTGATGTGAGAAGTCGTATTGCCGTGAATTTTTAAATTAATTTGGTCCTTAAAGGCTTCGCGTGTTTTAGCCAGCATTCAGCGTTCACGTCTTCTTTGTCGAACCGACTATTGTCACGTGTGTCTCAGGGTCGCAACCAGTCCTTTACTTCTTCCTCAAATACTACTCGTAGGTTCTATTTGTCTGTGAAAAATTGAATCTTTGAATTAACTAAATGATTATACGATGTGGCAGTTTTACGCAAACGCATATCATGTAATAACACGACGAAAAAAAAATCAACATAATTTACTAGAATGTATATCGGAGCATCGTGTTACAATGCCAAACGTATCGTACGAGGAATGTGGATTATTTCATAATTTTAAAACATTTTATTAGCCGTAAGATTTATCCGGACACCTTTCGGAAATGTTTATCTAGGAATTTAAATTATTTGTAGGTCGCAACGAGCGTTTTTTTTTCACGTTGGTACGCGCGAAGAAATTTTTAAAAATCCTCGTCATCAACAATGCAACTAATTAAGTACGCGTGTCCGAGCCTAATTAAGCGTTAATTTTGGCAAATCCTCGGCCAAAAATTTTAATTAGTTTTTCGCACGTATAAACGAGAATTAATTGTTGGCAATTTACCCGCGCCCGATATAGCGGCTTTATCTCTGGTCACACATCCGATACAGAAAGTGGACAAGATTGACGACAATAACGTGCACGTCTACCAGAGACCGAGCCCGCTGCGTCACCTTTTTTTTAATCCTATCTACGTTTAGATATTCAACGCACGGAAATATCACAAGAATCAGAAATACTTGACATAACTCGATTCGTGTATAAAGAAAAGTCGACTTATGCGAAGCCGAAGCACACATCGATGATATCTTTTTTATCATTGTTCAACCTGAGAGATAATCATCTAATGACGGAACTACCGAAGAAATGCGTTTTATGTGCTGCGTCATTACGAAATTTATTCCCTTTCGGAGGTGTTAAAGGAGTTTACGTTTTAACGCCGTTTTTTTCCCTCCTACTCGATGCTTTTAGATAGTATTTAATTATCTATTTTTTTTTGTTCTGCTGTGGGATTTTTCGCCACCGTTCGTTTTCTTTAATGAGGTTATAAAAATTAATGAATTCTTTCGCGTCAGGAAGTATTTTTCTTGACATGTACGTCGACGCGTCTCAACAGCTCGATTCGTTACGCATGGGTACTCGGTCGAGTGTCTTTGGCGTATCGGTTTTTTTATATGTTTATTTACATGTGTACTATTTGTCTTGATAAATCGGTCGATAGGAAATTATCATTTTTTACATTTTGTTACAGATACGGCAAGAGAAACCATATTATATAGCAGATCCAGAAGTAGATTCATTAGTAAGTAAATTCATTTTTTTTTTTACAATAAAAATATTCCATCGATTCAATATTTGGGAATTAATCGATCACTATTTATTTATTAATCACATATGAAGAGACTGAAGAATTAACAACCCCGAAATACTCGAGCTTCTTTTTCTCATTAATTAATTTTTTTTTTTTCAAACAGACGAATAAAAGCAGAAAAAATTCTGTTCATTTAAAAACCACAACTATACGAGTAGATGCATAATTCGTATAACTTTACATTCGATAATAATCTAGACTTCACAAAAACATACATTCGATAGAAGTGTTTTACACAATGAACTCGGTACTGTAATGCTTTTTATCCCTGTTTATCTTATACGTTGCATGTTGACCAAATATCTGGTTCCTTTTGTTCTCATACTCCTCATTGTGTTATTTAATTCTACACCTATCAATTACATGCTTTGGTCTGCCCATTGAAAAGAGTTTACTTTACATATAATGAAATCGAAATAGCAGAGATGAATGTGAATGAAACAAGCTATTAAGCAGTTAGAGGTCCATGTATGAAAAATTGACGAAATACAATCTTCTTATCTACTATTTTTCAATGGGAATTTATAAACCATTGGAATGTAATTGAGGCTTTATATGGTGGTAAAATAATTTTTGGTACAGTTTAAATTACTTTTTCTGAAATTTCACTTGAAAAAATTATTGAATTTGTTATATGTATTTTCGATTAAAAATTTCCAATTTTTTTTTTTAATTATTTCCTTCATTTTCCAAAATATCTGAAAGATTAAAATAACCGTTAAATATGTATTTAGTGAATTTCATTTTTGAAAAAATTTTTATTAACTGAAAATTTCAGTATTTATTTTTATTTTGAATCAACTCTACTCAACATTAACTTCTGTAGAATCAACGTTGAAAAATTTACATTTAAATCAATATACATAATATTTAGTAAAATTACTACATCGTATTTTTTGTTTCTGTTTAATTTTTTAAACACTTTACCCCCGTCCCTCTCCCCTTACCACAACTAAAATACCAATTTTAAGAATGTTATGAATTAGCACGTAAGCAGAAGTGGAAGTGCTTTCTCTAGTCGCAAAAATATTTAAATGAAAACATTCTTGTAACAAATAAACTTCATTCCATCACTTTTCAGTTTTATCATCTTAACTGGCCTCTTCAAACAGATCTAAATCCTTGAGCACGTGCCTCTGCCTCAGGGGCTGTACACGGCACTAATAAAAAAAAAAAAATAAAAAAAAAAAAATGATAAATAGGTAATTTATGTGTCCCTTGCGCTTACAGTAATAGATTTAGGCTAAGCAACATAAACTTCAGCTTTGGCGGCAACGTATCTTTGGTAGTGGGGGTGGGGAGGAAATCAGAAATCGATTTATTTCGTAGCGATAATCAAATAAATTATGAAAAAAATAAAGATTATATTTATAGATGATTCTTTCTCATTTCTTGATTTTTTTTAGATTTTTTTTTTGAATTTTTCAAATACATTTTTTTATTTTTATTTTGACCTCATTTCAGTAGTGGAACATCAATTTTGTGGACTGAATTTTTTTGGCAACTATCTCTGTCTCATTTCCTCCATTTTTAGAATTAAAAAAAAAAAAAAAAAAGAAAGAAAAATCATGTTCATACTATTAGATGCCCACTTACATGTATTTATGAATTCAAAAAAATTCACTATACTTAATTCTTTCCATTTTTTTTTTTTGTTTTGTTAAAATTTGGTAAATCAGGAAGAAATTATTGTTTAGTTTTGGTCGTTTTGTGTTGTGGAGAAAAGAGTAAATTCACAATGTCATTATTAAAAATAAATAAAATCTCAAACTTTTTTTGATACTACCTACTTATCATTGAATTTTTAAAAGTCTGACCATTAAAGTTGACTTTGAAAAAGAAAAAATATATTTTATAATGATAATGATACAAAAATAATAAATAATTTCTTATGCTTAATTTTGTTCATTATTTTTTATATTTTTATATTTCAGGAAAAACAAAATCATTAAAAATTTTGGTGAAAATTATGAATTGAAAAATTAATTATTTTTAATTTTTTTTTTTTTTTTTTTTTTTTTTTTTTTTCCCCTTTTTTATTATACTGGGCGTGTATAATTGCCAGGATTGTTACGCCCAGTGTAGAGAGTTTAATTTATATTTGGTTTTTATATTTTATTTTGTGTATGAAGGATAGGATTTTTTTTAATTCGTCTGGGTTGTCTGGTATGTTAGTTGTTTGGATGTTTAGATTGTCACGGGTTTGTTTGATATTGGGGCATTCAAAAAGGAGGTGTGTGACTGAAACTTGTTCGGTGTTACAAAATTCACATAAGGGTTTAGGGGCTTTTTGAAAGAGGTGGTTATGGGTAAATTTTGTATGTCCAATTCGGAGTCTAGTAATTATTATTTCCTCTGAACGATTTAGCTGAGATAAATTTTTCCAAGGTTTTATAGATTTTTTGTGTCGAAAAAGTTTGTTTTGGGTTTTTGTTGTCCAGTTGTCTTGCCAATTTGAGAGTTCAATTTTAGTGAAAAGATTTTTTATATCTTGGATTGATGTAATATCGATAGGGGAAAATTGGGTGGCGGATTTTGCGTAATTATCTACTTCTTCATTACCAGTAATTCCTACATGGCTTGGTATATACATGAATTTAATGCTAAAATTTAGTGTTTTAAGGAGATGTAGTTGATAATGTATGTTAAGAACTATTGGATCAATTGAGAATTTGTTTTGAATGGTTGTTAGGGCGCTTAGAGAATCGGTTTGGATTAAAAATTTATTGTTGTCTGAAGCAAGAGAGGGTAAGGTTAATAGACAATGTAGGATTGCTGTAATTTCTGCCGTATAAATTGAGGAGTGTTTATGAATTTTGAAGTTCTTTATTCTTCGGTTAACGGAAAAAGCATATCCAACATAGTCTGTATTATTTTTTGAGCCGTCCGTGAAGCATGGGATATAATCAAAGTAATCGTCTACAATTTCAAGGTAATGTCTCTTGATTATATGATGGGGATAATTTTTTTTTCCGTAGTTTATCATTGATAGATTTATTTCTGGGAGTTCTAACAGCCACTGTGGGAAATTGGGGTTTTTTTCATTAAAGACTAGGACATCAAGGTTATTATTTTTGAGGATTTTTATAAAATCTTTAATTGAGCTGTTAGTATATAGGTTGTGGTTTTTAATATCGGTTCTAATAGGGTTAGTTGGGTTTACTACTGCTGATAAAAGGTATTTATTTGTTACTAGATTTCTTCTATATTCAGGGGGAGGTTCGGCTGCTTCGCAGTAAATGCTATCTATAGGAGAAGAGGGTAACGCACCGATACACATACGTATTGCAGAGTTTTGAACTGTGTTTATTATTGATAATGTTTTTTTAGGGGCATCTTCGAAGGCTGGGCAACCATATTCTATTTTGCTACGAATTAAGGACCTATATATTTGGAGTAACATATTTCTAGAAGGGTTGTATTTTGGGTTTTTTAATATTTTGAGTAGATTCAGCGTTTTCATCAAATCTTTTTTAATTTGGAGGCAATGTTGGACCCATGTGAGCTTTTTATCAAACGTTAATCCAAGGAATTTAGTAGATGATTTAATTTGAAGAGTGCGTTCATACAACTTTAGTTTAGGCTCTTGGATTTTATATTTTTTTGAAAAAATGACGCAATGAGTTTTTGCTTCTGAAAATGTTAAACCATTCGAATTTGCCCATATTTCAATTTGGTCTAGTGTGTCCTGAATGATTTGTCGGGCAGTTTCTAGATTTTTAGCACTTACTGAAATATTTATATCATCTGCAAATATCCTTAATGATACAGGGCGTAAGACGACGTTTTGTATGGTATCAATCAGTATTATGAACAGAATTGTACTAAGTACTGATCCTTGTGGGACGCCATTTTCAATTTCATACAGCTCAGAGAATGTATTATTGATTCTGACCTTGAACTTTCGATCAGATAGAAAGTTCAAGATAAAGAACGCTAAATGACCCCTTATTCCAATAGAATATAGTCTTTCAAGTATTTTAAAACGCCAGGCCTTATCATAAGCTTTTTCAAGGTCGAAAAAAACGGCTAGAACATTCATCTTATTTTGGAAAGCATTTGAAATTTCATTTTTAAGGCTGAATAGATGGTCTACTGTGGATCTTTTTTTTCGAAAACCGCTTTGAAAATTGCTTAGGCAATGATTTTTATCAATATACCAAGTTAATCTTTTGCTAACCATTTTTTCAAGAATTTTGCAAGGGACAGATGTAAGCGAAATTGGGCGATAACTGGAAGGAGAAGAGGGATCTTTATTCGCTTTTAAATTGGAATGATTATTGCCGTTTTCCATGTCGTTGGGAATAGATTTGAAGTCCATATTTCATTATAAAGGCTGAGAAGAACATCTTTGATTTGATCTGGGAGGAATTTTATCATATATGGATGAATGTCATCAGGTCCAGGGGCAGAATTTTTGATATGGTGATTTAATACTTCGTTGAGTTCTTCAATAGAGAAAGGAGCGTTATATTCTTCCAAATTATCTGAATTGAAATTTAGTATAGTGGTTTCTGCAGTATTTTTTAAGGTTTGGAATTGTAGGTTATAAGATTCGTTTGCTGAAACCTTTTTAAAGTTTTGTGCTAGTATGTTGGCAATATCTTTAGTTGATGTTAAGATTTCATTTTCATGTTGTATGGAAGAAATATATGGTGGAACGTAGGAGCCTTTTAAAATACGTATTTTCTCCCACATTTCTTTAACAGATGTTTTCTGCGTAATGGATAGCATGAATTCTTCAAAGCTTTTTCTTTGTTTGGCTAAATTTAATTTACGTGCATATGCTCGTTTTTGCTTAAACTTTATCAAGTTTTCTTGGGTACGGGTTTTTTTAAAATTTCGAAGGGCTCTCTTTCTTTCTCGAATAGCTATTTTTAATTCTTCGCACCACCACGGTACTATTTTTTTCAAAAGTTTATTTCCAGATTTTGGAATACTTTGCTCAGCTGCATTTATAATAGAATCGGTGAAATTTTTAACGATGGTATCTATATCATTTTCAGCGGAAAAGGCGTAAGGTGTAAGTTTAGCAAAATCAGATTCTTTGATTAGTCTATTATAGATTGGCCAATTTGCTTTGTTTATGAGCCATTTTGGGTATTTTTCTCTAGGTTGTTGTTGGTTTTGATTCGAGAAGGTTATATTTATAGGGTAATGATCGCTAAAATATAAATCATCATGTACCTTCCATTCTATTAGATGGGCTATATTAGGTGAGGAGAAGGATAGATCGATTGCAGAGGTTGTGCCACTGGTTAAATTGAAGTGCGTGTGGGATCCATTATTTAGTAGAAATGTGTCGTTTTTAGTAAGAAATTTATCGATTATATTGCCTCTGTTGTTTGAAGTGAAGGATCCCCATGTGTGTGAGTGAGCATTAAAATCTCCAACTACAATATATGGGGTGGGGGGGAATTGCTCAAAAATCTGCTCTAGTTCGTTTACTGATATATTTTGGTGTGGTGGGATATATATATTACAGATTGTAAGGTTTTTGATTTGTGGATTTATATTGCTTACTGAAACAGCAATAGCCTGTAGGTTACCTGTTATCAGATTTATTTGAGATGAAACGGTACTATTTTTTACTAAGATGGCTACGCCACCACAAGCTTTATCACCACCAGAGAAGTCATAGCGATAAACTTTAAAATTTTTTGGGTTATAAGAGTGATGCGGACGTAAATGAGTTTCCTGGAGAGCAATAATTTCAGGAAGATATTTTGTTGTTAGCATTTTCAATTCTCCGAAATGGCCATTTATACCATTTATATTCCACTGGATCAAAGACATTTTATTTATTTAATTATTTGAATTTTTTTTTTTTTTTTTTGAATTTTATTAATTTTATTATTTTTTTTTTTTTTTTTTTATTTATTTATTTTTTTTTTACTAGTATTATTATTATTTTTTTTTTTATTTTATTTTTTTTTATTATTTTTTAATTTTTGTATAGGGTTTAACATTACCTACCTAATACTTAAATCTAAGACTATTTCTATTCTATCTACATAATATTTTAACATTTTATATATACGTATAGATTTATACAAGCACCTATCTATATTTGATTATTTCTAATTCGCTGAGTTGTACTCCGAGTCCGAATTGGCAGCGCTGCCTCCTTCTTGTGTTTTATTTTTGAGTTTGTTTTTAAGTTTTGTGAATCGGGTTTTCATCGTTCTAGTATTGAGCATTGGGTAGTATTCTTCCAAGATTTTAATCACTCCTTGAACGTCTTCGGTAAATTGCAAAATTATGGGAAGTGGATTGCGTTGACCCTTGACCATATCCATTATAAGTCGGAAGTTTGTGAAAGATATAGGATACTCGCTACTTTTTGCTAAATATTTTTTTTCGATTGGTTTTAGTAATTCAATTATAGAGATTTCTGGTTCAATCTCTGGTTCAGCCTCTGGTTCAGTGTCTGTTTTAATTTTTTTTGTTTTTCGTGATGAATTTTTTGTGGTAGGTGTTGGTGTTTCCATTTTGCTTTCTATCGTTACTTCACAATTTTCATTTTGAATTATAGAAGTATTTTGTATTTCATCGATTATACTGTTTGAAGTCGACGGCGTTGTATCGGATAGTGTTCTTTTGTTAGGTATGTTACGTAGACTGATCTCATTATCATCAATTGATTCCGTTTGTAGAGTTTGATTTTCGTCCGCTTCCTTATCTTCTTTATTATCCGGTTCTTTATTATATTCGCAAGACTGTGTCGTGTGTCCTATCTGGTGGCAGATAAAGCATTTTACTAGAGCATCATTATAAAAGGCTCTGTATTCATCTTCATCATATTTGATTAATTCTGAGGCAGGAAGCTTTTCTGCGGCTTCGGCTGGTATATAGACATAACGTCGTTCACTGAGGATGTTTGTGAGTCCTTCCTCCTGCGTAAGTCTCATAAACTTCATAGGTGAAGAAGGTATAACTCCGTGAGTCGCCATTTTTTTTGTTATTATTTCGTGAGGTACGTGTGGGGGGATATTTGTTACAATTATTTTTTTATCATTTCGTTCTTGTTTGTACCACCTGGCTTTCACTACTTTGTTGTTGATCACGATTTCTCCACCTGATGCTAGAAAGTTTTCTGCTATTTCGCGGGTTTTTATATACATACGTACCCGGCTATTTGAGATTTTTGCGCAATGTAACACGTTTTCTCCAATAATGCTTACCATTTTTTTTGCATAATATGGTGCTGGATACCCATCAATATGAGGGAAGATGATGGCTTGATTTATGGATGGAAAGGTTTCGTTTTGTGTGGCAGTTGCATACGACATTGCTGGTCTGTAGTCAGTACCGATGTCGATAGTATGAGTTTTTATGTTCAGTGCCAGCTCAGGCTAGCTGAGACCGGCAAAATATAATTAGAAAAGTTTTTATGAACACTTAAGTGGTGCACGAATTCACAGGAAAGGTAGTGTACCATACGTTAAACAAGAGATAACCGAACTATCACATCAGATTTGTTCACTACACGACTTTATCGGAACACGTCTAACGTTGAACTGAAAGAATTATTTTTAATTGAATATATAGATAGATATAATTTATGTTTTACTTTTTTTTTATTATTATTTTAATTTTTTTATTTTACGCGCCATGTACCTCTACTGTGGCTAGAGACGCGCCAAAAATAGGTTTTTTATTTAATTTTAATTTTTTTTTTTTTTATATATTTGCGGTTTCGTAATTTGATTTCATATTGATTTAATATTTGAATTAAACTTTTCGGTATAGATGAAAAAATCAGATTGAAATTATCTATTTTTCTCAGGCAAGGAAATGCTTAATGTACTCCCAGACAAAAAATATTCTATATATTTTAAATCTAGTCGAATGTTGCTCGTTGTGAAATCTAATCAATGATACTAGATCATTCCAACTTGTGTCGCTAACATCGAAAGCTTTATGATTGGAAAGTTCTTTAAAAAACATCGAGGTTTAATGTTGTAACTTACCCAGAGTACATGAAATGTCGTTCGAGCTCTAATTCGAAAACATTCCGTTACATAGCTACGTTGTGCTGTTTTCTTACATAGAGAGAAATACTTCGAGTATAGTTTCATTACGTACCTAACTACCTACGTATGTACTATGTACTCATTTCATAACCGTCTCCGCGGGAACAATATACGTTCATCGATTAAAACCCCTAGTACCCTTCAATTTGGCTAAATTCGCCGAAAAATTCATCCACCGGGCGTTGAACTTGAACGTACGAAGCATTTATTTGTTTTTAATCCATCAGACGAAGTTAAGAGATTATTCGAGCGTAAACCGCCCATCATAGACACATATTCCATACTAAAACGAACAACGTGCGGCGGAGAAGGTGAAAGTTGGCTAGCATACAAACTGTCAACGAAGGCCCGAAGATTTTTGATGTATGGAGTAAATGGCAGCAAAGTATACACGAGTCGCATTAAAAATGTCGTCGACGTTGTAAAACGCGACCGTACGCCATGATATGTAGATTTAAAAACCGAATCGTAGAATTTTTCTTCATAAAGCCGGAAACTGTTGCGTGAATGTTTGCCCATCTCATTTAATTATTTTACAGTATCTGCGATCTCGTAGAGTAAAATATTGAACTCGTGATTCCTCAGCTAGCTTCTCTGTATATAGCAGGAAATACGAAATTGGGGTAATTTTACGCGGCCGTAATTTACTCATCGTCTAATGGTTCGTTACATATGGCCTGAAATTTCCAGCATTGCGGGTTATGCTTCAATGAGGTGCAGAATGACATTGATATGCTATCAAATTATAAAAATTTGTTAAGCTGTACCCGTATACTAAGTGTATTAAAGCGAAGATTTAACTATATTAAAATGATACTAGTGCCTGTGAATACGAGCGGTTAATAAATTAAATGAAGCGTATCCACCATTTACTGTTTCACGCCGAAAAAAAACGCTAGACATGCTTTTACTGGACCGGAAGAACGGTGCATAATGGACAATTCTCCTACGCCTTAGAGGAAAAAAAAAATCTGTGGAAAAAAATCCTAATGAAATGCGTCGCTGTAAGAGGTTCGAAAAGGAGCTTAATCGTTTGAATTTCATTTCTAAAATGTGTTCCCCTTATTGCACTATAACGTTGACATTTTGACGTATGCAATTGCTCCTCTCGAACGTTCTTAGTTTCGCATCACCCGCATCTCGGTTGAAATTATAGAAAGAAAATTAGCACTAAATGGTGTAACTTTGCTGGGCATCCGGTACGGATATATTTCATGAATGAATGTACCTAGAACGCATACTGCACCATCGTAACCACGGCTCGTTGACGTTCGAACACCTACGCAGTTCAATTGAGCAGAAAAATAATCGACTACAATTAGGATTGTTGGTGTATCGATATCGTAGAATAACGATTTAAATTATCGATAATGAGATACCGGGCGCAATACCGATTACGAGACCGTGTCACCCGACCGAGACAGATTTTAGTCGGTCCGGTTATTTAAAACGGAAATTGACACTTAAGGAGGAATACGCTCCGGCTTAAATACCTTATAAGCGTAAATTTATATCGTAGGTGGATTCGGTTCAAAGAACCTACACAAATGGAGCTGATAAAAGAAGCCTCCTCTTTAATTCCCGATACATCGGAACTTCCAGCAAGGGTTGAAAAGAAAACATTATGCTCGTCACGTCTAATACTCATAAGTCTGATTTTCCTATCATCTCGGCTCGTATTCACGAATCCAACTCCACTGCGTCGTTCTTCCAACCATTTAGCACCCTAATCTGATTAACGTTTGCTATTGAACCTGTTAAATCGTGCATTTGAATTCCATTCGTGCACCATAGCTGTGCCAAATGATTGATACCCGCGAGTCCTTAATTGCGTACATTTCGCCATAACACGATTAACCTTTTAAAAAAAAAAGTCTCGCATGTCGACCCAACATATACGCGAAAATTACGTAATTAAAATTGAACGCAGAAAAATGAAAAAGTCTCAATGTTAAAATCGATTTCATGTTTATTCTGGATTTTTTTTCCTTTTTTACATAAGCGAAAAAAAAAACTATAATAAACAAATACCTCGATTGTATTACAAAAAGACTTGTCTCGTTGGCGTCATCAAGGGTGAGGCAATGCACTATCAGTTCACTGCCAGAGCAGATAATGCCACTTCATATGTGTACTTTTAAATCCACACTTGGATTAGAATTTTTACATATTCCATAAGAGGCGAAACTGGTTTGATGCATATTTTAAGACTATATTTTACTTCGTAAATACTTACCTTTTTTTTTTCACTCTAATAAAAATATCTAATAAATATTCTGGTTTTTTATATTTATTTTCCCTTTTTTCTTACTCAAAGAAAAAACCGGGTAATTTGAATAAAGTTGCGCGAGTGTATTAACCTTTTTATGTGTTTATTTTTTATAAATTTACTTCCTGTTCGGTAGTCGAGTATTGATCGAATTTTAAATTTAATTCCAACAGCAAAGGCTTGCAACACCTTAATTACCAAAAGGTCATTTATCGCGGTCAATTACGTCGAAAATTTATTGCGAAAAGAGTGACGAAGAATATCTTTATCGATACACATTTGCGGTGGAAAAATATCGCTATGTGAGAGTGTGGTTTTTTTCTTCTTCGTTACAAGAATGACTAATTTATTAGTTATAGCTTAATTTACGATAATTTATAATCATTTATTTGGCGTTGAAGACTGAGGTGTTGAAAGTTGTTTTTCATTTTGGTGACGTTTTACCAGTCATGTGATTAAGGTTGGATTGAATGGTGATTTTTGTATCTGGCTTTATGAGTGGAAAAATTTTGAACATTTAGCATGTAATTTCTTTTGGCCATTAAATGTTGAAAGATTTTCAAGGTGAGGAAGGAAATTGGGATGACTTCTTAAAAACTTTTTTTTCATGTATTTATGTATTATTTATTTATTAATTTATTCATTCATTCATTCATCCATCCATCCATCCAGCTAAACGAATCCCAAAAACATATTTTATTAGACCGAAAAAAAATTTACAGAGGTGATAGAATTTTTGTTGATCGAATTCCTTATAAATTTAAATACGAAACGTGTAATATTCAAAAGTACTAATCCTTATGTGTGTAATTTAGATTTTTGAGATCTCGTAGCTGTTTTTCTCGTCAACATCAGATTTTTTGTATTCCTTAGTTTTTTCTCCTTCTAGCGGTACTCACTCCATTTAAAATTTCTCAGCCTTCTTTTTCCTAGATTACCAAATTTGACTCTCTTGATAAGTATTATGTTGCAATATTTATTAGAAATAAATAAGAAGAATAGCCATACCTTCTTGTTTCATCATATGAACTGAGAAAAAAAAACCTAAACATTCAAGTCGCATTAATTGAGCCGAGTTTTGGAACCTAATTCAAGAATCCATATTCTGGCGATCAGCTAATCCTACACACGAAATTTAACCTTTCTAGGTCGATTTGGTGACGAGATATGGAAGATTCATGAAATTTCCTGCAGCAATTTTCCCTCAAAAAGCTGTTTTCTTGCTACAACTCCCCTCCAAATGCACTTACAATGCTGAAATTTGGATGTGTTGGTGTCCGTTACTCACTCTTTCATGAAAGATCAAAAACAAAAAATTTGAGGTTCTTGCTCATTCTCCAGCTTCCCTCAAAATTTGAGTGATCCGCCATTTTGAATTTTATGGAAAAAACAAAAAAGTTGTTTTGTTGCATTTTCAAGACCAGTCTCTCACCAAATTTTGAGCAAGTTTCATGAATACCCGCCTGTGCTAGTGGTGGGGAAAAAATATATATTTGAATGAAAAACTATTTTAGCTCAATTAAATTGATAGATAAAAAAATTAAAATTATGGAAATATTTTAAGGGTTAAATTTATTAAACAATGTTTTTATTATTAATAAAAAAATGCGCACGATAAAAAAATTAATTAATTTCATTTACATTTTAAATTGATAAAATCACTTTTAAATTTAAATTAAATCATAATTAAATTGATACCACCAAAAAAAAAAAAAAAAATAAGTTGGTAGTTATGCTGGAAAGTAAATCAAATGTAATAACGAAGTATATGTACATTCATGCCCATTGCCCCTCTCAAAATTTTTTACGCCCCTCCTTTCCCCTTAAAAAAATTACTCATATCAGTGAAAAAAGAAAAAAATAGCTAATAAAAATAAAACAACAGTATGCCAGAAAAATATTTCATTTAAAAATTGAATCACGTTTGGGAAGTGTTTTAGCCCCCCTCCGTCCCCTCTAATCCTTCTACACCCTTCCAAACGAGGTTCTAAATTTTCCCTATGCCAGTTTTACACTTTTGTTTTATCAAAGTCCAAGGTGGGTGAAATGCTGTATAGAATAGGTATGATTATTTCGCTTTGGACACCGAAGAGTGACGTCGAAAAAGTACCACGAATAATCTCTTCTATTAGAACTACATGGATCAGTCTTTTCACGTCACAATGTGGCGAACAAAAAACTGAAAATTTCCAGCAACTTGAAAGTAATTTATTTTCGTTTCTGTATCACTTTATTCAACTTGATGGAAAACTACCAGCGTGTAGAATTTTTCATATTTGTGCAAAATATCATTTTCGATCCAGCATTGTGACGTCATTGCGTGTGTAATGCCTACGTTTAAGAAAAAGTGAAATGTACTATTTCTAGAACTACTTACTTGTCTTCAACGAAGGTAATACTTGTATAAAATTACATATCTCCAGTGTACTGTTTTTTTTTTGCTTTTGAAGAGCAATTGATTCTCGTATATCAAGATTTTTTTTTTTTTTCTAGAAAAATTAATTTTTTAAATACCTGATGACTTCATCACTCATGAATAGCTATTTCGAAAAATGTTGGAGTTTTTATGGCATTGTAAAAGCGAATAAAAAAATGTATATTGAATGAATGTAATATTTATTTAAAAAAAAAAAAATAATAATAAAATTATTATACCAAAATATTTATTTATTTTACATTTCATTTTTTCCACATGAGATATGCATTTGTTGTTTCTTTGCCTGATCATGATACATTAATGTATTGAAACATATCGTGTATATACTTGGAAGTATTTGGAGAAAAAAAAATGAATACAACTTTTGATAACGTTTTAATATTTTAAAATTAGTATATTAAACATATTAGTTACCTAGTTATTGAAATGATTCAAGTTCTTTCATGGAATCTGCGTATATGTTTAAATATTTTTGCATATAGCTATGGTCACCAACGCTTCTATATATTTTTTTAAAGTTGTTTATCATACATGCCAACTATAGACAAAATTTCAACACTTTTTGTATACAAATTTCGTCACAAAAAATGTTCCTGCACAAAAGAGTAATATTTGTTGTCTAGTTACGATTACACTTGACCTTTATTCTTTCATTTTATGTCACCGCCAAATCATCATTTTAAGTACCTAATTTTCAAAAGAATTGCGATTAGAATGAAAAATGTTGATTGTAAATAATACAGTGACATAAAAACGCGTAAAATGTTGAAAATTTTTCAAAACTTGACATTTACTGGTGTCAAGACATGATTTACCCGCGAATGACGATAGTAGGAAATTTATTTGAATTTTTCGTTAACTCGGTAAATTTATGTGCTTATTGGTAAGGTTAACGAAGTTCTTCACTTATCTACATACGTTGACGAACATCAAGACCAAAATTACCGGTTTGGAAAATTTCGCAAATAGAGAGACGACATTTTGGAGCGAGATTATCGCGTTTATGACTCCGAAAACGCTTCTGTACACAAATTTATAAATTTATAATATTCGAAGCGTCGACTCGAAATAACTTCACCTGTAATGTACACAGTCTTATCTATTCGAAAACGTCATCGAGTATTTAAAAAAGTGTACGTACAGAAGTACGACGAAGCTAACTTTCACAATATTCTGGTATCCGAATATTTTTTTTTTATCACAAGTCGTGAAAACGTTTACAAGCTACCTGTATTAGGTATCTTGTTGTTATCCGTTTTCTACGGTAAATATTGGATTTTATATACGTACTCGGGCACACATAGACGTACCTATTTGTGGCGTTATCGTCGATGTTTTTCTATGCTGCTAAACGGTCGTTTACTTTTTATCGGGTTGCTTTATGGCGTTTCCGGCACGTTACATTGTACATTGTTCATTTTTTCAGCGGCCCTATTAACGCGTATTAATGGGCACTGACGAGATAGTTAAATTGGGTTTTCACAGAATTTTTCAACTATGTAGGACAACGATATGAACGAAGGTCGTTGCTGTGTGCAAAGGTCGTTTTATCAAATTTTTAAAAACCTACGTGTATTCTGTTTCAGATGGTGCAAGCGATTCAAGTGCTACGATTTCACCTCTTAGAATTAGAAAAAGTAAGTTATACACGAGCTTTCCCTTAATCTGTACGAAGCTCCTTGCGGAAACTGATGTCTTGGGGATGCTGAAAAAGATCTTCCGGCCGGTTAAAAAATATCCTTCTTTCGGAACCCAGTCATAACGAATGAACCGAAACAATGTATTTATGGTTTCTCCAGGAAGGACGTATATAACGTGGTCGTAAATCATACCGAATTCTGGCCTCTTAAACTACCCTGTACTCTTATTTGGCTCGATGTTCAATTAATGTTAATTGATTTTGTGTCACTGTACTCTCCTCACGAGACAACAAATCAACGATGAAAATTTTGAGAACTTTTTAACCCAAATTTTTCAAGGTTACTCGTGAAAAATATAGCGTTCTCTAGGTCGCAAGTTTTTTTTTTAGATTTATGATATTTTAATACTATCGATCTTTTTTTTGAAAATACGAAAACCTGAGCGGTTATTTAGTCAGCAGGTTCACTATCGACGTATTCTGCTTGGGTATTGTTGCGCGGCGATATATGCGTGTGTCAAATTACGTGGCTCGTTTGTTGATTCAAGTGCTAGAATAAGTACATAAATACTTGTTACGTCAATCATTATTATATTCGCGAAACATGTGTTTTTTTCGGATTGCCATTCCTATGTGTGTGGTTTTTTTTTCATCTCTGTTTTTCTATGGTTGGCAGGGGGCATGTAACCGCATTAGGTGTGACGAAGCGACGAAATAGTATAAATTAGGTTGCGTGGCGCTGGTTTCGACGATTTTTTCATGCGGATGGAAGTGCGATTAGGACGAGTTGTAACCTGAGATGAGCCATCGTATGTGAATCGTGGGGGGAAGAATAAGAATTTGAGAATTATTTTTTAGGGTGAAGTAAATTATGAATGAACGAGGTTTTCAGTTCCCTTTTTTTTACTACTTTTCCTTGAAGATATTATTTCTGTATTTTTTTGGAAAATGGTTAAATGTTGAATTTTTTTAATGAACTTTTTGAACGAAAGTAAGAGTTATGTTCATTTTTAATGTAAAACTTGTTTTCAAAATTGTCAAAAAAAGGTCTTATTCAGCCAAAAATTATGCATCAAATTACTGTCGGCTTTAGACTGTATCAAGCGCACTTGATCGAACCCCCCCTCCCCTTTTTCTCCTATAAATCGTGCTGTACAACTGATAATTTTATCAAGATTTGGTGAAAATTAATATTCTGATGAAAATTACATGGATAGTATTCATCAAGGGCTATAGAAAAGGTCACGTACAAAAATTTCGTATATCTGTAAGGAGAGGGGGGACTGGAAGGTTTCAAAAATTTGGACACCTTTAGATTTTACAGATACGCAGTTTTTGGACATGATATTTTTTATTGCAATCGTGAAGTACTATCCATTTTATTTTGAAAATTTTAAAATTCGCCCATTTTTGGGGAGGGGGGAGCATGGTAAAAATATGTCCTCATGTCATCTCGAAAAATAATTTCACTTTTAAAAAAAAAGTTACGAAATGGATGTTACACGAGGAGTAAAACAAAACATTTCGTGTACAATTTTTGCCTATTTATGAAATTGAAGGAGGTATGCTGAATTGAAATTTCTAACCAAGCGTCGCTCCTTCAATTCTGCACTTAGGTAAAAATGTTATTTGGATCATAAAATTCCTTGGCCTTCTCCCCCCCCCTCAAAAATACTTCATTTTAAAATTAATTTCTCCGGTGACGAGTTGTATCAGGTCATTTTTTTTAAGGTAGTGTTTCTATTTTTCTTAAAGTTTTCTACCTTACAACATTCACTTCCTCTTTCTGATTTTGACTCACTTGTAAAGTTTCAAATTGCTGACAAATGGTCCAAAATTTAGCCACAATTTTCTATCATAAATGAAGTTGGGAGTAAGCGAGATAAGAACTCTCTCTATGCTCTTAAATTTCATATATTTCATCTGCTTTTGTACACTTCTTTTCTAATCACTTGTTAGCATCGACATACGTGTATTATTCTTTTGAACTACTTATTACGTTCTCCATGGAGGATATCTTAGTTTACCAATCTCTCTTCCCCATAATCTAGGAGATCGTCTGTAGTAGTGTAACTAGTAAGTTCTTGGGGGCAGGGGGGTTCAAATAGTGACACCTTCATCGTATTTTATAGTAAAAAATTGAACTTATTACCCAATTGATGAAAAATTAACTAAACATTTTTATTAATTTTTTTTACGAACATATTTCAAGTTCATTTGTACACATAGGCTTGAGAAGAGTGGAGGAAGGGAGGGTTTCCCCTCGAGCCCGCAATTTGACGCCTTGACGCATCGGCGCTAAAAGTCTGGCTTTACTACCTCCACAGCTTTTTTTTGCTCTTATGACTTTTCCTCCTGGGCTCGGATTTTTTCTGCACAGCCCTGACTGGGGGAAGGGGCTAAACCCTAAATCCTTGTCCTCTTTGTTTACACCAGTGAGACAGGATACCTATTGTAAGGTAATTGAACTCTCTCGCTTCTGGCTTCTTCAGTGAGCTGTAATTAATATACTATGACGTATTGTGTCTATAGGTACTATTACTGTACATGATTTGCTGATTAAAAAAAAAAAAATTATAAGAATTACTGAAAAATAAAAAAATAAAAATACAGGGCTACAGAATTCCAAAAATCAAAAATAACCAATAAATTAAAAAATTTGCAATGATTAAAAGTTTTGTTGCGGCCTTCTATTTAAAATTTAACCATCCTAGAGGTGGCGTGATAACCAAGGCAGTTAAAAACGCCACCAAAAAAAAAAAAAAAAAAAAAAAAAAAAAAAAAAAAAAATTTCTAAAATAAAAAAATTAGGTAAAATGAAAAATTATTGGTAAAACTTGAAAAAATGAAATATGAAAAATAAAATTTCATAAATGAATAAGTAAATGTTCAAATACGAGACAACTTTTGAAAATATCTCTCAATTGATTTTATTTATTTTATACGCATTTTTCTCAATTTTTGTTTGAGAATCAAATATTGACAAAAATATTGTGTTAAAAAGACCTAGAATCATTTCTGTCCTAGATTCAGTTGCATTTCTTAGCGGTCTTTTCTTTGTTTAAGATATTTAAAACAACCATTATAAAATTAGAAAGTCGTTGACGTAATACATATGTAAATTCCACCTACTTAGGTTATATTATTCACAGAGGTAATTTTCCCTTCACCTAATTATCACGTTTCCACGAAAAAACAGGTGAACGATATAATTTCGCGAGGAGCTTCATCTTCTAGAATTAAGTACCGATTATCTCGATCATTGCTAATTGTTATTGTGTTCTATTTAGGTGCACGAATTATGTGATAATTTCTGTACTCGATATATCAGTTGTCTAAGAGGTAAAATGCCCATCGATCTCGTCATCGACGAGAGGGAAACGTCGAAACCGATATCCGAACTAACGGGCTCAACGAACGGCAACGATGGCCGAAGTAACGCCGATTCCGCTTCTCATACAGACGGTGCCAGCACGCCCGACGTGGTGAGTACACTTTGGCTAAAAATTTTCACGCGGCACGCGCTAAACGTGTTGTAAAAATCCCCGGCGTTGTTTTTCCGTCGGTTAAATTCGAACAATTGATTTAAAAGGGTATTTTGTTGCTTTCTCTTACGTATTTGGAAAGTAAAAGCGTAGAAAAAAGGAACGAAAAGGGGAACGTTGTGTAAGTACAGGTTTTATTACTGGCGTTTTCCGTGAGTGATGGGTACCATCAAATTGACACCAATTACCAGTAAAAACTCGACGTCGAATACGAGTCACCCTTCGAGCTTAGAGCTTACACACGCTGGGAATTGGCGGCGCGATGGAATTAGGGTGCCACCCCCAGTTTACCGGGTAAACCGAGAAAAAACTAAGAGGGTTACGAAGGCATGGCGCGGTTATGACGCTGCGAACTATTTTCTGGTTAGCGAGGACGTAATAAGTTGACGAATTTTTTTGCATTACCGAACACGAATAATACGCTGGTATTTGCATGCATATTGAAAAATACAACGTAGCGGGGGCGTACACGTTGACGTTTGCCAAATCAAGGCGACGTAAAAAGTAAACATAGTTCTTTGCGAAAGGAATTTTTTTTCTTCCCTTCGAACACCTTAATGCCAA
The DNA here is from genome assembly GCA_009761765.1 of Phenacoccus solenopsis. NCBI lineage: Eukaryota > Metazoa > Arthropoda > Insecta > Hemiptera > Pseudococcidae > Phenacoccus > Phenacoccus solenopsis. The sequence goes on along the minus strand of CM019755.1, from coordinate 24,910,665 downwards.
ATTTATTGTAGTTTTACGCGGACATGTGTTGAAAATTGCTAGCAACTTATTCGATACGCCAGACCGAACGAAATGTGTCGCGTATACGCCAACTACCAGAAGTTACGACCCGTATGTGCCGAGTTAATCGTTCGTGGTGATAAGGCGTACGACGTAACCAGCGCTCCCGAATCGTATTTACGTGTAGATTTTATTATATCGCGCAATCCTCGGGCGATTATTTATTCGAGAATTGTCGCCGACGTCTCCTCCCTTTTTTTTTTCTTCATTTATTTATCCGATTCAAAATAAACTCGCGAATCAAACAGATTATCGATTTGAAGCACCGTCGCAATCAATCGCCCTAGGTCGATGACCCAAGTTTCTCTTACTTTTCGAGTGTCTGGTAATTTGTGTTTCTCTTCGACTTCGTTTGTTGAGTAAACCTACGATCGTGTTCCCCCTACCTCCCAAAGGACTTACGAGTTTTTCAAAATTCGTATATTTTTAACATCGATTCGAAATCTATATCATATTATGAGGGAACTATTATGGAAAAAAATGAAAAAAATTCGACTCTTATGGAACCGACGAGACGTCCATTTTTACACGCTATTTCGTTATATAGAAAATTTCTTGGCTTTAGTCGTTGGCAACGGTTTGACTTTTCTCTCTGTCGCACGTTCTCGAACCTCTTCTTATTCCTCTATATCGTCATTTCGTCGTGAAATACTAAAAATGAATAAAATATCGAAGAACACAAATTGAAGAGTCTCGTCCGTTTGCCATATACGTGACGAACGTCTCTGGTCCAAATTTATCACCACGTTGATGACTACCATGGAAAAGAATTTTATTATAATCCGCCCCCTGTCCCCGGTTCCGTCTATATGAGTTTTTTCCTCGTCTTTGGCTTTTAATTACGACTCGGCCCGAATTGGCGTATCATCCGCGAAACGTTAAAATAAATGACGTCGTTTACACGATGTTTTATCGCAGGCGTTTAATCGTAATGAGCTACTTTAAAACTGGCTGTTATTTGGTTGTTGTTTTAATGACGATTTAATGTTGTCGTTTTTTGATTGAATGTACACGATGTTTCGGGCACGCACCATTTCGTCTTCGAGCAGCAAATTCGAACAATTTAGTTAAATAAGGCGACCTTTGATCGTCACGTACGGTAGACGAAGGGTATGCATCTAAATCTGTCACACAAGCGATGTTTCCGTTCACACGACCATTGACATGTATGCTTCCCTCGGCCCCCATTCGGGTTCGTCTTGGCGGTGTACGCGGGTCGCGTATTTACTACTCGAGCTATAGAGTTTCCGCGTTAATGACGCGAGCTGCAGGTCGTCGAGTGATTAACGTAAACCGTTTTGTGTGGGATTGGCTTCAATTAGAGATTAGAAGTGTCGAGTCGATGGATACGGTGTGCTCAGGAATGTGCGAGTGTCTGGCTTTGTGTAGGGGTGAGAAAAAAGTCCTGCTTGGTGATTTGTCTGCTGCTAGATCGGTGTAATTTGATGTAGAAATCGTCTTAACGAGTCTGTCGCAGTTTGAAGAGGTGAAGGGGCAGGAGAAGGAGGAGTTGTTTAGGATATTTGAATTGTGTGCTTTTCCAGCCTCAAAAAATGACTATAAAAGTAAACGTCATATCATCTGAGAGAATTTGAATTTTTTCTGTTTAGAAAATTGTGAAAATTAATTCGAAGATGAATACGAAAAAAATACCAAAGTTGCGGCAATATTTTTTTCAAAAATAAAAATTGCCATAAAAATTTGCAAAAATTGTTAAAAAGTTAAAAAATGAAATATTGAACAAAAAATGCGAAAAAACTTGAGCATAAGGTGGAAATTTTTTTTTTTTTTTTTCAAATAAATCCAACGTACCGTTTGATAATTGTAAAATGGTTTCGATGAAATGTATAGAAAATTTCAGCCTTTAAGATTAATATTTACTTCTCTCATAATTAGTCTGAAATTTATATAATTTATAGTCATCAAAATAATTTTAAAAAAATTGAGTTTTTTAGCAATTTAGGATTTTTTGCCTCCATGAATCGTTTTTGATTGTTCAAAGACTGAAAAAATGTTGACTGTAATTTTTTTCCTAAATTTGGTCAGAAACTTGGTATTATAAATAATAATTATATAGATAATTACGCATTAAAGTGTATAGTATGGATTTTATTTTGTTGTAATGGGCTTAAAAAACACTTTGTTCAATTTTTATATTCCAGAAATTCTCATATTACATTTTGTCTAGCTTTGTAATCGAGTAAAATTAAAATTTATCTCATTCTGGTAGAATTTCGATCATTTTGAGAACCCCTGAAAGGTGGAAATTTAGCATCACTCATCTTTTGAGACCAATTAGGTCAAAATCAAGGTCATACTACGCATACCAGTGACCAATAACAGTACGTTTTTAATTTAAAATACAAAAAAATTTAAATAATAATAATAATAATAGCAATAATAATAATAATAATAATAATAATAATAGTAGTAGTAGTAATAACGAGAGTTTTTTTTTTTGTTCATGTATATCATATAAAAATGTTTTAACGAGTTTTTGTGTTGTATTTAAAAAATTTTTCTAGTTAAATTTTGCGGACTCGTTTCGTACACCATTGTTTTTTTCCTTAATAATGACAATTAACTCCTTGATCACTCCAGATATGTTTCTCATTTCTTCCACCAGAGGTCAGCCCCTTTGTTTTCAAATCCCAGTTTAAAAACTGAAAATCTGCCAGAGTTTCTGGAGATACAGAGGTACAGACATTGCAGACAATGTCCTTGGTTATGCCACTGGCAACTGCTCTATATTGGAGTCGAGATATGAATTCATGGTTTTTCATTTATACTCGTAAATGTATCAAAAAACAATCCCCATCCCTTTCCTCCTCCTACCACAAATCGAGCCACATATATACACGTTTCATATGTCCCCTAAAAAAAAAAAAAGGCGATAATACAAAGTCACAAATATGTCATCGTTTGGACGCATTATACTCGTCGACGTTAATAAATAACCTATACATCTCCTGGGAGAGTGGAGAAAGCGGGTTAAATCCAACACATTATCAACAAATCTTAAACACATTTGTACAGCTCTATTTGCTGCTACGATGAATTCGAAAAAAATCAACCGTACGCAAACAAACGTAAAATAAATATAATTCTCAGACCAAATCACGACGATTCAAAAATACGCTTCGCGCCGGCTGTCACACGCACTACCTTGAATTTTAATAAAAATTCAAAACCGTGTAATCCAAGGGTGACAATTTGGTCCGGTACGACGTCCTAGTCACGTGACCTAGCTTGTGAGAAGGGTTGACGGGGCCGAAATTTGGTTTTCCCATCGGAGGCGACGACCGCGGTTCGACATGCGGCTTCGGCTTTCAATAGGCCAAGAGTTCCAGCTAATCAACGCGATTGTCGTAGTATAAAAGGCCAGTTACTCAATGCGGTTGTACAAGTGGTACTCAAAGTTCTGTTCTCGGCACCCGAATACTAACACACTCTTTACCAATTTACCGTCCCCTCGACGGACAACAATTAAACGCTATCCTGTAGGTCCTTTGGAAAAAAATACGCGTTCGAAACCCCGAACTAGTAAACCGCACACGTCACAAAAACATCCTTTATGTTTCCACTTTTATTGTACGCGTTCGAAAGCATTTTTATTAATTAAACAAACAATCGCGAATTACTCTCTAATATGATCGAGTGTTAATCGATCACTATCGTCGACTAGGTTTAATTATTATGTAGTCTACCCGTAGGTAGGGTACCAAAAAATCGTATAAAAACAATGGCTTATCGAATACTCGAAAAAATCTTTTTCAACTAGTTCTTATCGAATATATATTAAACTGTCAATCCGAGTTTCTTAATCAAGACAACGAGAACACGTTTATGCTTCTCGAAATAGTTTTTTTTTTTCGATTAAGATAAAATCTAAACGCGAATTCAAACAAGTCGGGGGATACTTCGAAACAAAACTTCGTCCGTTAGGATAACCTAAAGGATTGGAAATGAAGTAAAAAGTTGTTTAAATATTCTAACGATTGTTCCATTCGGCATTTGGAATGGTAAAAAATTCATTTTTTTTTATCCGTAAGCTATCGATTTTATAACAAGAACTCGATATCATGTTGACAAGTTTGACCGGTCGTGATGCCGGGCAAAGGGTGTACCAATGGAATTTCACTACGTAGAAGTCCAGATGGTATGTTAAGCTAATCAGCAGGGATGAAAATGAAATTCTCGTGAACTGGTACCCGAATTAATTCTTTCCAACCAGAGTTCATAACACCGTGACATTAGAATCGCGATCGTGACTTCGAATTATCGTGTAATAAAAAAAGCATTTCGAGTTTTCACGCCATAAGGTACCATAACGAGCAATTCAATATATCAAAGTTCGCGACAGTCTGCGGTAGGCTAGTTCGAATTAATCGAATGAAAAAAAAAATTCGCATAACGCGTTAAGAATATTCCGAGAATTAAAATAAACGAGAAAAATAGTTCTAAACGTAAACCGGTTACAACGATAGATTTTTTTCATTATCTTAGTTATGTCATTTTTACCTTAATTATTTTCTTTTCACCAAGGTCATAAAGTTGTTACTTTCATCGGGGATGGTCTTCGATGGGAATATGGCTGAGAGAAATCTAAAATTTTCTATCATTTTAGTAATCACTCCGTTATAGAAACCGGTTCGACGGTGGTCAGAATTTTTTTTTCTCGAAAATACGACTACTGAGCCGCCGCCATTCAATCGTTAGAAGAATGCGTTTTGGCAATACGAATGAAAAAAAAACCAGGTCCATAGGAAGTGTCATTAACAACACTAAGTGGTGAACACTTAATAACTAGAAACTTCGATTCCTTCCAAATGCGAACACGTACCTTTTATGGTATCGCATTGGTACGGCCATTTTCAGAAATGTAATTTTTTACGTTATTTTTTTCATCCGGCTCGTTCCTGCCGAGTTCGAATAGACACATCAGCGTTATGTAAAAGAAAAAAGAATGCCGGTAACGACGAATAATCCGTATATAGAATGCTGGCTAGGAATCATAGCATGTCATATTTACGCTCGCATACCAAATACGGTCCATCGTTTGATACGAAGTTGTAGAGGATTTTTTTCGGGGAGGTTTGACGTCATTATTTGCCAGGTGATGGAACACCGCGAAATGGCGATGCGTGAGATGGTCTAATTTCAACCGGTTATAGTTTCTAGTTGCTGGAATAGATGTTTTTGTTAATTGGATGCTTTTATGTTCTAAGATATTTTTTATCATTTTTCATACTTTCATAATTTGCTTTCAATTTTATTTTACGTTATATTTTTTGGGTAGTTGGAAAAAATTTCTGGTTGTGCCACTTAGCTAGCATCTGGTTTCAGTTCCTCTACCCCCTCTAAATTTCTGCTTTTTGAGAGATGTTTACAAGTGTTACAAAAAAAAATCCATTATTGAAGTCTTAAATTTATGACTGTGAAAGAAATTTGTACTAGACAAACGTTACACCATCACTTTCTAGGTCTAACTCTCTACAAACACATCCTTGGCAACGAAAACCTATAACAGCAACATGAACACCTTCTGTGAAGAGGGTTTGCTAAAATATAGATAGAGGGGTTGCCTATACTATTTGTTGTCCAACCTCTAACATTAATCGAACTTTGAGAGCGAAGCAAATCACTGGGTCGGAACTCCTGTTGTCATGGACGAACGTGAAAAACAAACAATTTTCACGTATAATTTAAGGTGGAAATTATAACGTTTTGTTTTGGGAAATAATTCGGGGATAATAACGCTTTTTTTTGTGTACCATCGCTCGAGTTTGCGATTAATAGGACGCGGAATTTTTCGAGGTTATTTCTCGATTTTATTTCGAGTCAAAAAAAAATTAGAAGTTATGAAGTGAGCTGGTAGTTACTCAGAATGAATATTTTGCTCTAAAGTGTATCAGAAAAATTGTAAAAAAAGTTTAAAGCATGAATTACTATTTTTCAGTTTTAAAATGTATCAGAAAACTTGTTTAAGAAAAAACATACTTCAAGAAAATATTGCCCTGAAAATAACTTTACTAGCTTAGCCAATAAATCGTAATAAAAATATGAAAAATAAATCCACCGAACCAGGGTAAATTTGACTTTTTTACGGGAAAAAATTATTCTCTACGTGGCAAATAAATTTGACAGGTAAAAGAGCTCGTGGAGCTTTTACAATAAACGTCGCGTAATCAATTACGTCACGTCGACGAATCAAAGGGACTTCGAAGATACCGATGGAACGGAAAAAATCGCTCAAAAAGGTTCCAAATTGATATTAAAGTCACACATGAATAGATATTCACCTTCATAGACTCACCCAATGGACCATCGCTTCGACGAAATCATAATTTAATTTCAGCTCGAAAGTTTTTTTCACGCGATGAAAAAACGACTGGAAACGCGTAAGATCGACAATTAGAGTGCACGAGGGTGTGAGAAATGAAACCCGATACTGTCGCAGCGTCAATTACCAAATGACAGACATTATAAGAACTAGATGAGAAGAGGTATAAAGGGGGAAAAATCGTAACGTTTGAAATTAGGTTAAAGCTTCTGCTTGGGCAGATTCGACGGTCCCTGGTGCCGGAGGAAAAAAATGTATATATAAGTTAAAACGATATAACGTCGAATTTTAACGCGTTCGTCCATGAATATTGAATAAGAAATAAGGGTAAAACGATTGGTAAGGCGAGGGTCGAACTGACGTAATATTCGTATTGCGTCGATGACGGTACCGAAATGTAATTACAGTTGGTTACATTTTGCCACCAAGAAATGACACTTCTGTATCGAGGCGAATCGGTCCCCGCTATATCTTCCCTATCGTTTTTTTGCGGACGATTCAACAAAGCTGAGGCTCTTTTTTAATTATACTCGCGTTATTTGACAACCGACGTTAGGGTAGGTTGAAGGAGCGCTGCTGTCGCTGGAATTCTTTTCCTTTTTACGAAATGTGGAGTATTAAAAAGCGGCGCGGCGCGTTTCGCAGCAGCAATAACTATGTTAATTGGATTGCGAGTATAAAACAAGGATATCTTTTATGCGGGGATTTTGTTAATAGGCCCGAACGAATTCCGGATTTCTTATTCAAACTCGAGGTCCCGAATTTCCGGTATGCGGTACGCTCGGGTATTCAAAAACAACCCCTTTCGGGTCGCACACCGGCCCCGGATTACATTTGTAAAGACACAGCAACGTTCGCCTATTCTGCGAACAATATAACGCCCCCGAAATAATATTTTACCCCCATCCCGCCGACGAACGGGGAAGTTGTAAATTCTTTGGCTTCTTTTCAAAGTACACGACAGCTCTTTCTATTTGTTTTCCTCGACTATGAAACGGTTATTAATGCTGTTTTACGTCGATTCTTATTTTCCTAACCCTTTCCATCAGCGCTTTTCGTCATCGATCATGTGAAAATTAAGCCAAAACAACCGCGTCGAGCTGGTAATTCCAACACGTGTTTTGTCCGCCAACTCTGCGGCTACCATTTGCATAAATGTCGAGCGCACGAACGCGATCGTCGAAACGAATTTTTTTATACCTTCGCCTCTTTCAGGTTCTCGCTCGTGTATACCTAGATGGCTATTTTACGCATATGTAATGTTCTTACCATATGTTTATGTATGAAGCTTTCAAGACCGATGGTTGATGACCATCTGTCTGGAAATATTTTAGGTAAACTAAAGTATTTTAGGTTCTGTGTTTGGTTTCTTTACATGGTATTTCCAAGCAAGTTTCAAAATTTACCAAAGCTAATCATCTGGAATTGAATCCCCGAGAAACTGAATTATCAGTGGGGGAGGGGAGATAAATAGTGAGTAAACTCAACTGAAAAATGTAAACAAACACAAGCTCAGTCAAAAACAACGAAAAGTTTGAAATCGAAGCTGAAGTCCAACAGCCATTATAAAACTGATAAAACATATTTTTTGAAACACTAGTGATCTTGAATAAAACGTTTCAATGAACTGAATCATTTAACACAATCTGAGAATAAGCAATATAAGAATAACTTGAGAAACCAATAATATTATTTGAAGCATCTTCAAATGAAGCTAAAAAAACATAATTCGGAACTTTTTTCACTTTGTTCACTTTGTGTTACACTTCTATTTAGTTTCGAAACAGAAATGAAACTAAAACTTCAATAACAAAAGCAAAACTGTAAACCAAGTGTTGTGAGACTAATCATGAATTCTAAATTGTAACTAAACTCAGAAACTAAGACTGGAATAGGAAATATATTCACTGAATAACGAAAGATGAATTCAAACTGGAATTACAACTGAAAAATGGAACCCAAAGTCCAAAAGTGCATGTGTACTACTGGGGAAAAATTGATGATGACTTGATGATTCTCATAATAGAACCAAAAGTTATAAAACAAACCAAAACATACTAGAACAGTAATTTTATTAATTAAAGAGTTGGCTACGAATTTCAAATTAGAACTCAAAAAATTCATAGGCCTTCAAAAACAGAAATAAAATTATTAACTGTGAATTGTGAAACTTGTAATGAGTTTCACATTAAAACTAAACCTGAAAACTGAAACTAGAACTGAATTTATGTTTTCTGAAGAACTAATGATGAGTTCAAAGTAAAATAAGAGCAAGAAGATGGAAATTACTTAGAATCTTCAAGTTCGTACTGAGTTCTTTTTTGGTGAGAAACTAATATCCAACGAGTTTCAGATTGAACCTAATCGTTATGAAAGGAACTAGAATATGTTGAAACGGCGTGATTAATTAAGAAAATCAATTTCTATTTATAACTTATAATATGCAAGCTTCAAAAATGAAACAAAAATTATCAATTGCGCATTTTAAGGTTAGCATGGAGTTTCAAATTGAAACTGAACCTGAAAACTAAAACTGAAGCTAAAAATATGTTTTCTGAAAAACTAATGAGAAGTTCAAAGTACAATAAGCATACTATGTAGAATCTACTAATTCATACCAAGCACTTCTATAGTGAGCAAATGATACTTGATGAGGTTCAGGTTCAGAACTAGTGGTTTGGAAACAAACTAAAATATGTTGGAATAGTTTCATCTTTGAACTTATAGTGTTTGTTCTTCAAAAAGAACATCATAATCGTAAATTAGCAGCTGTGAGATTCATAGTGTGTTCCAAATTGAAAATGAAGCTAGAAACTAAAAATAGAATTAGAATGCTGATGGAACTAATAAAGAGTTTCAAATTAAAACTGAAACTAATGAAATTAATAATAATATGCTTAAGCCCTGATTTCATTAATAGATTTATAATGAAGTTTCAAATTGAAACTAAAAGTATTTGTACCAAAATTATCAGTTTTGAATTGTGAAACTACTAATGAGTTTCAAATAGCAATGTAAATGAAGATTGAATCTGAAACTAAAAATATATTTTCTGAGAAACTAATATGATTTCAAAGCAGAACAAAAACTTCATTTCCATAACTACGTATTAATGAAACTTAAAGTGATGAGTTTCAAATCTGAACTAAAATTGTGAAGTAAACAAAACCTCAAAGTTGAAACTCAGTTTAATAAGGAAGAAAAGAAAACCTGAATTAGTATACCTTAATATGCAGATCTTACTTTATAATTTGACTTTTTAATAATTTTTTACACGATATCCAATGCTTTTTCCCTTGTCGACATCGTTTGAAGATTTTTATTGGTGATTTCTCCGCAAATCAAGGGTCATCGTAGACAACATATATTGCCCTTAAAACGTTTAAATTGACTACTAAAGACCCAATAAAGAAAAGAATCAAGAAAAGGGTGACGAATTTACACGTAAACTGGCGGTAAACATTTTATCACCAAACAAAGAGGCTACTTGGGCATCGCAATTAGAGACCCTAGCGGAGCTTTCACTTGAGAAGAAATGACGGACAAGGAAGCGAGGGCACCAACAGCGTGAACTGTATACAAGGGCTAGTGTAAATATAAAAATTAATAAAAGCGCGAAACGCGATACTTTCGCTTAACACGAAAATGGTCTCGGCGAGTTGAGTGAAATGTACGTTAAAAGATGAGAAAGAAAAGTTCGGAAAAAAGTGGTAAGCGAGGAGGTGCGTAGTTTCACCAAGCTATAGGGGCTGAAGCACTTAAGATAATGCGTATGATTAGATTTGCCGGTGCGCGGAGCTGAGAAAAGCCCGAACCACCCAACATACCAATTACTATGATTGTATTTGTTAAGCGGGAAAGCACACGCAACAGAGGGATAAAGAGAGATGGAGAAAGCGTATAAAATATGAGAAGCACATCCCCGTATCCCCGAACTATATCCAAAGCCTCGTCGAATTATTATATTATCGTCGACTCGTATATTCCCGGCATAACGCGTTCGGCATAAATGATATTAAATTTTATAAAAACTTCGGATAGAAATTTTGGCGCGCTTTTTCTATACGCAACGACGCGTGTATTGTTTTCCACGTTCAGGCGAGCCGATGACTGAAGTCGAACCGACATACTTACGTACCAGATCTAATCACGTGTTTTTCAAGATTTCGAAAATTCTGATCCTATCTTGGAATGTAAATTAAAAAGGAGAAAAAAAGCGAAAATCGGAATTCAAAAAGTTTCTCGATCAGATCGGTTAACTAGTTTTCTCATCTTGGCGTAAAATTTCAATATACGTCGCTATCTGTGGCTGAAATTATAAAAAGAAAATGTTTTTAAATATAGTCCTCGTTGTAGACTGACAACATAAGGTTAGCTGGTGTGTACAAAGTTAACGCTGCAAGAAGGGGGTGCCACCCCGCTGAGAAATTCTGAGGAACGAAGAGTCCCGCTGGGCTAGTGCCTCGCATCAGGGGTCCGCTTAGCAGGTGCCCCTCCGCTCCTCCTTTAAACCGAAACGTTTCATTTTTAGACGGCGCATTCTTCCGCTCGGTTTGTTCGCCTTCGCCTTTTTGACGAGATCTACTATGCATATTTGTACCGCGTGGAATTTCGATGTTAGTTTATCTTTTTTCGGTAATTAGACCTAAGGTTCTGCGTGCGCCCACTGCGAACCATTTTCACGCGATGCCATATTTCGGCGTGTTTAATTGCGCGTATCTGCGCTCAAGAAAAAATTTCGTTCGCGTGGAAAGCTCCGATTTCTTAAATATTCATCCTCGAAAGTCATATCGGGCCTTTGGCGGATGATCCTCAGTAGTTGTGAAATTATAATCCTCTTTTTCGATGTGAAGGATCCCGCGTGCCTCTTATTTCCACGTGAAAGTGCGTGTGGCGTTATTGACAGCGAGGTTGTCGTGCGTGAATTAATAATGACCAGAGAAAATGCGTGTGAACGTGCGTGCGTCCGTGTATTTTTTTTGGGGAAGTATTTGGCCGATAATGACTATGCATGACAAAGCACAATATCGCAGACGTTTAAAAATATTCCTAGTGTATACCGTATATGCCGAAGAATGTTGAAATTGTTTTTAATGGGGCGCGATTAAGTATTTGTATTTTTTTGGCTTACTTCCCTCTGCCCCACCCGCCGGTTCTCATATCTACTAAAGTCAGGTTCCCCCTTCTTCCTGAAATCAATCGAGTCTATTTATCTCATTGTGCTCGACTTTGAGTAAATTAGTCTCTTTCCCTCTTTCTCTCACTCTCTCATTTTTTCTCAATTTTTTCAATTTTTTTTTTTTTTTTTTTTTTGTTTCTGTTAAATATAACATGTATTTAATCCAACTACTTAATCACTGTTTTTGGACTCTTCATGCAATTTTTTTTTCATGAACTCAATACACTATCTATAGACTCATTGCTGAATGATTTCGGATTCAACTAATTATTGGACGTAAGAAGCTGATAATTGGACTCTTCACTAAATATGTTTTCAATTACCTAATAATGGGATCCAAAATGCCAATGACCATAATATATGTCTTTACTGTATTTTTTCAGTTACTTAATTATGAGGCTCCAGATGCCAATGACAATCACTAAACTCTTCTTAATACTTGTTCAAAGATGCCAATGACCATCTGTGTCTTCGCTATTTATTTTTTTATTTACGTAATTATGGGGCTCCAGATGCCAATGACAATCACTAAACTCTTCTTAATATTTGTTCAGTTACTCAGTTATGGGTTCTGAGATGCCAATGACCATCTGTGTCTTCACCATATATTCCTTTATTTACTTAATTATGGGGCTCCAGATGCCAATGACAATCACTAAACTCTTCTTAATATTTGTTCAGTTACTCAGTTATGGGATCTGAGATGCCATGACCTTCTGTGTCTTCGCTTTATTTTTTTTTCTTTACTTAATTATGGGGCTCTAGATGCCAATGAGAATCACTAAACTCTTCTTAATATTTGTTCAGTTACTCAGTTATGGGATCTGAGATGCCATGACCTTCTGTGTCTTCGTTATATTTTTTTTTCTTTACTTAATTATGGGGCTCCAGATGCCAATGACTATCCGTAAACTCATCACTGAATATTTTTTCAATTACTTAACTATGGGATCTAAAATGCCAATGACTATCTGTAGATTTTTTGTCGAATATTTTTCGATTATTTAATTATGGAATGCCAGATGCCAATGACTATCTTTGTACTCTTGGCTAAATATTTTTTCAGTTACTTAATTATGAGGCCCCTGATGCCAATGACTCTCTGTAAACTTTACACTGAATATTTTTTCAATTAGTTATGGGATCCAAGATGCCAATGACTATTTGTCGACTATTTACTGAATATTTTTCATTTCACTAATTACCGAAACCAAGAAGCCAGTCACTAACTTTGAACTGACACTAAATAAAAATAAGCTATCCTTTACGAAGCCATACGCTGTGAAGAAAGCACGCAAAATATCTCGTGTTTTTCGAACTTTAATTCATCGCGTGCTGCGAATACCTTCCATGACCGATATAGCCGATCGTTTAATTTTCGAATCTAATTTGAAAATTAATGGCTTTTCTTAGAAATCATCAAAACCATTGACGAGTTAAATATTTAATACGCATACGCGTCGAAACCCTTTTACTTTTTTCTACTCGTTACCGGGCCTCGCGTACATTGGTGCGTTGGCTTTTCGAACAGATTAGCGAACGCTCCAACGAAAACGTATGAATAATGAATGCGGCGTTAGGTAATTACTGGTTTGAAAATAGTATTACTGTGGCCGGTCATATGGTCAATAATGGGTTATTGTGGAACGACCAATAATATAGCGAGTTTATAAAAAGCCTTTTTAGCGGGTATGGCGTTATTTTCTACGTACTCTTGGCTTAAAATCGGGCTCCACGAACGAGGTGGTCATTTGAATTTTTATGAATTATTGAACGACTGGGTATCGATGATAAGACATTAAGGCTGTTGACCTGATGGTTTTATGTGGTTTCGATTCGCGCCTTCAATTGCTCTAATTATTGATACGGTAGATATAGGAATATGAGGAAACAGATTATGGTAATCAGATAAGGTGGAAACAAAATGGTGTTATTCGACCATTATTTTTTTCTTTATATACTCGACCGATGGTGGACTGGCGGCGTTACACGAGCGATCAGATACATTCGAAATTAGTAAATAAAAACAAGCTGTTTATGTAGCGAATTCGACGTTAAGATACGAATCGTATAGCCGTGTACTGAAGGTGAAGAAAAGCTCGCGTCGGTAATATTTCAGCTAAGTGTACTGCGTGCTTCGCATTTACCTATAATAAATTCGGCGTAAGATTGAAATAATTAGGCTATTGTAATACGGTAGCGCGCAGCTTTGGCTGCGGTAGATCAATATCGCGGAGTAAACATTTCGGTCCGGTTAAAATTGTAGTACGCGACGGTTTGTTTTGTTAAACCCCCCCGTGAGTTGTATTTACGCAGTCACCTTTTTCCTGTATATGGATCGCGAAACGCGGGGCTTATCCCCTGGCAGGGTTTTTGCGGCGCGTTTGTACGGGGCGCTGGTCGTGTACGTGTATCGAGCCGTAAAAGTCCCCTGGAGAGAATTAAAGTACTCTTTTGTTGTGCAATCGAATTTACGGAGCACTGCGTAACCGAAAGTTAACCATTATCCTTGTCTGCGCGCACCCCTTGTATGTTGTGTATGAATGTAGGTGCTGAGAAATATACGTGGACGTTACCGTTGTAATGTCTTTTACCTGGTCGCATCGGCGCCAGGGTTGCTCAAATTGGTAGAATTCTTGGAATCGCCGGTAGACGAGTAGTGGAGAATTCGTTTTTGGTGTATTCGGGTTTGTCGTAGCATAAAAGAGTTTGACAAGGAGGTGATTTCTGCGAATTCATTGAAAGCTATTGTTGAAGTTCATTACCACGGTTTACTGAGAACAAATAAAAAAAGAAACTTTTTCTTTAGGTATTTGGCATTTTGTTGAATAAACTTCAAATTCTTCGAAAATGCATGAAAAGATAGGTTACGGTGAGATGTTGATGTAATGAGCTTTATACAGTCAAGTAGAATGTAATAATTGAGGATATTTGTGATTTTTCCTCATCTGTTTTCAAGGATAAGTTCTATTTGAACAATTTTTTCTTTCAAAATTCAAAACAATGAAAAAAGTTTTTTCAGGAGGGTTAGGAGGGGAAGGGTAGGGAATTAAAGCGGATTATTTCATATAAAAACTTGAAAAATTAACTTAATAATTGAAAAATTGTATTAAAAAATGTTTTATTTCATTTTATCTGGTTGTAAATATGTTTTCTTTCACATCTTTAAAAAGTATAGTTGATCTGCTACTCTTCATAATTTAATTTTAAGGCTTCAAAAAAGTAGGAAAGTCGCCAGTTATCTGCGAAGTACTCGTTTGATCATAACCTAAATATTTTGCTCCATTTCAGTATTTATTCGAACGCTGGCTCCCCCTTTTCTCTCTCTTAAATTTTAAAAATTCGGAAAAAATAGCACGTTAACCACTCACCTACTAAGTACTAATGAAATAATGACCTAATAATTTTCTCGTTCATTTCTGTATTTATTCCAGTGTTAGGTTCCTCTTTCTCTCTCGAATTCAAAACTTAGTTTCCAGGTCTCATCGAATTATGATTCAGTCCTTTCTCTCCTCCCCCTCCCTCCCCATATTACTCACACACAAAAAAATTGAAAAAATATTCTCCATGAAAAAGATATCTGATGTAAAGTCCATGTATCACAAAAAATATTTTACTTGATTATTATTAAAGGTATTTTTGTCTTCGTCAAATTTCAGAAATCCCCTCGCCCCCCCCCCCAAAAAAAGTTAATGAAAAACCAATACTGGAACATGTAGTGATTACTTTCAAAATCATTTCATAGACCCATTTCCTTCTTTCTTTTCAATTCCACCTCCCTCCTCCTATCTACCTGCAGGACAGCTAATAGAGTAGGGCAAAGGGGGAGGGGGGTGAAATGCTTTGGACCCGACATTCATAAATGCTTCGGTAGATTGAAAACTCAAAATTTTCGATTGCGTTTCCAAAAATTATCATCTTAAATTTGAAAATTATCCAAAATAAAGAACATTGGTAAGAACTAAAGAAGTATTGGTACCATTAAAAAAAAATCTAAAAGCAAAAAATCACCGAGAAAGGAAAAATTTCCAAAATTAAAAAATTTCTCTGCTCCAAAAAAGTGCAAAAATGTTGAAAAATGGGAAAAATCCAAAGTAAAAAAAAAGAATAAAAAAAAACAAAATAATAAAATTTGAAAAAATCTGGAAAAGCTGATAAGTGAAAAAATTTCTCAAAAATGGAGTTACATGTATTTCCAATAATTAAAAAATCCTGATACGAGAAAAAGTAAAATTTATATTCAAAAATAAAATAAACATAGTTTAAAATTAAAAAAAAAAAAAATTACTGGAAATTTCAACCTATTGGAATTAATAATAATATTAATTTATTTAATTTAAATCCTTATTCTTTAATTAAAGACTTGTATTTTTTTTATAATTTTTTTTTTTTAATTTAGTCTTTTGCCCCATTTTTTAAAATGATTTTTATTTTTTGTTTGTTTGCTTTTTTTTTTAAATCATTCATCAAAATATTATTCTGAAAGCTTCAAAAAATAAGAATTTTGTTGCTGATTGATAGCGAATGAAATGAAATCTAAAAATTACAAATTATCGTATACAAATTTTTTCACGATAATCTTTCATTTTTTTTTCGAATTAAAATCCAAACCTCAATTCATACTCGATAAATCGTACGCATGGAACTTACGTCAAAAATCCTTCACCAGAATGTCATAAACTCGTTAATTTTTTCGAAAAAAAGGTATATACATCATGTTCGAATAATAAAGAAAGTGACGCCATATAACGACTCTATGAACTTCATTTGTCACCGAACAATTTACCAAGGCAACACGTTAAATTTCCCCACGATTTATGGTAGCCTTGTTACAACCGGCGACACGAAACGCCAATCTGTTAGGTGGTTTTTTGAAAAGCGACGATTAAAAATTTCCCCCAAAATAAACAGTATCGAAGTCTGCGCTAATATATGGTTCGAGGCAAATGTGATGACGTTTATGTTTTTCGAATTTGCACAAGTGTTCGAACCGAAAAGTCTATCTCGAATTGTGATGTCACGTCGCTGGTGCGTTCTCGACGCCAACGGTAGCGCGTATTATGGAAGCGAGAATATGGCTCGAGCGGCGTGTAATCGTCGACGACGAAATTCGGAAAACGATAAACACCCGAATAAACAGACACGAACCGGAGCAAGATAATCGGAATTCCAGTATAAATGTTTGCGACGCGACGCGGTTCGTTGACAATTTAAAATATTCAAAGACAACGAACTAATAAGAATTCACGCATAACGAATTATTCTGTAATAAAAACGCGCTACGCGCGGTAGACAAGTCAAATTCATTAGCTAGCTAACAACTGGAAATATGTAAATTAATAGAATTTTTTTTCCTATACCAAATACGAGGGTTACCTATGAAGAAAAAATGATATAGTAGTCAAACCAGATGCGTGAAGGGTACGAGTATGATGTGTTATCAGGGTCTTGGTGCCATCGGCATTGAGTTCCCGCCATTCGAATGTGAATTCCGAAGACGAAGACGAGAGTATTTATTTTTAAACGTGGCGACATTTTGAAACATTGGCACATCGGTTTGGGCGAAAACGACTACAGATTTGTGATGTGTACTACGTAGATTTCGAGTGCATTCTACGATTATACCTATTTTGCTATCGTGTTTTCTGTGATCTCGTTCGGTGGCATCGCATTGTTGCACGTTCGCGTTCACGTGTTTACCGCTACCACTGCACGAGACGAGGCGTAACGCGCCGATTTAACGTAATAAATTTTCTCCATCCAGTTCCCAAAATATCACCGATTTATGGTTCGAGCTGAAGTCCGTCAAATCTGATGAACTATGGACACACTCGAAGACCCGGCTGCCCTGTGTTTACGAAAGCACGCCGGTCTCGTAATATTTTTTTCCACACCGTTGAGAATCCCGCGTGTCCCGGAATCGAAGAGAAGGTTTTTGTAATTTGGTGTCATTGTTAGTGCAACTCGAACGTTGTGAAAGAGAGAATTTAAAGATCGCGAGCAGCGAAAAAAAAAGATAGTCGTGTAGGTTAGGATATTGCCGCGCCGAGCCTCCAGCTGTGAATCTAAGTGCATTTTCTTTTGTGATCGAATTTACCATTTTAATATACCTATTGCATAGTATCACACCAGGTGTTTACCCTGCTCGCGTATACTACGTGCCCCCTTCGCAGCGTGTCGTTGTAATGCCCAAGGTGCGCGAGATCGCTGGGTCTACTCATTGTCTCCTTATCATACCAGTACGCTAGACAACACTATGCCAACGAAATTCGCCCGGTCGCGCCCAAAAAAAATTTATTTCGTCATTCAATTTGCAAAGATTACTAAAAACATCGCGCCAACAATACAATAAACATTTACATGATAGGCAATTTCCGGATTTCGGTAAATGCGAATTTTAAACCAGCGAACCTTGGCGAGAATCGTTCGCACAAATTGCCTATTACAAGGCCCCCACCTTTTTACAATTTTGATAGCTTTAAAGCGAAACTTGCGCTATGAATTTAAAGTATCTGTTTATAACAGATTTCCCCTGCAGTGCTTAAACGCGTATATTTTCACCAGAGAATAAACGTTATACCTACTCCGACGTATTTAAATAATTGATATTTAATTTGCGCTTCGCGCTCCAGTCGGCGTAATAATTGAATTTCTTATTTTAAGTTTCGCACTCATTTTCAAACGAGAAGGGCGAATTATAGCGAACGCCTCGCGGTTACACGATTTATTGCTCTTCGCCCGTATCTTTTTGTACTTCTTCGATGACTTAATGAAAAAAACCCAAAGATTTTACGGCTTATAGGGTTAGCGTGTTCGATGCAGGGATGGTGGCAGGTTTGGGAACAGCTGGGCTCTATCGTCGGATAATCCGTACTCAATTATTTCGTTTAACGAAATTGAAATGAAAAAATTATTCGAAAAAGACGAGCAAAATATGTGGAAAATTAGATGAAATTTTCCATACAAATTTCATTTAAAGGGATTTCCAGTGAAAATAGATGGAAATTAAGTTTACTTGCATCGTGATAGCATCGTTTTACTTTCGTCCTTTCACCATACATTCCATTGTAGTCTCTTACTATCGTGGAGTACAATTAGAAATGTCTTGAGTACTTGAAATTGCCTATTATGAATTTTGAAGGTGTACCATTTTACAAACTTCATTAGGAAATGTACGTAGTGTTGCCTAAATTTTTCACAAATTTTCGCATTTTTCTGTATCAAGTATTTCGAGGAAATTGAAAGGCAGAATCAGGAAGAAGGGGGGCAAGGGGGCTGATTGTCCCTTTTGTGAGTCTCTGAGAGGGCTCGTAAATTTAAATTTCAGCTTTCAGAATTATTCACCACTCCAATTGAAATTTTTGTCAGTTAAATTTTTTCGAGATTTTCATTAGATTTAGAATAAATTTTTTTATTTTTTTGGTTTAACGTGTCGTGACCTACCGCTAGGGCCAGAGGCACGGGTGAATTAAGCTATTAATTTAAATGCGGGCACCAAAAGTATTTTTGCCACGTGGTTAATTCTGGACTCTCCATGGTCCTGTTGAAGGCTGTGAAACAATATTGTGATACATGATAGCTAAAAAAAAAAAACAAGGGAAAGAATAGATTATTTTGACTAAAGGACATTTTTTTGAATAATTTAACAAGGATTGACCAGAAGAATTTTTTCTTTCTAAATAAATTTCCTATTCTAGTTACGAATAAGTTCACTTTTTCACACATTTCTATATCTCTAAAAAAAAAAAAAAATTCCACGATCAGTGAAAGAGAGAGATAAATATCTGAGTTCCCTCAGGTATGAAGATCTTAAATTTTTATTTTTGAGAAATATCAGAAAATTACAAAGTTGAAAAAGGACGTGTTGAAATTGAAAGAAATTTCAAATTAATAATTCATCGTAATGGGAAAAGTAAAAAATATTTTAAAATTGTAAAATGACTGTAATCATTCATTGTCCTCTTTATGCTCTATAATGTCTTTAAAAGCATTTTCAAAAACTTCATCTTCAATATCTTCATCACTTGGTATTGATCCTGCTAGCTTACCCCCCTCCCCCTCCATAGACTTTCTCAAATAAGTGAAGTGATTCCAGAAAACTTATGATTATAATTCGGTACATGCTCTTGAGCTAAGTGGTAAAGCTCAGCAAAACTGAAAAAATTGTCAAAAAGTCAATAATATCCATAACAAAAAAAAATATTCAAAAAATGAAAAAATAACTGAAAAATACTTACTCTTGTCAAATCTAAAAATGAAAGAAATATGTGTGAATTTTTTTTAGTGGTTTTTTTTTTTTAATAATGATAGAGCATTGAGCATAACTGAAAAAAATAATCAAAAAGTCAATAATGTTCATAACAGAAAAAAAAAAGAAAAATTGAAAAAATATTCAACAACTTAAAAAATTACTGAGAAAACTTATTGTTGTCAAATCTAAAAACGAAAAATTATTTTTTGACAATGATTCAAGAGTTTAACTAATATGTGTGAATTTTTTTTTTAGTTTTGTTTTTGAATAGAGATAGCGTTGAGCATAACTAAAAAAAATAGTCGAAAAGTCAATAATGATCATAACAAAAAATAAATAAATAAATAAAATAAAAAAATATTCAACAACTTGAAAAATTACTGAAAAAACTTATTGTTGTCAAATCTAAAAACGAAAAATTATTTTTGAAACAATTTTAATTTTTCGCCAAGCTTGTCTTCAAAAAAAAATTATGTGTTATTAAACCTAAAATTAACTCAATTATATCTAATGATATTGAGTGATAACATCATTAGGCTGCATTCCCTCTTCCCCTCCCCCCAAAAAAACCTAAAAATATGATTTAATGAATAGCACTCCATGCATAAAAAATTTATATTCCTTTCCAAAACGATTTAAAAAGTTCTAAAAAATTTTCTCGTTAACAGCTCCATGCATGAGTAATGGCAATATTAAGATATATTAGAGTTCAAAATTTTCATCGAATTAGAAATTTTAGTTTGAAACTTTTCTCATTAGATTTTTTCAACTATTATTCATTTTATTTAAAATTTTCAAAGTTTAGTGCTAAGCATAAAAAAAAAAAAAAAAAAAAAACTTAATACTAACAATTGCAAAACATCAACAAAGTCATTTAAATTCGTCGAAAACAAAGTTTTCTCATTAGTTGAAAATCTTTTCATAAAATGTGAACTATAGGACAAGAGTAATACAAAAGTTCTCATTGAAAAGTTCCTACCTTGCCTTGAGAGAGATCTGAGATACGTATCGAAGATTTATGAAATCTCAAAAGTAGGGAATTTTAGCTTTCATGTTTTCCTGTGCTTTTTTCAAGTGGAGAATTTTCCTTCTGATTTGTTAAATGTGCCCTAACAACGCGATGAATTTCAAAATGGTAATTTCTTAGACTCTTGTATTCCTCTTGAAAGAAGGGGGGGGGGACATCGATGGTATAACACACTAAATATTACTGGTGAATCCTACTCAGCTTGCTGATAAATCAAGACTCAAGATAAATGATATTGAAGTACTTTTGGTATTGAGAAGAATTCAATTCATTTCGACTTGCTGATAGATCAAGACTCACAATGCATGGTATCAAGGAACCATTCGTAGTGAAGAAAAATTCGCTACATTTTCCATCATTTCTCCTTATATAATCACGAAGCAATACTAGGTCGACGAAAACCACACTCAGAGCCGCCTTCACGCAACCCATCCACGAAATAATAGTTTTCCCGGGGAAGGAAAAGCGAGAGGTAGGAAAAGGGGTTCGTGGTATCGTGAAATCCGCACGCATACACGCGACAACAGGCGCAGGTAAGACGGAAACAAATATTAAAGACGCGTGTCTTGTCTATGCTTTCACTACACATTATACAAGCGGATCGACAAAGACGATGGAGGAAATTACGTCACGGATGGATTTTGCGCGAAACCGCCTTATATAGGTGAGATTGCCGGAGGGATGATGGTATATAAGGGATTTGAATGTGTAACAACGGCGCGCACAAGCAAAGGGTGACAATTATTTACGATAGAAAGGAAAGCGAGCTAGCTGTCAGAAGTTGCTGTGCGAATAAACAGCAACTCGCTCGAGACTATTACCTGACTAACTTCCTGAAATGTTAATGAACGTTTTTGTTGGTATAGCTGATAGGTGAAGTAATTCTGCGCGCAGACCGAAAAGAGCTGAGCTTTCGGTGGTGGCTACTCGAGCGTTGGACTTTTGTCAGTTCGTAGCATTCGCTATTTTTAGCCGCGTACCGAATACACGGAGAAATATGATTGACACGTATAACGCCGAGTAAACTATGCATTATATATGAAGCAATCCATTAGAATACGATGAGTAGTTTTTTTGCTGCTGTTCACGATGCGGTGGCGTTATAAGGCGACGCTGAAGAAGGCTTATAGGTATATAGGTATAGGAAGTTCTCGCTTCCCGTGGGGATAGCGTCGAAGTATTACCACTATACACCTTCTTTCTATAGTTGCTACATTATTTACATTAGGGGAGTAGATACTCGAGGGAAATATTTGAATATTGGTTTTTTCCACCTTTTCCCACCAAATGCTGTGTAATTTGCGCATATGGAATTTTACTCTCATATATACCTGTGCTGGCTCGGTCGTGTAACCAGTACACGTACGCGGCCGGCAAATAGTACATGGTCGTATTTGCACGCATAATCACGCGCCACTAAAGTAGGTCCATCTCGTTATCTTCGGCGATGCTGTGAAAACGCTACGCGGAAAAAGAGAAAAGATCAGAATTCGCCAAAAGTACCATGAAATAGCGTCGTAGCGTCGAACAAAAGGTATACCTGTGGTACCAGCTCGGACCCGTTACTCTGGACGCTACCGAGAAATTGGCGAGCGCACGTTCTTGTGGCATAGCAACAATACCCCATGATGGACGAAGAACGTTGTATTCTCAGGTATACTAGTCGCGGAGTCCGCCTGTCTGCTTCACTCCATAGAGATGAGAGGCTGCTGGTGCCTATTCAAGATATGATTTTGACAGCACGTTCGAAGAAATTCGCGGAATCAACCACTACTAGGGTCCGAGAGTATTTCGTTCGTTTTCAGTCGCGTCACATCCGAACAGGGTGGATTTTTCTGCTAGCCTCGTGGTCTCGAATCGAAGATTAATTTATTTGTAAATTAATGAAGCGCCTTAATACGAGCTTAATTGATGTAAACCCTGGTACTGGAAATTTTGTAATTACACGAATAAATTAAACGATAATTACCCTCGCGAGATGCGGTCGATAGTATAGGCAGACGACCGGTTCTAATGTATATATGTGTGATTAAATTAAGTAGCGTAGGATGAATTCTGTTCGTAGACGTAAATGGTCTAGTGCTAATGATCTGATATTTCGTGTTCTCTCTCGTCGCACCGTTTCGTTATGTTCTCTCGCTCCACATCCATTCTCTACTCTCGTATCCTATTAAGATTTAAATCGTGGATCTCGTCATTCCTCAATTTCTCGCTAATGGATTTAGACAAGTTCAATCTGGAAATGTTTTTATTCTAATGACCTCGAAATAACGCGCGTGAACGTTATAGAAGCTCGACCGTGGTACTTTAAAACAAAACTCCCGACAGCGTATTTCGCCGCGTACCTACGAGTAAGACTATAATCGACGTACGTTAGGCCCACTAACCAATGTATTCTTTTGTTTTGGCCCTTCGACGGACACATATCCGACTTAAAAGATCACGTGCCTGGCTCATTACTCGGAAGTGCACACGATGAAGATCAGTGCCAACCAAAAATCTCCATCGGACCCCGACACTAAATCAGCAACTGAGAGTATTTTGGGAACCCTCCAGTCGCCGTAAATTATTCGAACAATTAAATTTCAAACATTTTACGGCTCTCGTTTGAACATTTATTCACAATGTTAAACGTTTCGGTTGCAACTAATTTGAACAGATGATATCGTAAATTAGTCGAATATTTGGAATTTTTGTCCAGCACGATAGTACCTATTTTTTGCGCGTGGTGCCCGAGAGCCCTATGAAGGGTGATGAATAGTGAGGGTGTTATTACGACCGTGTTGGTTGTACGAATATGTGTTGTAGCGTAACGAAGTATTTGGAAATCCTTGAAAGAAATGTGAGATTTTATTGCGAATATGTTTATCGATTGTGCGAGGTTGGGAATACTTGCGAATACCAGAGAATGGAATTCGGTTTCTCTTCGGCGTTGGCGGGTTGCTCGATGAGGTTGTGAGAAAAGTAATTATTTGTTCTTGCGAGTAAGAATTGAAGAAAATTCAATGCTTGGTATTCGGTTACGAGATCATAAACGCGAGCGATTTTCACGAGATTTCGATAATTTTCGGTTCATTTGATGAGAACCTCGATGGGCGATTTATTGAGAGAGAATTTTTTTCGCCATGATTTTCGAGCCTTTCGAAATATATTAATGGTTCATGACCAAGGGGGGAGGGTGAAGGGCGTGTTATCTTTAATTCTTCATCTTTCTGAATAATATGTAGTTCTTTTCTGTGAAAATATTCTTAGTATTATGTTATTTTTTTTACAATTTTTTGTCTTTTTTCAACGAAAATATTCTCAGTTTTTTTTTTTATTCTTATGTGAATTTTTAGAATCAAACATTTAATTTAATTTATTGCGTATAATTTATTAATAAAATTATTTCATTTTTATATTTTTGGAATTAAAAACTTTTTGAAATTTTTTTTTTTTGGTGTTTGCTTCTAGTATGGCTACTTTTTTTATTTTTTAAGTATTAAATACAGTTCTCATTATTTTTCGTTTCAACAAAAAATTTATTTATTCACTTGATTACTTTTTCATGGTATCTAAAACGCGGTGAAATTAGTCAAAAAGTAATGAATCCAGTCAAAATTTCAAAAAAGTACTGAAAAAATGAAAAAACCCTATTTTATTATTTTTGAAAATATTACAAAAAATTAGCAATTTTTTATGAATTGGCAGCACTGCCGAAATATGTGGCATCAGTTTAGTTTGAGGGCCTGGAGTTCGAATTTGAAATTTTTTCTGCGATAAATTTGACCTTGCTGATTTTTTTTCTTTTGAGGGGGGAGGGGGAGGTTCGAGAAATTGATAAAAAGATAATGAAAAGTAGTGATTAAAAAATTCTTTGGATACCTTGGCGTTTTTTGGGCTCAAAGTCAAGAAAAGGAGGGGCAGAGGGGGAAATTGCTTTCAAATTTTAGATTGAGTAATTTTTCTCAATATCACTTAATTTTTTTTTATTAGTTTTTTTTTCTAAACTTTCATTGGATTTTAAAAAATTTAAAAAAGTGGTCCAAAAATTGTGTTTGTTTGTCCTTGAGGTGATTTTGGCTCTCCCTGGCCCCACATATGCTATCTCGTAGAAGTAGGGAAGTTGTATTTAGAACATTAATTTTTGAAATGAAATGTTTTCATAAAATTAAGTTTAGATTGAATTTTTAAAATATTCTTAATTTTATTGTACTTATTTCAAAAGTAGACTTCTTATGTCCATTTTTTGAATTTAGATTTTTTTGAATATTTTTTTGATGATGTTTCTAACTGCTACAGTTATTATTATTTTTTATTTTATTTTATCAAAAATATTCTTAATATTTTTTTGCTAAATTTTTTTGAGTTTTACGTGCCTCTTGCTGCAACTCTAGTCAAAGTTAGAAAAGAGGACTGCATTTTAGAGAATAGATTAAATTTTTTATGAAATTGATGATATTTTTGGAATTTTCACTTTTATTAGAGAGTATTTCCTACAGTGAAGAGAAATGCAGATGCTTAGTGCAATGAGACTGAAAGATGAGACAAGTAAGTAAGATGTGGTAGAGGAATAAAAAGACTTGGGATGGATTTCAGAAAGTGCGCAAATGGCTTAGAATCAAATAATTTATTTCATTTTTTCAAATTAAATTTTAATTATATTTTTTCAGTCTGTTTTCAGAATCATTTTATTTCTATTCTTGATATTGGATTTTTTATTTTTTTTTTCAATTTTTAAAATGAAAATTTTTAATTTTGCTGATTTTTTTCAAATGAACCTACCATAATAATCGATTTTTGAAAAATTTGTTTCCCAATAAGAAAATCCATAGAACTGAAATCGTTGCAAGAGCTTTTATCAAAAATTTTAGATTCGTAACCACTCGTCCCACTTACTTCAATTGACTAAACCTTCAAAACTATTGACCCAGTTTGGCAAGCCCTGTCGCAGTAAAGGACGAACGGTCTAAATTCGAGAAGGGTTACAATTCCTCACACATGACAATAGTGTTTTACAGCTTGTGTTTTGTGTATGCGGTATGGAGAGCAGAGCATAGTGAAGAGAACAAATATATCAAACAGGATGTGCTTAATTTAGGTTGCGCCATACGATAATTTGTGAACATTTTCATCGATGTTTGTTCATCGTTTGAAAAACTTTATATACTCGTCGCTTCATATCAATGACTACGGGCATGGCGTTGTATTGAAATTTTTCACTATAACGGCGCGACTGTGTAATGATGCTCTTCGTGTATTCCTAGAACCAGCGATGGTTGTACAAAAACCAAAAAATTTTTATCTGGCGCCAGACACTCGTCGATTGTTTGCTTTAGTGTATTTTTTTTCGTCTTCGAGAATACGGAAATATCGAGTGGTGCTTGGGGCCGCGATCGTTTGTTATCAGAAAATCATTTTGTTTGCATTTGCCAGTGTCAACATTAGATAACACAAGATCTACAGTAGCGAGTTTAGATTTAGGTGTCGCGTAGATGGACGCGAGATTTGAAAAAAAAAAAAAGGGTTTGTATAAGAAACCACGAAACCGTAAATAAAGGGCACATAATAAAATTTTTATTTCCTGTAAAATAAAACCTGTTTATGTTTCATTTACCTTTAACATGTACTTACTACTTGCTCGTACACCGGTGCGTATAGTATAGAGCACGTTTTTACTATATAGCGTTAAAGACATCGTAAAAACATTTCGGTGATGAGGTTAATAAGATGATGAATTAGGGTCCGGTTACGTCATGTCAGCTTGTCGACGCTACCGTCTAGCGTGACGTCATTGATAGGTTCTAGCACGCGTCCATAGAAGGGATATCAATTTCATTAAAATATTCTATGGTTTCCTAAAATTCTCGAATGTTTATTTTTCAACGAAAATCTCTCACGTATTGGTTTTCGTGCTCGACGCTAATTTCGAGTAACCTAAGGTGCGTTATGGGTTGCGTTTGGATACTCTGAAGGAAATCTTGTTCGTATTTTTAAGCATTTCCTCACCCCATCCCTCATTTCGTGTTACCATCACGTTGTTTTTTCTTTAGGTCTATAATTTAAGAGGGTTACATATAAACAAGGTGCTTAGAAAGTGTGAAAAGACTCGATGCATTGATGGAAATGCTTCACAACCGGGATAATATACGCTTCACACGTACTTTTTTTAACCCCCTATTTAATAGAAGGATTTTTCCTTCGAGACCTTTAACACGTCGCGAAGCCCTTAATATTGTTTTTTTTTTTCTTGTCTCTCCTATACTCTTAAATTATTAATTCGTTTCGTTTACGCGTCATTTATTTATTGGCGTAATTGATTCGGAACTTTAATCGTATAAGGGAATATGTTATTAATAGTGTTTTTTCTTTTTATTGCGTTTATAGAGGCCACCTTCGTCCTCGTTATCGTACGGAGGACATGGAAATGATGACGTCAGATCTCCGGGATCGGGTGGTACGCCCGGTCCTTTATCTCAACCTCCAAGTTCCCAGACATTAGATCATAGTGACCCAGGTAAGATATCTTAATGTGTGTATTTTTAATGCGTAAGGAACGTGTTAGTCGTTAGGTGATAACTGATAAATTATAGCACCTTCAAGTTTCCACTTTTGGATATGGTCGTATGGTACTCCTTCTTTACCGGTAATGGATAAAGTACAGAGGCTCGTGACCTTTTCTATTGGCATCGTTCGGGGATATTTATTTGATGCTATTATTTTCAATTTCATTCGTTTCGTTGGAATTCGATGATGTCATTGAGGTGTGCAGAAAATGAAATTCACGACGAAACTGACAAATGAGGAATGGAAGAGATACATAGGTATTACATAGTTGAGGCGAATAAAGAAAAATTACGAAGAAAAAATTCACGAGCTAAAGAATTGCGAAAATTTCTCTTCCTAATCTTTCTGTATAGAAAGCAACGCGCGAAATGACGTCATCAGGTACGTCGAAAATCAAATTCTTCGGCACATTAAAAAGTTTTCTATGTTACTAGTAATATTTGACAAAAGCTATTAAAAAAGTGAACCATAAAAAGGTTCAAACTGTTCATAGGAGATATGGAGAACTCTTGGAAGTTCAATGATAGACATTTTTCTGAACATAATATCTTTTAAATTGTTGAAATAAATTTAAATTCGACTGATATTGCTAGACAACTCATCACTAACAGTCGTATCTATAGCATGACGTAAACGGAAATAAGGGTAGCATGGAGGGTATTAAGGCCCCTCAAGTTGATTGCCACCACTCCTCCTACAAAAAAAAGGAAAAAATGCTTTGACTCTTATTTTTAAAAAATTTGAAAATTTTGTATTATTTTTCAATTGGAGTATTAGTGAATTTTAGATACGAGAAAAAAAAGGAAATTGGTAATATTAAAATTTTGAACAAAAAAAAATAATGGTAATGTCTTAAAAAATCCTACGTAATTTAGAGGGGGAAGGGAGGGGCAGGGTGGGGGAGGGTCGGATTTTTAAATCTTTGCGTTTCAGACCATTTGTTAACATCTGGCAGATGTCCAATTTTTTGTATACATTATATTTCCCTTCCCCCGCCCCTGTAACGCCGGTAGGTACTCATGAAATTCTCTCAAAATTTGACGAAAGACTGTTCTTGAAAATGTGAAAAAAGTACTTTTTTGTTTTTAAGATAAAAATTCAAAATGGCGGATCACTCAAATTTTGAGGGGGGCTGGAGAAGTGGCAAATAGCTCAAATTTTTTGTTTTTGATTTTATATCAAATTGTAAGTCACGGACACTAACACATCCAAACTTCAGATTCTTAAGTGTATTTTGAGGTGAGTTAATGTAAAAAACCGCTCTTCAAGGAAGTTTTGAGTTATGAAATATCTTGAATGTTCCATATCTCCTCAACAAATCAACTTAGAAAAGTCAAACTTTGGGTGTAGGGATAATTAGTGATCATGATATGTCATTTTGAATTTTGGTTAAAATGGATTCAAAATGACGAATTATCAAAATTTGAGTAGAGCTTGAGGAGCCTCAAATTAGTAAAAATGTAATTGATATGAACTCATATGATTATTGAAAATAAGAAGTATACTATATCTTCAATTCACCTCCATGCATGATGTTGGAGGGGAGAAGGAGGAGTTATCGATCTCAAAATGTGGTGGCGGTACACACAAGGTCGAAAATTTTTTATTGCTGTATCATATGATAAAATGAGGTCGAATGACTAAATTATTCTGATTTTAACTTACCAAGTGAATTTGGAGGGGAGTTTGATCAAAAAACCACTTTTGGAGGAGAAATTGCTGCAGAAAATTTCATGAATCTTCCATATCTCCTCACTAAATCGACCTAGAAAGGTCCAACTTTGCATGTGTGGTTAGTTGATTACCAGAATATGACCTCTTCAGTTTGCGCTAAAGTGCATCCAAAGTGGTGGAATTTGAAGATAATTTGAGAAGCCTTCAGTAGTTATAATTTGAGAAGAAATTCTACATTTGTTCTAAATTCAACTTCTTAAATGGTTTTGGAAGGGATAGGGTAGGAATTTTCAGACTTGGTATTAGGTGTGGGCTGAAATCATGAAGGGGTTAGCAAGGCTATTTGCAAACCTGAACAAGCTCCAGTTAGAAACTCAGCTCCAGTAAAGCAACATGGCTGCTTACAGTTTTGAAATAAAAAAAATTAATGATCACAGTGGTAACAAACATTACAAAAAAATAGAGAATAAAAAATTTGAAAAATTGAAAAATGTAGGAAATAAATTACCAAAAATGGAAAGCTATCTTAATACTAATGTTGTTAATGAAATAAAATGTACTAATTTTACCACTAACAATAATATGTATTTTTCTTAACCTCAAGTAGATCTTATTCTTGGCGTACTCAAATCTCTACTCTATATTTTAACCGTGCCTGCACAGAAACGTCTCTAGCCACTGAGTTGTACATACTGTCAGTCAATAAAGAAAACAAATATAATATACGAGTACCTATTATATCAGACAAAAAAATATTCAAATATAAAGCAATATTGTTAGGAAACAAAAAAAATCGGGAATCAAAAAATTAAAAAAATATATATACTTGTCAGAAACAAGTTTTCTTTTGTATTGAAAAAAATTAATATGCTAAAAAATTCCATCTAAAGGCTCAATAGTCATTCCTGTCTTATGCCTATTCGTGATTCAAGGAGCTCTGTTTCTTGATAATTTTTCGTACTACTTTATCTATTCTTGTTATTTCTACTATCTAGGGACGAAGTATGGAACTATCATAAAATAGGTTATGCTAAATATACTTTTCAAATCGACCTCCTCCACACTCATACATACAACATGCCATCACATAACCAAAAATTCACCATATGAATAAAAAAAAAATTAAAAATTTATGAAAAGCGAATGTCAGGAAAGAACCCTCTATTCAAGTTTGCGAATATAATAACACGTCGTAGTAAATTTCTGGAAACTCCACTTACCCTATGAGCTTCGCCGCAGAAACTTTCATATGATGGAAAAATTCCCTCTTCCAAACTAATACCGTCGTCTGACAACTAAAAATTATTCCAAGTTGAATTTCTCCGCTCTCGTGGTTTTCGGTATTTTTATCAAAAATATCCTTTATATGAACGCGAAATTTATATTTAAAGGTTCTTTTTACCTCGTATGGTATTTGCAAAGAAAAGTATAAAATTACGGTATCTTCGTCGATACGTACAAAAGCATCGTCGGAGATATTTTTTGTAATAAAAAGATTCCATTCATGTTGGCGATAGAGGTTCTATACATTTGGTTGGACGAGAAACGATGTCTAATGATGCGCTTCGAACCTTCGTTTACACAAGAGTTGAGAAATTTTCGAAATTTTTCCGCTAACCGGTTTCTTAGGGTATAAATTTCACTCGAATGAATCCGAAGTGGTGAAAGAAAATACTCGTACATAAAGAGTTAGATAAGACGACCCTTCTGTATAATTTCAATTTCATTCCCACGAATTGGGTCGTTATCTGGTTGTTCGATGGTATTTTTTCCTCGTCAGGTTGCATTTTTTTTAAATGGGTGAAAAAAAGATAACGTTTGGAACGCGTAAATGAATCCATAAAAAATAATTCGACGATAAATAAAAGCGCCTTAATTGAAACGAGCGAAAAGAATAAGAACGAAGAAAAAACCCTTTAAAACATTAATTAGCGAGTACGACGAAAATTGCCACCGCCGAAAAAAAGTCTGCTGATAAGTACGCCCGCACCGGAGTGAAAAAAGTCGACGTAGCTTATCTTAAGAGGGTGACTAAACAAAAAAAGGAAAACAAGAGGCTAATAACTTAAACGAAAAGAAAGGGTTGAAAGCGAAAAAGTATCTCATTGTTTCTCGTTGATTACCTTACCGGAGGCGCTAAAGGGTGCGGAACTGGTTGCCGATGATTTTGTTGTGACAAAAAGCTCACATAGTGGTCCGGCTTAGATATACGCGAGTTTTATTATACATGCACACGCAGCGCAGTTGCAATTCAGCACCCTACCGCGATGTGTTATTTGAACCACCCATCGAGCGAATCGGAATTACGGGTTCGTTTGTATTTTTACACGTCACTGGGTTACACTGTGGCGCTCGATTAAAAGGTAGAACAGGGGGTAGAAATTTGCGGTTTGGATTATCTATATGGTATTTTAGATACCCCCGGTGAGCGATGCATTAGGGATGTATTCTCCAACTGGTTTTTCCTTTTGTAATTCGAGTAACTGTTTCGCAGCGAATGGCGCGGATTAGTTTCAGATTTAGGATAAAATAAATATCGAAACCCTCGAAATAGTATGGCGGATATTTGAGAGGTGTATTATGCAGGTAGGTCGGATCGCTCGGCTATAGGTCTATTTACCATTTATTAAACTCATTGTTAACGGGAATAAAGAGTTTTTTTCTTAATGCACCGTAAACACGGTTCGAGATGAATTTAATTTTTCTCCTTTTTGTCGTGTATTAATAACGCCCTTGAGGTATAGAAATAAAATATTTTTTTGGGAAAAAATTTTTCAATCAGACCCTCAAGGCTTTGGCCTTGGTTATCTTTTGTGATTTTTCTCCTTCGTTCGTCTCTTCTGTGTGTCGAAAATTAATTATTTTAAAATGGGTCGTATTACTCGTATTGTCATAAGGTGTAGTTTAAGGCGAAATTATAACGTACTAAGGTAGGACGAAGTACCTAGAAGCTTATTTTTCTTAACGATGATTTAATTAAACTGGCACGATACGTCGAGCTAATCAAGAGGTAGCGATCAAGTCCGCCTATTCTTGTCGTAGGTTCGGTATTGATCGACAGCTTTACCAAATGGTATTAAGTATTCTAAAGCTCGACAAAAAGGGTGTTCACGATCCGCCCATGAATCCAATCTAAACGCAATAAATTACTCTACGTGTTGACGAATTGGCATGCACCTCGATACTGGAGAAAGAGCTCACGAAATTATCCGCTGCCATCGTTAGATGTTTGGAAATGGTAAAAAATTGATTCGTTAACCGAACTCGTCTCGAATCCACTCGAGACTGGTGTCAATACAGTATACACGGTAGCAACTGAGATACACAGAGTATACTTTGTACCAGAAGTTGATCCGAAAAAAATGGTTACACCATACACTGGCGCCTCTTTTTCAACAAGTTTACTGTACATTGGAGAGCACTTCATGTCACTCGAGAAAATAGTTGAAGAGCCGCATCCCTTGTCCTTTTATGTACGGTGCAACTTTTAACAACGTCGTTCTTTTTTCCTTCGTCACCATAACCGGTCAGCCGCGATAATGCACCATTATTGATACTTGTTCAGTTAACATAATAACAGCCCTTTTCGCGCACTCTCAGTGTAATTTCACCCTTGTAAGGTTTTTTACAACCTCTTAATTACCGTCGTCAAAGCTCGCCCGTGTATATCGCGACCGCATCCGCGATACGGTTTTTTACGAGTCGCGCATGCGTTACGAATATACTGATGTGGTTTTTTTATCGCCAGTATTCGTTCGTGTAGCGTATTTTTTCTATTTATTTTATTTTTCGCTTTTTCTTCTTTTTCCTTTTTTTTTTCTTTTCGTATTTTTAATTCTATGGTTTAACCATATTTCGTGAAGAATGCATGAAATAGAGAAATATTCCCACTACTGACAGGTAACGACGACCTGTGCACGTTGCCTGCTATGTACGATGCGATGTACGTATATCGTGGATTTCATATGTGCCAGGGTTCTCAAACTATGGCTTGTGTATGGTTCGAAACGGAGATGAGTTATTCTCATAGTTTGATGAAAATATTTTTTGCTTGTTTTATGAAAAATCATGAGTATATTTTGGAATGTAAATCGTTTTTATTTGTTACTTGA
Organism: Phenacoccus solenopsis; assembly: GCA_009761765.1. NCBI lineage: Eukaryota > Metazoa > Arthropoda > Insecta > Hemiptera > Pseudococcidae > Phenacoccus > Phenacoccus solenopsis. Next base: position 24,877,473 of record CM019755.1, on the reverse strand, counting down.
AGCTTACGAATTCATTCCTTGAAATTGATTTATTTTTCTTGGAATATTTTTTGAATTGAATGTTTTTCCTTAAAATTAATTCATTTCTTCCTCAAAAAAATTTTTGCAATAGCTAAATTTCTTTTACAAAATTGAATCTTTCTTTCAAAAGTGAATTTTCCAAAAAAGTATTTTTTGAAACTTCTTATCATAAGGGAAATTCTTCCTAAAAAAGACAATAATTTTTAGTCGTAATGTTATGTTTTTAAGAACATCTTTTTAGATCAAAAATTGATTTTATTTTCTGATAATATGATTTTTTGTTCAAGAATGGTATATTATTTCTTCCTGAAAAATATACTTTCTTATTTAAAATTAAATGATTCCTTCCTAAAAACGTATACTCTCTTTTTTCTTTAAAAAATAAACTTTTAGGCATTTCTTCCTAGAAACAGACTTCTTTCTTTTAAAACGGAATTATTATTTTTTTTGAATATGCTTTCTTCTATAAAAACGAAAGCACGTCGTCCTAAAAATCTATAAATTAATTCCTTCCCAAAAGCATACTTTCTTAAAAGTCAAATTATTTCTTTCTAAAAATATACCCGTTTTCTAGAAGATAAAAATGTTTCTACCCAAAAATTTGTGCTTTCTTCTTTAAAAATGAAATTATTCCATTCTAGAAGTATACTTTTTTCTGCAAAAATGAAGTAATATTTTTTTCACAAAACATAATTTCTTCTTTGCAAACCATATTACTTCTTTACAAAAATTGATTTTTCACTGAAAATCTACTTTCTTACGTAAGAATAAAAATTCTCCTCACAAGAGCTATTCGTTTCCCTTTAAAAATTTAATTATTACTTCCTAGAAGTATGCTTTCTCTTTTAAAAATCAAATTGTTCCTTCCCAGGGTATGCTTTCTCCTTTAAACAAATAAATTATTCTTCCTAGAAATGTACTTTCTTCTTTAAAAATGGAATTAATCCTTCCTAGAAATATACTTTCTCCTTTAATAATCAAATTATTACTTCCCAAAAGCGTGCTTTCTCTTTTTTTAAAATAAACTCATTCTTCCCCGCAGTATACTTTCGTTTCTAAAAAAATCAACTTATTCTTCTAAAAAGTATACGTTCTTCTTTAAAAATTGATTAATACATCCAAGAAATACACTTTCTCCTTTAATAATCAAATTATTACTTCCCAGAAGTATACTTTCTCTTTTTCTTAAATCAACTTATTCTTCCTAAATGAATACTTCCTTCCCTAAAAATGAAATTAATCCTTCTTAGAAATATACGTTCTCCTTCAATAATCAAATTATTGCTTCCCAGAAGCGTACTTTCTCTTTTTTTTTTTAAATCAACTTATTCTTCCTAAATGAGTACTTTCTTCTCTAAAAATGAATTTAATCCTTCCTAGAAATATACTTTCTCTTTCAATAATCGAATTATTTTTTCTCATAAGCGTACTTCCTTTCTTAAAAAAATCAACTTATTCTTCCAAGAAGTATTCTCTCTTTTTTAGGAATGAAATTTTTCCTTTCTAGAAATTTAATTTCTCGTTTCAAAATCAAATTATTTGTCCCAGAAGCATACTTTTTTCTTTGTATATTAAATTATCTCTTTTTGGAAATACATACTTTCTTCGTTGGAAATTGAGTTATTTCTTCCTAAAAACATACTTTCTTTTTTTAAAATGTAATTATTCCTTCCCATGAATTGAATTTCTTCTTTGATAAGGGAATTTTTCCAGCATTGCATGGGCTGCCTATCAGGCCAGGTGCATTTTTTTGGAAATGAATTATTTTAGAGGAATCATAGTTTTTTTCTAAAAAATATATTTTTTTAAATGAAATATTTTTTTTTATTGAAATAATTTTTTGAGATTCATTTATGAAAGTGAACTTTTTTTGGTGATTGAATTATTATTTTTTTGAATAATATATTTTTTATGATGATTTCTTTATGCCTCTAAAAATGTAATTCCTTTCTCAGGTCGAATTTTTTTTGCAAAAATTTAGCATGATGATGGAATTTTCTTTAAAATTTCTCCTCAGATCTGAAAACAATTTTTTTTCCATTCATACGACACCTTATAGCCCAGTTCTATTTCTATGCTCACAGTTCGAAAAGCAATAATCCAAGTATTTCCAGCTAATGGCTTTAAGATATAAGAGAATCCAAACTTCTCTATATTTAGATACGAAATAAATAAGAATTCATTAAATTTCGTATTACGTTCTCTCGACTATAATTGCCTCGAGCGTCGGCTCATCTTGGCCTCGAGTCAATAATTAAGCATATACCGAGGCTTTAATGTACATATCGACGACGGTGACACTGGTAAGAAGGTATTTACGAATCACTGTCACCATAATACGCCTCATCACGCTTATACGTATACGTCGATAGTAAGAGTAGATGACGCAGAACGAGAACACGGCACTCGGTCTCCGCGTGCTAAAAATCACATATTACACAAAACGTCGTACATTTTACACCGATTTAAAAACTATTTCGTTGTATAGTCTTCACGGTGCGTTGTATGGTTCGAAAGTACCGTAAGGTATCGCAGGTATACTACGATACATTCTCATACCTGCTTTGCCAGCATAGTATGGGTAAACGTGTGTGGAAATCTTGGCGGAAAATCCGTATTTGGTAGATTATAGGATGCGGGTTGAGAGAGCTACGTGTATACGTGCTCTCCGATAGAATACGTGCGAAGGTGTATTGGGATGGAATTGAGAAACAAAAAAATGGTCAGCGAAAAAAATATACACGTTGAACGCTTTTCAACGTGTATGGTGTCGCTGATGGGGGGGAAATGTGTGAAAATTAATTGGTCGTGGTGGACGGAGTGTTATTAAAACGCTTTAATTATATATGGCAAACAATGTAACCGTATGGCCGGAACCGCGGAGCGTATGCGTGATAATACGCGGTTAGAGGTGAAGCCTGTAGGGCTAAAAAAAAAAACTCGTACACGATTTCGCGTATTTCGCGCTCGTCTAGGTTTTAAAAATTCGATAATTTATCGCCTCGGTTAATGCGAGTTGGTGATAAAAATAATTCCTTTGAATGTTCCAAATAACAAAGTCAACAGGCACGAGATACCTGAGGCGGGCAAACTTCATTACCATTTTAGCATTTGTTTATAAAAGCCCGAAGGGTTGGAAATCTTTAATTTTTATCGCTACGAGGTTGCCACTACGTTGGAAATCATATTAAGGCGATTTAAATAAATTTTCATCCGGTATAAAATGCGTCGGGAGCTAATCGCATTGAATTCCAATGGGGTAGAAAATTTCGCCGGTGCCGGCGTTATCAGTCGACTTACGCTACCCGTTGGGGTGGCGGCATTTATAACTCGTCGCGCGTCAAATGTTTCGGAATTTGCATTACCATCTCTTGACGAAGTTCACGTTATACCCTTAAATCGAGCCTGACTCGCAGTGATGGGTAAATACCTAGCGTCTCACGCGTGATAACCCTATACGGTTGTAGCTACCGGTGTGCTTCTCGCATTCCATGTACTTTACAAACGCACCCTCCTTACGATATTTCGATACGTCGCGCTGCCAAATATCACCATTGCGCCGAATCCATTCGCGTATCCAATGGACGCGAATTTTGGCAACCACTCTCCTAAAAGGGTACACGAAATAGAAATTTATTCGTCTATAGAGGCGAAGGAGAGCGGTATATCCCCGTTGATGTTATTAATTCCGAACACGGTAGGGAGACTATCTCTAATGGCAAACTTTATTTCATTACCGATGTTAAAACTGGTATAATATAGACGAGACGGGGTCGCCGGTACGCTCAGGGAATCCCTCTTCTAATGGGTTAGAAATGTTTGTGGGTTGGACGACGCTCGCCGCTAGAATCAAAATTCATTCGACTAACACGGTTTGTTGATGGATGCTTTAAATACTTTTGAGGTTAATTTTAAACCCCGAACGAATTCCCTCGTATACCCGTAAAGGGTTGAACTCGCTTTCTCTGATTTTAATATTCTATGTTGCGTCGAAAATTTAACTCTTCAAAACGCATTTAACATTCGAGCAGGGTGCAAAATGGAAATAAATTCCCCGTTCGGCGACACGAAACGGTTGAAAACTTAACGTTTTCCGACAAGGTTATCGGAGGCTTTGCCAATTCAAATTTTCAACGCCGATGAAAAAAATACGAAAACAATTCGCGTCGCTAGCTTTTTGAAAAATATAATAAACTATAATTTGGTTAATACGTGCCCGGAATTTAACCATTAAATTTTTGCCGAAGCCGACAGTATCTTCGAAGCCTAATAATAAATTTCTCGTAACGTTGCCAATTTTTTAATTCTTTTTTTTCTTTCACGTTGCTCGTAATTCTTTTGGGTCGCGCCGACCTACACCCATTTACAAGCATTAAAAATTATCAATATTGTAAGAAAATAATCTCGTATTAATGGCTCGCTACGCATGATGTTATATGGAGTGTTATGAGGTCGTTTCCTAACATACGACAATTTTAACACTTGTAATTATTATGTTACAGAATAGGGTTGGTAGGACAGAACAATTTTTTGCCCCAATAGTATTGAGAATTATGAGACAATTCATTCAACTTTTCTCTCCCAAAAAATTTCATTTTTACTATATGACTTGGAAGGGTAAGATTTTTAGGTTTTTTGAAACTAAAAATATTAATCATTGGAGCTTTCCTTCCTGCTATAGGCGGGGAAGGGGAGCAAATCCAGAACACTTTACTTGCCTTGCATATCCGAAAAAAGAAAAAAATCCTCTACAAAGGCAGAGGTTCTCAAGTATATCATGAAATACTTTATATGTTAGGCTGATGAAAGTTTCCAAACATATTATTATATCTATGATACGTTTAATGATGTGGAAAAATGTCTTGAAAGTTGAAATTAACCATCTGATGTTTTCGAGAAGTCTTTGCTTAGTGATTTGAAGATGTGAGGACTATGAATGCAATGAAAATTTCGTGGAACGATAGATTTCTCTTTAAATATCAATTGTCTTCTTTTTGAATAGCGAAAAATATTTGTATGAATGAAATACATATTCTACTCAGCTGTTGAATTCAACTTCGATCATCATACCATTTACTTGAAACCCGAAATTTTGGCATTTTTGGGTTTAAAACTTTATATAAAAAATTCCACAAAAAAAGACACAGCTGGGTGCCTAATTTTCCACTATTTTTTGAGATCAGAAGCTGTGAAACAATCATAAAAAAAAAAATCTAAAGTTTTTTGTATAAAATTCAAGTATCTTTTTAATACTTTAAATAAAGTTGCCTCCTCCTCTCGCTGGAAATTTCTTATATTTTTTCTTGGATCTGATATTACCAACAGTCTTTATTTTCAACTTAAAAAGGATATCACCATCGGATTGTTGATTTGAAAAATAACCATTTTCATTTTTTTTTTTTTGAAATTTCCTTTTGAAAAATTATATTTAATAACAGCATGCTCAGTTTCCTGATTTTATTAGGTATTGGGTGGGGGGGGGGGGAAGAGGGAGAGGATCAAAAACCAAAATAAATGCCTCCAAAAAGCTTGAAATTGAATCCTCCTCCTCCTCCTCCTCCTCCTGGAGGAATTATTAATATTTTTTCAAAAGTCTAATTTTATTACCTATCTTCGGTTTCAACTGGAAAATAAAATCAGCATTTGGTTATTAACCTGAAAAATAAATTTTCTTGCATTTTTTTCGTTTCAATTTTCATGTTGGAAAATTCCACTCAAGAAAAGGACATATCTACTTCATATTAATTAATTTTTAGAATCAAATACTATCAATAAAGAAAATATGAATGAAAAATGAGTGACAAAAAATTTCAATGTCTTGAAAGTTTGAAATAAAATCTCTTTTTCAATTGCCATATTTATATGTTCTCCATGTTGTTCTTATATCGCCAAAATTCTCCTGGTTTTTTCGGTTACGTGCAACTTGGTTGAGCCCTCATCTTCATACTTCCAGGAAGATGTGCTGAAGGCCAGTTTTAACTCGGCCCAAAAATAAAAATCTGCAATGACTCCTCAAATCAAATTGAAATCTCTCAAAGAGATTTTGAAGTCATATGAGTTCAATGAAGAATAATTTTTCAGACTGATTCGTGGGTCTTATCGAAAATTCTTTGTGAAAATGGTTTACCAAGCTATATGAGAAATAGAGTTGAATTTACTATGTGACGACCTGCTTACTAACTGAAAGCTGGTCACTGGTCAGCCAGATCTAAACTATTATATTAATTTATACGATTAAATTGGTTGAAAAACATTATTATCATTATTTTCGTTATTGTTAATAATTAAATTTTCACTAAAACAGTGATTGAAATTAGGTGAATTTATACATATTAGATGATTCATTACTGCATAAAAATTATAATTCCTATTCAGCCTTATTAAAGTATTGAAGTTGACTTATTTAAGCTACCAACCTATTCAAAAATTACTATGAACTACAATAATAATTTATAAAAAGATTTGAAGACCCCTACCCTAACCCCTTCCCCCCCCTTCCAAATCAGGTAGGCTGCAGTAATAGCTATCGTTTTTAAGTTGAAAACTCAGCTAATAAGCTTCTAGAAATATTCAGAGTTATACGTTCATGATGAGTATAGCTTCCAATCTCAGCTGTTCAGCTTTTATCAGAATTGAGTGCAAGTTCATATTTTTTAATGTTTGAAAATTAATGACGTTAACCTTTATTGAGGTCACACTTTTTTTGGGATTTAAAACTGTATATCGAAAATTCCTTTTATAATATCGTTAATTATTGAGTCAGGATGAAGAAAAAAGGTAAAAAAATATTTGTTAAATTATTTAAATTTCTCTAGACAGCTTGAATCTCCCCCCTGCCCCGGTTGCAATTTTTTATATAATTTTCAAGGTGAAATTTCACTACCCATCTTTATTGTCAGCTGGAAAAAAATTTACTCGAAGCAAATTTATCATAATAACTTCTAACAAGCGAACAAGAAGTGTATTCAGATCTTCTATCTAAACAGGATACACTACAGGAGCACTAAGTTGTAATTTGTTGAGCACGTGGTGCTCATATACATATAATAAGCGTATAATATGTTACACATAGACTATAGTGGTAACAGGTGCATAGTATGAAATTAATCTTAAAGAGCCGCTTAGCTTAAAAAGTCGTCCTAGATGGGCTGCTATGGAGAACGCAAGGGGACATAGTAAATTGAACTCGGTCACAGCTGACAACGATCCGTGTCGTGCGAGAATTGGAGAACTAGATGTATGAACAAAAGACGATTTGACGTTAGCAAAGAAGAGTAATTTTTCGCGACTACGACCGAGCGGATAAAATTGGGCGGCTCATCAAAAAGAAAGCATAAGGTTTTAACTCAATTAAAAGGCGATTAACCTCGTCAGTCTGGGTTTTTATTTACCCATATTTTATGGTTAAGTGAGAAATTGATTTCCGAAACGTCACTCATATTTGCGGACAGCTAGGTCGGGTGGAATTGTCGGCGTTGTGTAAAATTTCATTACCGATACGGTGGATCGATGGTGTATCGTTCGATATACCTGGGAGGCATTTGACATAAAGTACACCTCGTTAAACCGTGAACTAGGTTAGTATGCATTTTATACGTGTACTTGGTGAGCCATCGAATACCGCGTAGTCATTGAACTTACTGCGGGCGACGATGTTGGCAACTTAGAATCTTCCATTTTTTATCGTCTGTACTGACTGGTGTGAAGCGAAAATGACATTTTACTAAATGACTCGTAGACGGTCGTACCATTTGGTGTATTTTCGTTGAAAATTACGAGCTCGTTGCGTTTTACGTTTTAATTGTTGGATCGATGGTGCGCGTCGGGAATACCTGATTGCGTTGCTATACGGGGCATACAAAAGCACCTCATTGCGATCGTTTTAATCGACAATTACTTATTCAACGAACGTGGAATTTATTATAAATATATTACAAAATGTTGGTACCGTTCCCATTATGTAGCTAGTGTATATCTTTTGTGTCGAAGCGATGTATAACGCGGCGGCCTTTTTGATAACACGAACTTGTGATTCCGCGGATTCGCATCCGTATAAAACGCCGCTTTTACGTTGATTACTTATTATGTAAGCGAGATCGAGTCGTACACGTATAGGTATAATGTTACATATTTATATTGTTTTCCTTTCTCCAACTTGTATTAAACATGCAAACGGAGAATCGTTTATCGCGTGATTTGTTTTCGATATTGTATGCCGGTTTTATCTATCGTCACGTCTTACACCTCCTCCAATCCTTCTCTGTTTCACTGAATGTGATCGCTTTTGTGGTACGATTTTTTTTCCATCGACGTCTACCGTCGCTCGTGGTGGCAAATTTGAAAACTTTTTCATCTTCGATCGACTATTTCATTAGCATTTTTACGCGTTATTGTATATCAATTACCGGTTGGCTGGTAGCCAGTAAGTGGCCGAGCTAATCCGCCGGATATCGAGATATTCGCCCGATGCTGCTATAATGAAAAAGTTAATAAGTTGAAATTATATGTAGATATGGGCTACTCGATGTTAGCATCGTAGTTAATGGTTTCGGTGATTAGTCATGTGCTCTCGCCTCCCGGTGTGGCGATAAATCGTCGCTCGCTTAGGTGGCGGTATGTTTTTACTCACGGTTTTGGAGATTGTGATGGCGTTTTTTCCGAACGATTATCACTCGTGTAGACGTTGGATTAATATGGAAACTATTGGGTGATTATAATTATCGAGAATGTTAGAAATATCCGAACCATTGGGTGGTTGTGATTATCAAGAATGTTGGAAATTTTTTACCACCGTTTCCGTTTCGATGAAGTTTAGGTTGGCCCGAGCTCGAGTCGCCTACACTAGTCCGATGCCCGATCCAGAATTCATCAAAGCGTTTTTAATGATGGTATGTTTTTTGTACATGGAATCGAAAACACTGAAAAAAAAATTCCGAGTGTTGTAAAATTTCACGAGCTGCTTATTATGGCGCCAAAAAGTATTTTTAAAGCGGGTCGATGTAACAAAATGTTCTCTATAATTATAAGTTTATACAATTTAAACCGAGAACGCGTCGAAATGTTGTGTATAAACTTTGTCGTATTTAAAAACTTCGTCAAATAGTAATCATGTATTTTCAAAGGAAGTAATTGCTGTCCAGATGTGTATAATTATCTTTTTTTTCAACTATTATTCCGTCAATAATTAAAAACTAGAGTTAAACTGTAAGAAATTGAAGTCATCGGTGATGATATCGATGTTCAAGGTCCAAATAATCAATATTAATACATGATATTATTTCTTTTTAGTGTATTCATTATTTCATCTATCATATGTATTTATAATTATAAGATTTTTGTACGAGGAAGGGAGATGGAGGAAAATCACGATAAATAAAAAAAAAATACATTTAGGATAATATAAGGTTCAAAAATCTTTACAAGAAGTTTAATTAGTTTTCATATTATCAAACGTTAATTATGAGTATCATTTCTCATAGAAGTATATATCATCTAAACATAGAAATTCGATTGGAAATTTGTTGATACCAAGGTAAATTTAAAATTTATAAATTATTAATATTCATTACTTTTGTTATATTGATATGTACGATCTCATCGCTTTGATTTTCAGTACCATCAATATTGATATTTATAATGATGTAAGTATGTCCACTAACATCGATATTCATGCGTTCAACCTTATTGATTTGATATCTTCAATATCATGGTTATTGATAATTCCCTTTTATCATGAATATAAATATAGGTATAGAATTTCATGGAAATCGATATTCACTTGCGATACCTATCATTTATATTCATATTTCCTTTGATATATTCTATCAGCATCGATATTTGTGCATCTGTCATTGATACTGTATCTTCAATACCAATGTCATTGTTTCCAATATCATCAGTATGAATATATATATTATCATTTATATCGATATTTCTCTTGATACAATCAATAGCAATTGATGTGTCAGATTTCATCAATTTCGGTTGATGTTTTCTATGATGCAATTAATATTGATATTTCCAGCATAGCGATATTACTATTTATATTGGTTTTATTGATTGTAATGTTTGTTATATCATTGTTTCCTATCAAATACTTATTGTAGTATCGGTATCTATCAGTCAAGTTTCATCAACATTGATATTTCTGCATCTATCATTGATATCGTGTATCTTCAATATCGATGTCACCATTTCCAATACCATTTTTATAAATATATCTATTATCATTTATATCGATATTTCTCTTGATACAATCAATAGCAATTGATGTGTCAGATTTCATCAATTTCGGTTGATGTTTTCTATGATGCAATTAATATTGATATTTCCAGCATAGCGATATTACTATTTATATTGGTTTTTATTGATTGTAATGTTTGTTATATCATTGTTTCCTATCAAATACTTATTGTAGTATCGGTATCTATATCAGTCAAGTTTCATCAACATTGATATTTCTGCTTCTATCATTGATATTTTATCTTCAATATCAATGTCACCATTTCCAATATCATCTATGTGAATATATCTGTTATCATTTATATTGATATTTCTCAAGATATAATCGATATTGATGTGTCAAATTTCATCAATATTGATGTATTCTATAATCGTATAGATATTGATATTTTCACTGTAGGCACCGATATTGCTGCCTAAATAGGTATGTTGGATTTCATTGATTGTATTGTTTCTAATATCATCAATGTTGATATGTAAAATTTCATCGATATTAATTTTCCTGCAATGCTGTGCGTATTTCTATTATCGATATTGATATTACTTATCATATCAATTAGAGCATCGTATTGACAATTAGGTATATCAAATTTCATCAATATTGATATTTTATATAATGCTGAGTATTGATATTTAATATAGTTATTCAGTATATCCACCGGTATTGCTATTTTGGAGTTTATTTATTTTGATATTTCTAATATCATCGATGTTGATGCATCAAATTTTAACGATATCAATTTTTTCTACAATGGTATTGGTATTTCCAGCATTGATATTGATGTTCTTAATCATATCGATCAAAACGTTTTCAGTTATTGATATGTCAGATTTCATTGATGTCAATTGATTTTTTTCACAATGCTTGATAATGATAATTGTTAGTGTTTCCATAATATCATCGGATATTGAAATATTAAAAATATTATCAATATTGATACTTTTTTATGATGTTATGGATATTGCTTATTAATGGGTAGAATTTCATCAATATTGATATTTCTAATAACATTGATGTAAATACTCAAATACTTTTAACATCATCGATATTGATATTTTCTCTTATTATATTTATGTGTATTACTTTTCCCGATATTGATATTTTCTGTAATGATATTGCCCGACCCAATGTCATCGATATTTATATTTTAGATATTGATCTCAATCTTTATTCTGTTATCATCGATATTGAAGCAGGTGTAAAATTTCATCAATATTGATATTTTTATGATGCTATTGATATTTTTTTCTTGATATTATGAATATTGATATGTCAAATTTCATCAATATCGTTACTTTCTATGTTATAACTCTTCTTAAATATTATCAATATTGATATTTCTAGTAACATCTATCGAAATGTTTCCTGTACCAAAGATTTCAGTATGTTAAATTTCATCGATGATATTAATATTTTTGCTGATGTTTTTGTTATTGATATTGATATTTACAATATTAGCGATAATGATATTATATCTCTGAGGTATCAAATTTCATTGATATTAATGCTTCTTATGATGCTGTTGATATTTCTTGTATCATCAATGTTGATATTTTCTGTGATGTGATCAATATTAATCTCCCATTATCATCGATATCGATAATTTTGATATTATCAATAAGTAGATAGGTATTGATATCTCAAATTTCACTAATTTTGACATTTCATGTTGTTGTTGTTGTTGTTGTTGTTTTATGTTTTTTTTCATTTCTATCCTCTTCAATTAGATACTAAGGTCAGGTATTACGCCGTATGGTCTTTAGATTTTGTTTGCTAGTTTCTATAGATAAAGATACAGGAGCTTTTTTCTGTTGAGCTAGAATTGTCTGAAATGGTTATTTCTTTCACATTCAGGTATATATTCGCATATATTTGATTCTCTCTCACATAGGTATTCTTGGTCACTAATACCAAGTATTTCTCGTTTTTTCTAGGCATCACAAAGCTTCCTAAATAAGAAAGCTTTCTCAAAATACCCACGTAATCGCTCAAAACCACCTAACCAAATGCCTCCTTCCATCATAATCGTTCGTCTACATTCGACCATACGATACACGAGTAAGCAAACATTTCAGAATCGTGTACCACATACAATAGTCAATACTTACGCAATATCGCCGACCGAACTGGGAATATAATAGTTCATTAGTATCCGGGGCCGTCGTCTACCTTACACCTCCGCCCGCTCGTCCAAGTAAATAAATAGCACAATTAGGAAAACATTACCTATAGGTACGCGTTTAATCTCAATATACAAGAAAAAACGTGCACTTGTGCGATTTTATTCGAACCACGCGCGCTAATAAGCTTTATCGTCGATCTGCGCGTACCGCGAGATAATCTCTTAAATCTGGTATAAAAGATATAAAATTTTAGGTACACCTAGATATTCGGTATCCCAACTTAAACATTCGGTTGTTCCATCGAAACCGCGATCAGATGAAATCGAAAATAAAAAATAACCTAGTGAAGTAAAAGCAGGTGAAAATTAATGGTTTAATTGAAGTGTTGAAAGGCAACTAGGGACTTGTATACATTACCTATATAATGGAACACGCGAAAAAATACTTGCGTAGAAATGGCGCGCGTTTTTTCCTTCGACTAAGCTTTCGCAGAGCGTAAAAATTAACGCTGCTGCGGCGAGAGTAGGAGAAAAAAACAAAAGAAGGTAGCTACAGTAAAACTCATCATCTCGTACAGTTATAAAAATGCCAAAGGCGTATCGCGTCGATAATGAGATTGTTTTGTTAACGAAGCCACGGTATACGGCGAATATGACGTTAAAAGGAATAAAAAGCCAATATCCAGACTCGTAAAAATTAACAATGTCGTAAAATGCAATTGTATGCGCGGCGAAAAAAATGTCAGAATTCAAACAACGTTAGCAGATGCAACCGGTTGATAAAAAAAGAAGAAAAGAAGAACGCGCAACCGAAGAGAAGGAGCGCGGCTGCAGAAAAATGCGCGCGTAAAGGTGTGAGCGACGGAGATGGAAATAATAATACACGGTAAAAACTGGTTTCGATAATAATGCAACATCTCCCGACTTCCAAGCTATCTCACCTACAGTCTATAAATTCTTTATCGTCTGCGAAGAGTGCGGCTGCCTTCGAAAAACAAGTTGCTATAAGACGAAGCGCGTTACGAATATTTCCAACCAGTTAGAAAGAATGGACTCGCTGGTTACATTATATCATTCGGAATATGGCCGCGGCGTTAAATGGCTGTTGGAAAAGACGCTCCGATGGAAAAGCCAGCCCGCACCGTAATCGGCGATGTACGAAATTGCAACGACCTTCGCGAGGGCCAGTCTTATTGAGATGCACTCGCCGCATTACGCTATAAATAAATCGCCTCGAACCGCCACTCCTTTCCACGTGATGAAAAAGGTGATCACGCTCGGTCGACGAAAAGCTCTCCATACAAATTACCCTTAATTAGTCGCGTCGTCTCAAAGACGACGTATTAAAAAGAGAGAGCTTAATTGAATAGATATCTTAAAAGTACAAGCTATAAAAATGCCAGCAGCTTGCGCCGCTAACGAGATCGCACTTCCGTCAAGATACCCTTTGCAAATGGACGCCGCGTCGTAATTCATCGCGATAATCGCGAACGCGATTAGATTATAAGTGAAATAATCGACAGAAATCGGTGCCAATTTTAATGTCCCACGCAAGTGCCAGCCAGCACGAAAATTCACAACTGGCTTCTAAATCGAAAAAAGATTATGGAAGTCATCGAGTTCGAAAACCCAATGCGTACGGGGCAAAAGAGAAAGAAAGAAACTCTATATCTAATTTATAAGTGTAATAACAGTTATCGCTCCTTACGTTAGTGGTAAACATGGCCGCTAATGGATAGACGTCCATTAATATTATGATAACATTACCGCTCGCTGCATATCCATTATATGTTTCATTAATACGTGATGACTACGTCCTATCGTAAGTCAGCTCCCCGGTTCGTAATTTTACCTTCCAGGTCTGTACGTTTTACATTATAATCATCGACGATTAGAATTTTAATATGAAGCGGCGAACGGGCTCTTTAGTGTCGAAACATAAAAAGAGATGAAGGTTTTTTCCTCCTTATTTAAAATGGATGTAAATGCGATTGTTATTGGCAATTGTATACGATTATACATCGACGACCAGTTTTTCCTACTTATGGTTATCCTTGATACCATCTTCCGAACGTTGGGAGTACTTCTCTCTATATACCTACGTATACGCGAGCTATTATAATGGCGTGCCGGTACCGCGAGATGATCATGTACAACGCTGTGATTTGCTGTTGGAAAAAAAATCAAACTTCACTCTTATACCAACTGTTGACCGATATAGGAAAAATCGTGAATGAACACCGCCGCAGTATACCCACGGACACGAATGCCCTATACATTAAATATTCCACCAAACACGATTGGGTAATTATGGAAAAGTCGACCGACCAACCGCATCCCCGATGTCTGTGAGGGCGATAAACTCTCACTGAAGGTGAACATCATACCCATACGAGTACTATTTGCTATATACCATTTGTTATACGTGTACTTTGTATGAGATAATTTCCTCTCGCCTCTCACAAAAAAAAGGCCAATTCGATATTGTTCTAAAGGAAACCCTATTCACGCGATTGAGTGTTCATCGATAGGCTTATATTTTCTTTTAAGTTTAAAGGTTATGTAATAGGGTCACTTATGCCAACATTCAAGATAAACTGACAGGTCACGCGAAATCCAACCGTAATTACTGAATAGTTTATTTTTTGTCATAACATCCTTTGGAAATAATAAAATTCAGTTTTACTCAGTTTGGGTTCCAGTGACTAGAAACTTGAGAGACATTTTGCTTTTGAATTTTTATTTCCCCAAAAAAATATCAAGTTGATATTTAGGTTATGTATTTTTAAACTAATGAGAGAATTTTCAAGGTCGAAATTACTATATTTTTAATCTTTATTCTGTTATTTAGAAACCTATACTTTGCTATTTAACGTACTAATTATCATTGTCAATGAAATTGGAATAGGGAACAAGTTCGTTCGTGATGAAGCACATTTTTTTGTTATTATAGTTATTGGAAAAGTTCATTACTCTTTACTCTTTTTCGAGATTATTTAAAAATAAAATGAAAAAATTTTATTTATTTATTTTTTAATTTTATTAAATTTTTTATTTAAAAAAATTTATCAAGTTTTGTTTTTTAATTAAAAAATTTTTTTTTATTATTTTTTTTTTCATATAAACATTTTGTAAATTTGTAATTGTAGTTTTCTTAAAGAAAGAAACATATAAAGACCCGAACCTCCCCCTCCCATTCCTTCGCACAGCAGGTAGGCTGTAATAGCTATCGTTTTTAATTAAAAATTCGACAGGTATAAATACCTACTTATTTATCTGTTCAGCTGATGTTTTTTAATTTTTTTTATTTTGTTCGTTTTTTTTTTAAATTCGTAGTTAATTTTTTTTTGCTATTTGCAAACATGAAAGAAGTTTCTTATCCCGCCCCTACCCCCTCCCACAGCCTTTCAATCATACTACATAATTAATTTGATATCAAAATGAAAATTTTTTATTTATTAATTTTTATTAAAAAAAAAAAAAGAAAAATATTTTATGTCTCATTCATATTTTTATAATATAGGTTTCGATTTTATTTTTATTTTATTATATTTTGATTTGAACATTTTTTTTTTTTTGAATTTTTAATCTGAGTTTTTCATTCAGAAAATGCTTATTTAATTGATCAGTTTATTATTTATTTTTTTATTAATTCAATTCTTTAGAACCTGTTTAAAAAAAAGTTGTAAATGGCTCAATAATTAAATTTTTTTGTTACCATATAATATATGAGACTCATTTTTCATCTCCCCCCCTTTTCCTCCCTTATCCTACATTATTTAAGATTTTAATTAAGAATATATTAGACTGAAAATTTTTAGATATAGGAGATTTTATTTTAATTTCGTGGGTTTCATGCGCCCATTTGATCAAAAAAATGACCCGATATAATTTGATTATGTTTTATCAAATTTGATGAAATTCGCTTTAACTTGATCAAATTATATTAATTTGTGAAAATCAAATTTCATAAAATTGCATTAAATGAAATCAAATACCTTTTCGATCAAATTTGACTAGATTGGATTCTATTTTATCAAATTTGATAACTCTATGGCTATTTTTATTTTGGAACATATCAAATTTCATCTTTGGGCAACTTTTATGAGATTATATCAAATTATGAATGTTTGGTTAATTTGTTGAAGTTTCATCAAATTATATCAAATTATTATCCATTTTTTTTCTTGGGCTCTTTTAGATTCAAAAAATTATTTAAAACCAATTTTTATCATTCAGAGACTTTCCAAGAGAAACACACATCATCGTGTTTTCTTGAAATAAATGAAATATTGGATTTTAGCCCTAAAAGAATGATATTTTGAGAACTCCTATGGAATCATCATCAGATTTTTGTGTGCTAAAAACCTAAAATCAAGCATTTTCAAGAATGGAAGTATTATGTTTTTCAAAAAATTTTCACTTTTACTTTGCATTTTAAATCAAATAAAAGCTGAATTTTCTCCTTCATTGCCCAACAAAGTATAGGAAATGCGCTCAAAAATCTATTAATTAAATTCTTTTTAATTTTTGAAGTTTCTACCCATTTTGACGAAGGTTAAAATTGAAATACTTACTTGTTACTTATTGATGATAAGGTTAATTTTAACTAAATATGTAAATTAATTGTAATCGCTTGTTTGTTTACTTTGTTTACAGATGCAATAGGTAAGCAAATACTCGCATTAACCGCTGTATCGTAAGTAAAGTTTCACCGACGGTGTAATTTTTTATCGTAAATTAAACAACTGCATGATCTACTCCTCGCTCGGCTCTATAGTTACATCTAGCTGTGGCGTGCTAGCGTAATAAAAAAGATCTAATTTTTCACTCACGGACTCCGTTAGCTGGCACATTTTAATTACCTTATCAGATTAGCTAGTTGCATCTCATAGGGTCAAGTATACGCACAGAAGTCGATTCTCGTGCATAGGTAAAAGATAAGAAACCAGAGAGAAAAAAGTCATCAGCTCGCCAATGGGATATTGCCTCATATACGTATGGTTTTTACGACGATACGCGAGCGCAATAAATTATAAAACGGGGAAGTAGGTAATAATTGCTTGTTAGTATAGCGAAACTGCGATGATTTTATCTATCGGATAATGACAAGGCGATAAACGCTTCTGTTCTTGGGTAGTAGCGAGTCTAATGAAGTTGTACTCGGTGGTGACATATTCGAATGTACGTGAGAATCGTTCATACGATATTCTCGGACAGAGGTAGTCGCGCATTCGAGATCTGATTCGAGCGATCGAATATTTTCCGGTGACTAGAGATTGGGTGTTTTACTTGGGCGATGACGTGGCTCATTAAAATCTAATAAATAATACGCCTCGGTAGACTTTAATGAATTCTCGATTAGGTTAGATCCGAAGCTGATATCGTTTATGGCATCGAATATTACACGAGTTGGTTATGAATAGGAAGAAGTGGAGATTTTTTTCTTTGTTTAGAAATATGCCTGGCAGCGTGTTCGTCATTGTGATCTTTTAACAGTTGTATTTACGACGATTGTTCGCAGCATGGTGTTGCTGGCGAACGAGAGCGAGTAAATGTTATAAATTGTAACGTGATACTAGCATCGGTGCTAACCCATGTAAATGGACTAGTAGGATTATGTACGAAAGTCTCGAATACTCGTCAGTTGGGTTAACAGTTCGAATAAAATCGCCAGAAATTATTCGTAATATCGAAACGAATTCCCAACCGGTGGAAATCCATGGGCGCGAGAACGTGGCTTGGTACATCTATGTAAAATTAAATTACGAATTCCGCGTCTGAATATTTTAAATTTGCAGACGACCGAAGGCGAGTGTGAGAGTTGTATCGCCCGAAACCTCGCGAACGGGCTTTCCGATGTGTCGGTGAACACGGGCTATGCGAACGACCGATGGTAAATGATATTCGATAAAACTGAACACATTTCTGGCATTCCAGTCTAGTTGAAGAGAGCTTGATGCGTTTACATTCGCGTCTCTGATTCGCAGGTATGCGAGTCGAAGTGAAAAGAATGCAATTTTTTCGGCGAACCAGAAGTGTTGTCCGCAGATCTTATCCGACTCGTCTAGTATTTCAATTACACGCGTCCAATGAATTCTAGTTTACAAAAGTTTACTTTTAGTGAGCCAACTGCGTGAAAAAAAGAAACGTCAAACGGCGCAGCCGGCCTTGTCCAAACCGCAAATTAAAAGTTGAGAAATTTCCACAGAAATTAAACTTTTATCGGGTCCCTCGAAGAAGAAACAAGAAAAAATCAACGTAAACACGGTATTAAAGGAAATAAATATTGCAAGGCAACTGTCACGTTTATTCGTGCCGTGACTTTTATTCGTTCGAACAAATTACCGACCTATCAATCAAATTCGAAGCTAACTTTATTAATGATTTAGCCGGAGACACAACCCTGTGACATTCTTTGATGGGGTAACACGAAATCCAAATTACTTGGCAGTTTTGTTTTTCTCCTTGTATACGCGCGCTATAGCTATAAATTTTCAAATTGTTAACTGTCACATGGAAAAACTTTATACCAGTTCGTTATTTCGCGCAATTTATCGGACCAAAGTTTCCGTACTCCAGTTCACGACTTGTTTTTATGCATTAAAAATTAAGCTGGCGTTTCTTCGCGAAAAACGCCACGTTGCGGATTTTTTCCACAAGCTAGATGTGTTTTAATGAACGTCGTCCCAAATTTCCCAACGTACAGATCATTCGCCGATTTATTTTTTAAAGGAAATGTTCTTCAGTTGACTTTGACGTTTGCTAAGTTTATTGTCATTGATCGAGCTTTTCTCATGACGGAAAGTAGGAAAAAGGTTGTTTAATTGACGTCTAATAACGGGTGTTTTATCAAATTTTTTGAGCTTACAAGCTACAAACTTTCTCACCAACTGTTGATTGTTGTATAGTTTTGAATGGGAAGGTGCTAGGTTGCATTTTATTATAAATTATCAGGCAATTAATACGTAGGGAGGAATGATCGCTCCTGAAAGCTTTTTATTCTATATCATACGTATATACAATGTACATGATAACATACTAATGAATGATGAGTTAATGAACATTATCAAGAAGTGATGGAAAATTTAAAGTTTAAACTACAACTAAGTGTAATAAACTGTAATTTCTACTTACTATATTTCTTAATTTTTATCCTTGCATTATAACGTTTAAGTTTTCCCCCCTTTTTTTTTGAAGGATGATGAAGAATTTTTTAGAGGGTATAGGGGGTGAAAAATTGACAGGAAAGCATCGGGTATGCGTACATAACCATCTATGGTCTATTCCATTTCATCGTAATATTCGATGTCAACTCCTCCCTCCCCTCCTCTTAGGAGAACTGCCTATTTACGCTACTGATAATAATAGTTTGTAGTTCCTTCAAATTCTAAGATATGGTACTTCTTGACGCTGACTTTTTTATAATGGAGAGGTGGGGAATCAGTAGAGGAAGCAGCTTCAATGTCAGGAATTTCAAAAAAGCTTGGATATCGTTAATTTTCTGCTTATACCAAATATTCAAAAATAAAAAATAGTTAAAAATAACGACAATTAAAAAAATTTAGAAGTTAAAAAATCCCTTTTTTTAAATAGTACAAAATTTTCAAAAAAGTGAAATTGCAAAAAATTAAGAAATTAAAAAATAAGGTAAAAATAGAAGTATACAAAAAAAATTTAAAAAATGAAATAAAGTTTAGTAATATTGAGAAACGTTCAAAAATTTAAAATCGAAAGGGTCAAAAATGAAAATTGGTTATTTAAAAAAAAAAGTCAAGAATTGAAAAACTGACAAAAATTGAAATTATCAGGAAATAAAGAGTCTTCAACGATTAAAAAATGCGCATGACCTAAAAAGTCCAAAAAAAAAAAATAATAATAATAATAATAAATGTGTTCTATAAACTATTCCAAAATTGAGTGAAAAAGTTCAAAAATTGAGAATTTCCAAATAAAAATTAGTATTTAGAACAAAAAACATTTCAAAAAAAAAAAAAAAAAAAAACAGTAAAAATGAAAAATGTCTAAAAATTGAAATGAAAAATGTTTTTAAAAAACCATGCAACATATGCAAAATGTTTTAAAATTGAATAAAAAATTTTATTTTATTTTATTTTTTTTTTTATTAAATTTATTTATACTGGCGTATGTAATGTTAAAAATAAAATATGTTAATTTATAATTACAATAATTTTTTTTTTTTTAAATTAAAAACATGTAAAAATAGGAAATATTCAATATAAGAAATATTCGCAGTAGTACATGGCGTGTAAATGGAGATAACAATAACAACAAGAATGAAAAATTACAAGTGCAAAAATAAAAAAATTAAAAAAAATGCAAAAAGTTGTAATAGCTAAAAATGAGAACAAACAAGAAATTAAAAATCTTTGAAAATGGAAAAGTTGCAAAAAATCCTTCATTTTTCACAAAAAAAAAAAATCATGGAAAATCCCAAAAAAATTAATTCTTTTTCAAGTCCAATAATGCTCTCTTGTTCTTTTGATCTCATTTTATATACCTTAAAATAAGTATACATATTTTAAAACTACCTTCTATGCATATTTGCTCCTTCAGAAATGAAGATAGGCAATTTCTTTACCCGATTTATTTTCTTGCGAATTAGAATCAAAAAACTTCCTTGGTTTCAGCTGCTTAATTTTTTCATACTGGTTGAAATAGAAATACTCACTAAGTAGATGATAGGTCATAGCCCCTTCAAAATTAAAGATAGGTAATACTATCATTCGGGTTTTTGTTTTAATTTAGAAGTATACCATGATTCTTCATCGCTTTTTTCTCGAGATACGAGATCTGAGAAAAGGTTAACGCTCGCAACTCCTTCATCAGTGAAGATATGCAATTTGCGAATTTATGATTTTCAAATTTAAATTATTCCGAAAATCGAGATGCTTGTTAATTTTCAATTTTCAATTTCGTGTTACTTCTTTATCGTCAAGATTACAGAATTTCTTTAGTTTTGTAAATTTATGTAGGGTGCTCTTCAAAGATTTAATTTAGCAAATTGTTGAAAATAAAGAGTTTCAATTTTTAATTTTTTGGTCTGAGCTCATTTAAAAATTAAGATAGGGCAATTGCATTCCTCTACGTGAAATCGTATAGTCTATTTTCTTTCAATAAAATATGTTCGTAGTTTCGTATCGCCCTCAGAATTGAACAAAGTCAAATTCGTGCATACCTCGTCAGTTTTACTACCGTGTAAAATATCGTACAATTATGTTCCGATATTAACAATCGAATAAGATATTTCCAATGCCTGTAGACTCCCTAAGGAACAATTGCCCATTCAATACCACTGTAAAGATTTCGTAGTCTATGCGAATACTCGCGCCAATTAGCCCAACCTTATTTATAACAATAAATCGTATAATGACCTCACTCCTCGTCTCGTCTATCGCGTAAAAAATGCTCCAAAAAAACCGCGACTGTACTCCCAGCCTCAGGGTCACGCTACCATTTTATCACCGTTACAGATCGCAATCGAACTAATGCAAATTACAGTATCGCCTACTCGCACTCGGACACCCGGAGACAGCGTCGTTGCGTAGTTAAATCTTCCGAACGCTTTACGATTTCGGTCGCGAACAAATTAAATCGAATTATACGCCGCATAAAAGCACATAAAACACAGATGCGCCGAGATCGCGAACAATCGAGAGAGAAACGAAAACAATATGAGTACAGCTTGTTTCCACGAAAAAAAAAAGAAGGAAAAAAACCATCGTCATCATCAAATCCATTTGAGTTACTTTTACGGCCGTTTTAATTGCTCCGTTGCTAGCGATTCTTTCTGCAGTCAGACAATTAAACTGATTCCCGAAAGAATATGGTATATCGAATAAGGTGTCCAGAAAATGACGTTCTAGCTAGCATTAAGTTTGAACTGGCAGAGCATTTGGATGGATATAAGAAAAGCGGAGATAAAATCAAATGATCGTGATTGTGATGGATTTTAATATGGCCAAGGATGAAATTCGTGAAGGAAGAGCATGGTAGATAATTGCTGTAACTCTGGGGAACACCTTGTACAGAGTGTAGACAGTACGTTGCCATAAAATGGTCATAGTGTTAAGTAATTGCGAGGCTACTGTTTTAATTGGAAAGCAAAAGCTTTAAACATTATGTCCGAGTTTTATTGTTTTTCATTAAACGTTCGCCTGAGCAGTTAACTCCTCTGGTCTTCATACGACCATTTCGTAGGCTATTGCGGCGAAAGCAATTATCGAGTTGAATAACGTCGGCCATATAACCGAACATGGGGGGGTTTATACGTGGATATCATAGCTTCGCCTTCGTCCCGGTGAATCGGCACTATAAATATTTGAAAATTAATCAAAATCGTTTTAGATTATTGTTAACGATAAAAGCCACGGAATGAAAAAAATTTTATAGTCGAACGCACGCGAAGAGCGTGCGACAGCGTGGATTTAGCGAATAAAAATATTAGACGGTGTTGCATTCGAGTGGGAACGCTATTCGCCACGGACGAGTATAACCGAGCCCCCGAGTACCACGTTAACGCATTTAACAAACATTAATTAACCGCCCAGAGTCGCATTTTTCTCGTTATCGATTGAAATTTCGTCGCCTCATGTGGTCAGACTAAACACGGCGCGTTCGTCGAAATTAGCCCGTTCACAATCGTTAGCTTTTTTTACTGTCGTTTGACATGCGATATGTCGTTAGAAGGAATAATATAAAACTTTTACCCCTTCGTATGCCTCGTCATTAGTTGATTATTGCGGAGTCGCTGAACGAATTTCGTAAACTGCGAAGTAACGTGGCAACCAGTTGGTACCCGAGCGTGCACTTCTAAACGATAAATCGCGTATCGATCACGATGAAAGCTCACGCCACCTATCCGCGAATGAACTAGTTGGCGATATCCGCAAACACATCGGCGGCTCAGAGGCGAAAATATCGTTTAAAACAATTCAATTTCATCCCAGTCTGGCCGGTCGCTTCGACGATAGCTATTGAATATAAAAGTACGTATAGTAGGCGTGTATCTACGCTGTCGCAAGCAATTAGTTCCATATTAATTATAGTGCGTTCCTCCTGTCGCTCTTCGGCCATCACGTGGCCCGGATTATTAGCGTCTTGTTCTTTATCTACGGTGTGATCGCGCCGAGTGGTGGCGCGCCATGAATTGTTAATGACATTATAAAATGTTATTTACTATGGACGCGCTTTCGTCCGAATATTAATAACCTTGCACCGAATATAGACGCGAATCGGTACCGAATTATACTAACCCAGTTTTTCAATCCTATGGCAATGCTACCGCCGTTCCCGTGTGCACTGCATGTTTATATACGTTACGTAAATCGACGACTAGTATACGTGTAGACCTGCAACAGAACTTCGAGTCTACAAGCGCGCTCTTCGATTCGCGCATATTGTTGACATATTAACCGAATGCGAAAACATGTCGAAATAATGAACGGGAAAGCGCTTCACACTGACATTACCGGCTGTCGCGTTACACAGTCGTTTGAAAATTATCGCGTGTGGGTATTTACCTGGATGATGGATAGGAGCACTTCTTCGCTCTTACTTCCATGTATCTACAGCCAGTTTCCACGAATCATTCGCTTGGCAGTTTTCCACCGCATTCGATGCTGGTTTGTGCATTTCTTTGGGTGTTCGCAAGGTCGTCTTGTTTATTTTTCGAGCCGCCATTGAATAATCGATGAGTATGGATTTGGAAAGTTTTTTTCCTTTTGGAAAATTAGTTCAAATCCGGGAAGGAAATTCGAAACATGGGAATTGCAAATATTTCGGTCTGAAATTATGTAGGATCAGTACATGTTCAAATTTTGATTGATTCATCTCTTCTTGAAAATTCGATTTGATTAGTTCATTCCAAAAAATATTGATTAATTCGTTTCATCTCTGAAAATATTGATTATAACTGATTTATTTTCTTGAAAATATCCATTGATTAGTTAGTTTCTTGAAAATATCTATTAATCTATGTTTGAGTGAAAATAGCAATTAATTGAATTATTTTAGTGAAAATATTGATTAAAGCATTAACTTTATGTGAAAATTAATTAATTGATTTATTTTTGAGAACATATCGATTAATCGTTTTTTTTTTTTAAATATATCGATTTATCAACTTATTTTTAAATAATATCGATTTATTATTTTATCTTTTAAAACATCGATTTATCGACTTATTTCTTTAAAATATCGATTTATCGATTTATTTATCTAAAATATCGATTTATCCATTTATTGCTAGAAAATATCGATTCATCGATTTATTTCTCGAAAATATCGATTTGTCGATGTACTTCTCGAAAATATCGATTTATCGATTTTTTTTGAAGATATCGATTTATCAATTTATTTCTTACAAATATCGATTTATCGATTTATTTCTTGAAAATATTAATTAATTAATGTGTTTCTTAAAAATATCGATTGATCGATGTTTCCTTCAAAAATATCGATTAATCGAATTATTTTTTTTGAATACTGATTAATCGATTCTTTTTTTTTAATATCGATTAATCGATTTTTTTCTCTACTTTATCGATTAATTGGTTTTGTAGTCAATTTCTTCAGAAAAATCGATTCACTGTGTTAAATTTTAAAATATTATTTGCAAAATTTTATCATTTAGAAATTTTGATTAATCGATTTGTCATTCGAGTTCTTCACAAAACTAATTTACTGGTTTTAGTTCAAAAATATCATTTTTGATCGATTTTATCAATTTAAAATATCGATTATTCGATTCATATAATAAAATAAAAAAATGATCATGCAGCAGATTCTTCGAAACATCAATTTTGAAAAAAATACCGATCAATCTTTATATAGGTACTAGGTAGGTAAAATACGTATATTGTTCAATATCGATTTATGCATTAATGTTTTTTGAAAATATGGATTAATCGATTTATTTTATGACAATATCAATTCATCAGTCAAATTCCTGAAAAAGTCGTTTCCTATTGATTTCTTTATTTGTTTAAAAATTTCAAATGATCGATTATAGTGTAGCTTCGAAATGTTGATTAATCATTATCATTCTACAAAAATTTCATTAATTCGTTTACCTAATTATCGAATGCATCGAATAATCGATCATATTCTCCAACTATATTAATTAATCAACTTGTTCTTCTAGAATATCAATTAAATGATTTATTCTTAAATTAAGTCGATTTCATTATACGAAATATTGATTAAGAAATTCAGAAATATTTTCGAATACATCGTAGCAATTTCTAATGTTTTTTTCTGTATCAAACAATTTAATGATTCATCTTTTCTGAGATAATCTTGGGCTATGCTGAGCTGGGAATTATACCAAATCTTACATCAACTTGAAATTTGGAAAATCGCTCGAACATAGCTATACACCGGCGAGTTGGCAATCGCGAAATAGAATTCACCCCATCGACGTGAATCGGCAATAAAAAAGGAAACTTTATAGCGGGAAGCGTTTTAAAGGCAATTTTTTAGCTATCATGACACGTACGATGCGGAAGTTTTTCAAAAAGAGATTCTATCTTTTATATATTTTCATTTAGGCGGATTTTTTTTTACTCCTGCACGTGGGTAAACGATGGCGTAATTTATGCTCCCGCAATAGATGTGTGAAGTAGGTTGTTTTTCAAAACGCAAGAATATTTTTTCTCGAGTAGACGCTAGTTTGAAATTTAATTGACTTGATGGCTACCGTATGAAGACGATGGGTGGCGTCTTCTTATCGCTTATCTTAATCAAAATATCATCAATCAACGTGATTCGCATTCCTCCGCTAGGTACCGTAGAGCCGAAATTCTTCACGTATTTTAATCGAACGAGAATAAATTAAAAGGTAGCCGAAGAACCCTTTATAACGGCTCGTTGATGTACTCTGTACAATTAATACCAGCATGTGAAACCCCGAAATCACTAGGCGTAAGGTATAATCAGTACATCACCTTTGTCGAAACTCGAAACGATCGGAGACTTTATGTTGGCAAGGTTGATCTATCGATATCGTTTCCTAGCTCGAGTGACGACAGGTGCCGAACCCGTCGTCGCACCGAGCTACCGTACGATACGCACCCGCAACGGGTCCACCCTCGTTTTACCTATCGGTCATCTTAATTAATAACCCACGGTAAGCCGGTTTTTTTAATTAAAATTACGCGTCATCGTATGGTTGCGTAGCCGTTGATAGTCAATTTAATTTTTAGTAATAGGAAAAATGTTGAAAAACGTTTAACCTTCAATTAATGGCCAAATGCGATGTTAATTTTCGAACGAATTAGACTCGAGCACGCATTTAAAATATTAATGGCAGATATCAGGTATAATATCGTTTGCGGTATATATGAATAAGAAATTTCGTATTAGTGATTCTCAAATATGGAATGGTAGTACCGGTGGCGGTACCGGCGCATGCGACGCGATCGACGTTACCGATATGCTTAATTGTACCGTCCTACGAATAATCATTTATAAGGACCGAAGCATGACTGAAATCGCCTCGAAACGTTTTGACAAAACCGTGCTACAGTGATTTATACGTTCAGTGCACAAATCAGATAAACATACCACGTTTTTTTTTTTCTCTCTCTATTTAAACGTTGACCGAACTCTCGTAAAATAAAGTCGAATACTAGAAAAACCGCCAAAAGGTTGAAACAACCGAATACCGAAATGTCTAGCCTTACCAACTTAACGAGGACTAACGCCGACGAAGAACTGTCCAAAAGATAATGCAATGCGTATTAATTATATTCACGTCGAGCCAGGGTGAAGAGGGCGCGGGGTAACGAAACGAGTATTATTTATTAGCGAGAATGAGTTTGGCGTGCTAGAAAGTAATTTGTCATGATATCACGAAACTAACCTACCATAACAAACCATATCATTTGATTCCACGCCCGAGAGTCGGCTCTTCTCGACGCTTGCATCCAATTAATTATAGTATACGTTTTGCGAACGCCGGCGATATTTCGAGATATGCAGGCGCGGATATTTGCCAATGTTGTATTTCAATTAAATCTCGCCCATGAATTATGAGACTATTTAAATATTTTATAAATACCGCCTAGCTGTGCTCTTTAAATGAGTTCGTTTAGCATTTTATTATGTCACAGAATTTGAAATGAGGTACGACTTTCGTTTTCGCTTTGGAATGTATTTGAAAAATTTGCGAATCACTTTTATCACGGTCGTGTGGGTATTCGAAGTGCAGGAAATTTTATGGGTATTTTAAATACGGATGTGAAAGTCAACCAAAATTCGTATTTAGTTATATTGTGCGACTGAGCGTTTATTAATAAATTAAAAAAAATTTTAAGTGTAGGGCTACGTATTCAATTTATGATTTTCATATTTTCAGTACCTGTACTCGGGTGACCACATTGGTTTTCAGTTTTGTCTGCTGGAAACTGTCGTAAAATGATCTGAAAAAGAAATTAAATTAGTACATGATTACTTTCAATTTTCTCAAATTTTCAAATAAATATTTAAAAATTTTTTTTTCAATCAATAATATTTATTAAAAATTTTTTTTTGTTCTTTTAACATTTTTGGGATATTATCAATTTTCCAAATTTTGTTTTGTTGTTTGATATTAAAAAAAAAAAAATAATGTAAATTTTCAACCGAATTTCTAAAGAGTATAGAAGCTATTACTAATTTAATAAATTAAATTAAATATAAATAAATTAAAAAAAAATTAAATATTATAATAAATTAGATTTAACATAAAAAAAATTAATAATTTAAAAAAAAGAAAGTTAATTTTTGTTTAAATTTTTAATTGAATTAATTTTAATATATATGTCATTTGTAAGTGGGCAGAACGGGGTGAGAGGAACTCATATCTTTACGTTTCGAATAATTTATACTTGATTAGTCAATTTGTATATGTTTCCCTTCATTACGGGTGAAGGGGGGGGGGTGAATGCAAATCTCTTAAATTCCAGTGAACGAATTTCCGTGAATAAAATATACATATAAAAGAGTATTCTTCCCATATGATGGGTTATCAAAATTTCAGGGATTCTAGAGAGACTGAAAATGTATAAAAATATTTAGTTATGGTTTCATTAGAGAGAGTGAGTCGAGGACGCCATCTTTTTCGAATTTCATTCTAATAAGTACATTGAAAGGAGAGTTATTGAGAAAAACGAATTTTCAAGATAATTTTGTGGAGGTAAAATTTCTTAAAGCTCCAATACCTCGACACCAAATTCACCTTGGTAGCTCCGACTTTTTATGTGAGCTTAGTGAGACGTGAAAATATGACCCCTCGAATATTGGTGAAAATATATTCAAAAAATCGGATTGTAAACATTTTAGAAAATCTTGAAGAGTCTCAAGATATTCAAATTCAATGAATATGAACTTATATATATGATTATTGGAGATCAATAAATATAACATATTTTATGCCCAGGATTAAGGAGAGCCAGAATTGGCTTTAGAGCAAAAAAAATTGGTGGGCTCAGATTTTTAATTTTTGTTTTCTAATCCATTGAGCATTAAAAAATTGAAATCAAACTAAAAAAAAATCTAATTAGAATTGTGAAAAGTTCTAAAACCTGAAATTTAGATCTCCGAGCCCTCTCAGGAACTGCGTGCCAGTTTTCGCTCCGCCCTCCCTGCCCCTTCCTTTTCACGACCTGCTTATATTCAATCATCTAATGGGTTATGGGGGGGGGGGGGTGAAAAGAATTTGAAAATTTATAATATTGTGGGTAGTGATAGAAAGTACGAAATTGGAAAGTTTGAGCAGATAAAATTAGCTTATGCTTATTTCAATATGGATAGTCTTTTAAAAATTTATATGCAACACGAAGCAATTGTCATCTAAATATCCAGGGTTGAGGAGAGCTAAGATTGGCAGTTTTAAAATCCCAAGTTTGGACTTTGGAGCTCTCTCAGGAACCCTTTGTCAGGAGCAATGTGCTCCCTCTGCCTCTTTCTGGCTCAAATTACCCTTATACATATTGATGTAATGTGTTAGATCCTGAATATATGACTAGTGAATTCGACTTCAGCTACGAGCACGGCTGCTTGAATTTTCCCTCCTTTTTTAAATTTTTTTCGTTTAATTTTTTAATTTTCTAATTTTTTTAGCTTTTTTTTATCTACTTATTCGACTTAAATTTTTTCAATTATCTCGATTTGTTGGGTTAAAAAAAAATTAATTCTGCGATTGTAACAACTTTAAAGATTGATATCAATTTTATTTCTTACTAACAAAATTATTCTTTTTTATACTACACGAGTAATGCAATATCCAACACAAATTACTCGAACATGGCAAAAACAAACAGGAAACACACGGCTACGGAGTATGATTATGATTCAATATTATTCAAGTCCGGTGTATAGCGAATTTCCGCGCACAGATTTTCGACGAACGAAACCATCGTATAATTTTGGAAATTAGAAAAAACCTTTACGAAGCGTCTGGCGACCTTCGCAATCCCATTAATGATTCCGAATATGATTATAATCCGCGTAATATATCGATCGTTCGCATGAGTCCTGTTTTTACGCTCGAGTATCCACGACGCCGTATCCGCATCACAAAGAAATCGCGTCGGCGTCTAATTTGATGGTATTTCCATTCGAAAGCTCGATTAATTATTGTAGCGGATTGAAATTATAATAATAAGCTAAAATTACATTCCGCGCCGTTGAATTTTTATTTCACTCGGTTCGGAAATGGGTAGGCATGTCCAGTTTACACTTGACCGCGCGCCGAACGAAGGAGGTCTCGGAATAGGGCTGGGTTCGTTGGTATTTTTTAACGACGACTTCGGCGTATTAAAGTGATACCGAAG
The DNA here is from genome assembly GCA_009761765.1 of Phenacoccus solenopsis. NCBI lineage: Eukaryota > Metazoa > Arthropoda > Insecta > Hemiptera > Pseudococcidae > Phenacoccus > Phenacoccus solenopsis. The sequence continues at coordinate 24,847,250 of CM019755.1, read as the reverse complement.
GTGTTGAGAAATAAGAGAATTTTAAGCATATTTTTTTCTTCATTTTACATTGTGCCGTTGAATTCAAACATTTTATGTTCGACGTAAAGTAATTGCAGGATGGAAGTCATTATTGCGGGCATTCTTTTCCGTATAATTTCGTTAGGTGGATGCGAAAAAACAATAGAATTATTGTAATTATCAGTGCTTTCTTTTTCTCTTCTATCGTTATCCCAAGACACGTCAATCAAACGGCGGGTACGATGGGGGTCGCGAAAATGGCGTTCGACCATGTTCCATAAATTAAGGAAATTTTTTTCCTCCAAGGTATGGCGGTACAGCGTGTTTTACGGAAACGACGGCTAGAGATGGCTGTTCGAGAGCAGATACGATACCGAAACTCCTCCTAAAATACATCTATTTATAAAATGTTGTAAACTGGAGCCAATTTTAAGACGTGTTTATGTTTGTGATGTTTACGTTGAAAGGGTAATGTATATTTTGGATAAAGAACAGCGATTCCGTTATGTTTTGGTTTATAATAGTACGACTTTTTTTTCCTTCTTCTTTTCTTCTCTATACTCTTACAAAGAACAGTGTATTCCAAAACACTCGCCACTTAAAATATCAAGACGCGAAACGGGCGTTGAAATAAAACGGCATCGTGGAAGCGCGATAAATCAAAATCTCGCGCTTATACAATATCCACAACCACACGCTCCTCCTGTGTACATACTAATTCTTAGCTCGCGCTCCAATTTAACAAGTCTAGGATGCGAAACGTTAATATTTTTAGAATATTATGTAATCGTAAATCAAAGACGTGGTCTTCAGTTTAGCTGTATCGTCAGGTCGTATATTATTCCGATAATCGTATCCTATCGCCTTTATCTATCGATGTTGACGCTAACGCGTTAATTGAAAGACGAGAAACGTTCAGTTCGTTCTTTGATCGTGCGAATATGCGGTGAAGAGGAAGGGTTGGAAACTTGCGTTTTAATTACTTAATTACTGCGTAATTATGCGCTATAGATGAATGCTAAATGTAGGTATTATGTAAATTGAAATTATTTTCAAGTATGCAGTTGCATTTTAAAATCGTTATTTTTTTCGAGCGAGGTTAAAATTTATAGTAAAAAAGTTGAGAAATCTTATTAATTATTAGATAAAAAAGAAGCGAGTGTCGTATATTTTCCATCAATTTCTTTTGTAGGTGCTCAAAAAATTATTTTAATTACTTAATTTCAGTTGTCCGTAAACTAGTCCATTTTTATTCTCTGTTTGATTTTTACAAAACTTTTCATCCTCATTTTGTTTATGCATGTTCGTAAATAATTTTTATTTATTTTTATCATTCTGATATAACTAATTTTTATTTCATTTAATTTACTCGTTATTTATTTTGTATTTTTCTTATATTTAATTAAATTTTTTACTTCTTTTCGTAGCTTGAAAAAAATTTAAGATCAATAAATCAGGAACAACATAAAATTTTTTATTTATGCATTGAAATATGCCATGGTCGATTTCTATAAGTTGCTTTTATTTTTAAATTTAAATTATCAACAAAAAAGAACTCAATTTAATATTCTTACAATTCGTTATATTTTTTATATTTTGTAAAAATGACTTCATCGTTCATTTTTATTATTTAATTTCTCATAATTATTTCATTTGAATAATATCTTATTAACATATTTTTTTTTATTCTTAAGATTTAAAAAAAAAGTAATTTATGGTTTTTTTGATATTTTATTTGCCTTCTTGAAATTTTGAGTGAATTTTAACTTCAATTTTAATTTTAATTTCAGTAATTTTTTAAAAGTGTAACCAAAATTGAAAACACAATTATTAATAATAATGTAATATGAATAAATGAGCAACTCTAAAAATGAATGAACAAACAACTCAAAAGCCAAATAAATAAATCACCAAACAAACAAACAAATAAACAAATAAATGGGTCAAATAAACAAAAGTTCATATAAACTTTCATGTACAAACAAACAAACAAACGAACAAACTATCAAAACTGCACATATTTAGTAAACAAAGAAATAAACGTAAATTATTCAACTAAATAAATATATAAACAAATGAATAAACTAATAAACAAACAATCAGACATCTAAGTAAAGGAATGAATAAATTACAAAACAAATAAATTAATCAATAAATCAATCGTTTTATTGATCTTATTAACAAAAATCAAATGACCAGATATATAAGCATATAAATGAATAAATAAATTATCAAACAAACAATTCAACCCATCGATCGATCGACTGATTGATCAAATAAACAACAAAATCAAATGACCACATACATTAACATATAAATAAATGAATGAATAAGCAAGCAAGCAAACAAACAAGCAAACAAACAAACAAATGATTAATTAACTAACAAATAAACAAAAAAATCAAATAAACAAATATTTAAACAAATGAACAAACCACCAGAAAACCAAATAAATAAATAAATAAATAAATAAATTTATCAATTAGTTCATTGATCAATTAATTAACAAATGCACAAAAACAACTAAATTAATAATTAATACATTTGAAAATTATTTTGTATGATTAAATTAGAAATTAAATAATGCTTTAAATTAATTTACTTAAACGTCAGTATTTATATATTAAATTTAAATTTAAAAAAAATATTAGTTTGTCATTTTTTCATATCCATATTTTGTTCTATTGTTTGTTTGTTTGTTTGTTTATTTTTGACTTTCTTTCTTCAACGAAAACTTGAGTGAAAGCGACTGAGTAAAGGTTAAGAAATGCTTGGATTTTCGAGTAGATATCTGAGTTGCATTGATATTCGAATTTTTGAGATTATAATCTCTTTTTCTTGGGATGGCACAAATGGACTCAATATTTTGATGATAGGCAGAGTGAAAGAAGTTCAAGAGTTAATTAGATCGTAGAATCACTTAGCTTAAACTTTAAAAAAGGAATTCCTTTCTCCTACGATAACTTCAAATAACGTCGAAACATTGACTCATGAGGTGAAAGTTAAGTATGGTGAGAGAAGGTTGAAAGCTTATTAAATTTTCGGTTGTATAAATTTGCCGAGAGAGAGTTTAGTAAGTTCAGATTTTCAAGAAGGTAATTCCTCTCTTCAGGGGTAAGTTGAGTTAATGATGGCAGATTAACTCAAAATGTTGATGATACGTGAATTGAGTATATTCTGTTACGAGCTGTCGATATTTAACAGATAGAGTCGTTCGCAAGCGATTTAATAAAAAAAAAAAGATTTGCCAAGAATCATACATCTGCATTCAATGATTTTATTCGCGAATTTTTCGATATCTTGAGGTAAGCACATGAGCTTTCAAAGTTCTAAGAATAGGTCGTTCGTGAATTATTCAATTAAAATCGATTTGCAGTCGATCATACATAAGTGCATCAATATTTAATGAAAATGCATTCATGAGTGATTGAATCGTTGATGTTTGGATGAGTTATGCATATTGATCTAAATTTAACACAGTTCAGTAAGTCATTATTCAGTGCAGTAAGAACTTGGGAAGTGAAGTTCACTCATAATATATATAGTAACGTCTACTTTTCATTTTATTTTTTCACAATAATATTAAAAATTGAAGTACGATTCCATTAAAATGTCAGTATGAATATTATTTTGATTCATTAACTTAAATTTTTTTGAAATATTGATTTTTCTTATTTCATGTTTTATTGAGGTTCTCATTTTCTTTCTACTTGATTTTTAATTTAATTCAATTTTTAAGTCTTTTTTATATTGATGGTTCAAATTAAAAAAAAAAAAAAAAAAAAAAATGGTTTGTTAGAAATAACTAATAATTATGATGAAACCATTCAATTTAATATTTTTTAATATTTTCATATTATATGTGAAAATTTATTATAATGATGAACTTCCAACTATAAAACCATTCATACAAGTATAAAATTGATTTCTAAAAGCTTCAACACCTTATTGTCTTATTTCTTATCTAAACTCCATTTTAAAATTGTCCCTAATTTCGACTCATCAATGATCAGCTTCCTAAACCTAATCACCTTATCGTTAATTCCAAAATAGTTTTCCAAGCTAGAAAATGAGCGCAGATACAAAAATAGTAACTCAAATTGTTCGGAAATTAATAGTAGAAAATTTCATCGAATCGCCGAACCATTTATCGTATTATTTCTCGGATGAAAAGTTGGTCGAGAAAAAGGAAAAAAAAACCGTACACTTATCGGTGAAACATGGAAAGAGAAAATGAGAAAAACAAAAGTAAGGCATTTCTACGCCATCAATCGATTGTTTCTGTTCAAGCGAGCCAGTAAAAGCGTTCACGATCGGGGAAAACAAATTCCGTATCATTTCTTATCGGCAAATGGCCATTTAGAAAATTGGAAATTGTTCATTTTATGGTGGTCGGTAGTATATATGTGGGTTTTATAGCGGTACTCGGTGTGCCGGTTAGGTTGAGATTTGTAAAAGGGGTAAAACAGCGAAGGCGCGATTCGGGCCAATAAACGGTGGTATAACGTCGGGGCGCCTTATGGGCTGGCTGGACGCCTAAATCGACGCCCGTCTCGTGCCGTTCGCCAATCACTTGTCAGTACTTGTTTGATTGACGGGCCGCGTAGAAAAGCCCTTCTCGCGTTCGCCGTTGCACGTGTTTTACTCGGTGGAGATTTGATCATGTAGGTCATATTTTCGGTAATATTCGCCTCTGTGGCGGGCTCGGGGGTTAATTAAAGAAAGGAAATATAGTTCGGGTGAATCGGAAATTTATATACGCTGGACACTTAGCCACGCTCGATTTATTTCGCCGCTGCGTCGGTCTTCCATAGTGCCGTTTGGAGAAGCTACGGACTTTAATAATTTTTATCATCGTCGATAAAAACGAAACGTACCATTTGGTCGGAAATAAATCTCGAACGCGGTGGTTATCTGCCAATGTAGAAGATAGAGGCATACCTCGTTTCGCCTTCGCTTTAATAACGTCTTAACTACCAAAAGCGGGGAAAAAAGAACGAATTTTCCCTCGAAGAAGATGTCATTATAGAAAAAGAAACGGCTCATTTATTTGATGATCCGCGCGCCCGCGTTCTCGCTACGCTTATCAACGACTATACCGAAACCTTATCCGCGAGCGTTTTCCCAATATTAATGGTTTCACATGCCACATTTTCGGCCTAGTGCACCTTAAACTTGGTGACTTTATTTTGGCGTGATGCTTGATTAATGAACGACTCGAAGTGTGCCTCTTGGACGATTTTCGCTCACCGATAGCTAACCGTAACGTCGGTTTATCACGTTGCCTCAATCTGTGTTTACGCGTTACCGCGTCATTGGATGTTCTGCTGATTTCCCGACGTACTTGAAGGTTTCCAAATTTCCGGTTGTGTTTCGTCGTCTTCCTTCGTCAGCTTGTACGTGGAATACAAAACAGTGTATTATGTGTTTCGAGATTAACGTCTTTACTCTGAAAGTAGAGGCATAGGAACTATAAGAAGGAACTTCCCTTTGCTGATATAGTTTATAGAAAACGATTTTTTGAAATTAATTTGGCAAAAAAGGCAAAGAGAGGAACCACCAGATTTTATGTGATCATCTCCTCGTCCAAGTTTCATTTCTGCTTAATTTTTTTCTCTGAGATTGTTTCACTCTCTTCCCTCACTCGCCACTTATATGGCATGTGTACGAGAAGCTTCCTCAGAATCAAATAGAGATGAAGGATGATTTAATTTACTTATAAAATTTTGGATTTACTTTCATTTCAAAAGCATTAGAAGGAATTTAAGTTTCCATTTTTTCTCAGCTATTGCATCTGCAAATCATCAACTCCATATTCTTGCAAATGAAGAGGGAGGGGATTCCAGACAATTTGATATTATAAAATTCCCATGTTTTTGAGATCAGATGATTAAAATTTTTCGTGTAGATTTGTAGAATAATTTAATGAAGATGAAATGTTCTGTATTTTTTGGTCTAAACAACTCAAAATTAAAAATTAAAAATTTTGAAAGAATGTAAAAATCTGAATATGATCATCACGATAAGAGCAACTTGAAAATCGTGAAAATATGTAATTTTTATTATTTACACTCGATTTAGAGGAGAGTAATGACTCTGAGAAAATTTTGAGCAATTTTTATGACATTTTTTGAACCTTCCAAAATTTTTGGGACGTCATAAAACTCATTCAACTTTTTTTGTTAGCCCTAAAGTCTCTGGTTACAAAAAAAGAAACGAGATAAGGAACAAAATTTTATATTATTTTGTTCTTTAAAAATATATTTTTTTAATTATCTCAAAAACCCTCAATCTAGGAAAAAGTGATCCTTAGTGGAATTATTTTTTAAAAGGCCAGAAAATTTTTCAATTTTATTTTTTGATAATGAAATAAAATATGTTAAAGGCAAAAAAATACTCGAACATTACATTGACATCAAAGTTGATCAATTAAAAGTAGGTTGATTCATAACACAATAAGTAAAAAATTCCAACGCAATTTTTCTTGGTGACCAATATGGAAATGAGCCAACCTGATTTAAATCAGTGAATCTTGCATTGATATAAAAAAATTATGAATTTGGGAAAAAATTGTGTTTTAATTAAATTAATCAGTTTTATGTCTTTAACGATTCAAACCTTGAATTAAAAAAAAAATAAATGAAAAAAACGACAACTTTGGAAATTATAATAAGAAATTGTTTGTATCGTTAAATGTAAGATTTGTTTTGATTTATAATTTATTATGTGATTCTGCAAAATGAATTAAAAAAAATATACATTATTCGAGGGACAGTTTTATATTATCAAAAGTTGATAATAATCATTTTTTTTCCAACTCTCTAAGTTTTGAGAAAGTTTTAAGAGAACTGATCTTTTTCTCTAAAAATTAATATGAAATGGTGCTCATTTTCTCAGTTACTTCATTTCCCCTTACTGACCTCTAACTTTGTGGATAATATTGATTCAGAGAATAAAGGTAATAAAATTCAGTAAAAAAATTATTTAAAAATAATTACCTTAATTTAATATTACAATAATAATTAAATTGAAAAATGTTGCTTCAAGTTTATTGTTATTGAAATTAAATTTGGGAGTCTCGTGGAATTTAAGAGTATTTTTTATTCGAATTTTTTCGGAATTTTCCCCGCATTTTCCGCACCTTTCTTTTTATTGTTGTTGTTGTCGTCGTTGTTGTTGTTGTTGTTGTTGTCGTCGTCGTCGTCATCATTGTTGTTGTTGTCGTCGTCGTCGTAGTCGTCGCTGTTGTTGTTGTTGTTGTTGTTTTATTTTTTGTTTCATTGTAAATTTTCTGCATGATATTACCTGCTTCTATAACTGGTGAGCGGGGAGGAAGGAGGGGGTTACAATCAAAAAACAATAAATTGAGTTATCTACAAGAAAGAAAAAGTAAAAATATAGTTTATAATTATACGATTGAATAATAAATTAAAAAATTAATGTTTAATGCTAAATAAATTATTTTGATCATTCAGTAAAATTTTTTAAATGAGTTTATTTATTAATTGGATTTCAAGTTCATCATAATTATTCGTGAATTTTTTTTCCCGTTGACTCAATTAATTTAAATTAAAAAATGAATAATTTTTTTTTTTAAATAAGAATTAAATATTTCAAATTTCACTCTGATGGTCTAAATTGAGGAAGCTCAATGATCATGTACTGGGATCACTTAGTGACACAAATAATGCATTTCGTGGCAGGACATTTTTTATTTATCCGTATTTTTGATAAAAAACCAAGCTATTACAGCTTATATGATTTTGAAAAGGACGTGACATAGTCTCATACTACTCGCGATTTCCCATCTAATTTTAATATTCTAGAAATACGTTTCCATTGAACTCTTTAAACAAACGATGCTTTACATGTAAGCTCCCAAAATGACCAAAATAAGTATACCAACGTTAGGAATCACTCACACAATCACAGACTTTTCGGAAATACGCTGACCTTGGTTGACCGTTAAACAATGCTTACGATTGTATTAAAGAAAAGGTCTTCTAGCTACATTTGGCTACCTATACCGCTGTAACTGCACGCCGTTCGCCATTAGATGGGCACGAATGAATCGTACAATTATCCATAACGAAACGCGGGAACTTTGACCGAGCGCGTTTTTAAAATAAGATATCGAATGGTTAAAAGTTAACCTTAAATTGGACCGATTACATGGGCGAGTTTAGAGAAAAATAAAACCTAACCGGATATAGAACTAGAACGACTGGACCATGTGATTTTTGTCAATTATATAAACTCTGTGTCCAATAAAACATGTTCATTGGTAAAGTGCGTTGAAATATTTAGCGTCATTTTTTGCACGTATATAGATGTGACGTGTGATTTCTTTGAAAATAAATGTAAAAAAAATCCGCCAACTCGGGCATAAATTATGAGAAAAAAGCGTGAAATTTTTCCTACCCATAACACCGTTATGTATGTTTTTAATAGATCTATAAATTTTCCGGACATTTAAACCCGCCGAATTGTAGACTTATCTATGTACAATATACGGGTGAAAAACAAGGCGTTCTGGGGAGGGGGAAATAGGATACAAAACTATATTTTATACGCAAAAGACAGCTAAAAGGTTTTCGTTTGTTTTTATAGCCTTCGTACTATAAAAATGTAAACATCTATTGTACTATGGGCGGCCTAAGCTCGTAAAATTTGCTACCTTTTATCAGCATACGAGGATGATATTGGTGTATAGTAACCTAGTTTAAAACACCGTCGATTCGTAATCATTTGTTATACTCGCCAAAATGATAACATCGCTCTCGTTGGTAACCTGTTGTACGATGGTTTGGGGTTTTGCATACCACTGCCGATGATTAAGAAACATCTATGGGTGATTTCGTGGCGCTAGTGTATTGAAATTTCGCATCACGCTATGTATGGTGGTTGTGCGATATACCCGACAACACCTCTGAGCACGCACGAAGTCTAATCCGTTCACGAGGTTTAAGGTTAACTGGTTCGTGTGATGGATTATGAACGTTGGCGAAATACAAAACCGCATTATTCTAATTCGTGTGTCGCGTTTAAACTTTATTGATATTTTACAACTGTTTAATACGTTAGCGAAAAAAGGTTTCACTTTTAAACCAGTCACCATTATGGGCCCGAAGACGAATCGTGTAGCCGTAACGTCTGAAAAATTTTCTGGTTTCCGGTTCTTTATCGTAGGACGTAGGATAGATTCGAAATGCACAAATAAATATTATATAAGAAACGTAAACGAGTAAATGGAGAAAAATACACGCCATAGTCGAAAATATGGTACTCCGCAGCCACTCGGACATGGAAGCAGTTAAAAAGTAATAAATCTTAACCGCGGGCCGATGTCAACGAAAATTGTTAACAACTTTGTAGACTGTAGTTAGAACGGTGGTTACTTTACTATTTTCCACCATTCTCGCGAGGTTTTGGGTTATTTTAAATTATGGGCTCGACCTGACTTGATTACTATCATTAGTGTCCGGCCATTTAATTTTTATTTTTTACGTTATTACCGGCGATGCGCTGAGTTTTTTCTATTTTTCCTTTTCCTCCTCGCGAGTCTAATCGCGAGTAGGTTTTTGTTTCGGTATAGTTTATTGTTTGTTGACCTCCCGACCATTCACCAATACAACCGGTTGCTTTGGCACGTCTCTGGATGGCCAACTCACAGCGTTTCCGTCCACTATTCGCCAGCTTCGGTTTACCATTTAATTTCTACGTCACCTTAGTATAATACGATTCGCGGATATAGTCGAGAATAACACCTTTAGAATTGGAACCGGAAACGCTCTCAGTTATGATTGTCGACAATCGAATGTCATTATACCAAACTGTTTAACTTTTTAAGCCTTTTAAAACGACAATACCGCGTAGCTGTCGTCTCGCCTGCATGAGCTAATAAGATTACCAGCTTGGCGGCGCGAACCACCATCGGATCTTAAAAATTACCCCTTTTTAACTCCAATATAAGTTGATTGTCTGTTTGACGCGTACATGTATTATTTATAGCCGTCCCTGTTTGTTGATTTACATTCTCGTACAATTAAGTGGTTCGCTTTTCGTATATGGTGGAACGCATCGACGCTACGCTTTACCCGCTTTTTCTTTTTCCCGCTCTGTTGTTCTTTCGACGCGAGTAAGTAATACACGCGACGGCTATCAATTTGAAACGGTGCGCTTATTTGAACGTTGAATAATTAATTTGTAAATGACGTATTGCGGTTGTGATATCTTCAATTATTCATTATTCGTTTGATCGAGAGCGTAGTCTTTTGTAATTAATTACATTGTCGAGTTTGCGGTATTTATGGAATATTATGGTCGATGCGTGTATGAGCTGTTGATTGTATAGTTGTCAATGGTTTAGGTTAGACTTTGAACTATATAGTTGTCTCGTATAGAAGAATATCTAATCATTCGATGAAAGAAAAAAAGGAGAGAAGGAAAAAAAGCAATGACGTAAATGAGAATTTAGCCGAATAATTTTCACACTATACGAATTAATCTAGCGAAAATTTCAGGTGGTCGAATCCGTGCGTGAAATAATTGTTAGAAAACGAAAATACATTATGTAATGCTCCAGTCGTAGGTTGCGAATAAAATCCCTTTTTATGTTCTACGTTGCTGAGTATAGGAAGTGAGAGAATAATCCGCATAGGATTTGTTCACAATGTCTTATAATATGGAATTCACTAGGGTTGTTTTCGTCATCAATTTTTCTCGATACAGAAGAAATTGAAGACCTGTTATTGATTTTTCAAAGATCTCAGGATAATTTCAAAGTGAAGACACGTAACAAAAACATATGAATGCAAAAAAGTAACGAAAAAAACCCAAAAAATGAAACTGTTAAACTAACCGAAAAAGGTCATTATATTAAACGGGTAACAAATATAAGAAGTATCTAATCAGGAAAAACTGGTCAATAATTGACAAAAAATGATCAAATGATCAAAAGTGACCAAAAAAAGCAAAAAAACAACTATTGAAGAATGGTACAAAAATAACTAAATGACATCAAAAATGACTGAAAATATTGAAGAAAAATTTATCAAACACTGACTACAAAAATTAAAGCCGCAGTAATTGAACAAAAATGATATTCAATACTCGAAAGTGATCAAAAATAATAATCAGCAAAAAAAGGTAAAAAATTGATAAAAGTATGTAAAATTATAATAATATCTGCTTAATAGTGACCAAAAATAATCAAGAAGTTATTAAAGAATGATCAAAAAATAACAAAAATGATCTAAAGTATAAGATGAAATGGTCAACAGTAATCAAAAATTATTAGAATAAAATTAGTCAATAATCAGCGAAAAATAATCAAAATCACCCTCGGTGGTTGGTCAGTGACTAAAAATGACATTCAGTGCTCAAAAGTGATCAAAAATAATTGTCAAAAATTGATAAAAATGAGTAAAATGATTGTAACAGGTAATAGTGGCCATAAATAATCAAAAAGTTATTAAAGAACGGTCAAAGAATAACAAAAATGATTAAAAAAAACATAAAATTGTCAAAAGTGACCAAAAATATTTAAGAAAAAAATTGGCAAAAACTGGAAAAAAATTGAAGTGGCAGTAATTGAGCAAAATGACATTCAATGCTCAAAAGTGATCAGAAATATTAATCAGCAAAAAAAAAGGTCAAAAATTGATAAAAATAAGTAAAATGGTAATAACAGGTCAATAGTAACCATAAATAACCAAGAAGTTATTAAAGAATGGTCAAAAAATAACGAAAATGATCCAAAGTATAACATGAAATGGTCAGAAGTGACTAAAAATGGCATTCAGTGCTCAAAAGTGATCAAAAATAATTGTCAAAAATTGATAAAAATAAGTAAAATGATAATAACAGGTCAATAGTGACCATAAATAATCAAGAAGTTGTTAAAAAAAGATCAAAAATAACAAAAATGACGAAAAAAAAACTTAAATTGGTCAAAAGTGGTAAAAAATGATCAGAATAAAATTAGTCAAAATCTGCGAAAAATAATCAAAATGATCCTAGGTAGTTGATCAGAAATGACTAAAAATGACATTTAATAATTTAAAGGGACGAAAAATAAAAATGGTCAAAAACTGATAAAAATTATAATAATAATAAAACACACACAAAATGATTGAGAATGACCAAAAACAATTAAAAAAAAAAACTTTTCGAAAAATGATGAAAAAATACCAAAAATAACATTAATCTGTCAAAAAATAAAAATAAAAAATCAATAAAAAAAATTGATCAAAATGACATAAGTGGTCAAAAGTGACCAATAACAAAAAAAAAAATCAATGAAGAATGGTCACACAATGAGAAAAATTAACTTTGATGGTCAAAAAAGATGAAAAGATTCAAGAAAAAATGTTGTTAGAAGTATCCAAAAATAATCAAAAGGAACAAGAATGATGATGAATGGTCAGGTGTGACAAAAAATAATCAGAACGAAAAGAAAGTTGAAAAAAAAAAGAACAAAAGTATAACAAGAAATTTTATTCAGCAAAATATTTCTAAAAAATAATAAAAATGATTTTAAATGGACAAAAAGGACAAAAAATAATCCAATGGAAGAAATATTGATAGTCATTATTTAAATGAGGAAACATGACATTCAACAGTTGGAAGATACAAAATAAAAAAAATAAAAATTTAAAGGTGACCAAAAAGCAATCAAAATAAATAAAAATGACAATAAATGACTAGAAGTGACATAAAATTATGCGATCAAAAACTGTCAACAAGTGACAAAAAATCATTAAATTGTGTGACAACGAATCATTTTTTTTAAATCGTTGTGACCAAAAAATGTTGGAAAAATAATAAAAATGACCGAAAATAATATTAAATAGTTAAAGGAAAAAAAATTGTTAAAAAAAAAAAGAAAAAAAAACTGAAGGACAATCATATTAAATGATAAAATGTGACTAAAAAATAATAAAAAAAAAACACAAAAATTAAATTAAATGGGTTTTGGGCTTCGTTAAAATTGCGTTTTAAAATTCTTTGGTATTCCTGGGTACTTTATCGATCTGAATTTTGTTAAAATCAAAGCAGTATGCCCAGTAGTATTCGCAAAGATCCTTGGAAATTTCAACCATATCCTTTCGCCTCATGATACTTGAGAGTCCACTAGCCTTGCTTAAAGGTGCTGCGATAGTCCAGTTATATATACTCCTTATACGTGAATCATCGTACCTAATGTGTCGTAATGGTTTGCCTTTTTTGTGGGTCATTCTTCTTATTATTACCTGAACTGAAAAAAAATACACGATAGTAAAGTAAATCTAACCATACGGTAATACCGGCAACCTTATGTACGTACTCGTGTACCAGTAATACCGGCAACAAGGAGCGATTATTGAAATGTAATTTACGATAAATAATCAAATAATCAGATATGGACGAAAGGTTTAATAAATAACATTTATTTATTGCCTATTAAAACGCGCTCGATAAATCCTGTCGAGTAACAATGTTGTCATCTTATTTGCGTAACAAATACGCTACCGCATAATTAACCTCAACGTTGATGTCTTTTGCAGGTAAATGGTGTAGAGGACGAGAATGGCCATCGCCAGGAGATCCTCGAGTAGTCAACGATGCGGCCAGAAGAGGCGTCCTATATTCAACCGTATTTTTAAATAGTCCCGGAGAATACAATTCCTGTAAGTATATACTTTTGTTTTAGTTAGCGTCGCGGCGACGTTCACGTACGATACGCCAAGGGAAGAGAAGTATATGAGAGAAACGTGCGCAGGGGCGGGAGAGTAAAACTAGCTGGATAAAGTTATCAATCAATGCCGTCGAAGCTAGATAATTGGGTCCGTAGAGATACATATAGACGATCGATGCTGTCATTTATATACGTTACAAGTCTGTACAGTAAATTCTCGACTATTATGGCCGGCCGGTGACCGCATCGCGTACACCTGATATACGCGTACAATGTTCTGAGACCGCCATAAAACAATCCCTTATCGTCATTAACCGCCCCTTAAGTTAGCTCGACTACCTTATCTGTTAGAGGTACCGTTGTAATGAGCGGTGTGCGGGTATTTTTAGAAATACAGAGATTTCGAAATCGCGGTATCTAATTGAATAAGAATGGCACGAGGGTCGCAGATACGCGGAACCAGTCTGACCCGAATTCGCGTCCCGTCTAATTAAAATAGCAATTTAAACTCGGACCGATCAACCCTATCGGTGCACGCGTTCGATATGTATTTCGGTATAAATAAGAATAAAAGTAAATACAGAGAGAGAGAAGAAAAAAAAACGCAGAAGGAAAACCATGGAAAGAACATTCTATAGCAGAGTGTGTGTAAAAGACGTTAGAGAAACGCCTGTAAATGATGTTCGTTTTTGAAAACTGTCAATCGCAGACATTTCGGACCATCCTATTAGTTGCACGCGTGCTTTTTCAGCGCGCAGACAATATATAACGCACGTTTCGACATCATTCGATGCCCCCTTGTATCCTAGCGTAACCTACAAATGGTGTATACATTGTTTTTCATACGCACCATGCATTCGGCACTCGCTATGCTGCAATTGTTGTCGAGTTTAATATCGGCGATCGAATTCGAGTACTCAGGTGCTTAGTCGAATCTCGAATGGTGCTCGAACCTCGAACAAGGATTCATTGTATGGAGTAAATTATAGATGTAAGCGGTTAACGCGGTATGGCCGAATAGAAAACCTAAACCTGGTCATTATGGGTCGTCGAAGGGCGTGAAAAAGTTAAACGTCGCCGAGTGATTCTAATTACATAGTCTCATTTGTATATACGCTCCTCATTCGTATGTGGTTGAAGAATACATCGCCAAGAGGTAAGGGGTTAGAACCAGTTTTATAGTTGGGAAGCTTTACCGAGTTCTCGTTGTGCTTGCGGTTCTCTTCGTTTGATCCGAAGTACCAATTCTCAAAAATTATTTTTCATTCGTTTTAGTATCACGTGATTACGACCAACGTGGTGGAGGTCGATTATTGTACTCGAATATCATTTACAATTATTAACATGAATGTGGTACCATTCGAAAACGCGTAATAGGTCGTTAATACCCGAGAACTATAATTTAAACCTCCATAGTGCGTGAATAAAATGGCCGCATGTGTATTTAAATTACGTTCTATAGTAAGGCATAAATGCGGAGGATGATTCTCGACTAATGGTATCGAAGATCTTCACAAGGAAGTAGACTTCACAGGTGAATAAAATTTTTGTTTTAATTTTATCAAGTGAATGTGAAAAAAAAAGATCCAGTTAGGTTGAAGTAGCAAAAGGTTATATAGAAGTAGAGACAGAAACATCAGTATTGATATATGTAGCATACTTAAAAGCATTTTCTCACATACCTTTCAGGTAAACACTGAATTTATTTCAACGTAATTGTGCTTCCTATAAACTCCAAAGTTTTCAAAATGTGTTTTGCTTTATTCAAGAATTCAAACAAGCATAGCAAACCATAAAAATCAGCCTTTCGAGTCAATATCTACTCCCTTTCCCTACTTTTTCATATGGGGATTAAAGTTAAAAAATTTAACTATTTTCAGAGAACTCCAAAAATTATTAGTATTTTTGAAAATAATTTAGATTTATTTCAGCCTGTCAAAAATTCTAAAAAATTTCAAATCATATTTTTAGTTGAGTTCCTAGAAAACGATAGCTATTATTTTAAATATTGAAGTGTCTATAAAATTATTTTTAATTTATATGAAAATTTATTACTCGTGTTTCTACATATCATAATATTGTTTATAGTATGGGTATGCTTTCAGTTCTTTGAACATTTCAAAAGTTCTTAAAATTTTTAATATTTAGTAATCGATCACCCATTATTATATGATTTTGAACCCAAGTAAGTGATACATCCGGACTTCCCCTCCCTCCCCCCCAAAAAAAAACATAGAGCAGAATTCATGTTTCAAACCTCAAAGAACTGACATTAAACTCATATTCTACATTCGATTCATAAAATAATCGTTTATCAGTTATTTTCAGAGACAGGTAAAATATTTTTGAAAAAGAGAAATGAAAAACATTTTACTCTGATCTGAATATCGTAAAAGTTGAAGATTCAAATCTTTTCAATCCTTTTTCCTACAAAAATGTTCTGAGTATGGAAAAATTTCAGTTAATTAAAAAAATCATTCTTTATAATTTTATATAAAATTATAATTTTTCAATCCTCGAATTCAAATTAAGAACAACATAACAGGGAAATGAAATTTTACTTTGCAGACTGCGAATCGATCATATAGATTCCGAACACTCTTACGTTTTGATATTATTTTAGGAATGAACTACGAATGCTATTTCAGGGGGTTCGTGAACTCGTGATCTCATGATATGTAATTAATTGAATGACTATGCAATTCCTTTTTTTTACAACATTTTGAGTTTTTTTTTTTTTTCAAAATTTGAGAGTTGAAAATCTGATTTCTTCAACAAATAATTTTCAAAATTATGTTTCAAAGAATTTTAAATGAGAGAAATATCGAAGCATGTTGCTAATATAATCAAAACGTGCTAAAATATGGTTAAGTAAATTGCTCATTTTGCAGAAGACTTATTGTTATACTCGATAGAATACAGAAAATATCGTTATTCAAATTTTTTATTATTATAAGGCCCGTGAATCTAAATTTTGTATTTAAAAAATGTTCACAATTCCAAATCGAATTTTTTTTCATTAAATTGGTTCGAAATTTTCATTGGATCAACGAAAAAATTGAAAAACGGGGACCCAAAAATTATTTTTGCCCAAAAGCCTAATTGTTGTGGCTCTCCATGACCTTGAATATGATATTCAAAGCTAGGGAGAGTCAGAATTGACCAAGAGAAAAAAATTATTTTTGAGCCTAGCGTTTCTATTTTTTTTTTTTTTTTTTTGGTATTGGAATGAAAATATAGATTGAAAAAAAATTGAAAATTAATCTTTATTTTATTTTTTTAATCTAAATTTTCATTGCATTAAAAAAAAACTGGTTATGATATCAATGCTGGAGAGAGGTAAAATTGGCCAAGAGACAGAAATTATTTCTGAGTCTTGCTTTTCTATTTTTTTTTTTAATGCGATGAAAATATAGATTGGAAAAAAATTGAAAATTAATTTTTTAAAATCTACAGTTTTAAAACTTGGAATTTTAAACGCTGGGCCTCTCAGTAATCCTAGCACAGGGTCAATCTCCTCCTCTGCCCCTCCCTCTCATCGGCTCTGATGATATTTGTGCAGGCTTGATCAGTGGGGAGGGGGAAGGCGGTCCCCGGCCAGAGTTTTTTTAAGGGCTCGCGACTTGACGCCTTGACGTATAAGCCCTAAAAATCTCTTTTTGCCAGCTCCACACCCTTTTTTTTGCTCTTACTACTTTTCCTCCTAGGGCCGGATTTTTTCTGCTCGGCCCTGTATTCGTGGTAGAATTTACCTACCTATCATTTAAACTGACAAAATACACTTCCACTTTATGACATTTCTGTTTATGAATATTTTCAAGAAATTATTACTCTATATTTCCTGGCATCATTATTTATTGTTTTATTGAAATTTTGATTGTTGTATTAAAAAAAAATCCTGCGAACATATAGGACCTACTTTACTTCCTTCGTTCAACATCCTTTAACCCACTTATTTAAAAGGCATAGCCCAATAAACTCGCCTCTGGTAAGAGCTGTACACGGCATATGAAAAAAAAATATATATATTGGTACCAGCAGTACCAGTTAATAGCCTACTATAAACGTATTCACGGAGCATTCTGTTCAAAACAACGACCACATCTGCGCTACCGGTTGCATAACACCGAAGAAAAAGGCAAATTGACCGACTCTCACATAGTAAATCCACAGCACATTTCCACAACATCGGGAGCATGAGAAGAACGAAATTCCTGGGGTTTAAATTTTGCATTCGAAATACTCGGCGGAAAACTTTTCGATTCATTAGAGAAAAAAATCGTTCGCGGAACTCGATGGGCGAAGCAATGAAGGCGGAAATGTTTTGATCGGATTAAGAGGGTTCTTGCACATTTCCTCTTACACGACAAAAATATACATCTCTCCCTTCGCATTTTTTTCTCATTCGTTCGGGAAAAAGTTGCACGGTCGGCGGGGGTGATTCGGCGACAAAAGTCGCTCGACAAGATTGATGATGTAGTGGAGTGGACCTGATAGTGACACGCGCTCGGTCTCCCTTTCGCCGCATCCATTGCGATGCGTAAAACGGAAAAGTAATCTGCGTTCGTTTGTTGGCCGAAATCGCCTCGGGCGTAGGTTGCGAGACCGCAAACAACAATTTCTTTGGATTAATGGTATAGGCCTGTACGCGCAATACAGTCCCCCTTCGGCGACCAATTTTAATGAATACTCATCTGAATATAAACAACGGCTTTTGTTCTTGTTGTACGGCCATCTGCGTAACCGTGTGTGTTTTCGCTGCGATATTTCTCCGCTTTGGTATAATCGTTGCTCGAGGTCTGATCGGTATGCGGTTTTTTTCGTATAGGTGATGCAAGTAACGCCAGCGTTGGCAGTGGCGACGGTACCGGCGAAGAAGACGACGAAATTAATGGCAAGAAGAACCAGAAGAAACGGGGCATCTTCCCGAAACAAGCAACCAATATGTTAAGGGCGTGGCTATTCCAGCATTTAGCGGTAAGTGTTTTAAATTTGCTAACGTCGAGTTTGGCGACGACGACGCCGAGAAAAGGGCTAAATTGGTGGAAAGCGAGGACAAAAGGAAAATGGTAATTCGCGTATGATATTTCGAGCATCGCGTAGAAATTAACTGCGATGATAAATTATTCGTGCCAATGTACCGCGTTTCCGTTCCGTCGAAAGCGTTCATTCATGCATACTTATGACTTTTGTCGAGACACCCCTACCTACCCGTTCGCGCGTGTCTGTTTTCCAACCGTCTCTGTGATCGACCACGGTAACCGACGTCGCAGGAAATAACATCGTTTCGTCAGATTTTAGCCCTATTTGGCGAATTTGAAATTTCGCCACCCGCCCCTCTCCCGGCGAGTTCTTTCCTCGCGATTGTAAAGTTGTAAATACCGATGGTGAGGCTTTTTAATGCGATGTCTTAAATGTACTAAGAGGCGCGTATACATAGTAACGTTCATCCGTCATCATCCATCATAGTGATCCAATACGGTTTCCAACATCACGATTTCGCTGTAACTTATCCACCTCAGATGTGTAACTTCACGCAACGCCGAACTAAATTCTTTTAATGCGTTCTTCGTGTATTAAAAGGATATTTTCGTTGTTTAGTCGTGTATTAAGCGACGTTAACATTCCTGCAGAGTCGCTGTAATATACGTAATACTATCGTAGAGTCGGGTTACCTCCATCCATCGCATCTCTCCATTCTCTGTACCAGAGTAAAAAACACCGTACTCCGTGTGTCCGCATTTTTTGAATATTTTTATATTCTTTTTCAAATTCATTCGTTCCTTCTACGACGTTATTTTACACGTACTCGATGTACGAAGAGGGGGGATGAATGGCGGGGTGCCGTGCCATTTTCTCTCTATAGTTGAGATAAGCGCGTCTGTCGAGTAAATAAATCAAAACTACGTAATTAATATTTTATCCTCGCGTGATAACGATTCGCTTTTTTGAGTACTTTATCGCTGAAATAATACGCCATGGTGATGTACGAAGAATGATAATTTAAAAAAAATTTCCATCGCAATATGCGAATGAAAAAATAAACGTGGTGGTGAGTGCAATGAAGCATCTAATCGGTAAAATTATGTCGTGCATTTTAAGAGTATTCGATTATATGAGAATGAGAACTGTCAATTGTTGAATATTTTTTATGAAGCGATAAAATAAAATTGAAAAATTAAAGTGTTGATTTTAAGATGTCTCGAAAAATCATTTCATTTTTAGTTCAGTTTTTTGAATTTTTTTCCTTCGCGAGTATTTGACGAAAAAATTTTTGTTTGGAAAAAATTATTAATATTAATGATACAATTTTTAGAGGAGTCGAAATTAAAATATATTTTCATTATTGAATTCCTATTGATGAAACAATGAAGGAATTGAGTACGATTGAAAATTTATTGCTTAATTCACTTTAAAATTATTCCAAAGAATTTAATTCTTGAAGAAAAATTGATCCTGATGAAAAGTTTAAATTAAAAAAAAAAATTCTTCCGAATATCTCGACAATGGCGTGAAAACTTGAATAGAAATTATGGACGCCACTCTGATAAATATTGAGAAAAATTAAAATTAAAATGAATTTCTCGATGGACTCCTACACGAAGTGTCTGATGGATCAAAAGTTTTATTTTTTTATTTTTATTATATTAAATGATAATTTCACGTATATTTTGTGATTCACCATTATCTGAAACGTATTTTATTAGATATATATAAAATATTTGTTATTTCTCGTAAAAAAAAATTCAACTTGAACAACTCTGACGATTAGTATTCAATGTTTTCCGGATTTTTATCCTCAAAATGTTTGATAAATTAAAAAATTGTTTAATTTTTATGTTTTTCTCTCAAATAATGTGTAGGTATTTTTTATAATGTGTTGAAAATTGAAATTTCTAATGATTTATTCCACGAAAATAAATTTTAGTTCTATGTAAAAAATATTTTATTCAACAAAAAATCGAAAGAACAGCAACTCTAGAAAGACAATTGTCTGAATGAACAATAACAACAACAACAACAACAACAGCAGCACTAAAAATATTTGTTATATTTTTGACTTGAATGCTTCCAATAATAATATTATTATTTATTACTTTTTGGATTTTAATTAATTCTGTAATGTTTTCCAAATGCCTGATGCATCATAAAATCGTTAAATTTAATTTTTATAATTTTCTTATAATAATTGAAAGACAATTGTCTGAATGAACAACAACAACAATAACAACAACAGCAGCAGCAGCACTAAAATATTTATCATATTTTTGAACCGAACTCTTCTAAAAATTATTATTCAATACTTTCTGGATTTTAATTAATTCTGTTATGTCCTCAAAATGCCTAATGTATCCAAAATCGTTAAATTTAATTTTTTTTTTATGATTGGTATTTACGTCCATTGTTTTTTTTTTTTTTTTTTTTAATAAGTTAAACAAATTAATTTTAATTTTAAAAAATTAAATTCTAATTCTTTTAAAAAATTTACTTAGTAGAATCCATTTAAGACCTACTAGTAGACTTAAAAGTGGCACACTTTTGGCCCTGAAGTGTGTCTCTAGCCATGGCTTAGCAAGAAATCTCCATTTTGACAAATTGGTATTATGCTGCCTATTTTTTTTTTTTCAATGAGACCTTAACCCCCATCCTTCTTCTGGTTATATACTATAGCAAACTTTACATAAGCCTTGCAGAAATTGTATTCAATTTTATGCAAGATTTATTTTTAATTGTTTCACTGTGTTTCTGCAAAATTAAATTTGAAAACAAGTTTCTTTTGATACGCTTAGTACAGTTTAAGTTGCTTTTTTTGTGCTACATTGATATTAAATTTTGAATCAAAATTTGCCAACAAATAAAACTTGCCAATTTCCCCCTCTCTTCTCTAACCACTGTAATTGTACGAGGCATGAAAATTAAAAAAGTAAATAATAAATCATTTCGTTCAATAGGAAATTTTTATTATTAAAAAAATATATTTTGTTAAAGATACTTGATGCCTTGAAAACCATTAAATTCGAATTTTGAATTTTTTAGAAATTGAATAATTCTTATTCAAGTACTAGCAATTGGTTATAAATTTTTAATAAATTTATTATGATTTTAAATATTAGATTCAGGACTTACAAATATTTTTAATGTAAAAAAAATAGATTGGCTCATTAATGTGCTATGTATTACTACAGCTACTGGAAGCACGAATCTTTGAATATTAGAGGTGATGAGATACACGAAACTCCTAATTCGCTAAGATTTATGTAAATAATTTTTTGAATAGCTTAAAACACGTGTTAGAGAGAGGAAATAGATTCCAGATATTTTCTGTAGACTGGATTAATTTTTTTGAAGTGTAGAAAATACAAATTTTTTTCTGAATCATTACAATGGAATTTAAGAAATTTTTTTTTCCTCAAAATTACTCGTTCTCCCTGGCTTGAATTTTTTCTTGACAACTCTAGACAGTCTGGAAGTATATACCTTCTGTTGGCTATATCGCATAAATTGAACATCTGTACGTTATCGTTTGGAATAGAAATGTACGACTGCATTAGGATTTTAATGTTATTTTATTCCAATTATTTTTATCGTCAACGAATAGACAAAAAAATTTTATCTCTTCATAGCAACCATGCCAGTTGAAAGGCGAACATAAATGTCTCGAATTCTTAAAATTCGAAATGCAACAAAAACAACCCCAAGAACACCCTCCTCCATCTGTACATCTCGATGTCAGCCGAATGGAATTTCGTCGAAATCGTTTAAAATTAATTTCGCTTCTGCTACGTTGTAAAAGCTCGTTAGAAATTTATACGAGCGGCGTTAACTTTAAAAGTTTCTTGTTTAATGAACGCGATCCGGTGACGGGCGGATGGCAGTTTTTGGAATAGCGAATTTGTTGCGCCGGTATCGAGCTGGCAGGGAACGAAGCGCGTTTCCAAAACGAATATAAACTCGGCGAATACTCCAATTAAGGATTAATATCACTTAAGAGGCGTAAATTTCTAAGGAAAGGTTTAACACGAGCTTGCGACGGGGAAATTCGAGACCGGCATTCAGTAAATTACGCTGTTCCTGGCAAAATCGAGAAGGAGGAACGACAAAATGGGAAAAACGTTCGCGATCTCGGATGCGTTAATAGATTCCTTATTGGGACCCGGTTGGTGTCCGCATTCCGTGGGGTACCGAGGTTACTCTTTTGATGAATAATTTAGGAAACGATACGATGGAGTTTGGGGTTTCAAGGATGACTTTACGCTACCAGGACGACAGACTAGAAAGGGTAAAAATTTTACAAGATGGCATCTTAAGTGAAAACTTTTAATGTGGGGTAATTGTTATGTGGGATTTATCCTTAACGGGAACTTAACGTTATTTTCATTTCTCGCGTTATCTACGTCTTGGTTATTATTAAAAAAGGGTTGCGAAAATCCCTTCGCGCTCAATTCCACCACGCCTTTCTTATCAACGTTCTGGTATACCTTGCCATTTAAAAAAATACCAAGGAGAGAATCTGTATAACACGCTCGTTCTACTATTGTCAGCCACGCTACTATTATTCCATTGCGCTTTCATTATAATTAACAGCTCGGTCGAAATTTGCAAACACTCTGGGACGTATCCGATTTACAATAAATTTATCTCGTCGTCGGGCCTCCTTTGTATACGCAAACGCTACTGAATACGGATCGATTTTAATCGCGACTCAGGCGTAAATGCAATATGTAAATGGTATAGATTTTATTATTTGCCTTAGCGCAGGCGGCGAACCTGCACAACGCAAATATTAATATTAATGAGCGCTTCTTCAACGCGCCGGTAATAAACAATGGATCGCCGCGTATTTCTTAAGCACCTACTAACCGTAACAGACATGACGAGGCGTTTCCTATTCTCGCTTAATAAAAACGGAGATAATCGCGACTCAGGCGAAACAATTGAAATGGATAAAATTTGCTTAGCGCAGGCGGCGAACCTGCACAACGCAAATATTAATATTAATGAGCGCTTCTTCAACGCGCCGGTAATAAACAATGGATCGCCGCGTATTTCTTAAGCACCTACTAACCGTAACAGACATGACGAGGCGTTTCCTATTCTCGCTTAATAAAAAAGGAGCAGGGTAAAGAAGGCGAGTGGGAGAAGGACGAGGAACCAATTCGAATTGATCGCGATAAAAAGAGAAAACAATAGAAGGTCTTTCTCGTAATGGGAAGTGTATTAGCAGACCTAGACCTGGTTATTACGCGAAAGGTGGTGTGGTTCGGTCTGGTGTAAGGCTTCCGCCTCTCTCACTCTTCCTACTGTGTATGTTTTTTTTCACGTAAAAACACTCATCAGTTAGCCATAAACGTATATACGGCTTACCTACGCACATACATGTACCGGGTACTTGTAAATACAGCCGCGTGTATTCCCTCCTTCGTCGCGGTCTACGATCGCTATAATTATCGCTTCTATGATGGCGGATCGTACCAACCTAACAGCTATATCAGTTAATAATTATTTTATACGATTGCTCGACTCGTTCGCCGTAGAATTTGATCGATACCTGTGTATACCGAGCAATCGATTTAATTAATACCCCCTTCTGCCTTCTCCTCGTTCGATATTCTACTTTTTTTTCATAAGGGTATGTTAATTATCTGTGCTCGGAAATTCGCCGATTGTGGGAATTGATTCGGTGTATCGATAGCCTCCATGAAGCCATGGCTATTGTGCGGTTTTTGAGATGTGCCGGTACTCTTAAGGTGTACGGGTTATCGTATTTTTTCCAATTATATACTTACTTAATAGACTATTGTTTGTACTACGGAGGAACGCGATGGCCTGAGATTAATTGGCCGAGAAATTCTTCACCCGATGACACCATTTGGTTTGTTCTCGAACTTCCAAGTATATTAGGTTATTTGGAATCGGGTTTAATTTATTTGTGTGCGTTTCTTCGCATACTTTGGTTAGTTGAATGAGTTGTGGAAGCTGTGGTGATTTTTTCGTTAATTTTCTTCGATA
The DNA here is from genome assembly GCA_009761765.1 of Phenacoccus solenopsis. NCBI lineage: Eukaryota > Metazoa > Arthropoda > Insecta > Hemiptera > Pseudococcidae > Phenacoccus > Phenacoccus solenopsis. Next base: position 24,822,562 of record CM019755.1, on the reverse strand, counting down.
TTTTAATGATTTTTGATAATTTGATAGAGCTAAGATTCTTTGATGAGGTATTTTTGCATCAGTAAAGCCTGCTATAAACAAGTTTTCTTATGATCAGTGATGTAAATACGGTGTAGGGCTTGGACTCCCCTTCCAGCACTTTTTCATGTGTATGCTGATGAATTCGACTTCCATCCAAATTCCTGAAGGAAAATATATGAAAATTAATTTTACCAAATTTTGCCTCAATCTACCCCCCCCCCCCGCCATCTCTCATGAAAGACTCCATAGTTACGCTAGTGATTATGAGTCCTCGAGGTCTTTTATTTTCTCTGAAATTTATCAACTTGTGACCACTGTGAACCATCTTGGAGCGTTCTTCGTGTTTTCCAGTATGCATCAGGCATTTTGAAAACATAACAGAATTAATTAAAATCCAGGAAGTATTAAATAATAATATTATTGTTAGAAGCATTCAAGTCAAAAATATAATAAATATTTTAGTGCTGCTGTTGCTGTTGTTGTTGTTGTTCATTCAGACAACTGTCTTTCTAGTGTTGCTGTTCTTTTAAGTATATACTGACGATTTTTTATTGAATAAAATTTGAACTCAGGCACCAATTTGGACTTCCATCAAAAATTATCAAAATCCATTTTTTTTACTGCAGTTTCTCCAAAAAATGTTTTTTTTTATTCCATTCAAGCGAATGTTTGTTGTGAAATAGCTGTTTATGGCACGTAAAATTATTAAATAAATAAAAAATAAAAATATAATTGAATTTTCTAGAAAAAAATTATCTAAAAATTATCAGGAAGAAAATTATTGAAAAAATAATAAATAAAAATTTCACTCTAATTTTTTTTGTGAGAGGAAAAAAAATATGTTTAGAAAAATTATCATAATTTTGTTCGAAATAGAAGAAATTAGGTGTAAATATTTTGTAGGAAATTTGGTAAAGAAAATTTATACCAACCAAGGCCGGTTGCCGGGGGGGGATATAATATTTTTAATATAATTCTTTAAATTAAATAAACATATTAAATTTATTTTATTTAAAAGTAAATTTTATTTCGACTTGAATTAAAAATTAAAATAAATATTTAACTTTTATTAACAAGATAAAACTTCAGGCTTCTAACTTATAAAAAAATATCATGTTCGGTGCCCCCCCCCCCCGAGCTCAAACTTATTAACACGATCGGGAAATAATGTTGACGACGGATGAAATATTGCATAAATTCATAAAAAAGCAGCAAAAATTAGTATATTAAAAATAAAATTTAATTTTTTTAATTTTTTATTTCATTAAAACTATTGAAGCGGAAATTATCGCAAAACTTTTTAAAAACTGGCTGCTTGACAACTTCTGGAGAATTACTTACAGAATTTTCAAGTATCTCCCCTCCCCCACCAATGTAGAAATTATAAAACCAGCGCAGAGCATTGAAAATTCTCAATGATAACCTAAACCTTCCGCCCCTCCCCAACCACCACAGAAATCCTAAAACTGGGCCTGACTTCAATCATGCTCATATGAAATGTATGGTTACATACTTGCAGCAAAAAAAAATCGAATATTAACCCTTTGGCATTTTTAGCTCCTCCCCTCTCGCGCCTTTAAATCATCAGAAATTTCGTATATTAAATTCATTAATAGTAAAAATTGATGAGAAAATTTCTTTGTTCTTCTGTACTTCCATTTCATTAAAGAATTCATAAAAGATACCTAATAGTCAACATAAAAACATAATTTCCTTTATTAACATGGTATTCATCGTAATAAAAGCCAGAGGCTTATATTTGTTTGATCAGCCCAGAGAGTCAGTCTGAAGAGGCAAAAAGGCTTTAGTTTCATTGATGGACAATTTTTTGAAAACAAATGTTCAAAAATAAATATTTTAGAAATTTAATATGTAGTTTTCTTCCATATTGAGATATGAACTCGAGTACGTATTATTTAACTGTTATTACTTACCATCGAGGTATAATTTGTTAGCAAAATTTCCACCAACATTAGTTGCAAATTCAACGACCCGAAACCTCATCTCATCGGTCCGATAGCCTCTACAAGCGACCATAAGTTGGCCGAAAGATATACAATGAATCATCGCATTATCACCGCTCTCCACGCGCTGTGGCATGAACAAACAAAATTCTAATTAAAAGTACACAACGTACAGCAATCGCGTTCGCTACTCGATAAACATCTAGGAACGCAGTTCATAATGTCGTCTCCGCAACGGATGGCGGAACGTACCTACGCTTTGATCAGATAATATCCAGAAACAATATCATTTCGAAAATCCATTAACGAGATCGTCGCTGTACACACTTGGAGTGCGAAACGCGCGAAAACCAGCATCAGTATGAGAGTTATACCGTGTATACGCCATCTTCGCCGCACAACCATAGAGCAACAATTCAATCTCCATTATCTGTAACGATCGTGTATAAACAAGCCAACATATTAGCCACTTTGCATGGTCGTTGCGCGGATGTCTGGCAAATGGCATATTTGTCCGACCACCTATGTTAGGTAAACTGCACACGTATCTGGATAAGTTGCGTTTACACGGTGACCGGAGTGGAAGAAACGTAAGCAGATGTGTGGCGTTGTTTGGAGCTGAGTTTTTAATTTGTGTAGGTTTACTCGGTCATTAGGGTCAGATTTGTAAATAGTGTTGGTAATACTTCATATCTACTTTCAAAAGCTTTACATCCCATCAAAGGAGTTGGAATTAGATTGTGTTGTCGTTCTTACTTTTAGTTATTTGTGAGTCAAAAACTAGTCAAATTTGAGATGTTTAAGTCTCCATAAGCTTTTATTATATTTCAGGACGTTCACCATAAAGGGTCATTCATCTCAAATTGATTTTGTATGCGAAATTTGAAGTTTCTTGAAACATATGAATATTTGTGAATCATGAACTGACGAACTCATGAGCTCATAAACTTCCAAGTTTGGTTTGTTGAGCATACATGGAGGATTTAAGATATCTCATAACTCAAAAACTTCCTTAAAGGGAATTTTCGCTCTAATTGCCTTCCAAATCAATGATGTAGCCTGTACGAACGAACTTACATCTGTTCTTATTCCTGTTCTCGTTCCTGGAAAGACCCAGTCATTTGATCCTGTTCCTGACTCGTTCTTATTCTCAATGCTTCAACTATGACCGATTCGAATAACAAACCAAACAACTGAACTATTGGTAACATCATAATAAACACGTAATGGTGGGCCCATTTGCGTATGTTTATATTATTTATTTGTATTTTTTGTGTTCCCATTTACGAAGAGTCTTTCATGGATGCACGTAGGCCTATCACATATCACTTGATATTGGTGTTTTCAACTTGCATTGTTCGGCCTGTTATTCATCCGTCATGCTTCAGCTGTTCTCATTCCGTTCTTCGTTCTTTCAATCCTTTACAATCTGATTCTCGTACTGTTCTTCGTTCTTTTAATCCTTTGTTGTCTTGTTCTTATTCGTTCTTCGTTCTGTTCTCATCTTCAATAATTTTTTTTTGATAACGCGTGTTGTTGAAATTGAAAGTCAATTGATTAAAGCTAACTAATTTTTAAGAAAATTACTTACATGAATATACATAGCAATTGCACGTTCTTTTTCACTTTTTTATTTTCCATATCTTTCTGCTTGCACGGTTTCCATAATTTTATGATGAACCATGAAGTAATATATTATCTTGTACAACATTAAGATTTAGATATACTTTTCGAGATATTACGATGAACAAAAAGTTTTAAGTTAGGATAATAGGAAATGATGGCAATGGTATCATACTATCATATCTAATATCATTACTACCAAAGATAGTGGAAATGCTGATAACACGTAATTGTAGGAAATGATGTTTAAAAAAGATCTTAAGGTTTTGAAAAGATTCAGTCATGATGAAACATTTAAATTTTTAAATAATAAAAGTATAAAACCAACAGAATACTGAAATGATGAAATTAATCTAATTCAGAAATTCACATTCTAACTGCTTCACGTAGAATCATTATTCATCATCACTAATGCGCTAATGTGTAATGCAGAAACACGAAACATTAAGGCGGTGCTTCGGAAAATAAGTTGGTAAATGTGATAAAATTGATTTTAAAATAAAGAAATGAAAAAATTGGAAAAATATAATGCTTAATCTGTTGAAACGTAGTCTCTAAATAATATATTATAATTTTAAATCATTTAGTTGCGTTACTTTTGAGAAAAAATACTGCAAATGAAAATTATATCCTATTTTCATTTGCAGTATTTTTCTCAAAAGTAACGCAACTAAATGATTTAAAATTATAATATATTATTTTAGAGACTTCGTTTCAACAGATTAAGCATTTATTTTTCCAATTTTTTCATTTTTTTATTAAAAAAACAACTTTTTCGCATTTACCAACTTATTTTCCGAAGCACCGCCTTAAGGAAAATCATTTTATTTTATGCAACGCCAATCAGACAAGTTCATTAAAGGAATCACAACTTTCAAAAGAACGAAGAATAACAAAAAGTTACACCGTTCTTGTTCTTGTTCCCTAACATTGTACATTAGTTGGTTCTTGTTTCGTTCTTCGATCTTTCAGTTTGAAAAATTCTGTTTTCATTCTGTTCTTCGTTCTTCAAACGTATTAGTTTCATGTTCTCGTTGTTGATCTTGTTCCTCAGGAACAATGGAAGTTCTTCGTTCTTGTTTGTCTTCGTTCTCGTGTTCGTTCCTACAACACTGCTCCGAATTAACTTAGGGAACTGATATTTGGATATGTTGGTTTCTTTGACTTACCTTACTCTTTCATAATGTGATGCCATAATATAAAATTTTGAGGTTTTTGGATTCTTCCAGCTGCCTTGGAAATTTAATCAAAGTGTTATTTGGAATGAAATCAAAAATTTGACAATTTTTTTTCAAGTATTCACATAAACGGCTTTCGACAAAATTCTGAAATATTTTTATGCCTACTCACTGGCACAGAGACTTGGAAAAAAATGATAAATATTCAAAACAAATTTCTGAAGTTCTTCCTCTTCAACATCTTTTTCAAAAGTCGATGATGAGTTATAATAGCTGAGCTTTTCGTTAAAAACTCCGCTAAAAAAAATACCTCGTAGTGTTTTCTGCTCGAAAAGTGATTAAGCTCAGAATGGCTGTAAGGATCAAAGCATCGAGGACCGCTTATAAAATCCATAGCGTTCGTGTATGGCGTGCCGCGAAGACATTAAAACCGGTGTGAACATAGTTTCAGAAAATATTTATCTCGGCGCTCGTACTCACAAAGAGTGGCCGTTCTATATGGCTACGAGTTCACATTCCCAACCATCTATCCGTCACATACGAGTCAACTCTGTTCATGGTATAAATTTGATTTATATACGAACAACGTAGGCATGGAAGTTTTTTTTCTACGCCATAGATATGATTGGCGAACATGGCGATGTGTTTGAAATGAAGCTAAACCTGTACACGATGGATATAAGTTTTTCAATAATTACCAGCATTTACGCTTTATTAAATCGATATATTAACTTTTATGACTTCTATAAATGCGCATCGTGTGATACGATGACGTAACGAGTTTTCATAAGAAAAAAAAACACCGCCTTATACGTATAGAACGCGGAGACCATACACGCGAGAGTTGAAAAAGACAAACGCTGGTAAAAATTTTTTGCTAAACTTTAAATCCGATGTAATCCGTTGAGTTAAAACGTCGACTAAGTATAAGCGTATAGTACACGATGTCTAGGTATTTACAGAACCGGGCGAGAGAAAAATATTTACGTAGCTGAAAAACAAAAGGAAGATGGCGAGAAAAAAAGCCACGTAAAGGCAACTTACAACATCGACTTAATACTGATTTAAGGCGATTGATGGCGTAGACAAAAATGAAGAAAAGGGCGCCCTCCGGGATACCGTTTCGACGGCGGGCTGAATTCGTTACGTCGTTCGGATCTACGATCGCTGATAACGTCAAAATGACAGAGTACATCGGCTTATCTCTATTCTCCACGCTTATTTTACAAGGTTCTGTGTGCGCGTTCACCCTTGGCAAACAAAACGTTTTCCACGGAAAAACCTATCGTCGCTTTTTAAAATAGTGCAAGTGGGTCGACGCCTCGTATATGCGAGAATTCCTAGGCTCGCGATGGAGATCGCGAAACACGGTGTCAGATTACCTGCGAAACGTATAATATCACGAATCCATTTTTCTGGCATTCTATACCACAGACCGCAGACTAGCTCCGGTACACCAATAGGAAAACCGTAGAGAATGGAGGTAAAGGGGGAAAAATTTAATAAGCGGAATATATAATATTAATCCCCCCACCCTTCTAACCATATTAAATATACCGTGTGCGATACTCAAAAATTATGCTAAATATCAAGCGCCGTTGCTTTCATGTCCGACCTATATAGCTTTGGGCATGTAAATTCTTGATAATAAAACCACGAAGGGTTCCCACAGCCCGCGACCAAGCCTATAATTTTTATGTAACCTTTAAACCCCGAAGTTGTAAATCTGTAACGCGGTGAGGTACCCGTCTGCATGATCCGGTGGATGTATGAAAATCATCCTGCTCGCACGACCACGTCGGATCGATGTAATTTTTTTAATATTATTTAAAATGGTATAATTTTATCATCCCGTCGTGCCCCTAGATTCCAAATTCTCGTTCGAATATGGTCACGCGTACCCCTTCGGGGGTCTGGGAATACTCGTGTCTAATTGATTCGTATACTACAAAGGTTTAAATCCATCTAGACTGGAGTTCATTTACTCCCATGATATGCGCTATTTCAGCGTCAACCAATGAGTTGTGGGCGAACGTCCGAAGATGGAGAACGGCAGCCATATATTTTCTTTATTAACGCAAGGCCAAGGTTGACAAAAAACAATACCGACAGAGTTTCGGTGATGGACGTCATTTTACTGTCAGATGACTCCGAATGTTCAGTTAACGATGATGTCATCATTGAGGTCGCTGGTCGACGTTCGCTGGGGGTTTTGGCTAAATTGATTTGTCGAATTGTTGACACGTTACGATCTTGATGCTTTTTCGTTGCTCGTTGGAATTTTTCTCGAATGATATCGGAATTAGGGATCATTGCTTTGAAACATATGCTTCCTTCTTACGTATTTAAGCTGATTTAATGAAACCATTGAGAACAATTTTGCCCACACTTGCCAATTTTTTTGTCCTTGTACTTCAGCTTTTCTCACATCAGCTGCAATTGGAAAATTTGGTTGACTTTATGGCCTTTTATCAACGCATATGTTATACTTTGGCTACAGTTGATTTCTTACCTCACCCCTCATTCTCTACATACTGGAGAATATTTATTTAAAATATTTTTGTGTCACAATTATTAAAAGTCTACTTCATTATCAATAAAAATATAAACATTTAATTTACTAAAATTCAGTTTAAACTAACTTGAAATACAATGAAATTTTTTAACAAAAATTTTATCAAATATAAGAAATCATAACTCAGAAAAATATTTAATTCACAAACACTGGAAAATACACCTGTTAATATGTAATATTTCGACTTGAAATTTTTTTTTTTTAAATTAGTGGATTTGTAAATGGAATATTTTTGTGATTTGTGTGCCTCTTTTTGACTAAAAGATCACTTTTTGCTTATTTAAAAAAAAAAAAAAAAAAAAAAAAAAAAAAAAAAAAACGATTAAACGATTCAGGTAAAAAAAAATTAATAGTATTTAAATGCTTGAGAAAAATAGCGTTATCCTGTATATTATTATTATTTTTGCTGATGTCAATAAAAAGAATGAAAATTTAATTTAATTTAAAATTAATGAAATAATAAAAAACAAAACTGTAATTTATTGATAAAAAAAATTAAAAATTAGTAAATAAAGTTGCAAAAATCTAGTTCAGTTCTTTTCAATTTGGTACCTACGTTCTTTTTACACGGAACATTTCAATTTACCTATTATTAAACTAAAAATGGCTGTTAAGGAGTTGAGGAGTGAGGACACTTGTTCTATGTTCTTTGTCGATGCCTGTGATATTTTAACCTAAACTAATTCTTTTTGAAAAAACTTTGCTTATCAGAGGAAGATGGTAAATTACTATATGAAAAATATCGTAATAATTTTATCTTTTAAAAACTTCCACCAGCTCTTCCTGAATTAATCGTAGATAATGAAGTCACTGTTTCCTTTCTTCAGTGCCCTGTTTTCATTTCTTTGATTCAACTGATCACTAGCCAAGTAGCTGTAAATACCTCGTTGATTTGAACTTAGAAAAAAAAATTAAAAACCCCTCCCTCCCCACACCTCTTGAAAAAAGAATAAATTAATTGTAAAATAATTTTATAAACATAATTAGAAAAATAGTTGAAACTCATCCCAACGAAACGTTCATTATCTCTCCCCCTCTGTCCAATGGCATATATTGTAGGTGTCAAATGCATCATTTGAAAAATATATATATATCAAAATCTTCCCATGAGAATTAATTTAAATTAATACATTTAATTTATTTTACATATTTCATATTAAAAAAAAAAATTTTTATTCATATTTTTAAACTAAATATGTACGTATTAAATTTAATAAAAAAAAAATAAAAACAAAAATTTAATTTTTAATTTAAAAAAAAATGAAAATAACTTTTTTTTAGTTACTAATTCTACATTATTTAAATTAGGCAACTGCCTAAAGATTCAAAAAAATCTTTAAATGTACATTTATAAGATTTTTTTCAAATAACTAAAAAAAAAATTAATTTAATTTAGTAGAATTGGTAATTAAAACATTAAATTGAAAATAAGATTTTTTTCAAATAACTAGAAAATGTTTGAATTTAATATAATAGAAAAATTAATTTTCTAATCATATTCTCGGTAAAAGCTTCCAACAATTTTTATTCGGTTTAATATTTATTATCTGAATTTTCAATTCAAGTTATGTCTAGGAATGATGACTCTTGGATCATCCACAACATTCTACACTATACATACTAATTAAATACATACAACCAGAAGATGTGGTACTGGCTTCATAAAATAGTGAATAAAAATAATATTTAAAATGAATCAAAACCATAAAAGAGAAGTGGGTCGTTCCTTTATACAACACTTAACTTTTCTTTCTGTATGTATCCTTAAATATGTATTTTTTTAATACTGCCATCTTTAATTATTACAACATCTATAATTACGCATATCGGTTATTATTTGCTACACAGAAATACCCACTTCAAACTTTTCATCTCTGCATAGCGAATAGAAAACGACGATTTCATGATCAAAGATCGGTAGCAACTTATGCCGAATTTAATAGAGTTAAAAATGTCGTCAATCGGAATCATCTGTGTTCGGCGTGTTGATTTTTGATCAATCAATTGCGATAGCATACTCACACGCATTCCAAAGCGTGAAAAATTGACGCTGAATATTTATGAAGTTGAAAAACATACCTACGTTGGCACTCGGCGTGTACTACCGTCAGATATTCTATCCGATAAAAATCTGTTCATCGGTTAAAACCGGCGCTGTTTAATTACCTCGAAATGATTAAAATAATTATCCCGTGCCGCGAAATTCGTTCGCGTCGAAACGAATGCAAATTAAATTCTCCGAATATTCTTCTAATTTACAACTCACAAGTCTTCCGCGTGAGGCTGAGACGTTCGGCGGGCAGCTGCATCGTCAAAATTTGACCCAGAATGGGCAAATGCGGGTCGTAAAATGGTCGAGCCTGTGGCGTGTGATCGCCGAAGAATTTACCGGTTTATTAACATAATCGGCCAAGTTCTGGAATAGTGGATACATCCATAAGGGTATCCATTGAGCTATTTGGCCGCCGGAATGAATGTTTAATTGTAATTTTTATTCGGTAATTTAATATTATTTCGGCGTTTATCCAGAAAGCGCCATATAGTTTCGAATTAGGTACCGGGGCGTCACGCGAAAACGTGAAAACGAGTATTTTTATGGTTTCTGTACTCGACCAACGAGCATAAGATGGAAAATTTTTTTACCTATCGAAAAAACCAAGCTTCGCGGTAGATGGTAATTATAAAGATAAAACCAGGTAAATACGAGAACGTTATGTACGGAGATTTTTAATCTGTGACGAATTACTGGCTGAAACAGTGTACTCGTGGTGCTTGGAATGGTGTTGTCGTGCTGCTCCAATCGTAATGTACCATCTTTATCGTTCAAGCCAATCAGCGAGCCGTTAATTTAATGGCTTTCCGCGAGTCAAGCAACGGGTTGGCGTAGAACTGGTGTAGGGTGATCCGAAGGTTTCCGCTGTTTTTATTCCGTGTGGAGAATATTTCGTAACTAGAACTTCGTACGGTCATCTTTGGCCAAAATCTAGCTCGAGAATTCAAATAGTTGATTATTATTTAACATTTCGCTCAATATCGAAATATTCTATTATATCGGAATCTCAATCTAATAGAGGCGGAAGTGTTACCAGATTTGGCGATTTAAGAAGTTCAATTTGCGTGAAAAAAATCTTCTTTGGTGTCCAACTACAAATTGAACGAATTCAGATTTTTCCTTTTTTCTCATATAATCTAGGCAACAATATATATCGAATTAAACATTTTATTTTAGAAATAATTTTCATTCTCATAGTTGCCAGTTTGAGATTTTTCAATTTTTTCTAATTTCTTGAAAAATTGAACTATCAAGTTACTCAATATTGGTTTCTTAACTTGCAAAGGATAGCTATTACAGCCTTCCTGATAGGGAAGGAGGGGTCAGGATAGAACGGTTTCTTCAGATCTATTTGTAATCATCTGAAAATTTTCAACAATTTTGATAAAAATGTATTGAGGTTGCAACTTTTGGAACTAAAAATACTGATAAGAGTGATAAAAATTGAAATAGAGGTCTTAATTGAATATGGCGAAATTTTTGAATTTTTTCTTAAATTAAAAGAGGTAATGACTTGAAAAAAAAAATTTCGTGTAGAGAATACGAACAACAAATTTCTACGTAGAATAATTCAATAAAATATTAAATTTCGAAATTAGTGATTCTGTGATACTGAATTATCATAAATATGAAATTATAATATTGTTGAACGCTAAAACTTAAAACAATTTTTCACACGCCTCTTCTCAATTATTTTCCACTAATATTGCTAAAAAATTGAAGAAAAAAAAAACAAGAATTGAAATTTCTTCTTTTAAACATAATGAGACTTAACTAGACCCCTATTTCAATTCTTATAACCAAAAACGACAGCAGCGCTCCACAGGGTGATGCAATCTCAATTTTTTTTCTCATGCATACGGCAGGTGGTAAAGTCACTCAAAATTTGGTGAAAGACTCTTCACGGAAATTCAAAAAATATTTTTTTTTTGTTTTTTCGATTCACTTAAAAATGGCGGTTCACTCAAATTTTGAAGGGGACTGGAGGGGAGGCAAAAGACTCGAAATGTTCATTTTTAATCTCTATTGAAAGAGTAAACCAAGGACACCAATATATCCATATTTCAGCTTCCAGTGTGCATTTGGAGTGGAATTAAGCCAAAAAATGGTTTTTGAGGAAGCCTTGAGTCATGAAATTTCTCGACTCATCCATTTCTCCTACTCAAATTAATCTAGAAAGGTCTAATTTTATGTGTGGTCTAACGTAGGACTCAAAATGTGACCCCTTGAATTTGGGTCAAAATGGATCCAAAATGGCGGATGGCCAAAATTTGAGAATAACTTGTTACAGTCTCATAGACTGTTAAAATTCGAAAAATATGGCCTCATATGACTAATGGTGCAAGAAATTTTACATATTCGTAATTCAACTTTTTAAATGGTTTTGGAAGAGATAGGAGGGGGAAGGGGGTTCAGCCTTGGTAGTGTATGTGACCTTTGGATAAAAAGGAATTAGCAACCTTACTTGGAAAGGTGAGCGAATCCTAATTAAAAACTCAGCTCTAGTAATGCAGCATGGCTGCTTACGTTTTTTAAATATGTTTTTATAGAATAAAGATAATAATTTCATTAATAAAAAAAAAAAAAATTGTCATTTTTGCGCGATATTTGAAAAATTTGGCAATACGATATTCATTTATTTACCTGTCTGGCTCACTCTGGTGTGAGCGCTGACTCTGGTTTCATCGTAACAAAAGCGAAAGTGCTGAAAATACCGACATATCGAATGAACTGGATTAAATAAGAAATGGGAAAAAATATCACCGCAGATTTACATGTATAACTCCTCCAGCAGTCATTAAGATTATCGTCTGGAACAGGTTGCTAACTAGTTTATCGGTTGTAACGTTTTGTGAACAGTTTAACGCAATTATTTAATTCATTTTTACGATCCAAGCTTCCAGCACGTTTTAAACGTCGACGACTAATTTTCATTGTGCTGTTTTCGTTCGTTTTTATTTTTCGTTAATTAATACACACCGGTAGGAATGCATTTGCGCCACCATTTAACAGTTTACGATCATTACACATTTTACGATGGTTGTTATTCTTAATCAGTTTTCGTACAAATTGAACTCGATGTCTGGTAAACACGTGAACACCTCGCCCATTCTGAAGCTTTGAATTGACCGACTGTATCCGCGTAAAGGGTGGAATTTTGGAAAACCCTAGTACCGTGGAAATAGCATGTGAAAATAGTTTAGAAATGGAGCTCGGGAGGAGGGACGCGAGATGCCGGTTTTTGACTATTATATAACCCTTGAGAGGAGGCTATTTTCTACCGGTCGGAAAATGGATCCGTATGGGTCCCGGTAGAGCTTTTCCGTTGCCGCGTTATTGGTTGATACGGAAATTGCAAGTTGTTGCATGCATCTGGGAAATCTACGCGTCGCTATTTCTCCAATCTAACCGTTTGCTGGTTGGTTGAGCGGCGCTAGTCTCGGCGAAAAATAAAGCTACAAAAGAGGTAATCTCTCACACCGGCGTATACGGTGTATTTCGCGTTATTATATATTTTACCCGTTCGCCCCTCGTTGGTCGGGTTTAAAACGTAAACGAATTCAGAGCTGTATGATTTACGGCTTCAATTTCCAGACTTTTCTACGATTCGGTAAATCGCGAAATATTTTTCTTATATGGCGGCTTTTTTAAAACGAGACGCCGTATGAGCCGGAATTCATCATAATTTAATTGAACAACGGGGAAATCACGACTACACGTATGCACGTCGAAAGCCATTTCATCGTATCGTAAAAAATCACCGTTTTGATTGTTTTAACGTGCTATACTGTATAGAAATTTTATATGCGATACGAGAACATATATGTGTACGCGAATACTTCGCCGGTTATATTTTCTTTTCTTTATTCCATCTTATGGGGAAATATAATATGTATCTGTGCAACGATGGAGCGTTGATCGAGTAAGGTCGTTATAACGTATTACCTCCTTTAAACGTGTACCATTTATTAATTCCGAGTATGTCTGCGCATACTAATCCGTCTAGCGCCATTTTTCATAATCTATGTGATACAGACGCGCCCTAACTCAAATATTTGTTTTATTTCGAGTTTCGTAATGCTTCATCACGGCGACCGCGGGCAGAAGCGACGCCGAGTTCTTATCGTAGTTTGTGTTCGGTTCGAAATTTATGTGCTGATGTGGAGACTAATTCGTGAAAGGAGATTATAAATTTTTATCAAAGAAAAGCACGTCGATAGGATGAGAAAAATTATCTAATTTTAAACCAGCGACTTTGGTTCGAAAATTAGGCGAATTTATTTCCTCCTTATTGTTTACTAATGTGAAAACAAAATTCAAGTTTGTTCGTCGAAAATTCGAAGAACGTTCTAGATGTGTACAATGGCCCAGACATAAATGAAGGAGAAAATATGAAAAAAATATTTTCAATTATAAAGAGGAAAACTTGACAATTTTTTATGGGAAGAATTAATTCCCAACATTATTCCACAGAATCTTTGGTTCCTTTACCTCCTTCAGCGATGAATGTAGGAAAAATTTATTCGTAAAATTGTAACCTTTGACATCTTCTGCAATGATTTCTCTCTCCTCCTCTCTTCACCTCTTCATCAATTCTTATAAATAATATGACGTTTATTAGAATATGCGTGATATTTTTAATCTTCTGTTTATTAGCCGAGTTTTTAATGAAAAAGTAAACTATTACAGCCTACCTGGTTTGAAAGCAATCGGGGCAGGGAACCTCAAATGTTAATTTTTTGTTATTATTATTTTTCTGTTATTCAACAACGATGACTTGAACAAAGCTGCACAAACACATAATCAGAACCAGTGTTAAAAAGAATTCAATTATACAATTTCTTAAAACCTCAAAATTATGGACTAAAATCTAAAATTCACCCTTACTGTCCTGTAATTAACAGATACGCTGGCGTGATAATCTTGGCAATTACATACGCTAGTATAAATAAATTAAAAAAAAAAAAAAGTATTAAGAATTCAGATGGAATGTTTCATTTTTATGAAATAATTTTTTCCAAATTAAAAGGGAATCAAAGTGTCTAAAAGGCAGTAAAAGTTGTAAAGTTGAGACAAAGATAACCTTGAAAAAAATCAAATTGCCTTTCAAGTAATAAAAAATTAGGTGTTGAAAGTAATAACTATGCTCACAAGTTTTTTGACGTGTTCGGAAATACGGGTAACTGGCAATATTGATGTTCCATACTAATGAGAGGAAAAAACAGTAATTGTTTCAAAGTGATTATATAGTAATGGAAGAATGGTTAAAAATTGGTGATTTTCTTTCCACAAAATTTGTTAAATACCAAGTAAATATTTACTTCAGTAAAAATTCGTGAGAGAAATTAAAAAAAAAAAATCACGTTGAAATTTTTTTTCAATTCTACTCACACGTTTTAGTTTTTAAATGTTTATTTTTATTTATAAAATTATGTTCCTTTTTTTTAATTGGACAGGAAAAATTTTGAATTTGAATATTTCGTCTTTTTATTTTCAAACCAATAGTAGTTACAGACGCCACTTAAATTAACCATTTAATAAAAAAAAAAAAGGTTTATCATTTTTTTTTTTCTAATATTATTTATTTTTTTGGAATTTTTAATTTTTGTGTAATTATATCTATTTTGTCTGAATCTTGAAAAATCACTCTGATGAGATTTTTATTTGGGATTTGCTTATTTGAATATGAACTTGAAATGAGGAAAATTAAATTGAGAAGTAGACTTCACGCGCATAATGTGGGTGAACCATAACCTTTCCCCCTCTTCCCCTTCATCTTCCCTTTAGTTCTAATTTATTTATTCTTTTCCAGATTTATTCGAAATATTTATAAAAAATTCAAAATATATATAATTATGTTTTGGAAGTACTTACACTTTAGAATTATTACCAAATAAACAACAATCTATTAAATTAAAGGCACTACTCAAAAAAAAAAAATTAGAATTAAAAAAAAAAGAAATTTTTATTCATTGCATAAATGAGCATTGCGAACTAAATGTCGTGTTATTTTTAACACGAAACTTTTTTATTAGGACCGACGAGAGCTAAAAATGATTTTCCTGTCTCCTTTTTCAATTTTTTGTTAAAACAATGAAAATTTTGAATAAAAAACATCCAATTAAAATCTGAATTTTTTAAAATCTAAAATTTAGGCACTTGGGACTTGAAGGAATTTATACCCTTTGCCCCTTCCATTATATATGTGTATTAGGATTGTCCAAAACTTTTTTAAAAGTTATAGAAGACTTGAAAACACCATTTTTGAAAAATTATTGGGTGGATGTCTAAAAAAATTTTCATTTGCCTCTGTCTAAAAAATAAATCAAGATTTAGACGTTCTATGGAATTTTTGAAAATTTCAATATTTTTTCTAAATTCAGTGGTGGGCTAAAGCAAGGAAGCGTAGTCTGAAAATTGAAAAAATTGTAGAGTTGTACAACTTCTGATAATTTTATCAATTTCCAACAAATTTTTAATATTATATATTAATTTTAGCTGTCAAACTTTTAGAAATTGGAAAAGTCGATAAAATGGATGACAATTTTTTTTTTATAAGAACTGTCCCTGGGAACATTCGCCCATAATTTTTATTTTTTTATTTGAAGAAACTAATTTATTAAGATTTTATTAATTTTTTTTCATGTCGCTAAAATTTAATTTAAGAAACTTCATGAAGAATAAAAGTGGTAGAATTTTCAAGTTTCAACAAACTTTAACGCCCCTTATTCAATCACTTTTCAAAGTTGAAGAACTTTCAGTGGGGGGGGGGAATTGGTACTTCTCTACAATTTTTTCTCGAATGATATTTTTATGTCATTTGGTAACTCTTATGACGTCGAGAGGTTATGAATTAAAAAAAAAGTGATTCTTGACACCCTAATCCTCTGCGCATTAAAGCCTGAAGAAATTGTACTTAAATGATTTGAAAAATTTTTCGAATTTCGATTTCAGTATTTAAACATCTTTTCGTAATTCGATAAAATTACAACCCCACGTAGCACCTACCTTTCCAGGTTCGTAATCAACTCGTGTTTCGATAAAATCGAAAAACCTTCTGAAATCCGAGATTGCCATCCCTTGGAAAATCTTCGCTACCCTTTCAGTATCTTTCAAATTATAAACGTATAAAAAGCCGAGAAAAAGGAAAAACTACGAATAATAAAATTTTCCTTACAACACTCGAAACAATCGCATTTCGTAAGGGTTGGCGAATACGTTTTGCTGAAAAACACGCTCCAAACGATGGTATAAGAAAAAAGAAGGGTAATACCAGTTACACAGTCGGTTTGATTATTGTTTTACCAAACTCGATGGATTTTACTGCCGGCTAGATGGGAGTTTTATGTTTTACAATATCTTCGGAAAAACGGGCGAGACGCTAGAAAAGACAATCACGATATCCGGGATTGCGTGGGAAGTATAGAAACCCTTGTCGGATTGTTTTTTTACTCCTCATAGGCGATGTTTTTTTTTTTTTTCGTCGAGTCGTTGAAATTTAAATGTAAACATCGGAGTACTTTTCGAATGCGTACTTTTAAAACAATACGCTTTTATCGTTCACCAGTTGTAAAAAAAGGGATGGTTGGCACTTCGTATACCTCACGTTTGTGGTATTTTGGGTGACAAAAATTTACGATTTTTGGCACCCGTAGAAATATCCCTAAGTGTATGGAACGACTGTGGGTTATAATCTGCGATGGAAATTTTATTGGCAAATCTTATCAACTATAGGTAATCCTGGTGATACGTGGAAGCGAGCGAAATTCGAGGTAAAGCGTTAAATAAGATTTTATTGATTTTCTAGAAAATGGTAAATGTTGCGAATACTCGAATACGAGGGGGTTTCCTCTACGGTGTGCAATCCGGCGAACGAAAATAGTCTGCGAATCGACTAAGAATCGTGAAAATAGCGCATTTACTAGGAAAACGCGTCGCCTTGTTTAGCCGATTTCATTTTGCGCCGGTTCTAAATCTCAGCGGGCTGTGCTGTGTCACATCGATGTTCAGCCAAGCAAGATATCGGACTGTGATGCGTGCCACCGTATATCGTGTCTCGTATTCCCGAGGGACTTAATCTGCTCATGCTTCTAGGCCATCTCGTATGATTTTTCTTCCATCTACGTTATTCGCCCTCCGCTCTCGTTACCGAATACTTTTTGTCGGTGGCGAAAATCACCCGGTAATGTGGCTTTAATTATAAGTCTAAAGATTCGACGATGGAACCGCGTATAGTACTCGAGTTAGGAATCGTTGAATGGGAAATTTCAATCTGAAAATACCTTTAGTTGGTTATACGAATGTTAGTGGCCGTCTCAGCGATCCTAAGGGACTCGTACGTTTCCACCGTTTCTAGTCTATCGGCGAGCAACGAAAGGAGAGCAACACTATCGGTAGTTATCCTTTGCATATTGCATGACGCCTTCTCTTGGGAATCGTTTCTCGGGTTTCCATTCTTATCGGTGTATAGGAAAATTCGCGGACCGCCTGGTTAGCCTGGTGTTATAAAGCGTGCCAACGTTGTTATCTCGGGTACGGTGCGTTTTCCACTATTTTCCGCGGCCACGATAATGTCTTGGTTTTTTGGCGCAAAAAAAATACCGAAGGCGGGGAGTGCTTGGTGTGAAATAAATCTCGTCTCGTTAAAACTCTCTGTATGGATTTTTCTATCGCTAACCATTCTCCAGTCCGCCAATACCTACGAGGCTTAATTACGAATAGGCGTACGGTATCGTACTCCGTTATAATACGTTTCAATTATCGAATAATTGTACGCTTTTTACCATACAACGTGGCTCTCTGTGATACATAAAATGGGCCGCCTAAACAGCGAGATTAGTTAACAATTGAGACATCACGATATCAGTTCTTAAGTCACACGTCATTGTTTAGTGACATGTCACGATTTCGAAGCTTGACGTATAGCGGAGCATGCGAGTCGCTTCATTATAACTCAGCCCCCTTCAAGTAATGGGTAATATCGTTCATCTCGGTGAATCGGTACTTACGTATTTGAATACGAGAGGTGAAATTTTTTTTCAACTTCGTTCGCGAATCGTGCTCCGAATATATTACAAATAGAAGGCGAATACGATATGCTGTCAGAAATAGGCGTTACCGAACCTCCCTCACCCGTAGGCATGGCTTTTAATATTCTCTTATGTATACAACATATATACGTACAATTATCATCGCAGAAACTGCCAGCATACGTTCGCAATTTTGCTTAGTCAGTGCACGCCCATTAATGTCAATTTACCTTTTTTTTCGTACCTCGCCTCTTCGTCGCTCATCCGGGATTATCTTTTCGCCGGATCGATGTGTGTTCCCCTCGTGTAAATGGATGGTGGAGGTTGATTTCATGTCAATCGAATTTTAACGAGGAAATTTTTGTCTTATAGGGTTTTCGTATGGGTGATTAAAACTGGGGTTTGGACTGTGGAAATGATTTCGATATTTGTCTCATAATTGTAATTATAGTAATTGTCGATGTCGGTACGAGTGTCGAAAAACTTCTGTTTCCATCGG
The DNA here is from genome assembly GCA_009761765.1 of Phenacoccus solenopsis. Classification (NCBI taxonomy): domain Eukaryota; kingdom Metazoa; phylum Arthropoda; class Insecta; order Hemiptera; family Pseudococcidae; genus Phenacoccus; species Phenacoccus solenopsis. The sequence goes on along the minus strand of CM019755.1, from coordinate 24,803,620 downwards.
TGTTTTGGAAATAGGACTATAGCTAGAAGGGGCTAGGAGGATGACCTCTTTAAAAAAATTCAAGCCTTCTTAGTAAAATTTTATTTTTAATACGAATGTGCCAATCAATATAAAAAATAATTTGAAGCTCCCTTTAGGAATTCGTTAGCCACATCCAAAATATCGGTTCATAAAAAAAGTTGGAGTTTTAAATCTTGAGCTTCTCCTCTCCTCCCCCCCCTCCCCACCCGCTACATTACGCATTTACGCCGATACCTGAGTAAGCGAAATCACAAAGTCAAAAAAATTTATTAATGCTAAAAATCACAAAGACTAGGGAACAAATACAAAAAAATTTTGAAAAATGAAGTGGCCCATTGTCATGGACAGTAACAAAAAAATAATAATAATACATATAAAGTAAAATAATAATAATAATAATAATAATAATAAAGGCATATTCATTATTTATTCATAATATTAATATTTACAGATTAATTTTTCCATGTTTTTGAAATTTATCAATGTCAATGCAAGAATAATAATGAATTTTTTTCAAGACTTTCAAATATAAGGTTGGGGAGAAGAAGGCAGGCGTAGGCGTGGCTAATTGTCTCCCAGCAAAGGTTCCTTTGAAGTCCAGTAATTTTTTTACATTTTTTTTTTCAAATTTTTATTTCAATAAATAAATGAAAAATTAAAAAAAAAATAATAAAAAGAGCACCAAAATTGTTTTTGTCTAATGACGGCAACAAACACAAAAAAATTTTTAAATGTAAGAGGGGCTCCTGGTTATGGACAGTAACAAAAAAAAAAATAAAATAAAATAGAAATAAAAAAAAAAGGCATATTCAGTATTCATTCATATTATTAATATTTACGAATTAATTTTTCTATGTGTTTGAAATATAATGAATTTTTTTCAAAACCTTCGATATCAGGTTGGGGAGAAGGAGGCAGGCATGGCTAATTGCCTCCCAGCGAAGGTTCCTTTGAAGTCCAGTAATTTTTTCCACATTTTTTTTCTTTCAAATTTTTATTTCAATGAATAAATGAATAAAAATTTAAAAAAATAATAATAATAAAAAGGAGCACCAAAATTGTTTTTGTCTAATGGCCAATTTTGCTTCTTCTTGGCCCTGAATGAATACCAAGATATGGAATAACTTTGAAAATGTATTTCAATACTTGAGCAAACTAGAAACTTTTGGAAGTCTGATTCAACATTTGAGGAGCTTGATTTCCTTCACCCCCTCCCCCCACTTCTTCTTGCCTTTGCTTATCGCAATAACCTGGATACCATAAATTTTCTAATTACGTTCCCGAAACAAACAAACCTAAGTCAAAATATTTAACTTAGTTACTTATCCATCCTAATAAAGTACAAAAAAAAATTACAAAGTTAAAAACCAGAAAAAAGTACAGAAAGAAAGTGAAAAATTTGAAAAAAAAAGAATGTGCAGAACACTCAAAAAAAAAGATAAAACCAACAGAATACTCAATAAAATCTGTTTAAAAAAATTCAAATTGAAAAAAAGACGTAAGAATGTAAGTATAAAAACAAAAAACAAAAAAAAATCAAAAAAATTATAAATAAAATATTCCTGTTGACAATTAATGCAATTCATAATTATGAGAATATTTCCTTGCCTCTAGCCCCAGATTTGTACATGGCACATAAAAAAAAAAAAAAAAGTAAAACAAAACATTTAAAAAACAGAATTTAAAAAAGAGTGAGGTATCAAAGAAGACAAAAAATTAAAAATTAATTTAACAAAAAAAAAAAAAAAAAAAAACAGATATCATTCTCTATAACAAATTATGCATTTGCATGTTCATCGGGTACTTTTATGTTTAATGATTTCATCATTAAGGTATTGAAATATTATCTGGCTGCATTTTGATTGGCTTATATTCCACCGATAATAAAACTAACACATTTTCGCGACCATTTGATGATGCAAAATCTGAAAATTTTATTCATGCGAAGAAATAATATCCGAATATGATGACTCTACCACCCCTGTTGACCCCTCTGATGGAATTCTCGTATACCCGTGACGACAAATAGTACTGCCCTGGTAAGCCTTAATGTTCGTAAAGAGCACCATCTGGCGCCACCAAGCGACGATTCGAGGTTAAAAAGGGAAATAGCTGGGAGCTACATCTAAATGACATTTAAGGGTGGAATTCTTCAAATCAAAAGATTATCGGATTACATGGGCCACGAATGCGGCAAAGTAGGCATTAGAAGCGGAATAAGAAGGTGCGAAAGGTTGTTTTTACGCATTATCTAAAATTGCCATCTTGCGAATAAGAAGGAAGATGAGAAAAATCTCGTTTATTCTAATACGCTATTGTTTGTGCATTTACAGCATCCGTATCCGTCAGAAGATCAAAAGAAACAGTTAGCGCAAGAAACCGGACTAACGATACTTCAAGTCAATAATTGGTAAGTCTTTGGCGTATTTTTTAATTATTTAATTGTATCGAAAGCGCGGCAATTAAATCCGCGAACGTACGAATTAAACAATAAATCACTACTATCTGGTTGGCAAATTACCATTCGTTTGACGTTTACAACCGATCATCGACCTGTCGACGGTATCTGATTAAATGGTTCCCTGGTTGCGCTTTCTTACGCGATCAGACGAAATCTGCGACCTAGCCACCATATGGGGGTACCCGCGGTGATGGAGAAAAATAATCTTTAATTGAAAATAGTATTCGTCACTGGTACCGTTACCTCTGCTAGACTTAGTATACGCGGAAATGCATTTATTATGCGGGTGTACGAGGTTTATTCAATTTAGATCCGCAGACGACTGAATTGCCTGTTTTAATGCGAATTAGGTATTAAATGTTTTTAGGTTAGTGCTATAATTTTAATGGTACTGGCTTTCATCACCTGTCTTGTCTACCTACTAATGGTTGCCGCATTTGCCTTCTATTGTGGCCTTGTTTATAATTCCATCTATAAAATTATTTCAGTTCCGAATTTCTTTCACTTATCAGACCCTCAGGGAGTTACATACAATTTTAAAACCCAACAGTACAATATCTACTTCCTCTACAACTGAACTTATTTTTTATTTAACTCCGCATATGGCACTTTTCACAGACCACGTAGGTACTAACATGCCGAGTAATATTATTTAATAATAGTTTTAACTTAACGCCTTTTATAATGAGGTTATAACGTTTTAATTATCATATTATTTTGTACGATGTGGATGTATAATTTACGCTGCGTCATCGCACCCGCCGATACCATAATCATTCGTATTGTATTCTGAAGAGGAACAGCGAAAAGAAAAAACCGCCGAATAAAAAATAAGAATGTAGTTTTTTCCCGATGGTCCGCAATGATGAAACGAACGCGCCACGTCAGAAGAGGAATTTGAACCAGTTATCTGAGGTGTTGTCAGTTTAAAAAACTCGACGTTTAGTTTTTTTATACGTCGAAGACTTTCTATGACGGTGAAATTAATCGACGTGTTGGAGTGAGTTTCGGTGACGGTTAGGGGTGCGGAAAATTGTATTGTTGGCGTAGCGAAATGTTTGTTCGGTGGTGACGATAAATCTACTATCGTTGGGCCTGTATTCTTTATCGCGAATATTTCTGTTACCCCTAATACGCGAGTGGGTGGTAAAGTAGTATTTTTGTATGGTCTTCAATGTGCAGTTGTGATAGTGCTTCATAAGACAAAAATAAATAAAATTAAATATAAATATACCTAGATTTTTTCAACATAAGAAACATAAATGAAGATTTTTTATAAAAAACAAAACTGAAAAAAAAATCAAGTAAAAAGCAAAGTTGATTAATTTTTTTTTTTGATTAAAAAAAATAAACATTAAAAAAAATGTTTAAATTTGTTTTTATTAAAATAAAAATGAAAAAAAATTAATTTTAGATGCAAAAAATTTAAAACAAAAAAATTAAATATGAATGATAATGAGACTCAATTATGATGATTTATTAGATAATGATAACATCTTAATAAAATACTTGAAAATGTACGATAAAATTTTGATACTTAATTCTTATTCTTACCAAGTTGCTAATAAGCAATATATTGATGAAACAAAACACACAAGAAGGAAAATAAATTGAAAAAAAATTCTTGATACTTCCTCTTCGGCTATCTTTTAATACGACCATCGAACTCACACTGATGCAAAATCAAAAGCTGAGATGTCTTTGAATCTTCTAATAGAGCGTGATCAGAACTAGCCTGAAACTTCATTCAGTTGAATTATTCTTCATTATTCCTATCCTAAAGAATTCTCCATTTTTTCTGCGGAGCTTTTCACTATCAAATATCGCTCAAAAACATTATAAATTCCATATATCACGCTCTCCAACTTACTACTCTCACTCAAAGATATTATGAAGCACCGCATCCCCAGTTGCCCATTTTGATTGAAGTAACTGTTGTGATTCTCTTCTTCTTCATGTAGCATCCTAAAAGCCTATCCTATCCACGAGGTATTCCAAGGAACTATCTGACAGGCACTGTTACCAAAGGGCATTAAACTCCTTTTCCTGTTTCTAACATTCCCTCTCATTCCTCAAATCTGAAATACCATTTCTAGAAATCTATTTGAATAGCCTAGAAATTCCAGTGATACAGTACGCTTCTCACCAATACAACTCTTACTTTATCTCTCTTCTCTTCACTTGACTGTAGAGAAGAGATCATTCTCATCAGACTCCATGTTGATTGCTCCTTCCTGATTCGCAGTCGCTTAGTTTTGAGGCAATCCTCAACAGCTTGTGACTTATGCTAAACTCGTTTATCTTTCCACTTCATCTTTACATCTTGGCAAGCTTTCCATCTTGACCATAGTCAATTCCTTCTCACATAGGAATTCTTTAAAAGAATATTAAATTCATCTTCAAAGCTTGTACGTGCCTGTGGACTTACGTGGCAGCACAGTAGTAAGATGGGCGGAGGAATTAGGAGATTAATTCCCCCTTTTGTTTTTTTTTTTTAAAATTTGTAATAATAATAATAATAATAATAAGTCGTTAAAAATACAGAAGAAATTTTTGATGAAATATCCAAAAAGAAGAGAAACATCAATTTCGTTTTATTTAATAGAATTCACGAATTTCGAATTTCTGATAAAAGTATTATTTTTTAAAATTTGTAATTTGTGGCAGCAGTGTGTGGAAGAAGGCATAGGTGCCTAAATCCATATGGGAATGGCAACTTGAGATCTGGGGAAAAAACAGGAATTGAAGACCAACTAAATTAAACACCAGAGCCCCCTTCCCCCTCTGCTATGACAACCTAGTACCTACGTTACTGCAGCATCGTGCACCTAAAAGTAAATCAACATTTCTCGATAAAAAATACAGTTAAAAATCTTTTTCAATGAAAAGCAAAATTTAAAAAAATGTTTTTGTTTAAAAAATAATTTTTGCTTAAAAAATTTTTGTTTAAAAAAAATATTGTTTTGAAAAATGATTTTTATTTTAAAAAATTTTTGTTTGAAAAAAAAAGAATTTTTTATGATTTTCAATTAAAAAATAACAATATTAGTCTTATTGATTATAAATAAAATAAAAAAAAAAATGAAAAAATGATAAATGTGTGAATATGATGTGCTCCATAGAAATAAAATGATAATTGTATAACATTAAAGAAAAAAAAAAATAAACATTCATGTTTTTTTTTTTGTTGGAAAAAATTGAGATTTGAATTCAGACTATATAGCTGAATTTCCAATTAAAAAAATAAGCTATTACAGCACCCAAGGTTTCAAATGTTTACCTACCAGACAATTCGTTTTTTTTGTTTGTTTGCCTTTTTTATTAATTATAAATATAGAATGAATAAAAGATGAATGGAGAAATTGAAGATTGATGTAATTTTCCCTGTAAAAACCTTTGTCCTGCTAAGGAAATATTTCGAAAGAAGAAGAAAAAAAAAAGAAATTTGCGAATTCTCAGATTTTATCTCGATTCACCTGTTTTACCAACCACTACACATTCGTATAAAGGAAAGTTGCGGTAGCCTGCAATTTATTCGGCGAATTGTGGGTTTTTCGACGACCCCATCCAGAAGCGGGTTTTCTATGGCAAATCTCATCTCGACGTTTGTATAGTTCCTTTTGATATGTTTGCTTTGAATGGTACAAATAACAGCGTGATTCATCTTTCATATACGCGGCTCGGCATGTCCGTATAGTGGCACTTACCCGTTATTGTTTCCTTTTTATGGTAATGCGAGACCGGTAAGCCGTGAAAAGGATCCTTAAATCCGGGTATTTTTCGCCTTCGCCTCCACAACCGTCTCCAATCTCCCTTCACTATATAGGTCACCGCAATACTTGGCAATTGGTGGCGGCGTAAAAATTCTTAATTTTTATTCCTCGCGTACGCGACGCTATAGATAAACGATGACGGTATGAAAAAAACAACAATTGAATTCGGACGTTACCGGCATTCCGTTTGGCGGATCTTAAATTGTTGGAATATTTGGCTCGGTGGAAACGTCGCAGTCGTCGTTCCATTTCACGGAAATTTTAATTGCATTCCGACGATGATATGAAAAGAGCTCCGCTGAACCCTGTCGCGCCATCCCTTCGCTACGGTGTTTTTAGCATCGGCGAAAACTTTCCATCTAGCTGGAAAAGTTAACGTAGCCCCGGCACGTTGCGGCCCTCGTTGTAATTTTAATACCCCCGGTAGCGTACGCTGCAAAGAACGACGCGCAGCACATAAAAAGGTGTAGAATGGCGAACGCGCCGACAGAGGAGTGGAAGGTAATTAGAACGAACCCGAACAGTAATTACAACCATTCATCAAGAGGGGCGCCATTTTGTTTTTGTTTTACAACTAGCGCGCGTATACAAGTTTCTATATCGACGGGCGAAACAATGCCGAGGGGTGATTAAAAGCCAGCCCGCGCAGGCTCCCGAATTTTATACTCGTATAGCTTTTTTATCGTATCGTCTTCTCCTCGCTTTCCGTTGGTTTCCTTACTCGCGGATTTTAGCCGGCTACGATTTCATTTCCGCTACTTTAGCGTATTTTTATCGCGCTGTGAGCGTTCTCAGCGTAAGAATGGAATTGCAGCTTTTATATCGCGAGCCAATTTGCAGCATTTTTTCGTTCAACTCGAGCTCACCGTTCGTGGAGTGCTGAAAAATTAATTTTTTCTTTCGGCTCGATGTCGTCTTCTAATGTTATTTATCGAAGTAATAAGCTGCGAATTTTCATGATACAGGAGCGAAGCAAGATCTTTATGAAATATTGGAAGGAGGGAGAGAACTGAACCCAATTTTTGACTTTATTCCCTAACAAAAGTTGCAATGTTGATGATACTCGTTTTTTAATGAAACAAAGCAACGAATTTGGTAATAAATTTAAATTAAAGAATGTTCATATTTATTTCCATCATAGGCCAGATAAATTAGTAAATTTTAGAAATAATTCTTAGTAAAATAATTTTCCATTAACTTATTCTCTGTACCGTTCTTACCAACATTGTGGAATTTCTTGAATATGAAGATGTAATATTCCCCTGTAAAGAGGCGAAACCTCTTAAAAAATTGTTTTTCAGGTTTATCTTTGTAATAGTGAGTTTTACGAAAAAAATTTTTCTGTAATTAATTATTGATCATAAAATTCCCTACCAAAAGATTTTAAACTTATTTTTGAGGAATGCATATTTCGCTCAGAAATTTACTCAGGAGTTGAGAAACCTTCAAAAAGAGCTTTCTGAAACTGTTTCCCTACGACATTTTTATTGAATTCGTTTGGTAGGTTAGGTTAGGTTTAAGTATCACCCTTTCATTTTTAAACAATTTTGGAATTTTTTCATTTTTTTTTAATTTTTAAATTTTTTTCGTGTCAATTTTTTTTGCTTTCAAGGAATTTTTTATTGTTTAGCTAAATTAAAAAACAAAAATTTGGATGTTAATATGGTTTTAATTATTGATTATTTTTCACTGTTTTTCTTTCTTTTTTCTTTTTCTTTTTTCTTCATTTTTTTTTTAATTTTTAGACAACTTTACGTTTTAGGCTTTTCGTTTTTTTTTTGTTTTTTGTTTTGTTTTTTTTTTTTTTTAATTAAAAATTGAGGATTTCTTAACCATTTTTGAAATTTTTTGGACTTATGATAACTTGACTTCTTTCCCCCACCCTCTGTGAATGGTATATATTACTCTGTTTCTATTTTCAGATAACAAATAATTAATATATTAATGTGCCACATATATTCACTTTTTTTGGTTTGAAATTTTCAATGATACCAAAATTTAGTATGCATCAATTTTTTTGGAAATTTTGACACGTCTTATCATATGTGTAAGAATATCGATTTGAACAAAAAAATTAAAATATATATAAAAATAAAAATGAAAAAAAATGAAGAAGAAAAAAACAAAAAATTAAAAAATCATTTTGTCAATTTAATGCAAAATTTTTTAATTATGGATAAAAAAAATAATTTACAAATTTTTTTAAATATCAAATAATAAATAAATATAGGTACATGAAAAAAATTATGAATTTCAGTTCTATTAAAAAAAAAAAAAAGAAAGAAAGATGAAGTAATTATTCATAATTTTTTTTTCATCGTACAATATCACAACAGATAATACAACTCTCGAAAAATTCTACAAAAATTCATAATAGAGTTATTCTACGATAATTTGTTTATATCGAAGCCTAGTAACGCCTCGCACCCAATAGAAATCCTCCAAACCGTCGGTAAGAGTGGATCGATTGTTCATCATCATCGTCGACAACGTGAAAACAGCTCCGATACAAAATAAATCCCAAAAAATGCCTATCGAATCGATAACACTCTATGGGTAATTCATCGGGCGACCGTAATTATCGGAACGTGAAATTAACCGGGGCCGTCGCGATTTCGCAGCCGAGCACGAGAGCTTAAAGGGAAAAGGGCGGACGAGGGTCGAGGGGAAGATGAAAATTCACGGAAAATTAGCTAATAATTTAAATCCCCCACGGCTCGACGATGCGCGTATTCACATATAAATATAAACGAAAGAGCTTCGGCTAGGGGAGAGGAAAGAGGAAGGCGTAGCTGGGCGAAAACGAAATTATACTAAACATAATCGAAGGGTTAAACGGCGGTCATATATAATTCATAATATAATTGCGCGCGATGGCGATATAACACCGACGGTGGCGTATAGTCATCCCTGTTTGGGAAAAGGGCGCGGAAAAACAATTGTTGCTAATTACGAATATCATTCAGGGATAAAGTATCAGGTTATAGCTGTTGCTGGCTGCGACGGTTTAAGCTAATTGCCTAGCTGTACTTGCAACCCGTTACTTGGTCCAAAGCGTGCTCGTTTCATAGTGTTGCAGCTAGGATTCGCGAGAACGAGTGATTTATTATTAATCAAGCATCTCCGTCGAGAATAAGCGCTACATCAGATGCCTCTAGCTCGTTTATTATTCTCCACCCTCCGGCCTTTTGGATCACTTTAATTTCGCGCCGGTTAAATACTCCTCGTATCGCGTTAATTTTCCAATTACTCGGTACTATAGAGACGCAAACACGAGTTAAAAATTTATGAAAATACTCTCTCGCTGAGCCAAGAGGGACAAAAAAAACCGCGTAACGAAATGAAAGGTATACGGCGAACCGACATAAATACAAATTAGCCCCGAATAACGTGCGATAAGAAACGAAAATATAAAGTTGAAGACAATTTTAAGCTAATATACAGTAACGATAATAGCGAATAAAAGAAAACGCCGGGGCATTCGCTCTAGGTTGTGAACTCCCATGGGAACGTTGGAAGATGTTACCGCGCGTCGCAAGGTATACGATGCCGTCGCGTAGCGAGAGAGACGAAATCGTAAATGATGATGACACTTCATTTTTTACAGAAAATGATAAAACGGGGAATTTTTTCCTCTACGAGGGTAAAGCCGGGCGAACTGTGCGAAAAAAAAACACCCGACGAGAGAGTATAACTAACGAAGACGGAGACATTATAAAAATCAACAATAACGACGAACGGAGATGAAAAAGTGAAAAAAATATGAACACTTCGCGCGCACAGTCGATCGAATAAAGACGCAGATATCTTCCGGTTGTTGCAAGGTCATCATACACTTTTTTTGCTCTCCTTAACGATACCCGGGTATGATAGCTGACACCCTTTTTTTTTCCAATTTGTGTAAAATGAGATACGACTTGACTCCCTCTCGCGCTTATTTATAATATAGTGTGTACCCTCTTCTCCACCTTATGATAACGGCCAAGTCATCTTCTTACTTCGCTCAGTATACCAACAAAACCCTTCTTTGGTCGTTAACTTTTTCTTAACAATTTATTGTACACCTAGAATCGGTTTCACGAGAATTTTCATTGCGGCGTTTATTTTTATATGCAAATTTCTTCGGCTCCCCTCGAATGAAAATAAATTATTATGTATTTTTAGTCGAATTTTCACAGAATTCTGGTGCTATTGTGGAATTACGTTGGCAGTAGTTGGAAGAAAGAATTTATATTCTAATTTAAAGATCAAACATTACACTAGCAGAACTTCTAAACAATAACCCAATAACTCTTCGTCCCCTCATACAATATATCCGGCAGATAAATCTCTTCACCAGCATCTAATATCAATCTAAATCGTGCCTCTGGCCTAAGCGGCAGTACATGGCACTACAAAAAAAAAAATCAAACATTAGACCAAAATCTTATCTCATTTTTCACTGCTTCATTCCAATCAGTTTCTTCTTTTTTTTTTCCTTTTACTACTTTGGACACCTCACAATAACTAATTCCGATATGCACGAACAAAATTTTGGAAAAATTGATTTTGATTTTTCTTCGGAAAAATTCCATTTGTAAAATTTTCCATCTAACTCAAAATGGCGTATCTAATAATTTCATAATTTTCAGTTGTCACCTCATGTGGTCTAGAAAGATTTAAAATTTCAGTCTTATTAAAATTTAATGTATTTCATTTAAAGAGATTGTAAGAAATAACAAGAAACAAAATTTCTGAAATGCTCCTGGAAACCTTCTGCTCCGTATGCGGAACTGATTGATTAATATTATTTGCCTAAATAATTTGTAGGTCGTATTGATTCGAAATAGTAGACAGCTCAAAACTTCCAGGCCATTTTGTGAAGCCCATTATGTCCAATCTATTGTGCTGTTTGTAAATGATACCGAGCCGAAGGGATTAAAGAACAAATTGTCGCAGGCTGAAACACTTTTCATTTTTTGTGAAAATTTGAAAATTAAAAAAAATTTCCTAAAAAAAATGTTAAAGAATCAAAAAAGTTGATGATTACGGCAAAGAAAAGTCTAGAAATCAAAAAATGTTTGGAAATCTAAAAATAAAAAGTGTCTAAAAAAGAAAAATTACTTAAGAATGAGAAAAAAAACTTCAATAAATAAAAGTCTAAAAATTGGAGAAAACGTTACAAAATGAAAAAATTGTCTAGAATTCAAAAATCTTCAGAAGTGAAAGCATGTCTAACGATGAGAAACGGTTAGAACTAAAAAATCTAGAAAATAAAAAATTGTTTAAGAATAAGACTTGTTCTTCAACGAGTACAAGTCTAAACATTGAAGGAAACTCACAAAACGAAAAAATGTCTGGAATTGAAAAACCTTCCAAAAAAAAAATCATCTGAAAAGAAAGAATATCTAGGAAAGAAAAATTGTTTAAGAATGAGAAAAATAATTTTAAAGAGAAAGTCTAAAAATTAAAGATAATGTTCGAAAGTGAAAAAATATCTAGGAAGAAATGTCTAGAAAATAAAAAATTGTTTAAGAGTAAGACTCGTTCTTCAACGACTACAAGTTTAAACATTGAAGGAAATTCGCAAAATGAAAAAATGTCTAGAATTGAAAAACCTTCGAAAAAGAAAAAATGTCATGAACTAAACAAATAAACGCTGTCTGACAAGAAGAAAATACCTAGAAAAGGAAAATTGTGAGACAATGAGAAAAAATCGTCAACAAGTTAGGTCCAAACATTGAAGAAAACATTTCAAAATGAAAAAGATATTTAGAAGTGAAGAATCTTCAAAAGTGAAATAATTGAATTCAAAAAATTTTTTTAAATAGAAATTAAATTAAAAAAGTTATGTAAATTAGGTTGGATAGAAAAAAGGTCTAAAAATTAAAAAAAATGTTAAGAATTTTAAAGTCTAAAAAAAAAAAAAAAAAAAACACAGTGAAGGAAAATTCTTTAAGAATGAGAAAAAGGTTTCTAACGAGTAAAGTCTAAAAATTGAAGATGATGAAGGGCAAAAATTTTAAAATTTATCATCTAAAACTCGAGAAAAAGGGAATCAAAAATGAGAGAATGTTTATAAATCTTGTACTTTCCCAAACCCGAAATCCAATGCATTTTACAGAATGATCCCACTAGTATACTCCACTTACTGAATTTCCTTCACACAACCGCCTTATACCCACTCCTGTAACTCTACTTAAACACGCCTCTAGCCCAGCGCTGTACAAGGCGTCAAAAAAAAAAAAAAAAAAAAAAAAAAAAGAAATTTCTAAAAATGACAAATTGTTCAAAAAAAAAAAGATTTAATTAATGTTTCAAAAAGTAAATAAGTATCTAAAAGCAAATGTATTAAATGAGAAACATTTTAATATTTAAATAAATATCTAAAAATAACGGAGATATCGAGAATTTAAATGTCTAGAATTTGAAAATACACAGAAACTAAGAAGTTTAGCAATTGAAAAATCGTTCAAAAAAGAAAACGTATTCGAAAAAAATCATGTCTGAAAAAAGTCTAGAAACAAAAACTTGTTTGAAAACAAAAAATAAATAAATATTCAGTACTGAAATTAAAAACAGAGAAATATCTAAAAATGAAAATGTTGTCTAAAAACAAAAAATTGTCAAAAAAAGAGAAAGTACAAACAATTGAAAAGTCTAAAAATGAAACAGCATTCAAAAATGAGAAATCAATTCAAAAATGAAAAATTAGTATTCGAAATAAGATACTGTCTAAAAATAAAAAATTAATATTTAAAATAAGTTACTGTCTAAAAATAAAAAATTGGTTAAAATGAAAATAAATAAAGAATGGAAGATTATATTCTACTGTGGAAATTTCAAAAAAATGGAAGAAGTCAATAATTAAAAAAATTACTAAAAAATTGTGATGTACTAAAATAAAAAAACAATGGTAGTAGAAAGACGACTAGTACGGAAAAAAACATAAAAAGATTTAAAAAGTCCAGAAATGAAACAAATATCAAAAACTGGCATAAACCTCTAGGGTTGAATAAGTGTTCAAAAATGAAAAACAATTAAATCTAAAAATAAAAAATGGATTCAAAAATAAAAAAAAAACAATTTTGTCGAAAATGAAAAAGTAAAAATGAAAGAAACCATCATAAATTGCAATAAAAATTAATGAAAAAAAAAATGTTCGGAAAGTCCAAAATCAATTCTGTTTAGGGTTCACTAATGTCTTTGAGCTATTCGTTTTGTTGTTAAAGATTCTAAGACTATCAAAAACTGCGAAATACTTTAATTTCTTTTTTCCTCCTAATTGAGGGTTTCAGTCCCTAAATATGTTGTAGATGTTTAGAAATTTGAAGGATGAGAGATATCACGTGACCTAGTGATATTTTTGAATTTATACATAAGGAAAGCATAGCGAAGAAATGCTTTTTGGGCAAATTCAAATAAATTTTATTAGTTTTTAACGGAATTATGAAGCTTTAATTCTTTGTGCAGACTTCGGCTCCATGTAACGTGACATAGCTGCTTATGTTATTTCCTGTCTCACTGAATATTAGTCCCGTAAAATGTGTTTTTTCCTAGCGACAACGTGCCAAAACTTCAGCAATGCGGACACGAAGGTGCCACCGGCGCGCCTTGTGCCAACCAAACCTGCTACATAATTTAGCAATTCCGACGAAATTTTCAAGCTCATTTGATATTAGTCTATGTATGCATATTACGTTGGTCTTATACGCGAACGTATAAAGAGTAAAAAGCTATTTTCTTTCCCCATTTTAATGTTTGCATTTTTACACCCCAACGCGAGCTTATTTTCTCTGTTTTATATAAACGAACGAACGCATCATCACACGCGTCATTTAAAATTTTATGTAAGACAAAATACTTATACATACATAAGAAGCGTTAAGTTATAACGGAACGGCGTAGGCGCCATATTTCGCCAACATATGAATAGCAATAGCGTACGTTAAGCGGTTTTTAACGCTTCAACATTTATCGACACCGTTATTAGGGATTTTTTTTACGACCTAATGAATGTTTACGCAGCATTTTATGTGTTCGGGCGCGACGTGGCAGATTTCACCTGCATCGGGGAAGTGGAAAAACGCGCCATCAGCGTGCCAGCGTAACGCATTCCCAATACGATACATTGTTATCTGTATTAAGTTCGGGTGTATATCTGTGTATAAAAACTCGACTCGGCGTTGCGTATACGCCGGGCGAACTTTCCCTTCGTTTTGTAACTACGGAATGGCTCTCGGAGGAACAATAATCCCGCTCTAATAGCTTCCCAAACACCTTTTTAATGAACTATTTCGCAGCATCAAATGAAACCTGCTCGTTTCTCAGCCTATTTACTACGGTTAACGTCTCCCCGAACGTAGTCCGCATCAAGAGTCAAATTCATTTTAGACTCCTTTAAGATTGCCGGTACATAACGAATATTTCTTGGGCGCAATCGTTCCGCGATCCCGGTAATTAGAGACGCGAATCTGCGGGCGAAGCTCGGTAATAAAATTAGCTAGCGCGCGGTTTTAAAAAGGGATCGTTTGTAATTAGAATTTTCATATCGAACGGAAGTTTCGCTTTTCCAAGGTACGCCCGTTTAACGAGCGCGATTTACGATCGTCAATCTGTTTCGTATCTTTGATTAATCAACACACCAAGACGAACGTGTAAACAAGCGTCGATAATGACTTACACGTGCGATTCGACGGACACGATTAAAAATAACGCGGTCACCGAGCTTCGCGAAAAAGTTTTCGCACATTTAGGGTTTTTTTTTCAACGCTCTTTCCGTTAAGGATACGGTTGCGAGGAGCGGTAGCGTCGAAGGAAAAACGTTATAGTGTAGCATTTTATTTATGACCCGAGTTACCTTCTTTCGGAGTCCCATCAGACGTTTTTTTCATCACAACGTCCCCCGGGATCACACGCTCCACCTAGAACGTTATTTATGGCTGGATAGATTGCGAATGCTTCTCGCACCAACTAGATTCCACCGGCGTGGCGTCTTCGCCTCACCTATCACGTTTTCCTTTTTGCCGGAGTCTCTAACTGCAATTTTTCTTACTTTTCACCAAGCTGCCTCTATTTTAGCGAGAAATATAGTTCAATCGAAGTTTCTTGTATGGGTTCGGACTTGTTATTTTTTTTCTGTCCTTGGCTTTGTCTTTTGCGTTTCCGATATACCTAATTTTATAGGGACATTTTGGGTCTTTCAGAGTCTCCTCCTACCCCCCCTCCCCATAACCATATTGTGTGGCTCTCTCTGTATTTAAAAAAAAAAAAATTATAAGAGTTTAATAGGCTAATACATGCATTTGTATTACTGGCCCACTGGTCATTTTGCCTGTGTGTATTCTGAACAGATGTGATTACCTTGAATTTTACGATTATGCGTTATGAATACCAAAGAAATTAATTAATTTGTATCTATAAATGACTTAAAATTAAGATTTTATCAAGCATGGTAATTCTGGAAGAAATTAAAATTAATTAATTAATTAATTAAATCTATAAAAAAAAAATCAATTTAAATATTTTTAAATTATTATAGTTTAATACAAAATTATTAAATAATGAGAATGAAAAATTAATGTAGAAAAAATTATCAAAATTGAAAATGAGAACTGAATTTAAACTCAGCCCTTCATGAATCGTATTAATCGATATACATTGTGATTTTTCATCACTACTTCAATTAACCCTCTCACTTCCCCATCTTTTCCCCTCTCCCTACCTTAATAAATATATCACTTATTTTGGTTTAGTGGTAAAATTAAATGTGTTTTTAACATACCTACATGTTTAGCTTCAAACCTACATAGTTCCTCATATTCAGCAGAAACTACTCTTATCCACTCTTCCATCTCGTCACCATCATCATTTGTTGAATGCTAAATTAGGTTTCAAAAAATCTCAAAAAAAGAAGTTTATATACGTAATTGATTTTAATCGCTATTTAATTTCACCCACACCCCTCTCCCCGCCCTATGCTTTTTTTACCAAGTGGAACCTATCTAAATATTAATTGAAAATAATTAAAATTAAAAAATATAAAAATTAAAAACAAATAAATTATAAATTTAAGCTATCAATTAAAAAAATTAAAAAAAAATAAAAAATATAAAAAAATTTTAATTTTTAAATTTATAATAAAAAAAAAATTAAAATATTTAATATTTAATTTTAAGCTCAAAATAGATACTAAACTTGATTTCAGCATGCCCCAAACCTTGAACTTTTATGTACATATTATCAAGTTTTTAGTACCATGTAACTTCACCCCTCACCCCTCTTATCAATCACTCCCTATTTCACCACATAAGACTTACTTGAATTCTAAATGGACTCTAAATTCACTTCAGAAAGCCTCAAAACCTCGAATTTAAGGTTTTTATCACCATTCAATTCCACCCCCACCCCTACCCCCTCCATCTCTAGTTCCAAATTCATCGAATTTTTGGTCTTTACCAACACAAAATATAATCTTTGAATTAAAAAAATATAATAAAATTGTACAGAATAATTTTTTTGAGAATTTTTTGAGCATTTTGAATTTTTATTGCTACTGATCCATTTTGGCGGGCACAATTTATAAATAGCCAAAGTGGATTGCGCTCGCATCGCCCACTGAAAGTGGGGCGGGGGTTACATTTTCATGACGCCTATTTTAGGTTATTTGGTAGCAATGATGTATCCTCAATTTCTTTACCATTCAAAAAAAAAAGTAATAATAATAACTGAATTCGTCTATTTAGTTTTTAATTTTAAAAAATTATAAGGATTTTTCGATCATGAAAATTTTAATTTTTTATCGATATAAAATTTATGTTAGATAAATGGTTAACAAAATCAAAATTAAAAAATTAAAATATTAAATAAAAATTAAAGAAATAAATTTCAATTAAATCAATAAAAATTTATTTCAAATCGAACTACCTAACTAATCAATTAAATTCACGAAAAATTCTCATCAGTTAATTTAATGAAGGAAAAAAGTTTGAAAAAATATATGAATCAATGTTACATGTATTTGGAGAAAATCGAATCCAAGTTGCTCAGACTTTCTCGATCGACTTCCCTTCCCTCACCCTTTCTGTTGAACTTTCGCGTATTAATTCAAGACTTAGAGGTGTTCATCGTATAATTTCAAGACCTTTCACGAACGAGTGTACATTTCATTATCGAAATGGGCAAAGGGCATGATTCTAATGTTCTAACATGTGTTCACAGCACCAAAGGGTTATCTGCGAATACCGAATGGAGCGTAACAAAGAAAATAATATTCTTGAAAACCCTATCGAACCCTTATAAACCACTATCACAGTAGTTTCCCTCGATGTACATAAAATTCGGCTAAATTCTGGCAACCAAGCTGTTCACTCATAAAGCGTACTTTCGCTTCATTACAACAGGGTAGTACCGCGAATAGGCATTAATGGGTGTCGAACGAGCCATCGATAGGATGCGGCGTTAACGGTTTCATATTTTACGGATTAGCTCGTGTGTAGGCGAAAGGGGTGAAAATCGGATTTTTAGAGGCAGCCGAAAGACGTAGTGGCGGGCGCGGAGAAATGAAAATATCCATTACTGGATTAGGTTACAATGATATCGGTCGTCGATATAGAGGACGCTATCCGTACCTAATAAAAGCGCAACGCTGTTGGCACACGAATGTTACATTAACGTCGCCCCTTTCTTGTAAATACATACGTGGTGTATATTGCGTGATGTAAGCCGCGGATCAGGCCCGTATTGTTCGTTAATTTCATCATCCATTTACACCATGCAAATGATAGGCGGCTGCGGAATCTCCATTAGCGACTCTCTCGATTCGACGTCGCTAATTCGGTAACCTTATTAGGTTCGTATTTTTCAGTCGTATACGAACCCTTGAGTGCATTTGCGTATTCCAATTGTTAATGTGTTTACCGAGCTTTTTTTTTTTCGCTGGGAAAAAGCCCGTCTCGGAGTTTCGGTTTATTAGGCAAATGCGTCGGTGTATTGTTTCGCTCGTGTACCTACGTAACGCGCCACTCAGAGGCCGAAGAATATGGTAATGCGCGGCCAAGACAAATAAATTAATGACGTATCGATGAGAAATCAACTTAAGTGAGTCTAATTTACGAATAGCGGCGGTAACACGATACCAGGTTCAGGGCATGGATGCGGAGTAGATGTTCCAAGGCCGAGGGCAAGATAATAAGGAGATTTATAAACGTAAATTTTTTTCTTTATACTCTCTCGAAGAAAAATGTCGTCTGGTTCGTAATTGTGTGTGCGGCGGCGACCGCTATATACGCAAGAAACGGATACCATATAGCAGTACCGAAAAAAGTAGTGTATTCCAGTAAATTCTTCCATTTCTCGAGATTAGTTACCATAGATAACGATTCCGTATAGCTGATTTATCCCGTATGTAGAATAGTTGAGGTTTTTTTCTATCCTCTTCTCCTGTTCGGTAACTCGGTGTGGTTTGTATATGCATACGGCGCGCAGGGGACAACTCTCAGCTATGATCAGAATGTCACAGTTTTACATTATCAGATGTTTATAATCAGACAACGCGTCCCGCTGCGTTAAGCTTCTCTGTAACATGAGAATCACTTGACGAACTTGCTCGTAGATTTTTTTTTACTTTGCTCTTCTTTTTTTTTCTCCGTGCCGCACCCACGACCAACAAAACGTCGCTCGTCTCGGATTACCTATCCTAATTATTCATGCTGGAGTATTTTTTCGAATTAAGACGGCTTATCGAGCCGCATTATCAACTACTATAAATCTTGTAATACCGTAATTATTGGTTTCGAATTAATACGTCTTTTTGGGTTCCCTTTGTATTTTCATCTAGATCGCCGAAATCGTGTATGTATTTTTTAATCGAGTTTCCACTGCGAAATAAAACTATTACAGTCTTTCTGATTTTGGCAAGTTGGGGTTGGGCTAGAGGGATCTCGTATCTTCATTTTTCTCATCATTTGTAGTTGATTGGTAAATGTCCATTATGTTATTGCATATATGTGTCATACTTGAGCGGCATAATTAAGCACGAAATCCATAATACGCGATAAAAACAATTCGTTCGTAGGAGGGACAAGATATGGTCTCAGTATCCAACAGACATCCTCCGTTCCGATCACCATTAACGTTATTAGATAAGTATTATTGGTACTATACTCCATTCTCTTTTAGAATAACGTGACGTCACAGTGTAAATATGCGATTTTTCAGAGTACATAACCATTCGTATTTAGTTTTGTAAAAAAAAAAAAAAAAAAAAAAACATAACAGAAGTAAAGGTACCTGAACACCTAAAACGAACACTCGAACTAGGGCATTTAATTATTGTCACTTCTTTTTTACTCCGTTTTATTATTTAAAAATACATATTTCAATCAGATAATGTCATGATCTCAAGAATAAAAAATGTCATTATACAAATAAGCACAAAAAAAACCGATAATAATTTAGAGAGCACGTTTGTGCGTTCGTTTTAGATATTGACATGCCTTTATTTCTGCTACGATTTTTTACCAAACGAAATACGAATGTCTATTTACTCTTGAAAATCGCATTTTTACGTTTTGATGTTACGTTATTCTAAAAGTGAATGGAGTATTATGCGTTCAAGTTGTTAATTGCTACGAAACAGATTCAACTTTATGTAGTAATCCACACAACACTTCATCTACGAGTAGCTGCGTGAAGCATTACCTACATGTGTATGAAAATTGCTAATAATTTAGTTACTGAAGATCTTTACAGCAATCTTTGGAGTATGTCTTTTTATATTTTTAATTCTACCCAAAATGATGATTCACTCAAATTTTGAGAAGGAATAGAAGGACCCGAAAAGATGTAAAAAATATGATTCTAAGCATTCGTGAAAAAAATAAGTTGAGAATACCAATATATGCAAATTTCAGCTTCCCAAGTAAATTAACGATTTATTAGCCATAAAATTTCTTCATTGTTTCATAATTTTGCTCATGAGATGGTTCTGCAAAAGTCAAACTTAGTATGTGGGGTGACTTAGGACCAGCTCGATAAATATGAGCTCATATGATAACTCGAGATTACAAAATATCTTATTTATTGGTCACATTCACTCGTGATGTTGGAGGGGAGAAGGAGAAGTTGTCCTCGAAAATTAAAAGTTGAAAATTTTCTAATGGGGGGGGAGGGGAATTCTTCAAAATTTTTGATAGTGAAATTATCTGAAAGAGTAAGTTGAGGACACGCAATATATATCTTTGTTTCAATCGAAATTGATTTTAGCCGAGTTTTCTATTAAAAACTACAGCTATTACAGCTTACATGATTTGGGAATGAAAGGTGGGGGGGACCTCAGATCTCTACACTTCGGTCTATTTTGTAATCATATGATGAATGCCTAACTTTTTCGTATGTATCTCCCCCCTTCACCCACTAATGGTGGCAGTGATGGACGAAAATTTTTGAAAATTTGGCGAGAAAAACTCTTCATAGGAAAGCATTCTTTTTTATAATATGCTTTAAAATGGCAGTTCACTCATTTTTTTTAGTGACTGAGGGGGGGGGGGAATTCTTAAAAATTTTTTTCTTAATATTATCTGAAAGAGTGAGTTAAGGACATCCAATATATCTTAATTTTAGCTTCTTAAGTGAATTTCGAGAAGAGTTGAAGCGAAAAACAACTTTTTGAGGAGGTTTTAAGTCATGAAATTTCTTGAATGTTCCATATCTCCACATCAAATCCATTTAGAGAGGTTAAACTTGGTACGTAAAATTAATTAAGAACTAGGATGTGAACTTTTGAATTTGAATGAAATTGGCCCCAAAATGGCTGATGGTAAGAATTTCAGGAAGGATTGAGGAATCTCAAAAAGCTCAAAGATTAAAAATTTGGTCTCTTGTGATTACCATTCAATGTCTGATTGGAATTTCCGCTCTTAATATTGTATTTGGGTGTGAAGAAGTTGGCAACATTTTCTGAAAGTCCTATTATTCCCCCCTCCCCTCCACACCTTCAAAAACTCAGCTCCACTACTACCGCATTGCTGCTTACCTTTTGTTGTAACGCTCGAGGCATCGTAAAAATTATCGTTTCGCGTCGAAATCGACACAAATGAACGAAGAATTTCGTCGTAAATTCGCGATCGTTTATAATAAGCGGAGTTGAACGGAAGCCATCGAAAACTCGTCATCATTTTTCGCTTCCTGCTTGTTACAAAAGACGTTCGAGGAAGTGTAAAATATGCTGACTGCGCCGCCATATCCCCCCAACCAAGTGACATCTTTGCGACACCGATACACGCACTGTTCCTTTTCCACCTCCGATGCTGTCTTGTGGAACGCTTTTGTGTTATTATTTTCGATTCATTTCGTTATTTATGACACGCTCCATTATCATTAACAGTTACACCTTGCGATATCGGAAAATTCGGAAGTTGTGTCACCCGGAATCTGAGCGTTTTGCTGGTGCCTTTCGCGAGACTTCTAAAAATATCGAGCTGATAATGAACTTTAATTTTCCCTCGTAGCCGAGGATGAACAGTGTGTGAGGTGGGAAAAATTTTAAATTAAGTTTCTAAATTACACGCCAAGTTTAGCGAAAAGGAGATAGTAATCAGCAATTTTATAGATGGGTGAAAACACGCGAGGAGAGGGGAACTGGTTGGTTTGTTGATTTAATTAAGCGCTTTTTGCCATCGGATCTATTTATTGTGAAATAGAGCAGTCAAGTGATTCAATTAAAAAGGAATTCCAGCTTTTCCACGTTGAATGATTGATTGAAATGTGTGTTAGAAGGCGATACATATATATTACAACAACAGCAATACTTCTTGAAAAAACCCCTTTGAATTGTAAAAAAAAAAAAATCAAAAAATTAGAAATTGAAAAAATATCCTTTTTTTCAAATGAACAACTAAGCATAGATAACAACAACAACAAACAATAACAATAATAACAACATCATCCCGTCTTGAAAAAAAATTTTGAATTATAAAAAAATTTCAAAAATGTAGAAATTGAAAGATTTGCTGTTTTTTTTTTTAAATGAACAATTATGCATAGACAACAACAACAAAAAAAACAACAATAACAACAATGCTTCTGGAAAAAAGTTTTGAACAAAACAAATTTTAAAAATGTAGAAATTGAAAAATTTGTGTTTTTTTTAAAATGAACAAGTATGCATTGATAACAACAACAACAACAACAATAATAATAATAATACTTTCTGGAAAAGCACTTTTGAATTATGAAAAAATTTCAAAAATGTAGAAATTGAAAAACTACTATTTTTTTTTTTAAATGAACAATTATGCGTACATAACAACAACAACAACAACAACAACCGAAATCTTCTGCATAAAATTTAACGTGGTGAAAAAATTTCAAAAATTATAAAATATGAAAATTCATTTTTCAGTATCATAGGAATCATACATAAATATAATATTCATCAATAATAATAACAAAAATTATTTTAAAAAAGAAAATCGTGGCAATAAAATTAAAAATTATTTTAAAAATTCAAAAAAGTTTCAGTTATGTTTGGTTTTTGTTTTTTTGTTTTTTCAAATGAAAAATCATGCATAAATATGACCAATGACAATAACGAAACTTGAAAAATATTCAAAATTTTTTTTTTTAAATAAAAAAAAATACTAAATAATGTTCTCAGAATGTGGAAAAATCAAAAAAATAAATAAAATGATAAATAAATTTTTTTAAATACCAAACCTATTTCCTGTAACTCTACTTAAACACGCCTCTAGCCCAGCGCTGTACAAGGCGTCAAAAAAAAAAAAAAAAAAAAAAAAAAATAATGATGAAAAAGTCAAAGAAACATGACATAATCAAAAACAAGCAATATAAATTTTAATTCAAGGCACTGTAAGGCACTGTTTATGCAAATGAAATTATCCATGTGAGATGATACTGCTACTAGATTCCTGAGAGACCTGCATCCTCCCAAGCTCTAAATCACGTTCGTACCCTTTGAATATTTGGCTAAATTTATTTCCTCGGCTGTTCATAAATTTTTCTACAAATATCGTGTATTTGTTGCGACTCGGTATTCGAAAACACAAAAGTTGTCAGAACCTTACACATCAAGCGAATGAAAAAAAATCTTATTTATTCGATAATTTCGTCATAAATTCGCCGCTGGCCGATAAATCAACGGGTTTAATTCGTGCCAGCGCGTTTTCTCATTCGACTGTAAAATCTGCTCGCTTGTTGGGAATACATTAAGGGAAAAAAATTTTTCATACAGAGAGCTCGCGACTAAAGAAATTCCAACCGAGTATACACGTTGAAATTGGAAAATTTATACGCGTTCGTTGAATAAAAAAAAAAAAGAGGCAACGAACGAACGCTGAAAAAGCCCGCGGTACAGCGTTTGTGCGTGTAAAAAAAAGAGAAGAGAATGCGAAAGAAAACGCGATAAATTTAAAACCAGGATTTTCTAAGGTAATCGACGGAGAATAAAACGAGAACCGGCTGCTGCCGGCCGATGAAAAAAAAATTAGGTAGCGACCATAGGAAAAGGGACGATGAATGGAATGGAAAGAATGAAACTTTACGCGGAGTTGGCACGGGCTTTCATTCGGGCATAGTGAAATGGGCCAAATAAGAACCATCGCCGACAGGACGTGGCGGCGAGTGGAAAAGTGGAAAATGTTAGGGTGTTCGGAACTACCACGCTTTTCTAACTTAGATAAGAGAAATTGCACTGTCAGACCAGAATGATATATTTCTGCTACATTTCCATACTCCGGGTATACGTTGAACGTTGTGTTGCGCGAGAAGAGAAAACCTTCCCACCTCTACCCCTCACCTATTCCGGCTCATTCTTAATACCGCCATCAAATTGTCTCCCTCCGACACACGGTAAATGTTAATCGTTTTTTCTCTTTTCTAGTCGCGAATTTATTCCGCTTTTATCATGGGAATTTATATAATTCCTCGACAGAAAAACCTTTTTTCTGTTAATCCTTTCTACGACTCTAGTTGCTCGTTTTTACCCGTAAACAGGATTCGCGTACTGTTTTTACATGTTATATTGCGATAGGAATTTTCATCGAACTGGTTTTTTTTCCTTCGTCGACGTTTATTATTTAATTTTCTTTTTAAAACGATTTTTTCGCAACCCCTTTCGGGTATATACTCATTTTTTTTCGGCGTTCAGTTTTTTTCCCTCACCAAATGACTTTTTCCGTAGATGGTAAAACGGTTATTTTTTTGTCTCGGCGAAACAGTCGTAATTCTTTTTCTTTCTTTTATCAGCGTTTCCTTAATCCTTTCTTTAATTTTCTGTAACTTCTGTTTTTTTTTTTCGCTATTCCATAGCGCTGCATGGCGAACGTCTTTTTCTTATTATCTACCGGAAATTTTCTTTCCTTATCTCGTTTGGAAAAGTATAACGGAAGTTTTTCTCATTAAATTTTCATTTTGTACGTTTTTAACGAGATTTGGAAAATATTTTTATCTTTTTTATTATTTACTATTCGTAAGTTTTAATATTCGAAAGAAAAGCCGGGGAAAAAGCTCACGGGTAATTACCGGTTTCGTTTTGTTGACTCTTTCGACCAACGAGGCGGATCGATTGTGTGGAATGAGAAAAAGCTCGTGTTGTTTTTTCACGTTTCCTTCGTACAAGAAGGAAATAAACTTTACGTGTATACACCTAGTTCGCGTGCAACGTTTAAGAGCGGCAGCCAAGTGAAAAGAAGCAATCATAAAGGGATGATGGGTTTGAAGGGAACAAGTGCGAAAAGGGATTGACTCCGGTGATAGGCATAGGGTCAGTGTAACCCTTTATTCGCGTACTCCAAGTGAGACAGAGAGCTGTACGAGCATCAGCAATAACAACAATAACACAGCAACAACCATAATCTTAACTAATGATCGCCGGGGCCGGTGACGGCGAAAAAGTGGCGTCGTATTTTCGCCATCGGCTATTCGCCATGTGTCCCTTATTCGGCTTTACCCCTTTCTTTGTAATCCCAACGGTAACCGGCTTAACGGGCGTAATTGCGAAATTAAAGCAAATCAGATCACGATAACTGGGCCCGTATTTTCGCTATTTGTGATGCCGATTTAATTGCTTAGTTTTGCACTTTTTACGTTTTCGTTCGAGGCGGATTTTTAATAGCGGAAGGAGTTTATGGTATTCGATGTGGAGTTGCGTATTTGCCACATAAGAGGGAAACTTTTTTCCTCTTCGAGAAGCAGTAAATGCACGGTTCAATTCATTCGCAGTTCCGGTGACTGATTGCCGTTTTTCGATCCCGCTGGAATATCGGTTCTTTACGTATTTTTGCTTCATTTGGTTTTCCGAACGAGTGAAATGTGAGAGGAAATTTCGGTGTACTGGAATCCGCATAGGTATCGGTGTGTACCGGTGATGTGTTGAATTGATGGGATAAGATGTTTAGTGTTGAAGTCACGAATTGATGATCAAGAATTTTTTTAATATTTTGGTATATTGAGAGTGGCAAAAAGGGTTTTCTGGGTGAACAAGCACCTATTTCAACAGTAACAGCCTCAAGAAATAAGTATTACTTCTCTCATGTGCTCATTTAAATGCTACATCAAATTTCTTTGAAATTTAAATAATCATAACTTCAGAAACATCTATTTAATTTTTTTTACGTGTTTCATAACACATTGCAATTTTTTGCTGCTCATAAATTTCAAATTGTCATTTCGAATTTACATATAAGTATTTTTGCATTTTAAAAGCGTCCATTTTTTAATTCAAATAACATTTTTAATGAGAAAAATTTTCAACTAAAAAATATTGTTCGCTTTGAAGAGAAAACATTTTTCAAATTGTGAAAAACATTTCGTTTAATTCAAAAAATGTTTTTTTAATTATAAAACTCATTTTTAATTTAAAAGATCATTTTTAATTCAACAAATCGTTTTTAATTTAAAAAAGTATTTTTAATTTAAAAAATAATTTAAATTTGAAAAAACCATTTTTGGTTCTAAAAAATCATTTTTAATTTATTATCATCTTGAAATTTCATTTTTTTAATTTGAAAAACATTTTCTCACGCTTTTTAAACTTGAAAATTACTTTTTGAATTCAGCTATAAGACTAGAGATATTAAAGCTATAGTTCTTGGTTAAATAAATTAGTCTGGATGTAAAAAGGAAGAACTTGGGAAGTTTTATATTTTAAATTGGTTGTCTTCTGAGATAAACACGAGTACAAATGTGAAGAAGTAAATATTTGTTTTAGTGGAATTCTTAGAGATTCACTTCATATATAAAGGCTATATAGAGAGATGGGTTGTCTAAATACTCAAGTCATGTATGAGAAGAGTGTATTAATATATATTCGAATAAGTATAGATAGCTTCATCTTTGCCTACGATAGGTTGTTAGGATATTTCTAGCGTTCAACTATGATATGTATCTTTGTATTCATGGATTTATTGGTATTTTAATATTAAAAAAAAATATAGGGTATAGAAAAATAGTTTTTCAAGTCCAAAACTGTGTTTTTTAAAATTGTAATAATTTTTTTTTCAGGCCAAAAAATGACTTAAAAAACTTTTTCATTTACAAAAAGTAATTTTTAATATTTAAAAAACGTTTTTGTTGAAAAAAAATGTTTTTTTATTTTAAAAATTCCAATCAATTTTTTACCTATTTAAAAAAAAGTTTTTTCTTTAATTTTCAATAGAAAAAAATAAAACCCAATATTGAATTCAAAAATTATTTTTATGATAAAAAAGCAATTTAGAAAAATATTGGTTTTTTATTTTAAAAAACAACAACAGCAATAACAACATCACTTCTTGAAAAATAACTTTTGAATTATAAAAAAAATTTAAAAAATGTAGAAATTGAAAAATTTGCTGTTTTTTTTTTAAATGAACAATTATGTATAAACAACAACAACAACAACAATACTTTAGGAAAAAAGTTTTGAACAAAACAATGTTTAAAAATGAAGAAATTGAAAGATTTGTTTTTTTTTTTAATGAACAATTATGCATTGATAACAACAACAACAACAACAACAATAATAATAATAATAATAATAATAATAATAACAATAACAACAACAACACCAAATTAACAAACAAAAATTATTTTTTTGTCAAAAAAAAAGAGATTTTCAAAGTTGAAAATTGGATTTTTTTTTAAATTTCGTTTGTTGCCTTAACGTGTTATCAGTAACTAAGAGAAAAAAGTTTATATTTTATCACAAGTTTTGGTTGAGGAATATTGTTATCATATCATGATTGTTGATGTTTCTTTTCATCTCCTTTTGAAATAATGATGCATTATCGCAGCTATTTCTGCTTGAAATAATTTAACCCTTGGACTTTTAGATATTTGATGAATTTTTTTGTAAATTTTTTTTAATTTTATTCACATGACAATCTTTTGATTGTAGTTTTTAGCTAGATAAGTGGGGATGAGAGCCGAAAAACTTGGTCCAATTCATGCAATATGCATAGACTACGTTACAAAAACGAGTGCAATATAATTTTTTGTCATTTTTTTCAATTGAAAAATTTTCTCTTTGGATTAGGAAAATGTTATTTTCATATTTTTTCGATTAAAAAATTACTTACTTGTTTTGCGTAAAAAATCAAAATCAAAAAAGTCTATTCACCAATTTATAAAGTTTAACTTTAAAAAATTTAAGGTATTTTCAAATTTTCAAAATTTTTTGTATATTTTACCTTACATTTAGAAACTCGATAAATTGAATATATTTTATTGTAAAAAAAAAAAATGTGTGAATAAGGGTATGAAACTAAAACATTTGATATCCCTCCATCTCTAGACGCCCTTAAAAAATTTGATATGCTGTTATAAGTTGAGTTTTTTATTAAAAATTTAGCTTAAAATGGAAATGGAAATTTTTTAAATTTTAGCATTGATATTAGAGTTTTAAAGATTCTCTGTCCTTAACATTTTTGCTGAACGTTTTGAGTATGTACTACTTGCGCTAATTATAACAAATTTGTAATGTTCTCATTTCATTTTTCATTAAAATGAAGTATTCAATTTTTTTTTTTAATCATGGGACATATAGAATTCACTAAACCACCTACCTTCGTAATATGCAGATCTCGAAGAGCTATATTTGTTGGTTACAAAATTAATTATTTAAAGAAAAAAATATCTTCGAATCCTATCCCAAAAAAGCTCTGAAATTCTCCACCTAACACCATTCCCACGTTCGTTGCGAATTCACTAAGTATATGTAAAACATCTCAATGTATCTTGATCACGATACGAGTAAATTCATCTGAGGGGGGCATCTCTCGGTAGAAATATCGTAACGGGCATCAAAAAGGCGGATTCGTTGGAAAGGGAAGGAAGAAATTCGAGCTTATACGTGAACGAATTTCGGAATTTTTTGCGATGGCCGCGCTCGCCATACAACGTAGAGCACGTTCGGAAACTACGAAATGAGAAAATGATAAGAAAATTCGTCGATTGCTTACATTTATGGGTACTGCTTAAGGGCCATTTCCATGCTGCCGGAGCGTTTTTATCGTTAATATGAAAGAATAGGACGAATTGGATTTGGCGTTGGAAATAAAGAATTTCGCGCCGCAGGCTTTCGAGGGGTCGATGGTACATGAAGTGACCAACGAAATGGGATACGGTATACACTTGATTTTAAATTGGTTTCCATTATATCAGAACTGAAGATTAGGTTTTTCGGTTGATACGTGGCTTTCTTACGTATTACCTAATTTGCGGAACGTTACGGCTATAGGGGTCTCGGTGAGGGAAATTAATTCGCCGGCTACGGTGTCCGTGGCCAAGTCGACGTGGTATGTGAGGGCACGAATTGTGCACCGGCTCGGATAACCTCTGCGATCCGACAAAGCATTTTACATAACAAATGTTGCCTCATTTGTTTTACATATATAAGAATACGTATAACCAAATGCCGCCGGCGAGCACGGTATATTGTTAGCCACATCTTACTCGCCGATGCAACGTATGCATAAGGTGTTTGGTAAATACGACCGACTGGTGTGATCGATCGATGTACATTTGCAGCCGGATCTATACAAGATAGGTGGTATTTATCGAACACCCTGCTCTTTCCAACGGGAATGTAGTTGAACGACGGACAGCCGGTACTGGCTTCAATCAAGCAATACCTGTTATAAGAATGGCCGCCTTATGGGTGGATTAAATTTAGTTTTCTGTCTTCATACAAACGAAACCTCCTCATCTGCGGTGCGGTCGAGTTTAAACTCCATTTTGGACGGATTAAAGGCAACGTGGATATGAAAAAACAATTTAGCTAAACAAAACTGCAACTGGAGCAACGTTAAGTTGGCAAAACCCCGAACGTAATCTCCCTACGACTCGAAAAGTAATATTAACAGCATTTATCATTCGAAGGGTGGACATTGTCCGGTCGAGCTCGCCTAACCGCATCGTCCGTCATACGTAATTTTCGTAAAATTTTAGTCCTCATTTCGAGTGATTCCTAAACTCCATACTTCTGCATTAAAACCCAACATGAGTAATTTCTACGTCAAAAAGTCGAGCAAAATTCGTAAAAAAAATCCATCCCTACGGGCTCCCAATATTCGAAATAAATGTCCCTCGCCACGACGGAATATTTACTCGACGTTTAAAATACCATGAAAAGGATCTAATCGTCGCGACTAATCGACCGTCCAATTTTCCATACAAAAAGGAAACTTTAAAGACCACTAGGTTTTAGTATAAGATGGACTATTAGAACTATAAATTACATTTCTCGACGGGGATAATGTTTGGACGGCAAGGAAAGAGGGATTTCCGTATTTTTACAATAGCGCCCCCGTACACACACACATCGACCATAAAAGACGATTTCGCGTTCATTCCCTCAGAATGGTTTCAGCATTGCTGCAGCCCGCTGTCAAATAACCACCGAAAGGATTACCTTTTTCTTTATTACATATTGGACTTTATTTTTGCTCTTATAAAGCTTTTTTCTTCCGTTACCGCGTGTACGTTCTAGTTAAAGAAAAACAGTTTCCCGGAGCCAAATGGTAATCTCCTTTTTACTCGGGCCAGGATAAATTGTATGGCCGCAAATGGTCGAGGTTATCGACCATAGTAATCTGAAAATAATGTAATGTTTTCCTTCGATAAGTATTCGTCTTCGTTGAATCAAAATACTGGCGCAGATATTTTTCAAATTGTTGCTCTAAATCACAGACGATGGAATAAAAACACCGATGAACTTAACAGAGAACTCAATTAGATGGTATGGAAAATGACTGCGCCGGTGAAACGGTACCACGCTTTTGTTCGACAGTCGTCCCTTAAGTTTACACTGAAATAGGGATTCTATAGCCAAGCAAACATAACCCTTTACTTCCGGTCCCATGAGAAAAGAATTATTTAGGGATGATAAGAAACCCTTCAAATTGGGATTAAATACTACTTTTGTTGCTGTGTTTATAGTTTATTGCCACCTACCCTTTGTACAACTTTTATATCATTACATTTTTAAGCTCCGGTGGTTCCATTGACGCGAACGAGAAGCTTTAATATTGTTTAACAATTTAATGATGCCGGAATACCGCGCCATGAATTTCGATTGTAGTTTTAAATAGTCGCACTGAAGAATGTAATTTATTGGAAATTTTAATCGGTGGTTTTAAATGGGGCGATAATTGATAAAAATGCGAATTAAAAATTCGCGCATCGATTTCAAATTTTTTAATTTTACACCACGAACACAAAATCTCCAATGCAATTTATTCGAGTGTGAGACGAATAAATAGTACCAAAATTATCGTAGATTTTTCTTCTATTTGAAAATTCTTCGGGTGGTACCATTTCACGGTATTCTAGAAATTTCATTTTATTTATCAATTTTGTATAAGTTGTGTATAATTTGCATCATAAAGCTCTTAATCCTCTTTCCTCCTTTTTATGAAATTTTCAAATTTTGTTCTATTGATATTGCAGCTAAAAGGATATAAATAACTTTGCATGGTTTCAATTTTTGTTTGTTTGGTTTAAAATTCGAACCAGTGTTATAAAATGGTACTTATATTTCGCATTCATCGTATTCTGAAATTTATTACTCGAAATTTTCGAAATTCAGTTACATTTGCTCCTTCGAAATTAAAGGTATGCAATCAATTGACATCAGTAATTTAAGAACCCGAAGAGAAACCAAATAGGATAATTTATCGATATTTTCTCTCTTCTTTGTAACGATGTGTTTAAGGTTATCTAAAAAAATGTAAAATCTTACCCCTTCAAAACAAATGATATGCAGTCATCTTGCATAATTTATGTAAAAGCTCGAGTAAACATCAAAATGCGTGTACTAATTTCTCCTACCTTTCCGATAAGTGGAAACCATGTTTTATGACAAAGTTATCGTAGAATACCGAGTCAGTGTACTCTAAAAAATTAAACAAAAAATCAAAATAGGGCTAATTTCTCCTTACAGGAGCGCTGTGATCTAATCTCAACTCTGATTGGTTATTTTGAATTTTCCGCGTGATATGGCTGAGCCGATCGTTGGCTGTTATTTGAACCACCGATCAGAAATGTGATCTCGATTGTCGCGTACCTGGCGATGATTTTTGAACTAATTATGTTTCTCTTATGGAAGTGCAGTAACTTGGTGTTCTATATAACTTTGTTTCATGATTTTGAAATTCTCTGATTTTTTACTCCTTCGAGATCAAGGTATATTATCCCATATTCCATTTTCAATCAGTCAAGTCGATTGATATCTTTATACTCCTTCGTTAGCTCAATTTTTCTTCAACTGTTTAGATTGGCAGCCCTGAACTATTTCCCTGAAATGCCCGAAGAAATTCTCATGATTTTGAGTGAAAGAAATGTATGTATTGATATGTACGAACACCCTCCTCTCCCCTCGCCTCTCGTTTCCATCACTTATCATCGATTATAGTCCAAGTGAGAAATACCTTTTTTAGTCATGGCCATGAAATTCAATACTTGAGTTTGAAAACGAACAACAGCGTTGCGAAATTTCCTTGAACAATTCATTTGCTGATTTATTCAAAATTATGTGTTTTTTTAGTTTAGTTTCAAAAAACAAAAAAATGCGATTATTTTGTTCATTGTAAAAAAAAAAAAAAAGAAAAAAAGAAAAGAAAGAAAAAAGAATCATAATATAGAATATTAGCATTAAAATTAAAATATTTCATAAATGAATAGTAATGAAAGCTTAGGCCTTCAACAGGAGTAGTAAAAAGCAATTATTAGAATCAGTGCAACATTTTTTAGAAATTTTCCTTGGAATATTTTTGTGCCGAATAATTTTTAAAATATTTTAATTTTTTTTTTCATTTTTTGTCATTTTTTCTCTGTAAGAATTTTTCAATTTTGAATTTTTTTAAAATTTTTGAGCAATATTACATTTTCAAAAAAAGTCATTTTTGGACTGTTTAAAATTTCTGAAGATTTTCTTTATTTTTGAACTAATAGTAATATTTTACATTTTTTATCATTTTTTTTTCATTTTTGAATCATTAACATTTTTCATTTTTCTTTTCCTTTTTTTTTTATTGTTATATTTATATAATTTGTGGTATATTTTTTGTTTAAAATTTTTTTTAGCCGAGTTTTCAGTGAAAAATATATCTATTACAACCTACCTAATTCGGAAAGGAAAGGACGGATTTTCATATTTTCATCATTTTTAAGCATTTAATTTTTCCATGTTTTTTAATTTCTGTGTATTAAAAAAATTTTTGAGCAACTTTTTATTTTTAAACAACGTTATTTTTTTTTTGAATTTTTAAATGTTTTCTTCATTTTTAAATGATTTTTGATTTTACATATCTCCATAATTTTGAAGATTTTTTCATTCTTGACTAATTAAAATTTTGGCCCTTTTTTTTTTTATTTTAAAACATTTTAAAATGAATTTTAACGTAAAAGATAGCTAAAAAGGCCTACCTGATATGCACAAGATAGGTCTGGGAGGTGTAGTTTTCATATTTTCTTAATTTTTGGACTCTTTCAATTTTTTTTAATTTTTTAATATTTTAAAATTTTTAATCATTAATCATCATTTTTGAACATATTTTCATTTTTTAAAAATTTTGTTTCGTTTTTAAACATTTGTTTCGAAGCAAAAATCATAAATGTCTGAGCCTTTTGAAAATATCCAATCTATAGGCAACTTCCCCCTTTACCCCTTTTCCCTCACAATCTCTGTGATTGGCAATACTGATTTTAACTACCGTAATTTCTCAGTCAAAGGGAAATTAGATATTTTTAGTGAAAAAATCAGCCTCACACACGGTATATTTTGACTAAGCGAATAAATTTACGATGCCCAAATCAGTTACATTCGATATACCGGAATATGGGTGAAACGGTGGTGTATAACGGTATCGTATAAATTTGCATATTTGTTGCTCGACGTTATGAAAGCGATGGTATCGACTGTCAAGATTCGTCGGTACCATCTTAAACAAAATAATTTATTCGTTTTAAAAGTACCTCAGACGATACGAATTTGACGAGGAGCTGTATGTACCGGCGGCAACGTTCACTTTATCGTTGATTCGCACCCGCCATTTACGTTTTGCATAAAAGTATAAATACGCGAACATTTGAAAAATGAACTACGCTCGCTATTGCCAATGCGGCGTGAAAAAAATACTCGATAAAAGTTCGGCGTGTGTGCGCAACGGTGTCGGGCTCTAGCTGGCAGAATTTATTATTTATAAATAGCGGGGAATTTGAAATCAATTTTCCAAATGTAACGGTATCTACAACGTTTTGCGGTTTATTTTTATTTTAATAATTTATACGACATCTCGACGTTACATTTTATATTTGCCAAAGTGTACGGGCGTCATATCGCTACCCTTTGCCTTTTTTCGCAAAGTGCCACGAAAAGTTGGGAAAAAGGTCTGACGTAGACGTGGCAAGTTTATTGGCTGCGAAAAGGGAGCAAATATATGAAGTACTCAACGGCAGATGTTGCGAAGAGAGTGTGATTTGTACCAGTGCCAGGGTCAAACTCATATCGGACTGCGCCTTATGTTCATAATTGCTTTTAGCAGTTATTAACTTTTATACTTGACGCGAAGAAAATGCTCGCTCTAGGATTCGCCGCAGCGAAAATTTTCTCACATGAAAATTGTCGATGTCGCAGAATGTCGCGTTGTGCCCTCTGGATCGCTAGCTCGTATGGTTAGCGCAGCCCTTGTTTAAAAAAGGGGAAAACTTTATCATTAACCGGAAGAAACGACTATACAACCGTGATACGTTCAAGATAAGCTTTGAAATGGAAACGACATGATGTTTTCTAGACAATTTGCTCGTACGAGCATTAATCAAGTTTCATTTTAAAATAACCCTCGATAGAGGCGAGGGTGCGGTTCGAACCGAAAATTCGCTCTCCCTTGACAGCCAGGTCGAGCTACCAATAAAAAACAATGAATAAAAATGAACGTCGCGAATCGCGTAAATTGTTTCGATTGAGAATACCTACGAAGAAAGTAACTATTAGGTGAATTTTCGTGCTTGAAAAATGGCATCGCGTACGTTATATGAAAAGACCTAACGCCCTTTTTTATTTTTCACTCTGGTATATTTATACTTCGGCGTGTAATCAGCGCATATGGTAACCTGGGCGTTGTATTAACAAAATGTCCGTGCAGGTGTGAATTCTCCGAACATTTCCCATTAATTTAATAAACTCAACTTTTTCCATCTCTCTCCTTTTCTACCTCCATTCCCGCCTTTATACAGGTACACCATTATACACGAGTTATAGCCGCTAAATTGATTTTTAGCCGAGTTTCCTCTTGAAAAGTATAGCTATTACAGTCTACCTGATTTGCACAGGAAAGGTTGGGGGAGGGGGTTTTCAGATCTCTGCACTTTGGTGTATTTGTAATTGTATTATGATAAATGTATAACTTTTTGATATGTATTTCCCCACCCCCTTCCCCTCACCCCTTACGTTTCGACGATGGACGAAAGAAAATTGCTGAAAATTTGATGAGAAAGTTTTCAAAGGAGTAATGTTAAATTTTTTGAGGATTTACTTCAAAATGATAGTTCTATAAAATTTTTGAGTGATTGGGGGAGGGGGTGGATGCGTAAAAATTTTTGTTAGTGATATGATCTGAAAGAGTGACTTGAGAACACTCAATTTATCTTAGTTTTAATTTCCCTAGTGAATAAAGAGAAAAGTAGAAGCGAAAAACTACTTCTTGAGGAGGTTTTGAGTCCTGCAATTTCTTGAATCTTCCATATCTCTGCATCAAATCGACTTAAAATGGTCAAACTTGGTATCTAAAACTATTCAGGCACTAGAATATGACGTTTTGAATTTGGGTCAAATTGGGTCCAAAATGGCGTTTGCTGAAAATTTGAGGAAGGCTTGAGGAAACTCAAATAGCTCAAACTTGATAAATATAGACTCATTTGATTACTCCAGATAAGAAATATGCTATGTCGTAAATCCATCTTCATACGTGGTGTTAGAGGGGGAGAGAAGGGAATTGTGTTTTTCAAAATGGGGGGGGGGTGGACGAAATCTCGAAAATTTTTGATTATGGTGTCATATGATCAAGCGAACTTTAGTGAATATTGTATTCAAATTTCAATTTCCTACGTAAATTTGGAGGGGAGTTAGAGCAGAAAACAGCTTTTAGAGGGGAAATCATGTGAGGGAAATCTCATGAATGTTCTGTATCTCTTTATCAAATGGACCTAGGAAGATCAAAATTTTTATTTAGGGTCACGTAAGGACTAAAATATGATCCCTTTAATTTCGGTCAAAATGGATCCAAAATGGCGTATGGTCAAAATTTGAGAGAGGCTTGAAGGGTCTTAGATAACTCAGGTTTAATATTTTTTCGATTCATATGATTCCTGGGTGCAAGAGAAATTCTATATTTCCAATTCACCATCACAGATGAGTCTAGAAGGGGAGGAGAGGGGTTATTATCTTCAGAATTTTTAATAAGCACAAATTAGAAACTCAGCTTTAGTAATGTAGCATGGCTGCTTACATTTTTTTTTTATTCAAACGCATCCAACAGTTCACATATTCGTGATAGGAAATTTCGGACACCAGTACAGGACAGAGGGGTGCGAATTGATTACTTACCGATACAGGCGATCGAAGCAGGCAACCAGCAATGGTCGCTTTCGCCGAGAAATTCTCGAGCGTCGAGTTTGGCACCACAGAACAACCTTTTAAATACTTTAATTCCTCTGGAAATGAGTATAAATTAAAATACGACTCGAGGGTTGAAAAAAATTTAAATGTTAATCACATTTGACGAAGTATAATCCTCACCTAATAACATCGAGTAGGATGAGGCGAGCCAGGAGAGCGAAAAAATACGTTAAAAAATCCCATTACTTTTCCCCAAACAAACGACCTTTTGGCTGGAAGTGTGTTTATAAAAGGGGTGTCCATTATCGCATTTTTGCATTAATTGCAAAATCGATATTAGTTAACGTCGACGGTGTAGTTTGCCGGTCGGGCGAGAAAAAAATGAGACCTAGGGTGATTCCCCGCGTCGAAGCATTTCCTCCGGCACGATTTTCCGGAGTATTTTTTGCCGCTCTACCTCCTGATAAACGATTTAACAATGATTTTTTCACCTCCTACTCGCTTTGTTCGACATGCTAGGTCGTTTGGCGAACCAAACAACGCCACCTTGGAAATTAATTCGCTCCTATTCGACGTATTTTCTTGACTTGTTGATGACACGAAAAAATCCCCCGTCCGGATATGCGGTTTTTTTCTTCAGCTTGGGTTTAATTAAGTAAAGAAACTGGAGTCGCGTATTTTAGACTCGACGTCGTTGAATTCGACGTACGAATTTTTTCCACTGGAATGGTATTCGTATATAGCGGAATATTCGACGAAGTATTCTTATCTGAGAGGAAATGCTGAAATGATGGCTCGAGTGCGTGTTTCAACTGCTTCCACCCCATTTGTCGTAATTTTATGACTGCCATTTTTCGCATTGATGATAAAAACTGTTGGGATTATTAGGCGTGAAATTTCGTTGCGAAATAGACGTAATTTTTGCCAAATTTACGCCCAGTTATTGCCCGATATTTCGCGCCAATTTTGTAGTTGCGTAGTTGTTTGGGTTCAAAAGTTGGGTCGGATTGTTCGAATGGTTTATTCT
Source organism: Phenacoccus solenopsis (assembly GCA_009761765.1). Lineage (NCBI taxonomy): Eukaryota > Metazoa > Arthropoda > Insecta > Hemiptera > Pseudococcidae > Phenacoccus > Phenacoccus solenopsis. The sequence goes on along the minus strand of CM019755.1, from coordinate 24,766,247 downwards.
TCCGGTATCGTGCTTGAATTGCATTATTCGTTATTTTTTGAATAAGCGTTACTAACATTTTTTATGCGATGGGTTGACTTTAGAAAATACACTTCATTAATTTAAAAATGATTGTGAAATTTTCTAATTTTTTTGTGTTTAAATGAACAATTTCAGAAGTTAATTTTTTAATAATGAAGAAATCATTAACTTCCTTAAAACTTCTAGATTGTTCTTGCAAATATAAATTCTCCCAGAACGTATATTGATCTGTGCAGTTACAAGAACCCAAAAAATAAAAATAAAAATTCCCATTTTTGTTATTTAATTAAAAAAATTGTATTTATTATAAATTCGAATTTAAAAAAAAAAATGGAATTTCAGAGATTTGTATGGCTACATCCTTTCTTTAGAGTCAGAAATTCAGTAGTTTGAGTAAATTTTACTATTGAAAATTTGCAAATTAGTAAGAAAGTTTTACTTCAGCAAAAAATATTTTTTTAATTTTTTGAAAATTTCTTCATACCTGCAATTCATTATTTTGGACTTTTCTGAATTTAAAACTTTCAATTTAGATAAATAAAAAAAATTTAAAAATTTCAGGTTTCTTATATAAGTTACAAAAAAAATTCAAAATGACTTTAAATAAATTCTTTCAATTTTTTATGTTAAAATTGTTTTTTTTTAATTTTGATTTATTTTTGTAGCTTTAATTTTGAAAAAATCTATTTTTAAATTTCATTCTTTTACATTTGCTTGACTTCTTTTGCTGTCACTCACTTTCTATTCGATTATTTTCTATGCTGTGATTCCAGAAGCATTAGATATCAAAAACCCTACTTTACTTTCACAAATGCTCTCCCCCTCCGCTCCTCTCCCGGTCATAATTTTTCTCATATAAGCTAATCTATACTAAAAAAATTGAAACAACAATTTTACCCCTCCCCACCCTACTCCTCCTCCTCTTCTCCCACTGGTCATAAGTTTTCTCATGCAAATTAATCTATCCCAACAAAAATGAAAACAATAATTTAACTCCCCCTCCTCCTCTTCTCCCACTGGTCAAGATTTCCTCATACCAGCTAATCTATCCCAAAAAATTAAAACAATAATTCAACTCTCTCCTCCTTCTCTTCTCCCACTGTTCATAGTTTTCTCAAACAAGCTAATTTATCCTGAAAAATCAAAACAATAGTTTTACCCTCCCTTCTCCCCTTCTTCCATTGGTCATGATTTTTTTCATATAAGCTATAATCTATCCCCCCAAAAAAATTGAAACCATGATTCAACTTCCTCCCCCTTTTCTTCTCCCACTGTTCATAGTTTTCTCAAACAAGCTAATCTATCCCAAAAAAAAATTAAAACAATAATATTAACCCTCCCTCCTCCTCTTCTTCTCTCCCTGGTCATAAGTCTTCAAATGGAATTTTTTTTCATTTTTATCAAACATTTTTTTAAATAATTTTTCACCAAAATAAAATCTAGCATTTAAAATTTTTTTGAAATTGGTGTTTTTGAACATACTTTTTTAATTTAAAAAAAAAAAAATTAAAATAAAATAAATGAAAAAAGTAATGTTTTTATGATAAAAAGGATTTTTATCAATTTTTTTTTTTTTTTTTTTGAAATTTAACTTCGTAAGTTCGTATCGACCACTATTAATTATCATTTATCAGTGACTTAATTGATATCATTTTATGCCTGATAGCTTTCTTAACAAATAATATTGATTTATACAATGAAAAATTATATTTGAGGTTCCTGTGTATCAAAAATGGACAAAATCTACCACAAATTAACATTCAATCTGAAATCACGTCTTAGAATACTCTAATTGTGATCTACATCATTATTTTGAAATTTAAAAATGATCTGATGCATCTTTGATCGTGGAAATTTTAATGATCCAAATCATAATGATCTATGATTGGTTGAAAAGGGCGAATGAGCAGAATCCGATTTTAATTTTTATTTTGTGATTCTTAGATCACATATTTTCAAATCAAATGACCCGTGATTTGATTTAAGATCACGTTCATTAGATGATCTATGATTTGATTTGATATATTACGATTTCATTTAATTATAATATTATATGTTTCGTGATCATTCTCATTTCTACTATGTGTTACTGTTAATAATAAAAATTGATGTATAGAATGTATATAGATCGAACCACTGACTAAATCAACCCTTTTCTTTTATGTTATAGGTTCATCAATGCGAGAAGAAGAATTGTTCAGCCTATGATAGACCAGTCGAATAGAGCAGGTAAGCGATGCTCACTTTAATCACGACGTTAATACAATTATACTCTCATAAGACCGAGCGAAGTATCCTCATAGGTCTCATCCTCTATCTAAACCCCATATTCGTATACCACTTGATAATTGAAACCAGGACTGGTTAAGTGAAATATTGAATATTTCACGACCGCAGGCCGCGACAGGCATCATTTTGCATATTAGCTTCGTAAGGGTTGCATATTACATTAAAAGGCATTCGGTGTTGATTAGGCCACCGGGGACTGAAGGCGTATGATATCACTGCAGAAGGAGATTTTTAATGGGCCGTCGAATAGTAGAATAGGAGAAAGAAGAATGCGTATATTTTCGTACGAAGGGGAGAAACGCGTTTAACGATAAATAAGCTTTTCTAATAAAACAATCGAGGTCTTAGTTAATTTAATGAGAGAATAATCGCCACGAAAATGGTGAAAGTTGTATAGAAAGAGGGCACGATGCGCCGGTAAAAACGTATAAAAACCATCGAGGGTACCTTTTAGCCGGCGCAATAGGATGTTGGTAAAATTAAGCAGCCGGTAAAGAGTTTATCGGAGCAATAAAAGTAGCGACTAGGTATCGTTTTAAATAACGGCGTAATTGGTGTACGGTGTGAAGGGCCTTCGTCAGAATGTTTTCGGTAGCGGCAATTTGCCGCTACGACTTTTACGAGCTTTTTTCTTCGGCTTTAAACTTGTTACCTCTATTTCTTGACAACTTATCCGCTCGTATACGGCCAATAAAAGTTAACCGGTGGTTTGATTTCTTTGAAGGGGTTTTAATTTTTTTTTTCGCGTTCGCGGCCAACTCGACGTCCGCGAATTGAATGAAAAGATAAATATGCCATCTAGATCCAATTACGCGACGTTACCGAGTATGCCACTGCGTACAACCCTCGTGTACGTGATATAGCGTAATCGGTAAATAGAAAGAAAATGGCGATGTTATTAAAACCCTTGTGAAAATGATACAGGTTATTTATCAATGTTTAGCGGACGCGAGGCGGGGGCGTAGCTTACCGGGGATAGAGATGAGATTTCCGTGCATACAGCTGTTTTTAGTCCGCAGACTTCAACGTTTATTGATGACGGCATCGCGGTACCGTTGACGAAGGGGAACAGCTACCGCGTAAGGGTAATACTGAGTGAATGTTCGCCGTAATCTTAGTTAATATCCATTACGTCTTATACGATCCGTTTTCGACGGGGGTGAAGTTATATAAGATGTTTACTCGCACCGGTATACTCGTCGACGTCGAAAGGGATTCAAAAAGTCAATGAACATTGGTAACCGTCACGTTACCGGAATATGAAGTAAAACCTTTTTCTGTAAGCTTCTGTGGTACCGAATTTGTCTTAATTTATTTCACCAGTCTAACACACGCTACGGTGACACTGAAACTACTACTTCAAAATGGAAAGAAGTGTGAATGAAGGCCATATTGGGACTCTCTTGCTTTGGGACTTTAAGGCCAAGAAGTTGTAGTATACTATGATGCTTACAGTTAATATAAATAAAAGTTCAATTTGAGTGGAAATTCCTACTTCGTAGCTAATGGAGTGTCAACGTTGCAACTTGAAAACATGTTTGGGACCAATGTTCAAAATTTAATTTTTTTAAGCCTGAAAGAATTATATAAGAACCAAGGCATTGTATATCTATGAGGCATAAGAAACCTTCAATGAATTTTTTTTTTCTTGATGAAAATAATTTATGAAAAAATATCACACCATTTTTACATGTTCCAAAAATAAAACAAAAAAAGAGTAAGACTCGAAAATAATCCTCTCCCATAATTATCAAGAATTTCAAGGAAGAATAATCTTGCTCACTAAAACGCTGCTACGATACCAGCCAATCAATTTAAATTTTTCCCTAAATACGGCTCACAACTTCAACTGTTGTAGGTGGCAGTATATAGGTGACATTATAAGTAAATTTTTTTTTTAATTTTTAATTTTGAATTTTTTTTAAATCTCACAAAGTTTTTTTAAATTAAAAAAATATGATTTAAAAACCATATGTTTTTTTTCTAGAAAAAATGATTTTTTTTTCAATAAATTTTTTGAAACAAAAATTAATAATTTTTTTTTAATTTGAAAAACTAAAATTATTTTTACAAAATAATCTAATGTACTCGTATTAAATTTTTTTGTTATTTTCAGATAATGTAAAATTTGTTTTTGATATTTTTTTTTTTTTGAAATTGAAAAATTATACCTAATTTAAAAAAAAATTGTTTTTCTCAATATGAAAATCAATTTTTGCAAATTTTATTTTATTAAATTGCCTTGTCTATTTACTTCCTCCCCTACCCCCCTCCTCCTCCTCCCTTTATCAAATATCTTGACTCTAACACTTTAATGGATATATCATCAGATAAGCAAGCATAGGTTGATTAATTAGTTACTTTCCTGAAGTCCACTGGATTAATAGGTAAAATTTAAGTTATTTTTGTGTCTTTAGTCATTGTTGCATGTACATAGCACCTAAAAAAAAAATAATAATAAAAAAAATAAAAAATGATTCAAAAAATTAATGTTAAAAATTTTTTTGTCTAAAAAAATTGAAATTATTCAAAAATATCATTTGAACAAAATTAATGTGCTCGTATTAAAGTTTCCTGTTATTTTCAAATATTAAAATCCTTTTACGATAATTAGCTGAGTTTTTAACCTAAAAATGCCAGATATTACAGCTTACCTAATTTGGGAATGGAGGGTCAGGGGGAGGGGATGTCTTCAAATTTTTGCGTTTCAAACTATTCGTATTTTTTCATGAAATTGAAAAATTTTAATTAAATAAAAAAAATTGTTTTTGTCATGATGAAATGAAATTTTTGCAAATTTTCTTTTATTAAAAAAAATCAACGTTAAAAAATTTTCTGTTTTATAAAATTGAAGTTATTTAAAAAAATCATTCGAAGAAACAAATAGTTTGAATTTTTCTGCTATTTTCAAATTATAAAAGCTTTTTTTGATCATTTCTTATGATGAAAAATTCCAATTTAAAAGAACGAATTCGAGTCTAGATTCCCAGGCCCAGAGCCAAGAAAAATTTGAGCCATTTCCCGAGTAAAATTTCGTATTTAACACTCAAGTAGTAATAAAAAAATAGTGAAAAAAATAGTCAAAGCCCCGTTTGAGATTTGGCTATCTCCGCCTCTAGATTCCAATATTCTTGGAATGAGTTATCGGAAGGTAAGCTGATTTTCACATCTTTTAGTGGGATTGGAGTGTTGGATATAGAATTATAGAAGTTAGTTGCATCATATACTACACCACCTATTCCATACAGTTTCAAAGAAGGAATGAGGTCCAAAAAACAGCCCTCACTTTGCTCTTCCTTCCACCACTGTAATTTATAACCGTCATCTCAATCAGCAGACTTGTAGACGCCAACACCATAATCAACGTGTGATCATAAGCGGTAATTCATTTCGATGGAATTTTTGGCTCTCCATGTGCTGTATTCAGTGGACCATAAATACTGGCGAGAAGCTTTTACCGCGGCGACGTAGAAAATTTGAGGTTTTCGTCGTACTTTTTCGTGGAAAAAAAAGGAAACGTCGGCGAGATTCATTTGTAAAAATCGACTGCGTGGCAGAAAAACAAGAAGAAAAAGACTCTCCATACGTCGAACAGACGCGACGAACAGAAAAAGAGAGGAAAACACCAACCGAGTCCAAAACGAAGAAAATACTGGCGTGAATAATGTTACCATGTTCTCTTCTTTTCTTCCCTTTTAACCATTAGTTTAAAAAGTAAAATGACGGTTGGGATTTTATGTGGTAAAAGCTACGAGTAAACCGGCCATTCGGAAGGTTCGGCGAAAATAATTTATCGTTAGTAACGAAAGGGCTGATGTTTTCGTTTCTCTTCGACTCCGCAATGGTGACGGAAAAGTGCAAAACTATGTCCAACTGAGAAGGGTGATTGGAAAAACCGAATTCGCTGGTTTTGGTGTATCTGATAAGTAAGCGCGATTAACGAATCATGGTCAGCAGTGCTATAGGTATAGCTTTTTCGATATCCATAAAAATCGCCTCGGAGTATATCAAATAAATCTTCATTACTTCGTTAGTGCTTGTCAGCGAATGGAAAAATGAAGCGAAGAAAACGGAATCGGATTAAAATTTATTAATCTCGAGGGACTGTGTTCTTTTTTTTTTTGTTATTTCTTTTTCGTTTTTTTTTGGCGCGCGAAAAATCGCAATTACGTCGAGTTAACGGTCCGGTAAGACGTTTTTCGCACCAGTGCTAAAGAGCTGTTTGTAAAAAGACCTATAAATTTGGAAATACCGCGATGCGAGCCCTACCGTCATTTGGTACGCTATTTCGCGTAAAATGGACTGTACAGGGTCCGCGATAAAGTCATCTACACCCTTTAGCCGTTTGAAAATGGTAGAGGAAAGTGTTCCGGCTAGGGTAGATGAGTTGGAAAGCTCTTTGTGGCTTTTTTATGTATTCTTTATGTCGGCGAAAAGAGTCGTTGATTTCGCCTTTTTTCGCGCGTTTTATCGGAAATTGATTCGAAGGGCTTTTTATGGCCTGTACGATGGCCTGGTGCGAGCTTTCGAGGAAATTGATTCGTTTATTGGGGATTTTTCGATTCACGTTTTTACTGGAGTAGACATGTTCGTTTCATGATATCTGGAATTTCCGAATCGTAGAAATTATTTTATTTTGGTGGTTTATTTGTTTAGCTTCTCAAATCTGTGAATTTGGGAATATGCATCATAAGTAGTTGTGAATGTCTTAAAATAAAGAAACTGAAGAAAAATTTAAAAATGCCTGAAAACTGATTAAATGTCGAAACACAAACAAATTCACAAAAAAATGAAAATTTTTTAAATTGATTTTTTTTTAATTGAAAAATTATTAAAAATGTTCAAAAATTCATGAATTCAAAAAATATCTAAAAATGTTAAAATTTTCATTTTTTTTTTCAATCGAATAAATATCAGAAAATGAGAAGAAATTCATTTTTTTTAACTGGCTAAATAACCTTTAAAATGATAAATGTCAAGAAATGGCGTCAATTTATATTAAAAAAAAAAATCAAATGACATCTAATATAAATCATGAATGAAAAAGATATGTCAAAATGGTGGGGGAGGGGAAATAATAGATATTAAATAATATTATTATGCATAAAAATTAAGCAAAATTGAAAAAACATCAAAAAATGTAAAAACGAAAGAAAATTGCAACTCAAACATTTTCCTAAAGGGAAAAATTGTCAAAAAATCGAAAAAACAAATAAGAACTAAATAAATATTTTAAGAAATACTCATAGAGAGGAAAAAATTCAAAAACTCAAAAAAGTTTCAAAAATTGAGAATGTTAAAAAAAATCAAATACCCAAAGCTGAAAAAATTCTGCGAGCTCAAAAAATACCTCAAAATGAAAAAATTGTCCTAGAGCTAAAAAAATATCTCAAATTGATGAAATTCATAACAATTGAGAAAAAAAGTTTAGAAACAAATTAATACGTATCTAAAAATAGAAAAAACAACCAAGAATGAAAATAAATGTCTAAAGCCTGAAGAAATTATCTCAAAATAAAAAAGAAAATTGAGAAATTAATATCTCAAAATGAAAAAAAATTTTAAAGAGCTTAAGAAATATCTTGAATTGCAGTGAAATTCTCAAAAATTGAAAAAAAAGTCCGAAATTGAATTAATATCTAAAAATTACAGAAAAATCCAAAAATAAAAATAAATGCCTGAAAACTGAAGAAAGTATTTCAAAGCAAAAAATGGTCAATAATTCAAAAAAAAACAACAACAACAACAGAAAATATCTCAAAATGGAAAAATATTCAAGAATTTAAGAATATCTCAAAATGATAAAACTCTCAAAAATTGAGAAAAAGTCAAAAATTAAATTAATATCTAAAAATGAAAATGAATGTCTAAAAAGTGAAAAAAAAATCTCAAAGATCAAAAAATTGAATAAATATTTCCAAAGATCAAAAAATTTTCAAAAATTGAAAAATTTCCACAAAAACGTATTAAAATTAAAAAATTGTTGAGAAATTAGAAAAACTTCAAAAATTGAATAAATATCAAAAAATGAAAAAAATTTTAAAGAACTCGGGAAATCTATTAGATTGAGAAAAATTATTCAAAAATTAAAAGAAAAATGAAATAGACATTCAAAAAAGAGAAAAAAGAAAATATTCACTTATTCAAAAATTAAAATTAAATTTTAAAAACTGAAAAAAATTCACCATAAATAAAGGATGAAAAATATCAAAAATTGAAAAAAGTGTCCAATAATAAAATCCACATTCAAAAACCTGAAAAATGTGTTTAAAATTGAAAAAAAAATCTTTAATGAATAAAATGTAAATATCTTTAAATTTGGGAAAAGTGACGTTTACCTACTATACTTGGAGTGGTGATAGGGAGGGGGAGGGGGAGTTCGTGCAATTTCTTAGCCTCCTGTATGTGACATATTTCAAAACGTTGTTTAAGCCAAGGCCCAGTGGATCCTTCAATACAAAAAAAATTAATCGCTTATTTTGAAACTCATAGATGCTGATAGGAAAAGTAAACATCCATCTAAATCAACTTAATGCAGATCTTTAGCCCTCATACCGAAACATACATCATAAAATAATCAACTCTCTACTCCGACGTTGAACTCGCTCAAAAAACCTCGATCCAATGTCTAAAATCCTTTAACAAATTGTCCGACGACTCCGTTGATCCAACGACGAACTAAACCATTTAGCAAAATCCCCCGGCTACAAAAGGCGCGTACGAGGCTTCACATGGAAACGATTCGTTTTGAAAATCCGTAAACGTAAACGGAAAATAGAATTGGGAACGGTAATTCGCGGATTATAGGCGCCGTTTGTGTAACGATAAGGTTCTTTTTTTTCGTAACCCGGGAAAACCGGAAATTTACTAAAAGAAGGAGAACTCGAACCGCTCGACAATATAAAACGCATATCCCATCGTGTACACGCCGCACGGCTGTGCGAAAGAAGTCGTCGAAATCGTAATGTCTCCCACTAGCGTTATTTTTATTTCGGACCATTCGTACAAATTGACTAAGTTCGACTGGCGCAGCGAACGCGAAAGGCGAGGGTGCTTTTTTTCTGCACCAGCGTTCGCCGTCAGAAAAGAGAAAACTGAATATAATACATGAATTATTCATTTTTCCTGTCCAGAACACAAAGTTTAACGTGATAAATCGTCCTTTCTGGTTCCCGCGGCGCTTTTAGCTTAATAGTTGGTCGTTTTCTTTTATGACGTTATGTACGTGCTACAACACTGACCTATCCGTAGCGAATTTGTAGTACGACGAGGTGTTCGAATTTTCGCAATTTCGGATACTTGGCTCGGTCTGTGGTGGTTTCCGCGGCGTCCCTAGTTGAACAGAATTATCACGTTAAAATGTATAGTATTTTCTCCTCACGCAGGTCCCAGTGCAGGTGGATTTAGCCCAGATGGAGCTATGGGTTATATGATGGATAGTCAAGCACAAATGATGGCAGCTCACAGAGGTCCGGCAGATCCAGCCTTTCATAATGAGTATTATGCTGCACATGCCCAACAGTATTATGGCCATCTGTAGTACTATTAATACCTTCGTTGTTGAGGTAAGTAAACATTTTTTTGAAAATTTGTTACATCTCGACTCTATCAAATAAGCCTATTCGGATGAAGACTTTGATCTCATAAATCTTCTTTCAACAACTAGACCAACTCATAATAAACAACAGTCGACCAATAATTTCTTCGAGTCTCTGAAAAAATTCGAAATAAATACCTTCGGAATTCATTATTTTTTATTATTTTTTAGGTTGAGTTTAGTTGGTTGCGGTACCAGCACATCCTCGTTCGAAAAACCTCGCAACCAATATTACATTTCCAACTGATCTCTACTAAACCGCGTTTCAGTATACCTTGCCACTACTTATAGTGAAAAACTGGAAAATAATGTATAAAAGTACGCCTGGTTACTTAATATAGTCTTGTATATTGGAAATTTCGTAATGTTCGGTTGCAATAATTTTAGGTATTATAAAGCAGGATATATTATTATTCTTGTACCTATCATGTATTTATTATAAAACGAATTTGTTGAATGTTTTTGTATGATAATCGCTGTATACCTGTTATTTTTTCTTTTTTTTTTTAATTTGTACGCGTTTGTAATATTTTGTTTTTAATATTTAAAAAAAAAAAATCGATATTTTAATGAAAAGGTTAATAAGTATTGAAAATTTTTTTCCTTTATACCTACATGTGGTAATTCGAGTATCGCAACGTAGTCGATATAGTCTATTTAGTTAACTTGAATTAATTCGATGATTCATGTAGAATAGCAATATCGCCCCGAAGCTTGAAATTTAAAAGAAAAAAAATCGCCGATCGACCTATCACGTGAGAGATGATTATTCGATGAAGAAAAAAACACGTATCCAAGACTGTAGAAAGATCGAAAATCATAGATGACTGAAAGCCACGATCTTTCGTAATTTAAGTTCACATTCCGCCTCTAAAATTTGTCTTACTAGTCTCATCGGCGCTTTTTTTTTAATCTAAAAAAATAAAAAAATAAAATTAACGAACGCAGCAGCTTTTTTACTTTTTGTAAGTTTATACCGCCCTTCCCTCTCAGTGATTTGTAAATGTGGATGTAATTGATATGCGAATGCCTTTGTATATATTTGAGGAAATCAATTTGTTTAATCTTCGGTTGTGGATTGTAATTTTTATATGGCTTTTGAAATTTATTTATGTTTGTAGCACGCCGCATTTACTAGTTACCATTATTATTTTTTTTATTTTATTTATTATTTTGTTCCCTATTCGAAATAGCGCTGCTCAATCTGTTTATTTTGGCTGCTACATTGTTCTCGAGTTGTTTTGTTGGACAAGTTTTTACTATTTTTAAGCTCTGCCCATATTTTACGCGCTCCGCGATTACATTCTTTCGAGTCATGGATTCGTAGCTTGGTACATTTAAACGATGGATTCGTTATGCTTTAAGTTCAAAATCGAGACTTTTCAATGCGAAAGTATTGAGGTGAGACCACGCCTATATGCGTGTCACTTTTTTTGGCAGAAGCGTTACCATCGTCGCCCCTAGCTACTAGTCTATTTTCTGTGTGTATTACGTAATACCTCAATTAAATTCAGTATTTGAAATCTAGATGTGTGCGATTTTTTTTTTCAATTTTTAAACCTACGTTATTGTTTTTTTCTTTTTTTTTTTTTTTTTGCTATTTATTTTTCTTGTTATTTGTTATTTTCTTTCATTATACCTATTTACGTTGAAATTGCTTATGGCTATGAAAATTTGTCAATTATTCGCCGTTTTGAAATTTTCACAGATTTGGTGAATAATGAAATTTATTATAAAAAAAAACGACCTCTACAGACTGTAAATTTGGCTTGTGTGTTGGCTTATTTTTGTTTTAATTCGGAAATGTTTTTTTTTTTCATGTACAATTGTGTAATTTCAACTTAGGAAATTTTTTAGTCATTAGGACAAGTTTAAAACTGATTATTTAACAGCGTACGATACGTACTGAATGAACGGAAGTCGATGTCGAATTAATCGATTCGGTGTAACGGTTAGGTACGCTGTGAAATATGACGGTTTTCTCTTGTTACCATATTGTACCTAAGTGATACAATGTTCTATCCCACGTTTATACAGTACGATTGTGTAATGTGATTAATCGCAAATTTTTATGGTAATTTGCTGAGGATGAAATTAACGTTATTAATAATACGCTATTTATTTATGTATTTAAAATGTAAGAAAAAACTTGTAATGTAATTTGATTGTACTTGTAATCTGTTAGAATACGTTTTCCTGTAAATAAAAGACGTTGTGATAATAAGATTAGATTTTATTGAATTTCAAGCGTTTGAAATGGAACTTCGCCTGTGTAATTTATCTCGTTCGAAGGGAGGGTCAATTTTCAACGCGTACAGATATCTGAAGCTTTTGTGATTCAGTGTTCGCGTAGGAGTATTCGAAGAAAATTTGGCGGAGATCGATGTTGAATTTATTTGATTTAAACTTTGAGTTTGAATATTAGGTATACAAAAAACTGATGATTATGAAAAATTATTGAGAAATTAATTTTACTTCAAGGTACTTTCTAAAATATGAAATTCTTCGAAAACTTGCGAACTTGAGAAGGAAAAATGTTCAAGATGAGCGTTCAAAGTCTTGACGATAGGAATAAAGAATTTTTTTTTAATAGAGATTATAAAATTAAAATTTCATTTCATTCAAATAGTGAAGTATTTTTGAAAGATTCAAGCCTACAATGTGCAAGTTATGCGACTACTTCTCTACGAGCAATATTAACGAAAATATTTTTTCCAGAGAAGTTAAATGTTGAGCCTTTCTGAAGAAGAATAACTCAATTACCTTAAAAAGAAAATATCAAAATTTCAACTCATTTTATTCTGTAGAAAAAGCTTACCTACAAGTGAATGAAAAAAGATTGCTGTGGAAGTTACTGCTCAAACAATCTTAACAACAAATCAACGGTTTGTAGATATTAATTCAACAGATAAGTAAATTTTTTCACATTCTCATATTTCATCGTAGATCATCATCGTGAAGAAACGGTAATTCAGCATCATAAGTTTTACATAATCTAAAACTTTGCGCAAAAATCAAAAAACGAAATTGTAAATAATTTAAGGTTTTATTCTTACCTACTAATCTATGCCTACTCATTTTCGATCTCATAACACCCCCATGAAGCCCGTAACACCTGTAAAGAGTGAACGACCTTATGCTACCTACGTGACATGGCGCATGGTGGGTAAATAGAATTCATTTTGTTTGATAATGATGAAATAAGATACCTAATGAGAATTGTAACATCTGAAACACAAATTTCATGAAGTCTCATGTACTCTGAAGTCTGAACATACTTATTTGCAAATGAGTGCGTGAGTGCTGAGTTACTTATTTCATACTTGATTTGAGAATCTATGTACTTGCAAAAGTTCGTATGTTAAACAATAACAACAATGATAATAACTCTTGAGTTGGTCCCACGTTAATGAAACAAATTGAAACAAATTTGAAACATGTTTCACAAAATTTTTCCAAAACACGGATGTTTTGAAACATGTTTCATTTGTTTTGGACTGTTTCAAAGCATATCATTGAAACAATAGTAGTAAATTGAAAAGTACCTATTATTTTCTTCGACCATATACTATGGACTGCTAATTCAAATGGTTGAAAAGAAAGTGAACCCAATAACAACAGTAGTTAGATGCGCTGACGCATGCGTAGTTTCAGTTTCCTTATCAACTTATACAGTCATGATTCACTAAAATAAATTATTAATATGTACAATAATGCAAGAGTCATATGTGGGCAGAATGTTTTGAATCATTTTTGAAACAAATATTTCAAAAATGTTTCGTGTTTCATTTCATGTTTTATTCATGGTTTGTTTTATTTCCGCAGTGTGAGGGAACCTTTAGTCTTAGTTGTTCTGCATTTCCGAAGTTCTTTTGAACTTCGGTGGTTCATTGTTGTGTGTGATCGATTTGATATTGACTATTTGGATTATTTCAAAGTTTAGTTACTCATTGTAATCAAAGCAAAGCATTTTTATCAAGTGTTTTTGATCTAATGAATTAAATGATTGAGGAAAATGTACGTAGGTATGTATCAGTTCGCTGCATTTTTTCATTGAATGCTGAAGATATTCATATCCATTGTAAAATTGATCTAAACTAAGGTGAGTTTACTTGATTCTTTTATATTTATCGGAAAGTGACGATATATTTTATTTTCTAATTAAGATTTGGGCTTATCTAATATTTCCATTAGGAAAGATGTACTTTAACGTTAATATTTAACATTTGAATCCATAGTCGATGAACATACGCGTGTAAGTAATTAGCGTATTACATTAATTTGCTTTCGTTCAACAAATCATCCATTCCAAACAAATGCATATATTCGAGTTCATGAAACTCTAATAAATATTGATCACATGGTTCCATTTCTATTCGACAACACATTTTCATAACACTTGTTCTTTTCTTCTATCATTACAATATCAGACTAAATGAATCAACAAAGTAATAGACTGAAGACTTCTCAATCCCAATAATTAATAAGCTGTCAAAAGATCGAAACGTTTACTAATTACGAGTCTAACTATAACCCAACCGCTATCAAACTTCAAATACGAGTCAATCATTAACTCATCACCTGTATCATTGTTAATAGTTTACTCAACGTGGTTAACTGGTTATAATTCCCATTCAGTTTTGATCCCTCGATGAACTTCTTTCTGTAGTTAATTTGACATTCACCACAGCATACACCATCGCCGTGGATGATTTGTGGTCTGAACTTCAAAGTAACTTATTGTCTCGTGTAAATCAGGGTAATCGGCTAATGTTACCATAACTCCACACGTGTTCTGTGAACTTGCTTCGAAGAATTTCCGATTCGTAATAGCATTCTAGATGGAAAAAAGCTTCGCCAGTTTCCTCCCTATTTCCAAATAAAATTACGTCGAAAAAGCTCTAAAAAGGATAACAAAATCTGTCATATTTTATTAGACAAATCATAATTCCTCCCCTAAACGTTCGAATAACCCATTTCTATATTTTTTAAATTAAATAAATCTTCCGCCTAGGCTTTCTTTCACGTGTTTGCGAGCTGCGAAAAAGAAAAATACATTGTTGCAGTGTTATACGAGTACGTACTTGCAATTCGCGCATACCTTTTTCGTTGGCACGAGGGAGAACGATGACTGGAGTAATTGAAACATGTAATGAGTTTCGAAGTAGGATGAGGGAGAAGGAATTGTCTGGTAATGGTTGTATTTTCTTAACCATCGTTGAGGGTGGATTATAAATCGTTGGAATGGTGCGTAATTGACGTTTTATGTATGTGGCTCCGATAGTTTATTTTGTTTTTCAAATAAATGTTATCATTATGCAGATTTGATAAGGTGATGAGTGCTATTATGTAGGTAAGTAGATAGGAACTGGTAATTACCATTTTACGGTAAGTATATGTTATTATTATATGATTAGAATATTAAATTAGGCCTATGACACTATTAAAATAATAAGGTCAATAAAAATAACAAAAATTTGCGAAGTAATAAATTGTTCTGATAAGTACCTACTTATTTTCTTCAGCATTTATATACTAATCTTGTAATTATGTGTGTGAATGTATCACTTCTTTCCAAATTAGCACCTAGTTCTATTTTTATCCAGTAACATTATCGACATCAAGTAGGTAATTACCTACTTAGTGCTACAGTGTAATATTTAAAATCTTTACTTCTTAATTTTGTTTACGCTACGACTGTTAAGTAATTACTGAGCTTTTAAACCGTAATTTTGAATTACATTTTCCATTTGTTATAAAATAATGGTTCTGTTGAAGGGTGCGAGCATGTGAAATATGCATGACTTGCATTTTTCTTATCTTTCGATGTTAATCAATTAATGGAGTTAATTTTGAAGTTTTTAAAGGCCCCTTCAAAACTTCACTTTAATTTTTGCTATGTAACTCTTGTAAAATTTTTAGCAATGACTTATAGGGTATTTATTTTAGGTTCTAAATTTGATTCCATTCAGCAATGATGGAAGAACGTTAACAGAATAAAAAGAAAAAACTGAATTAAAAAAATTTTTAGAGAAAAAAATCCTGAATTTTAAATTCTTACTTCGATGTTGAGTTAAAAAATTAATTTCCAATAAAAATTGAAATCAAAAATGTATTCAGATTTCAAATTTTTAAGGATGTAACTTTTAGGTTGAACTTGAGGAGTAGGGGCATCTGGAGTCATAATAATATAATGTTTCATTTATGTGAAAATTCGAATTGCCCCCTAAGAGATTGCCCTGCTAACAATTCACACATTTTGATAATCTGTCATCATTATGCAGACATGAGCTCTAGACTTGAAATATCTTTCAGCTTCTCGAACATTCTTAGAAATAGTGTACTTTCTTCAAATAGACTAATTTATTTCAGAAAATTCACTCCTCCCTCTCTCAAAAATATGTCTTTGGCCAGAGTTGCAGTATATTGCACAATGAAAAAACAAAACAAATGAATAGATAAAAATACCTCATGAAAATAAAATTATGAAAATATGTATCATGAAAATTTTCAAACTTGATAATACTTGAGCAGAATTATACAGGGTGTTTTGTCTCGATATAGCTTCCTTCATGTCACGTATAAATTTACTCATGTGACACTCATATATAATGGTTTGCCTACACTACCAGCTGAAGGAGCAGATATGTAAAATTTTGAAAAAAATGCTTCTCTCCTTTATTGCGAATTACTTGAAAAAATTTATATTTTATCATTCAAGGAATGTAGAGATATGCTGTTTTCACCAAAATATAGAGTATACAATGAGTAAGGATCAGTAGAAAACAAAGGAGGAAAAAAATTGGTAATTTGTTCATAATTATTCTCATATCAAATGACTGTGAAAAATGGTTTATTAACCACATGTTTTCAAACAAATTTTATGCATTTTCACTTCATTTCCTATCATATTCATTGAGTATACTCACTGATTATTATCTCTGAATGCCAACAAAAATTAAGATGTAACCTCAGTTTTGAGAAGGCTAACTTCAGAGCACCACCAGGGATACTTTCAGAGGTGGAGGAGACGTTGAATAAAATTATAGTTTTATATGACATTGAATAAAATTATAGTTTTATATGACAAATGCTGGCACATAATTGTCACACGTCTTAGGTTTGAAATTTGGTAGACCTTTCATTTCAGACTGTAAACAAGGAAACTTTGGATTTAGAAATAAGCATATACCACTATAGTGGAGAAACACATCAAGATCGGAGAAAATAGGAGAGTTTGGGAATAAGCAGAGCCTTTTTTTTTCCAAAAAGTGAGAGGGTGAGGTCACAATATTGCTAAATGACATCAAGATGATGCCATAAAAATTTAGCCCTCAATTTAATTTTTAGCTCCCCCATTCCCGAAAAGAAATCGAAGTTTCAAAAAATTTTTAATTTTCAAGAAAATGTATTTTTGAGAAAAAAAATTTTTCACCTTTCAAAATAATTTTGTCATCCAATTTGAACTATTTTAAAACTTTTTTCAAAAAACAACAATTTTGGACATTTTTGAAAATGAATGGCAAATGGATAATTTATTGGTCATGTGTCCATATGGATCTAATTTAGGCTATTTCAGATTCAAACATGAAATAATGCTCGATTTTTGTCATACAAAGCTTTCCAAACCATCACATTCTACCTTCAAAATGACTTCGTATAGATGTTTTAGCATCAAAAAGCTCAAACCTCAGGGACCCCTATGAAACAAAAATCGTTCATATTTCGACTCTTGAGTCCAAAAAAACCTGAATTGAGTTTGTACTGTGCATTTGATCTATAAATCACCCATTTATCCTTCATTTTTGAAATACTCAAAATTGTTGTTTTTGAAAAAATTTTTAATTCTTTAAACCTCTTAAATTTTGAAAAAATTAGTGGGTACAATTCTTTCAGTTTTTGAATGACAGAATGTATATTGGCAACGTGAAAAAAATTTATTTGCCCAATAATTATTTAAAAAAAAAAAAGAAAAATGAAAATTTTCAACTTCATCTTGGGAGAGGGTTCGAAAATTCATTTGGCAGGCTAAGATTGTTATGTCGTGCTTTTGAGGTTATTTAATATCCATGTAACGCCCGTCCCATCACTTTTCAAAAAAAAAAAAAAAATTAGTAGATCATAATTATCCGAAATTAATAAAAAAAGTAACTGAAATTTTTAGAAATCAGGAAAACCAATTGATGGAATTTATAGAACCTCTTATCAGTAACAAAAATTATGCAGCGGACATGTTACGTATCTTCAATATTATAGGAGTTTGGGATGTTTAAGCGGTACTTTTTATACTAATAAATGTAAAAATAGAACTTAAATCGTCGCTAGCCCCTGTAATATTGCAGGTAGGCAAGTTGCCTATTTCGTATGTTTTCACTGATGATAAGTGTTCAATAAGTTTAGCGGATGGGTTTTTCCAATTTTTCAAATTTTTACTTCATGTTTACTGTTTTTGATGTTTAGTTTAGAGATGATTGAGCATAGAAATTCAAAGTAGTAAGTTACCGCGGAAAATTACTGTAAATTACCGGTAAGTTACGATAGCATTGAATTTTGTTAAATTCTAGCAGAAACTTGAAAATGGATTTTTGGGGCGTTGTTATAAGAGGGTTTTTTCATCATTCCAACCCGACAGCTTTGTTTTTGTTAAAAAATAAAAAATACTCCAATTTTTGAAATTACCTATAACTTAGTAGTCAGTTTCTCTGAAAGAAATTGCCAAAAATTAGCTTCCATCATAATTATTGAGTCACAGTTCTCAGCTCTCCAAGCTCCTTCAATTTTCAGATTAGGCAATATGGTCGTAAAACGTTTTTCTTGCCACTACCCTGTTGTATCCAAATCTGCAGTTTCATCAACCATTCGTTCAATACCCTATATAACAAAGATTAAATAAAATACCAAATCATTACCCATCTGTATTCTGTATAAATTCCGCCCGAATGGATAAATAAAGCTCACGACAGGTTTAGACTTTCATTATCCTATTATACGTAAATAGATATACCTATTAAAGGAATGAAATGGGGCACATAAAGTTCGTAGTATGGGTAAGTTCGCGTGAGCAAATAGGCCATAAAACAGAGATGAAGAAGAGTCGCTACGTGTGAAACAGAAGAAATAAGTAGGTATCGAGGAAGGAAAAAAAAAGGGAAAAACCATAAAACAAACCTCAAACACGCTTTCGCGTAAAAATCCGGTATTATTTTCACGTTTACAACGAAAGGCCTCGGCGAAAAGCGAGTAATAAAAGAAGAAAAGTAAAAAAAATTTTCATCAATGAACGCGGGGCGATTTTTGTGCGCGACGAACGGTAAAACTGGCGGGGGTAACACTGGCATCGATATTTGGCCGTATTTTTCGTCGTGTGTATAGGAAAAGTGTTTTAAATGCGTCGGCGTTTGGAAAAACGCGCCGCTAAAAGCGATTCGGAATTTGGAAGAGTTGTATGTATGGGGGCGCGAGAGGAAGAGGGGAAAAGGGGAGTATATATACGGGGGCAAACGGTGAATAGAGTTAAAGGGTGTAAGCAATAAGAAATGCGGCATACGACGAACGGCGGCCTCGGGAGGCAGGAGGTGGAAGACAAATGAGTATATATAGAGTACAGAGTGGCGGGCGGCATTGAAGCAACGTTGCAAAGTGCGCCGGGACGCTCACCCTAAGCACAGCGAGTGGCGTCCACGTCATTTGTCAATGTCCAGAGCAACGTACACGCCCGACGTTACTATGGTTACCATCATTTTGGATATAGTGCTTCTTGGGTAAAGCACCGTTCGCCGCGCCCGATCTGTTCGCCAAAAAACCCTCTCATACCGATGGGCGCCTTTTCTACTTTGTTCCAAGTTAATAACCGGAGTGGCAAACGTCGTGTTTCCATTTCGTCTCTCTCTCTCACGCGCTGGTTGCGAGGCGCTTTTCGTTCTCTCTCGACGTGTCGTTTTTGGTACACGCCGTGGTAATCTACCTGGGTGCCACATTGTGGTAACTTTATTCCGAATCACGATTACCGTTTAAATAATAAATTAGCCCGAGTGTTTGAAGAGCGAAAGTATTCGAAGCGAAACCGAGATATCGAGTTTTTGGACGCCCGAAAATTTCCACACACGACATTCCCTCCGGGATTCCACCAGGGTAGCCTGGACCGGGTGCGAAAATGTGTGTCAATGGAGTCCTAAAATCATTCGACATCCCCCAACCCCTCTTTTCCCGCCTCGAAATGGAAGGATTATCGAAAGCGCGATAAATAAGTCGAAATTCATCGCACAAGTACCCGACGATAAATGACGAAGAAAAGAAAGTGAAAATGCAGCGTTCTTTATGTGACTTTTTTAACAACATATTTTTGGCAATGATTTACGATTAACGCGTTCCTTTTTAAAGTTGCTTTTATACGGCAATGAAAAATGGACATATATTCGCCGTGTTCAACATGCTCGACAATTTAGTAGATAAAAAATTCTAACAGTCGGTGAAATATGTGCGAGCACGATGTAACTTCGGAATTAATTCCGAGTAATTTCGAGCTTTATTCTTTCAAGAGAGAAAGCGACGAAATGGAATTGACGAAATGTAAATGCTCGTGATGTCTATTAAAAATTACGAGGTCGAAAAGATAACTATCAGCGGTTTTTGTAGGTTTGTGAAATGAAGAAGCGGTGTTAGGAAATGAATACTCATATTCTAGATATTAGGAAGTGATAAGCAAATTTTTGGCTCATGGAAGAAAATAGCCGGAGGTATGCCTTCCAGCCTTGAGACTAAACGACGGATGAACTTCAAGCCAACATTCTGTAATTTAACTTGACAGGTGAAGTAAATATGGAAATATATACCTATTCATTATTGGTTGTATATTAATTATGTTGTTGTTTAGTAATTTATTTATAACCTATTAGTTACAACCACGTGATTAAGTTTATTATTAAAGAGAACTAATTTCAAACAATATCTCTTTATTGTACCTCACCATTATCCCACCAAAATAGCATGAGCTAAATTGTGTTAGTTGCGCAAACCAAAAGCCAAAAAAATTTTCAAATTTTTTTGATTTCCCAAAATAATTATTATTAAACCAAAATAATAAGATGATAATAATGAGAATAAGATAACAAATTGATTTCAAGTTTGTGAGTTGACTGGAATTAATAGTTATTATTAAAACAACAACAACAGCAGCAACAAAAAAAATACTTTCTTTCTGATAGTATGTTTGGATGTGTTTGTTTTTGTAAATCAAAAAGGAATGAAAATAAACAAAATCTAGTTTGGCAAACTTCATGATATTTCGTTTTGGCTTTCAGCAATGCATTTCCTACAATTTAACTCATGCTATTTTGGATGAACAATACATATGTATACCGTGCGTCCAAGTGATTCGGTACAATCAGCGAAAAAGTCTCTTTTCCAATTATTTAAAATTGATTTTTTCAAATTCAAAGAAATTGTAATGCAGTTGAAATGAATTTATTGGCTTTAAAATTCATTGAAATAATTTTAAAAATGGTTTCTAATTTAAAAATTGTAGTTTAAATCTTATTAAACAAACTAAGATTTTTGCGCTGATTGTACCCGAATCACTTGGACGCACGGTAGAGTAATTATAGTCAATGGTCCGCTTTCTGATTGATCGTACGTCACGCGTGTAACAACTAATCAGCAAGTCAGAAAGTGGTACCTAAATTACCTCGAATTATTCATTAAACAAAAACATGAATCAGGTGATGATTCAAATCACAAACGAATTTCAGTCGTTCATTGAAAACTGAACGATCTTATTTAGAAAGGTAGAAATGAAATTACCTAGATTTAATCACATTCTAACCCTATGATTGGTTGTTACGAGCGTGATGTAAGCTGTCAGAAATCGAACCAGTTACTATAATTACTCTATTAGAACCCTGCAGGGCAATGGGGCGCTAGTGTTTACATTCTAGCTACTCATATCATTTCTAGGGCTGTTCCCATAGATCAAGACGGTGCTCTGTGCCGGTATTTTCCCATAATTAGGGTTTTTACTAGTACATTATTTTATTTTTTATTTTAGTTAATTTTTCTATCTGTGTATATTTGTCTCAGCTCGGTTTAGACTTGTGATAGAGTTATGAAAATTTGTACGAGAAGACGGTTTTTACTTTTATGTACATAAGGTAGGTACTGTTATGGTGAAAAAAGAATGTTATGAGTTGAATTTGAGAACTGAATAAAACCTTTTATTTTTCAAAAATATTAAATAATTTTTATATGCAATCCTCGATTAAAAAGAAGAAATAAGGACTACAGCTCAGCCCCCTCCTTCGATACCAAAAATAAATAAAATTTAGTCCTGCAGAAACAAAAATTTTACATGTCTCCTTAACTGGCCACACTGATAAATTTGTTGCATTGGTTGCATCATCTTATCGATTATCAAACTTATCCCGATCGTAAAATTTAAAAATTTTTTCTACTAAATGTTTCGAATTAGGAATTCTTTGAAATATTTCAAAATGTTACTTGAATGGATGACCAAAACTAAATCAGAAGAATCGAATTCCGAAAATAATGAGGAAAACAGATCTAAGAGATCGTTTTCTACTTCATCTTCGTCAGCCACCGGCACCTTCTCGTTTACAGAAAACAAATCTGATTCAAATTTTTTTAAAGAGAAAATTCATTCATAATTTACAGCCCCCACCCTCCTCAAGAAATTTCATGGGAACACACCTGACCATTTCTCTAAATGGTACTTTCTTCGTGTCAATCATTGAGTAGCTAAGTAACTTATGATTTATGAAAGAATTTGATATTTAATTGATCTAATATTTTAATTTGATTCATTATTATGATTTTTTAATTTAAAATAAAATGTTGGAACTTGAAGATGTCGTGTTCATATCGACAACCATTTAGAACTGTAGTTGGATGCCGAATTAGTGTTAAATTCGAGGTTGTTGATTAGTGTAAAACGAAACTATCAAGTACTGTCTTTCAAATATAGCTTGAGATTTTTTGACAGCGCAATGTTGGCAAAAAGCGCGACACGCGACAATTTTCACGATTTCATTACTATCCGAAATGTGTTCATATTTTACAAATGAATTTACTCTCATCAGTGTTTGATAAAACTGTTGAAAAAAAAAACAACCGTTTACAGTAGTTCTTTGTTTCACCATCAGGTACCGACTCTTTCGATAAAAGATCCCAATTCCCAATAGAGTATTTATAATGACTGGTCTATGTTCTAATTGGTCATACGTCACACCTGTAACAATCAATCAGCAAGTTGGAATGCAGTGAATTTACCTCGACTAACTCGTAAAATAAAAACACAAATCAGCTGATGATTCAAATCACAAGCGAATTTTAGTCGTTCACTGAAAACTGAACGATATTATTTAGGAAGGTAGAAATGAAACTACCTACATTTTATCACATTCTAGCGTTATGATTGGTCATTACGCGCGTAACTACCAATTAGAACATAGACCAGTCATTATAAATACTCTGTTACAAACATGTAAAAAAGTCAAATTAGTGTTGCCACTTGATAAGTTTCACGGTTATATACTGTATGTTTCACATCCGTATGATGTACTTCATAACACTTGTAGAACTACTCATGTGACACTCATGTATGATGTCTTGCCTACACTACTGATTGAAGGAAACATTGACATTTTTCCGATTTTGCCTAATTTCTATTTTCTACTCTGTGCCCTCAGATCAGTTTAAGCGTAGGTTAGTCGATGCCTTTGCCGGTATTTCTGGTCGCCAATTTCGAATTTGTTGTTACTTTTCGAATTGGACTATCATGATGGTAAGGGTAGGGGTAGCATTTTCATGGTTGGATGAAAACTTGAGATAGATATCAACATATATGTTTTCAAATTTAACATGATTTTTTTGAAGTAGATCCGTACGATGCGTAAAAGGGTAAGGTAGTCAATTTTAAAAAATTGTGTAAAAATTCATATCCTAACTATCGAAATGTATGATTTGTCATTATTATTCTTTCAAATTCGCCAGTAGTTTTCAAATTAGACTCTTGAGAGGTTGGAAGAGTGTTTATTTTTCAATTTGAAAATAGTTGAAAAATCAGAATGGGCAAATTTGAGTTCTCATTAGGGTAGTTGATATATGTTTGTACATTGAAATAATCTTCCCTCCCCTTACCCTCTATGGTGAAAATATATTTGAAATGTTATTGAAGTGCATTACATCCCTAATATTTTTTTAATTAAAAAATAAAAAATAAAATAAAGCAAAAAACCAAAAACTAACAAATAAAAAAGTATATTATGGAGATTAGCATTCTGCAGTGATGTAAAACTGAAAAAATATTAATTTCAGTTTCTGTTTTCAGTTTCAGTTCTTAATTTTTTCGGTTTTAGTTTTCGGTTTTAGTTTCAGTTTTCAGTTTTCATCACTGCTATTAAGCGACATTAAACAGCAATAATGCACAGAATAAAAGAGCGAAAGAGTAAGGTTTTTCAATAAACTGAAACGGATTGCAATTGCGTTTCAGTTTCCGTTTTTACTTTTAACTCTCAATTTTTTAGTTTCAGTTTCAGTTTTAAATTTTTATCGAAAATGACATAAAGGTTTCATTTTTAGTTTTAGTTTCAGTTTTTAGTTTCCATCACTGCTATTGAGCAGCATTAAACAGCAATAATGCATGCACAAAATAAAAGAGTAAAAGGGTAAGGTTTTTCAAGAAACTGAAATTGATTGAAATTCCGTTTCAGTTTCAGTTTTCAGTTTCCATTACTGGTATTCTGTGCTGGACACTTGTTTTTCACGCTTTCGTGGGATTTATTTCAAAAATAAGTAAATAAATAAATAAAAATTCGAATGAAATTCTCATTCTAGTAAGATGTAAGATTTTGATATTCACACTTTCGTAAGATTAATTTCAAAAAAAAAAAAAATGAAAAAATGAATGTAAAAAAAATAAAAAAATGAATGAAATTGTTATGCTACCAAGATATAACATAAGATTTTGGTAGCATTTGTCGAAGTGAACCCATGTATGAGCAAGAAAGAGGAGCTGTCTCAGATCCTCGCCTGCTCCCACATTATCAAAAAATTCTAAACAACGCTACCGTTCGACTTATAGTGCATAGTGCATACGTGCGTCGTTCATATCAAATTACCAAATACTCGGTAGCTTTGCAGCGGTCGTATATAAACAACGAAGGAACCGAAGGTGGCGATATTGATTAAACATATTCTAAGCTCCGATTACACTAGAACCGATCCATGGCACGAATATACGCGCTCAAGTGTCCGCAAAATCACCCACAATACTCGATGGCTTACAGCACCTAGCAACCGGATACGCTCCTTCTACAAAAATGTTAAATAAAAAACATCACGTAAAAATGGAACTACGACGAGAGATTCAATTTAAAAAATTTTCTCGGCCACGGGTCAACGAAGGTCAACTTGATTAGAGTTTTTATTTATATACGCAGACGCAACTGTCATACGAATAAGAGCGCGCGTCTGCGAGAGGCGAAGAGGATCGGTAAAATGAACCAGTTGCGAACCAGATGAAATTTAATATCGAGAAGGCGAAAAAAAAACTCGACGATGTGCGGTAATAAGTACATACGGTTGTGTACCACCCATAGAGATGGTAATGAAAGTAACGCGGTTCATTTAACATATGTACGCGTATGCGCTCGCTGGGTGAATTATGAGACAATTTCGTTGCGGGTTTTTTTTGCGTGGTCGCAAATCGTAATTAAATTTTTTCTCTCGGATCGATGGATTCGTGATTTCTAAACGAAAATGATGAGATGAATGTTCAGCGTGATTTTAGCATTGGTGAACAACTGAGCCCAGATACTAAAAGAGGTATCTGCTCTAATGCACATATGAGCGTGGATCCACGACGAATTTTTTTGCACCACAAATCCAATTTCACTACACTTGAGCGTCGAGCTAGCGATGTAAATTTGAGCGGGAACGCCGCGTAGAAGTTTAATTTTCGCCGCAGCGTAATATAGTATAAATTAATCCGAGCGTTTGTGAAATAAGAGATCGTAAGTCTTCGGCGGCGTTGTCGGCGGTGCGGTTAATTAGCGAAGCTAACGCAGAGAAGAGTTATGAACGCGCGACGCAATCCGGAGCGTTGCCGCTGTTACGACGGAGACCACGAAAATCTTCTCCGCCTTTTCAATTTTCTCCGCAGCTAAAAGCTAATTTCAAAAATAAAAGGGATCATTGAAAGGAAGGCGCGTACGTTTTGTGGAATGAGTTATGTAACAGCTGTTAACACTTGTAGGTAACTAATCAAGTAAGGAGACATTGGCTGAAAGCAGTTTGTGAGTTATGGCATCCATCTGCGTTCGTTCAGTTAGTCCATTTACCCTATAACTGGCAACACCTTCGGAGAGTCCGGATGATTTGCAATGTTGTGCCGGTCGCGGCATTAAATTACCGCGCATCTATTATCCGCGAGAATCGATACGGTGTCACGATTCGTCCTCTGATATGACCAATCTGGATGGTGGAAGTTGCGGAATGTATGAACGGCCGAGATGTTTGGAAAGATGGAATGCATGATTTATGATCCGCGAGAGTCTGGCGGTGCGCGAAATTACCACAGATTTCATCTCTGTAGTTATTAACGAATTCGTAGGTAGGTGAGTATATACCTGAGACAAACTTTTCTGATGTATCTTATTACATTACCTTGGCTATTGGCTCGCGAATACAAGTAACCTAGTTTGAGATGATGGATTTGGTAGGTATTTGAAGGCTTAGACAAAAAGCAATATAAGACGACTCTGGGGTACGTATGTAATGGGCAACTTCTGAACAATTTATAACGTTTGCGTGGAACCAGAATATATGCCACCATCACTTTCATTCTTCGCGTTCTTGTAATTAATTGATGTCTATTATTTATATGAAGAAAATTTCCATTTGACCGTTTCTCTCTTTTTCCATAATCGGAGCAGGATTATGCTAATGTGAGGTCCAGCCTTCAACAATTTTTGTGCCATAAAGTTCCCACCACTTCATTATTTCATCTGCAGGTTCTGATATTTTGTAATTTTTTTTATTTTTTTAAATAGAAATTCTTACTGTTATTTTTTAACTTAGAATTTTCAAATTTTTTGCTCGGAGTGAGAATTTTTTTTTTCTCAAAAATCATGCCTGGGAAACTCGAAAACATTTGTTGTTTTTATTTTTCATAAAAAATTTTCGATTCTTGTTAATCTTCTGAAATTTTTCTTTTTTCTTTAAATTTAAGTATTCGAAAAATATATCGAGAGGGTGAGAGTAGGTACTTTTTTTTTCAAAATTAATATTTTTTCAAGTCCTTAATCCTTCATAATAAATCTGACTTCAGAAAGCTAATCACAATAATATACCTTTTTTATTTGATACGTTCTCTTTCTTTTAATAAAAGAAGATTAGGGAGGTTATGCATTTCAATAACATTTTAAATATATTGTAACGCACCGGGATGCATTAAGTTATGACAATGTCAAAAATTATACATTGTGAGCCAAAGAAGTCCCCACAGGTGGGACCCAAGCTACAGCTGCCCTACTCCCCTCCTCCTTATCAGGGTCTTTCCATGATGAATAAAGTGCATTTGAACTAGCTAGACTATGGAGAACCAAGAGAGCTAAAAAAAAACAACAAAGTATTAAACAGTTATGAAAATTATATTTTTTAAAATATTGGTAACTTCATTTTTTTGATTCTATATGCGTTTCTGATAGGTATACATGAATTTTCCATTTTAAACTTTTTTCAAATTTTGGGAATATTTAGCTTTTTTTTCTATTGAAAACAATACCTTTTATATCTAGTGTAAGTGATTTGTTAAATTGTTTTGTTTTTCTGATTCTTGAACATTTTATGAAGTTTTATGTCCCATGTGGTGCACCTTAGGCTGAAAACAATGTTCTTTCCTAGTTTTTAGTTAGTATTATTCATTTCTCTTATTATTAGGCATTACCTTTTATTTTGGGGAATTTTTATAATTTTTGAACTTTTACTTTACATGTTTGATGTGTTTGCGTCTTTTCTTTTTTCTTTTATTTTCATTATTGAATATTTTGTTTATGCTTGGGCATATTATTCATATTCTTGGACATTTTTTTTTCTTTCATTCTTGAATATCTCATTCATTTTTTATATCTTCGGATATTGTATTCATTATCCTTGGTCATCTTTTTTTCATTGTGGATATTTTTTTATATTTTTAAAATTCATTTTATTTTATTCCTACTACTTTTTCAGTGTTTTCTCGTTCTCCGTTTATTGTTTTCATGTTTTTCGGTTTTGTGCATTTTTTTGATTTTTTGATTTTTTTTGTTTTTGGATATTTTCCCAAATTTTTGAATATTTCTTCATTTTCTTTATTTGCTTTTGAAGTTTTTTCTCAGAGTGCATTTTTTTGTTCTTGAACATGCTACCATTTTTTTGTTTTTGTTTTTGTTTTTTTTTTGTTTTAGGTATCTTTCTTTATTCATTTACATTTTTTTAATTTTTTGGTTTTTGTTTTTTTTTAAATATTTCATTCATTAATTCATTCATTCCTTTCTTTCTTTCTTTCTTTATTTCTTTCATTCTTTTTTTTCGGTCTTTTTTTCATTATTATTATTATTATTATTATTATTGTTGTTGTTGTTGTTGTTGTTGTTAATATTATTATTTGTTTTCATATATGTTTCTCAATTCTTGGATATTTGATTTTTGCACGGTTTCTTAATTTCGTATATTTTTTTCAGATATTTCTCTGAATTTTCGTATTTTTAGTGGACTGTATTTTCAAGTGATAATCATTTTTGTGTTCACTATAGTTTTTTTGTAATTTGTGTATTGACTTCAAGTTCGAAGGATAAGTAAAAAAAGTAGAGCTTAAAAATCCTCTAATTTTTTAATTGGATTCATTCGCCAACAGTCGAACTTTTGAAATTTGAATCTTTTTCAGTTTTTTGAAAATATCTCTGGAATGACGGGTCGCAAAGAAAAAATGTACGAAAATAAAGTTGTAGGAAATTTCATTCTCTCCAACTTTGGTTCTATCCATTTTTCGTGGAAGTTTGCCCAAAGCTGAGCTTTTGAACTTGACAGATTGACTCCAAATTTTGAAGATAAGTAGAAAAAGTGAAGCTTAAAAGCTCTGTTCTTTTTGAAATTTATCCCTCTGCTGAAAGTCGAGCTTTCAAACTTTGAAGCTTTTTCAGTTGTTTTTTTTGTTCCATCCATTTTTCATGAAAGCTCGTAGAAAGTTGAGCTTTTGAAGTCGATTTTTTTTGTGTGTGACGAATTGACTCTAAATTTCGAGAATAAGTAGAAGTGGAGCTTAGGAGTCCTGTTGTTTTTGAGATTGATCTATCTGCTGAAATTCGAATTTTCGAACTTTAAAGCTTTTTCAGTTTTTTTTGTTCTATCCATTTTTCATGAAAGCTCGTGGATAGTTGAGCTTTTGAAATTGAATTTTTTTGTGTGACAAATTGACTCTAAATTTCGAGGATAAGTAGAAGTAGAGCTTAAGAGCCCCGTTGTTTTTGAAAGTGATCTATCTGCTGAAATTCGAACTTTCGAACTTTAAAGCTTTTTCAGTTTTTTTTTGTTCTATCCATTTTTCATGAAAGCTCGTGGATAGTTGAGCTTTTGAACATTGAATCCTTTTTTAATGAAGAATTTACTCTAAATTTCGAGGATAAGTAGGAGTGCAGCTTAGGAGTCCTGTTGTTTTTGAGGTTGATCTATCTGCTGAAATTCGATCTTTCGAACTTTAAAGCTTTACAGTTTTTTTTTTGTTTTACCCATTTTTCATGAAAGATCGTCGAATATTAATCTTTTAAACTTTAAAGTTTTTTAAGTTTTTTTTTTTTTTTTGTTTATATTTCGACAACGAAGCGTCGGAGAGAAAATTGAATAGCAGTTAGGTAGCTGCAAATTTCAAGCCAACAGCTTTGCTTCTCGTTCAATTTTTGCTAAAGCTCACAGTTTTCCAGAAAAATGAGCTCAATGTAAAGAGTCCAATAGTTGATACGTTTTGTTCTCTGAAAGTTCGATGTTTTCATTTTGAGTCTGTAAAAATGTTTGTGTATGTCTTTATTTAGAATGTTTTTTCATTTCTAAATGTTTTTTTGTATCTTATTTTTTAAAACAAAAATTCGAAATTTCTACATTGCTCGAACCCGTTGTTTAATATGAACTGATTCAAATGTTGCGTATGACAATTACATAAGTGTACTCCGGACGCGCCAAAAATTACCCAAAAATATCCTAATTTAAAGCGGCGCGAGATTTTTTCGAGTTCCACCTCAGCGACATCACGCTTTTCACTCCTACGAGTATAATTAAGCGTTCTCTTCGTCTCCATACGTCACATACGAACTTCTCTTTTTTTAAAAACATTTTTCTTTCATTTAGTTCCGCGCTATTAAAAAATGTCGTACATGTGCGTACGTGAACCTCGTCGACGGCCAGACATACAACGCTTAAAATCAAATACATCTTTCTAGTCGTAAATGAACTATTTCGATTTCCAAAGTAAATTACCGCGTCGAGTAATTATTCGAAAGTCGGTCTCCAAAACGGAGAGGAAAACTAACAAAAAATCCGCGGAAGTGGAAAAATTTTTCGAGATCGATTTCAAACGAATTTAGCCCGAAACTGTTTTCACGTTTAGGAACGCTTACATAAAAAGCGAGGGTTGCTTTTTTAATGAACGTGTAGTAGCTGTCACAAGCAGGCACTCCCTTTTAATTCTCTTTTTCTTTTTTAGGTTTTTTTCGAATTCTTTTTTTTTTCGCTTTCCATTCGAATTTTTTATTCGGTATCCTAAATTTCTATCTTATTTTTAATGTATTCAATCTTTTTTTCATCTAGTTAAAGGAATCTAGTTGAGAATTTAATGATTTTTTTTTTCAAATGTTTCGTACTTATTCGAGTGTGAGATGAATTACGCTGGTTTGGAACGTTAGGGAGGTGTATTAAGGGATGTTTTTAGTTTTTAGGAATGGGTGGAAATTAGCTGTTAGAGTGTTGGAATTATTCGGGTTATGCTGAGTTATGGAATTGCTTGTTGTTATGTGTTAGAAGCTTTTAACGAAACGGAGTTGTTTTGAGACTTTTAAAGAACAGGATGGAAAAACTTGAAAGTTCTTAAGACCGAGTGTTATTTAAGGGTAGGAAGGAGGCGAAGAGAAAGGAAGGTTTTTGTAGAAGATTTGTTCTCCGTTTAGTGGTAATGATGAAAAGATACAAGCATTTATGATGAAAATTACCGAGGTAAAATATGAGAAAGTATAAAGGGGTTCTAAAATCTCGACATTTTCGGTCAGGATTTTATACTATAGAATGAGTTAAATAGCAAAGGAACAACATTACAGACTCCTGAGTGAAATTGGAGGGAATTTTTTGGAAAAAATGTCGTTTTAAGGCATTTTATATTATTGTCCACAACTCGTCGTGGGAATAAATATGCATAAAAATAGCCTAACTTTTATGAAAGGATGTTGATGTCGGTTTCTACCTAATGAGTAGGTACCTAGATTTTTTCTGATTTTTAATTTGACTCGAAATGGTTTATATTATTTATGGTAATTATCACGTTGCAGAACAATATCATTGCATGTGATGACCTAAGAAAATTATCAAATTTACCAAAAACTTTTTTTCCTCCTTGAGATACTTCAAGGGAACAAATCGCTCCTTTTAAAGAAGATGACATTTTCCTTTCCTATTTTGTGAGGAATGTCATGAAAAATAAGAAATGAAGATTAATCAGAAACTAATTTTGTACCATCTTTAAAGAAATAACACTTACGTCCATCAGGTACTGTTAAAAAATAGACTCATCGTTTCATGATATCCTTTTCTTTATTTAAAAAAATGTAAGCAGCCATGCTGCATTACTGGAGCTGAGTTTTTAACTGAAGCTTTTTCAGGTTTGAAAATAACATTGCTAACCTCTTCATGAATACAGGCCACACTCTATCTCCTTCAGTTCCACTGAAGAAGTTGGATTTATAACGAATGTAGTATTTCTTCTAATGTAGTATTCATATGAACGCGTATTTTTTAAACAATAACTACTTGAGTCTCCTTAAATTACCTTCAAATTTTTACGATCCGCCATTTTGGACCATTTTGACCCAAATTGAAGAGGTCATATCATGGTCATCGACTAACCCTACACAAGAGATATGACATTTTGAAGTCGATTTGGTGATGGGATATCGCAGATTCATGAAATTTCTTACAACAATTTTCCCTCCAAAATGGGTTTTTCACTCTAACTCCCCTCCAAATGCACTTGGGAAGATGAAATTTGAGTAGATTAGTCGCTTGGACTTATTTTATCATATGACACCGTAATAAAAAATGTTCGTCATCTCGTGTAGCCCCCCCCCCAATTTTAAGGTGGATAACCCCTCCTTCTCCCCTTCAACATCATGTATGATGATGAATAGGAGTTACTTCTCATCCTCAATAATCATATGAGTTCATATTAACTACATTTTCACGAATTTGAGGTTCCTCAAGCTCTACTCAAATTTTCATAATCCGCCATTTTGGATTCATTTTGATTCAAATTCGACAGCTCATATTCTGGTCACCAACTAGCCCCAAATACAAATTTTGACCTTTGTAGATTGATTTGGTGGGGATATATGGAAGATTCCGGAAATTTCGTGACTTGAAACTTCCTTAAAAAGCTGTTTTTTGCTCTAACTCACCTTCAAATGCACTTGGGAAGTTAAAATTGGAGTAAGTTGATCACTTGAGTTCATTTTATCATTTGACACCTCAATAAAAAATTTTCATCTCGTGTCCCCTTCCTCGCATTTGAAGGTGGATAACCCCCCCTTCTCCCCTTCAACATCATGTATGATGGTGAATTGAGGTTATTGTATACTTCTCATCCCCAATAATCATATGAGTTCATATTAATTACGTTTTTACTAATTTGAGGCTCCTTAAGCCCTACTCAAATTTTGATAATCCGCCATTTTGCATTCATTTTGGTCCAAATTCAAGAGGTCGTTTTCTGGTCACCTACTAACCCCATACACAAAGTTTAAACTTTATGAGTTGATTTGGTGACGAGATATGGAAGATTCGAGAAATTTCATAACTCAAAACTTCCTCAAATAGCCATTTTCTACTTTAACTCTTTAAAATGCACTTGTGAAGATTAAATTTAGATAAGTTGGTGTCTGTGACTCACTCTTTATATGAGATAAAAAATGAAAAATTTGAGCTGTTTGCCTTTCCTCCAGCCCCTTTTCAAAATTTGAGTAATCCTCTATTTTGAGTCGAATCGAAACTCTAAAAAACGTATTTTTGCGTATTTCACATGAAAACTCTCTCATCGAATTTCAAGCGATTCCAGATGATTACAAATGATCTGAAACGCAAAGATTTGAAGACTCGAACCCCTACTAATAACCCCTTCCCAAATCAGGTACGCTGTAATAACTATCGTTTTCAAGTTGAATACTCAGCTAAAAACCGAATAAAAAATAGAGCTCCGAGAGTACTCATTATTCCATGTAAACCACATCGTCATTGGTTGGATTATCAGCCATGATTATAATTTTATAAGCGTTAAAACGGACCCACAGAGTACGACGAGTGTACGCAAAACATAATGCACAGTTTCAAATCCACTTCGGAAGATAAAAACAACTGCACAAAATGAGAATGTTCGTCGATAATTTTCACTCGAGCAGCTTCGCCGCGTATAGCTTATGGCTCACCTCTATAGAGTAATTTTTCGTCGCTTCCTTTATTTGGAAAATTTTCATCAACTCGACGATAAGGTAAAGAGCGCAACGCGGTCGAATATTTTACGTGGAAGCGCAGCGCACCGACAACGTATTTACGTTTTCCCCGAAGCTCTCGCAGATATGGGTATACGCCGGTGAAATAAAAAATGACCGTAATCGCCGTCAGATTGCTCGGTTCGGAGCAAGGCGAGCAACTCGAGCCATCGTACGGTGTTCGTCAAATTTCTAATCAAATTATAAAACCGTCCTTTCGGTAAATTTAAGGCCTGTATTTTTTTTTCGGGCGGCGCGTGATGTAGAAACAAATTGAACGGCGAATATTAAAGACTGGAGGGCCGTAGCGTTCGTTTTTCGCGTCCGCTATAAAGCACCGCGCCGAAGAGATAGAAATGGAGAACGTGAGAAGGATGCAAAAAGGGATATTAAAGGGCCGAAATTGTAGAGTATGGAAATGGAACTGGACACAATTTCCGTTTTTCAACGTAATCAACTGTCACGGGCGGTAGTGTCCCTTTTATCGCGCCCGGCGAGAGGGTAAACTTTTGGACTTCCGTTAACGGCGACAGACCACCGACTTTCAAACTTTCCGCCATCGAGATTAAATTCGAAAACGTTTCCACCTCATTTGTAATATACGTATAATTTCGATCGAACGCGGACCGAGGGAAAAAATTTCTCGTTTCGGATCCACGAGGACTCCCGCTGAGAGTACGCCTTCGCGTGAAAATGTTAATTACGTTTATAACGCGAAGCTTTTTATTTTTTTCAACCGTCCAAAAAAAAAGGGGAAATTAAATAAAAATAAATTGAAAGTTGGATTTTTAAAACGGATTACGTATAAAAGTTTTCTGCGAAAAGTATCCAATAAATCAATGCAACTTTTCCCCCACGACGAAGAGAGGATTATAAAGGATTTAAAAGTTTCAAACATTCCGATATAGTGAAAGATCCTGAAATTACTTTTGCGAAAGAAAATGGTTCCAGCTTTTAATGTTATTATCTAATGACTTGATAAAAGTAACTTTTTTTTTTTCTTTCTCGGTTGAATATACAAGCTAGCTATTTTAGCTTTAGTTCGTCCAGATTTATCTCTTCTAAACTAATTTCTATATGGCGCGAAGGCGTTGTAGCGATTTTCATACGAGAGTCGCGAGTTTGAAAAAAAAAAATTCACAATAGGCGTGTTCAAAGTTTTAAAAAAGCCTGCGAAAGTTTCACCAAGATTTTATCTAGTCTGCGTGGGGGTTTTTGTAGAAAAAAATTTCATTCAATTTTGACTTATTTATGTAGTTTTAAAATGCGACTTAACGGGATTATACTGTGTAAGAAGGTGGCCTATTATGCAGGATTTGTCATAAATTGGGCGCTTATTGGGGATTCAGGCAATGGTTTATTTATATTTTCAATAAAATTGCAAATTCGAGTAGGTACCTGTTAGAGCTCGTAAATGGAAACTCATACTTGATACTCGAATTTATAAGTTTGATTTTGCGAATGAATAGAAATTTGATAAGTTTCCTATAGCGGTATTTGGTGGTAAATTTATTGGCATATTTCAGTTTTCTCAATAGTCCCTGGAATACCTGAGAAATTTGATTGGTTAATAATACTTCCTTTTTAAGCAAATGGCTACCAAAAGGGAAAGGATGATAGATGATGTTGCCTGGAACTTGAATAAGCCCTTGAATTTTATTATTGAATTTTTATCGAATTCTTAATTTTTGATTTTAATTTTGTCTATGTATTTTTATTTTTATTTAAAGAGAGTTGAATATAATATCATTTTGAAAAAATAAAGTTAATATTTAACATATCTTTAGTAAAAATTTTAGTCGAATTTTTTATAGATACTTCTACGTGAATTTCTTAAGTCAAAGATGAAAAAAGGAAAATGCTATTTTAGAAAAAAATAATACATTATAAAAAAAAAATTCGGTAATCCTGAATTTAAATTTGAAAAAAAAAATCTCAAAAAATGAACAGTATGTTCAAAAAATGAAAAAAATGCTTAAAAATTAAAAATTTCCTGTTTAAAAATTGAAAAGAAAAAAATAACGATAAGAAATAAAAACAAGTTTAGAAATGTTGAAAATTTCCAAATAAGTGAGAACGTAATATAATCCATTTCATTTAACTATTAGAGCTGTAATTAAAATGTTAGTAATTGCCCTTAACCAATGTAATGTGTTGAAATAGCCAAGACTGGACCATAGCCACGGGGGAAAGGGAGGTTTCGAGGTCAGAACTCCTCATGTGCTCAGTTTCTTGAATATTTAAATGTCAAATCGTGTAACAGTCGTCGTGTAAATCTCTATTACATAATAAATTTCAGAAATTTAAATAAAAAATAATTAGAAATATTTCATAATTAATTGATTTTGACTAATCTAATCGCTAATGCATTATTTGGAAAAAATTACCTAACCGCCTGGCTGTAGACTTGTAAAATGTATGTTCTGAAAATGATTTTCTAAACCCCCTCGCCCCTCCCATTGATAGATTCTGCCTATAGCCCGGTCTCAAGACACCTATTGTGGGTGATAGGCTTTGTTTACATTTTATTAAGGACTCAATAAAATAGAATCGATTAAATAAATTAGTTGAAGAATTAAGCTATTTATAAAAATGAATGAAAATGAAAAATCTCAAAATAGAAGAACTCAAAAATTTAAAAAAAAATGAATAATTAAAAAATATAATATGTATGTAGACCACCCCTCCTCCTCCTCCTCCTCAATAAATCAGGTAGGCTGTGAAGACCATTATTTTTATTAAAAACTCAGCTAAAAATTATGTATAATAAAATTATGCGGGTACATCCGTTACTGAATCTAACCCACCTCCTATCTTATCCCATCCACAAACATCCAAAAAGTTCAATATGAAGCGTGTAATACTTTTGGTTTCTATGGTTAGCTGTTTGAGACTTCTCAGGTCATGAGTTCAAATTTATCAAATCTGAACCATTTAAGCCTCTCGAGTTTTCCTCATATTTTGTAATGCGCCATTTTAATTTTCAAAATTTAAAAAATTTCCAAAAAAGAGACTTATATTTATTGTATTTAAATATAGCTCGGACTGTAAATGTAAACAAAACTCTTAAGCAATGGGATGGCTTGAAATTTCTGCGTTATAATGTTTCAAGACATCCTATTGGTTATATAATGTTCAGTACACATTTTTTTACATTTCATTCAGGACTCTAATGAATTGGATCGCACAAATTATAAAATGCAAACATTTTTTAAATTAAAAGCAAAAATTATTAATGTATGGAACCTCCCTCCCTCCCTCCCGCCAAAAAAATTAAATTTAAAAAAAATTAAAAAAAATAGTAAAATGAAAAAAGAATTAAAAATGTTAAAAATTAAAAAATTATTAAAAATTGAGAAATGCCCGAAAAATTATTTTAAAAAATTAATAAATGACAATTTTCTTCGTTTTTAGCAAAATTTGCGAAAATTATAGAATTTCATTAAAAAAACTCATTTAAAAAAATCTAAAAATTATTAATTCAAAGAAAGAAAAGTTCAATAATGAAAAAAATGCTCAATAATGATAAATATGATTGCGAATTTGTTTTCAAAAATTAACACTTCACGGTAGGTCCAAAAATGAAGGCCTTTCAAGTCGAATTATAGATTTCGATGGACCTGCTCGGTTGTATAAGGTTACTTGGCTCAAAAAAGCTTTTTTCGACTCTTTTCAAAAAGAAAGCGCTCGAGGAAAATTCACAAATGAAATCATGGTAGAATTTTATGAATGTATGGAATCCATTCGATATAGGGTAAGGAAGTTTGACGAAATTCACTTATTATGAAATTGTACTCTTTTAGGACTACGTTTTAAGACGCTCTTCAAGTGCCATAATGTCATCAAGGTGCTGCCATCTGTAAACACCTCGACGAACATGAACAAGCCAGTGATAAATTTCAAGTTATTACGGGACGAATGCTTGTAAAATGAGGCTATAAAGTGTTTTTATGAATGTTGATAATGGTCACTATTTTACTTTTTTATTGCGAATTACTTCTTTGATGAATGCGATAGGATGATTTAAGTGAATCATTAAAACAGATTCACATCGGTTAATTTTCCACACCTACCTAAAAGTAAATTAAATGATTTGTTATAATCGCTTACTCCTATATTTAAATTTTTTCGAATTGGAGATGACTCAGAATGTCTATAAGTCTTGAAAAGGGACTCTTTGTGTCTGCGTCTAGCTATCTCGTCTCCTTCGATCTAGGAAATGATGACGAATTTAAAAAAATTAAAAATAACGCGTCTTCGTTGGCGTAACACGACGAATTAGAGCGTAATCTCGCGAGCCATTAGCCATTGCAAAGACTATACATAGAGATGAATTTGTTGGAAAGATATTTGAAAACAACGCTGAAGAAAATATTGTTGGAAAATTTGAAGCTTCATTAATTTCTCGGCTTGAAGCCATTTTCGCTTGACGAGTTATGGAAACGAAAAATTTTCTCGGCTGTTGAGATAAATTTATAAATGTAATAATTATATCATTTCGCTCTACAGAGTGAAATGCCCACGACAAATCAATAGGTATCACGTGTTGTGTACAGTCGTTGTATTAATAAGGGAAAAATGGCGTAGAGGTGATTAAAATTCATACTCGTACACCTATCCATCAAAATGGTTAAAAACCTGTTCTCTCTGGTTAACCTATTGGGTAAGAAGTCGTGTTAATTACTAGGTAGTTCCGCTTTGTCGTAAAGGTGATTTTATAAGAGGGGGGAGACAAGGAAGGTAATTCCGCGAAATACACCAAGTATCCTGTATACCTTTTAGTATGCCTGTCTTCTTCATTCATTTTGCGATATTTATCGATTACTTCGGTGAAATACAGACTTGACAATTGATTGTTATTATTGGCGAAAATTCAGATACCCGCGTCCTGTGTTTATAAACGAAATTGGGGAAATAACTTTCACGGTTGTGGTGGTAAAAAGAGTACACGATTATCGTGAGGTGTGTCCACCGCGGGTTACCAGCGGTGATTTGTTGTTGAGGTGTAAATATAACGACACGCGATCGACAAAACACGCAAACACGTGATGTCGAAACAATGGCCGCTGTTGTGCTGTGTTTATAATGATTTTTTTCAGCGACTTTTGAATTGAGGAGTATGTAGAGGGATTGACAGACGTACAGTCGTACATAGATTTATGTACTTAGACTACAATTACTCGTTATCCAAATTTTTCTTCATATTTTTAGTCTTATTCAATGTCATAAAGTTATATTATCGTTGAATTTGAGAAAATTGATGAAATATTGGAAAAAGTTGAGATAACATTTATCTTGAAAAGCAGTTATTTTCACTCCTACTTTTCAATTATTATTGATTATATTCTAAAAAAAAAAAAAAAAAAGTGTAAAGAGGAAAAACTAGAATTTGAGAAGTAATTTTGAAATTTACAATTCAAATAGGTAGTTTTGTAGCTTGTGAAAATTTGATGGCCATAAAAATTTTGAGGAAAGATACTTGACTACTTATGTCGGAGAATTACCAATTAGGTATTATTATTCGTTGTAAAATACTAATGTTAATAAATTGAAGAAAATATCCAATAATGAACTTTTTGTTTAGCTTGGAGAATTTCGAATCTAGTTCATTTAGGAAAAATTTAACTTCAGATTCAGTTAAGGAAGTTGCTAACACAGACTTCCATACATTAATACTAGACTATCAGCTTCGTATTAAAATTTTGGGGATTTCAGAAATTCGTAGACCTGATGAGTCGACTTACAATACCCAAAAGGGAAAATCTTCGACTATATTGGAAATAATGCTAGTGGAAGGTGCGTTGGTTTTTTAGTAAAATCTGAATTAAAAAGTAAAATTAAAGAAATCAAAGGAATCTCGGGAAAAATAGCAGATGCTAAATTCGATTTAGGAGTAAAACAACTAACATGCATTCAGGTATACACTCCAACTTCTTCAGCTAGTAAGGAAGATATTATAGAATTTTACGATGAACTAAGATGCCTTCTAGGGGAGATAAAATTAAAAAACAATACACTCATAATAATGGAAGACTGGAATAGTCAGGTGGGTCAATAATAAAGGCGAAAAAGCATACGGATTTGGAAAAAGAAACGAAAGCGGTTGGAGGCTGATGCAGTTTTGTCAAGAACATAATTAAAAAATAATGAATACTTTTGAAAAAAAAATGGAATGGTAATAAATGGTCGTGGCTCTCTCCCAATCAAGAATATAGAACATTAATAGACTATATTTTAACTACAAAAGATAACTAAAACATAACTAATTATGAATTTCGGATATATCAACTTAGCGAACTTGTGTAATCCATGAGTCCATATCATTTTTTTTTTCAACTCCTTTCATCACTTTTAAGTTCTAACTAGAAAAAATAAACTGAAATTCAGCTCATAAAGTTAGCTTGAATATTTTTCTCGTTCAGTGAAGTTGAAAATTCATTAGATTGTTGTGTTAACCTTACAATGGTTAATTGTAGGAAATTTATTTTCTGGAAGCTGACTTGTTGTAATTTACTCGCAATTTAAGAAACTTATAGATACGATGAGGACTCAAATCTGCACAAAAAAGTAGATTTAACAGAATATGTCTGAGATACAAAAGTTCATTAAAAAAAAAATCTGTTTTCAAATTACCAGAAAAATTTTTTTGAAATAGAGGTACAACCTTCTCGTCTTATTGTTGTTATTGTTTCGGCGTTCATGATAAATATAATAGGCCATAAGAAATCAATATAGAAACAGTGTTGCAGTATTCAATGAAATTCAATGAAAAATATTTATCGTCTAAAAATTTTAGATAAATAGATTAATGGAGTTTCATAAAACAAGAAATTAATCTATCCGCAAGTGTTCCAAAATGGGGTTGGCTGCCGAACGTACGAGAGGGGCTGAATTTCACAAAGCGCAAGATCCCTAATTTCTTCCTTCTTGTACATGAGATCGTGAATCCCTACGCTGGCATAAATATGAAGTCCGGCAATATCACAGGGCAGGTGTCCTATGCCAGCAGGATTATTACTTACATTCTTTCTTAATGCTGTAATCTCAAGGCTCTAAAAAAATATACATACCAAAAAGTTGAGCATTTGCCTGAAGATTACAAATGGTCTGAAATGTAAACATTTGAAGACTCCATCCTTCCTCATCCTCTGTTCCAAATTAAGTAGGCTGTAATAGCTATCGTTTCTATGGAAAACTCAGCAAGAAAAAAAAAAGAAATGAAAAAATACCGAAATGCTGTAGTTAATTTGAAAATCAGTAAGTAATTTTTTTCAGAGTTACATACCAGCACCGATATCATCACCGGCTAATACCGCAGTTTTCTGGGATTTACCAATACCAATACCAATACCGTACCGACCGAAAAAAATACCAGCACCAAATACCAATACCATACCAACTAAAAATATACCGTGGCACACTCGTACGCAATCCTGGGTTATAGTGCCTTAGCTCAGTAAGTCTAGCCTACTTAACTGAACGAAAAAAAAAAGTAGAAGTAGAATTTCACCAAAAAAAAAAAATAATAATAATTATGAATAGTCATTTTTGAACTCATCAATCGTCAAAATTCAAATAAGATTTTTCTTATTCATTTACCGGTAATTTACTATCATACCTACATTCAAAAGTAGGTTGAAAAGAAGAAACTGCACGGTAGCGCTACTATAACAATCTTTTATGAACTAATTTCATGGGAAACTCAAATCAAAACAAAATCAGCTGACATAATTGAGTAAATTGAAATGCGAAGTTATCAGCAATTTATCAGAAAAATATTATTATTTTTTATTATTTCCCAGTGTGCATATGTATATGGGTTCAGTTTAAAAGTGTCACTTGCAACGATGAACTTTACCTGAGAAAATCGTATTTCGAGAATGATGTACCCACTTTATAGCGGTGACATAATCCATCTGAATGTCGGAGGAACACGGTGAGTGATGAAATTTTCACGCCTTATTAGCCATTTTGCGACTTGAAACGTCATTTGTATTATAGTTTGCTAATTTCCATTGATTCGAATACTCGTAGGGACTTTGAACTTTGTAAAGGTATCTTATTAGGTAGTTCTATTTTTATAACAAAAATGCAACGTTGATGGTTATCGTATGAATTGTAGATTTTCAACGTCACGACAAACATTGACCTGGATTCCGGACTCCTTTTTCACGGCATTGTTGAGCGGTAGAATATCGAGTTTGCGAGATGAAACCGGAGCCATATTTATCGATCGCGATCCCAAAGTGTTTGGTGTCATATTGAACTACCTGCGAACCAAAGATATTGACTTGAGTGTAGTTGATATTCGAATTCTGCGCCATGAAGCCGAATACTACGGTATTGCGCCGTTAGTGAAACGATTGGTGTTGTGCGAAGACTTGAATCAGTCATCATGTGGCGATATATTATTTTACGGATACTTGCCACCTCCAAGTATGGCACGTTTTAATGGCTGCTTGGTTAGTAGTGAAGGATAATTTTTTTTGCATAATTTTTTTTTTTGTGACAGCTCCGCCGATACAAGATACAAGTTCTTCGGGGACGGCAAAAACCGA
The DNA here is from genome assembly GCA_009761765.1 of Phenacoccus solenopsis. NCBI lineage: Eukaryota > Metazoa > Arthropoda > Insecta > Hemiptera > Pseudococcidae > Phenacoccus > Phenacoccus solenopsis. Next base: position 24,723,993 of record CM019755.1, on the reverse strand, counting down.
TGATAATGGGGGTACTAAGCCTGGCTCCATTGTACGCATTCCGGAACCAGTGCCTCCGCCGAATTCTCCATCAGGACTGCCTACAGCCCATTCGACTAGCTCGTCGATACCGCATACGCACGGGTATCAGAGATGTCATTCGAGGAATTCGTCGTTGGATATGAGGGTTTCGATGTCATCTCGTAATTCCGATATTCGTAACCATAACAATCGTAACGGACATTCCAGTAATGGGCATTCGCGTGCTGCTTCTTTAGACCTGAGGCATACTAGAAATTCTTCCGCTGATCTCAATAAGTTAATTAGGAACGACGTGAATTTAGTGTTTGGCTGTAATCAAGGTATTCATTTTTATTTATTTATTATTTTTTTTTTTTTTTAGAGAATGAAAAATAATTTTGAATTTGACGATTAGGTTCAAATTGGGCTGATCCGTTGAGAGTTCAGATCATCAAAGCCCATCATCATTGGATTGTGGTAGCGTACGCCCATTTCGTAGTATGCTACAGACTGAAAGATTCTTCGGGCTGGCAACTCGTATTCACGTCTCCGTACATTGAAAACTGTATCGAAAGGGTTGCCATTAATTCGAAAGTTGGACAGAACAGCGGTGCTGGAGACGCATCGTCGTCTCGAATGGTGGCCATTTCGTACGGTAATCAGATTCGTCTGTGGGGTATCACGGAACACGGAGCTCGCACGAATATAGGTGAAGCTCGCTTATAATTTATTTTTATGCACCTAAAACCGAATAAATAACTTAATCTGTTAATCGAACATCAGGGACTTTCAATTTACACGTCAGAGTAGAATATCTATTCTTCATCGGTAGCCAGCTCGTAGCATTATCTCCGACCGGTAAGATCGGCGTTTGGCACGCGATGACGCATCATTGGCAAATCCAAGATGTCGTACCGATCGCCTCTTTCGACACAGCCGGATCGTTTTTACTGCTTGGATGTAACAACGGATCTATTTACTATATCGGTGAGTGTACTCGAATTCTCGAAATGTTTATCGTTTCCTTATCGTTTGGTTTAGTGTAAATAAATTAACAATAAGTGACATCATTCGCGCAACTTTGTCGATAATGGTTTATTATGTGTGTTTTTTTTTCAGATATGCAGAAATTTCCGCTACGTATGAAAGATAACGATTTATTGGTTACTGAGTTGTATAAAGATCCATCTAATGATCCTATTACCGCTATTTCGGTATATTTGACTCCGAAGACGAGTAAGTTTTTAAACGAAGGTTATTGGTGATCTGCATGGTTTAATTGTTCTCCATTATGTTTGAAGACATTCTTAGGGGGAAATATTTTCCAAGTCATGGTACTCTCCCTTATGCCTTTTCCTTTAAATTGAGAGAACTGATTTGAGTTATCAATTTTTCAAGGATATAAAAATCCAAATAGCATAATAAACCTACTTAGCTTTCTCTACTCCAACTCTGTTTACCCTTTTATCTGAAGTATCAACAAGATTCGCTTCTATTAAAAAAAATGAAAGCTTGAATGCTTGATTTATAGTTATTTTGGTTAGTTTTTGAATTATAACAAAAGTTACATGGTACGTACATAAATGAGGACAAGTAAGTAATTATTATTATTATTTTTTTTTTAATTGGTAATTTTTTTTTTAATCTTATTAATGCTCAGAATTAGAATTATAAAGTAAAAATTGATTATTTAGATAAAATATGTTTATGAAAAAAATCATGAAAAGGTATTAGAAAAAAAAATATAAAAAAAAAAAATTGTTATATTAAAAATTTATTTGAAAAATTAATAATCTATCATTTCAGTGGTAGAAATAAAATATAAAATTTATTTCGTATTAATTTTTTTGTTTCAAAGATGCTAAAGAAATTTATTAAAAAAATTGAATATTAATTTTTTTAATTTTATTATTTTTTTTAATGTTCTTATCAATTTTTTCGTTACTAGACTTGCAATTTTCAAAAAAAAAAAACATTTTTTACTTTCTTTTATTTTTTTTTCTTGCTGGGTATATTTGTTCTTTTTTTTTTTAATCGTTCCGTTATCTTTATTTTTTAAACAAGTTTTCACTTTTGATCAAAATCAGCCAAACCGAAAATTTTTTTGATTAATTATGTATTTTTTGATATTTTTTATTGTAAAAATAAAATAAATCATTTATTAGATTTTTTAATATTTTCATTGAGAAATATAATTAATTTCAAAAAAAATATTTTACATGGAACTAATTTTCTGAATACGAAACTAATTGCAAAAAAAAAAAATTATAGGTTAAAAAACTATGAAAAAATGTGAATATTGTTCGCGATAAAATTTCGATTCTTGCTTCCACATTCTATAGCATAAGGAAATTTGTATTATCTTTTCTATGATGTGCAAATACCACCATTTGTATACGCTTTCTAAAAACAAAAAGATGAGGTCCTTAAATATTTACGCCGTTCCCTCGCTATAATTTTGCCAAATGATTATGCAGAGATTTTTATAATTGAACCGGAATACTATTATCCTTGGCATAATTGCTATTCATTCGCAATATCTTCGTATTTATTGTGTTGACAAAGATGTAACAGTGGCGAGTTATCGATAATATTGTGTGACGCGCGAATTTCGCTATCGCGAAATACTAGAATAAAAAGTGCTTTGAGAAGTGAGTTTATTCATTTTTGTATCATCGATCAAGTACAATGGCTGTAGTTAAGTATATTGTGTTGGTTTGGACAGTATTCGCTGTATCTTCGCCGGTAAGTATATCCAGTTATATTTTCTTATACGGAGGGTTGATGGAAAATTGATGTTCTTTGTTTTAAGATCTTCTGCCAACCAATTCCAGTCACTACCGAGGCTAACACAGATGCTGCTGGAACCAACGCAAATGCCGCCGAAGCCAACGCAAATGCCGCCGGAGCCAACGCAAATGCCGCCGCAGCCAACGCAAATGCTGCGGTTTCCGATTTTACTGGTGCTATAACAAAGGCCGGAAGTGACGTGGGTGCGGGTCTCAAGGATACGTACAATGACTTAGTGGCTATAAAAACCAAAGAATTCGAGCTGGCGACCGAGGTTCTATATGGATCGTTCGGACTAGCCGCCAGATTTATCGGTAGACTAATAAACACCGTTGCCATCGCGGCTGACGTGACTCGCGCTGGCTTAGGAAGTGTCAGATCTCTCACCGAAACTGGAGCAGGATTTGTGGTAGATGGAGCTCAGCAAGGATTGAGTGCGGCTTCGAGCGCGTTGATGTCGGCTGGTGATGCAGCCAAGGATTTCGGTAAAGGTTATATTCCATCGAAAAGAAAATAGAAATTGAAAAATGTTATGTGTCGATTGTTAAGATGTTATGTTGTGCAATATATATTTTTACTGCGATTATAGAGTATTTTAATGGAAGTGGTGGGATATGCGTAGAAAAAATCTTTAGTTTTAATATCGGTTAGTAAAAAAAAATGCAGTATGACACTCCGATAAAAAATTTTCGACAAGTATACCCCCACCACAATTTAAGTTTGATAACCCCTCCTTTTCCCCTCCAACATCATGCATGGCACTTAGGAAGCTGAAATTTGGATATGGTAGTGTCCGTGACTCACTTTTTTATATGAAATCGAAAACAAAAAATTTGAACAATTTGCCCATCCTCCACCTACTCTCAAAATTTGAGTGATCCGCCATTTTGAGTGGAATCGAAAATGTTAAAAATTCTATTTTTGTTTATTCTTGTGAAAATTCTCTCTTCAAATTTTGAGCGGTTTTCATCCGTAACCGCCTGAAAGTTGGACATTTGCCAAATGATTACAAATGGTCTGAAACGCGAAGATTTAAAGACCTCTCCCGCTCCCCAACAAAGAGTCTTTTCAGAGCTAACGAAATAATTTTTTTATCTGTAGCATACATTATAAATATTTGAAATATACTTGGTGCTCCCCTATCAAAACAGGTTTCATAAAATTAAGAAAAAAAAAGTGAAATCATTGAATTTTCTAAACATAATTTTGGAAAAAATAAAATCTATAGAAGAAATTGCTCTTTTATTAAAATTGGCGAAAAATTTTGATATTGAAGTCAAAGTGACAAAAAGTTTTTTTTTTTTTTGAATTATGGCTCCCCTGGAAATTATCACCTATAGCTTCCCTACCCTACCTACGCTACTGAGGAGAGGAACACGCCTCATAGCTTTAGAGGATTTTCCACACTCTTTAATAGATGAGAAGTTTATTAATACTTGTATTGAAAAATGTATGAAAAAAGTACCAGTGCGAATTTTTGATTTCTAGATTTAGTGGGCAGCTGGGCACTCTGTTTTAAAAAACATGAAATTCGAGTTCACAAATATTCATTTTATTTTAAGTTCCATTTTACGTAATCGAATTCTGTAGCATGTGGATGAAAAACGTCATCAACTGAATAACAATTACAACTCTGAACTCGTCGGCAAATATTTGACGTTATGAAAATTCAAATCATTTAGCATTTTGAATAAACACACGATGTATTATTTATTCGTCGAAATGTGCCTATGTATTTTATAATAGATATCGATGTCATTTTATATCAGCATATGCAGGTACGAGTGAATTAATAATCTTCATTGTCGTACGCGGAAAAAAAGTCGAGCGTGTACGATCATTCGTTTAGAAAAAAAATATTTACTCAGATGTCACGTCGTAAAGTTATGTAAAAAATTGTAAGTCATTTGAAAATTTTCAACGTCGAAGTACGATTGTAAATCGCGAACGAAAATCATTGCGTGTACTGAAAGATGAAGAATCGTTGTTCTATCGTATTGGTTTTTGTGGCCATATCACAAGTAAGAGATGAACAGAAATATATTTTCGAGAAATCTAATTACGTACGAATTTTATCGATAATGAAATTTTATTATATTAATATAACCCTCGTAGTTGCACGCCGCTCCGAATTTGGCTAGACGAGATCTAGGTGCGGAAATCGACACCACCGTGAACATGGGTAGGGATTACGGTGATTCGGCGATAAATACTGCAACGTCGATTGAGAAACAGGCTGCCAATAAGGGTGAAGAGTATTTAGACCAGACTGAACAGAGTGCTCAGTACGCCATAGACCAGACTCAGCAGAATACTCAGTACGCCTTAGATCAGACTAAACAGAACGCCCAGTACGCTTGGGATCAAACACAAAGTTACAGTCCATTTTCGTATTTTTCTTCGTGGTGGCATCCGGAATCGAATCGTGTACAGCAAATAGCTCAAAATGGCCTCGATACAGCTAGAGATTGGACCAGATATGGAATGCAGCAGGGAGCGGAAACATTAAAAAATATAAATGAGTATCAGAAAACCGCATTGAGTACATTGAGCGAAAATGTCGATTCGTTTAATGGATATATAGCGGAGAAGTTGTATAGGACGGCTGATAGTTTGCCTAATATTACAATTCCGGATTTTCGAGAACAGTTGTTTTAGGAAAATCTTAGTTCTCTATGCGTATTGTTCAGATTGTTGTAGAATGAGAGATGTGTTCATAATAAAATATATGTTGTTTTGATGGTATGTGGGTCCAAATTATTTGATAGTGTCTTTCCAATTTTTTTGTTTAATATTTTTCTTTCATTATATACTCTTACAAGCTGGTATAAAAATTATTCTCATTGTTTTAATTAATTTTTAAATAGCTCTTTTTTTATTTTCTAGAAAAACGATTTTATTATTAATAATTATGTATAAATTCAATACCAATTGTGTAGAACCAGTTTTTTTTTTTCACATGTAGAAGGATCATTAATCACGAGAAGCATGTTTTAATTAAAAATCAGTTTTTCTGTTAACTGATATAGTAATTTTCATCTTTTAAATCAAACATATGAATCACATCCGACCCAAGTAGTGAATACAATAGTAAAAAGTCATGAGCATAAATACTCAGATTTCAGAAAGGAAAGTAATAACTTTCAATCATCATTTAAGGTGTAGAGCAACTAGAACAAATAGGCTGGAGATTTTTATCGAGGAGATATGAATAGGTGATTTTTGCATGGCCTATGCGCAAACGACATAGGCAGATTTCCGGAATTTCTTCGATTTTCCTTCTTGAATATTTTCCGTTTTTAGATTTGGTGTTTTTTTTTTCTATCGGTCTTGATGTTTTTTTTAATTTTACTATTTCTTGATTTTAAAATAAAAATTAAATAATTCCTGGTTTTATATATTTTTCATTGTTGTTTAAATTTTCAAACATTACTGCTTCAAAATTTTTCATTTTTAATTAATTTTTCATGTTTAGATCAATTTTTTTCTCATAATTATATACTATCTCATTTTCTGTTTTATCGATTTAAAACATTTTGTTCTCAACTTTTCTTTTTTAGACACTTTTTTTTCATTTCCGGATTTTTTTGTTCGAACAATTGTTTTTTTTAGCAATATTTCATTTAAAAAAAAAAATTTTTGTTTCTTTTTGCGTGAAAATATCTTTATTTTTAGACATGTATTATTAATACCTTTGAATGAAATTGATTTTATTTTTAAAAATTTCTGATTTTCAGTCTATTTTTCAAACATTTTATTTTTTTATTTTCACTGTTTTGGCGTTCCACAATTTTTTTTTCATTTTTCGATTTATTTCATTTTTTTTATTTATTTATCATTTTTAGACTTCAGGGTTTGCAATGTCTTTTTTTTTTTCATTTTTAGATTTTTTAAATTTTTAAATAATTTTTTTTACGCGCCATGCACCGCCCCTGTGGCTAGAGACGCGTCAAAAATAGATTGACTCATATATAGAGTAGTTATGATAACTGATCCATGTTCTAATCGGTCATACGTCATTCGTGTAACAACCAATCAGCAAGTTGGAAAGCGGTAAATTACCTAGACTTACTCATAAAATAAAAACACGAATCAGCTGATGATTCAAATTACAAACGAATTTCAGTTGTTCACTGAAAACTGAACGACATTATTTAGGAAGGTAAAAATGAAACTACCTACATTTTATCACATTCTCGTTTTATGGTTGGTCATTACGCGCGTAACATATGACCAATCAGAACCCAGACCAGTTACTATAACTACTCTGTGGAGTGATAAAGGCCTATTTGAAGTAGGAATTTAATGATACTCTTTGCAGACTGTACGCTAAGCTGAGTGATAAGTCGGTTATTTGGGAAAAATTTGGTTCGAAGATGTTGAAATTTAGCACATTCGGTGAAGATATAGTTAATAGTTAATGGTGATAACTGATAAGAGTATCACAGTGTAGGCATTTTGGGGACGGCTGTTTGCAATATAGATGGCCATACACTGTGTCTAACTGATTTTAACACCCTAGCTCCAAATTCTCTTCATCCATAAAAATGTATAGAGTATTTATAATGACTGGTCTATGTTCTAATTGGTCATACGTCACACCTGTAACAACCAATCAGCAAGCTTGAATGTCGTAAATTTATCTCGATTACCTCATAAAATAAAAACACAAATCAGCTGATGATTCAAATCACAAACGAATTTCAGTCGTTCACTGAAAACTGAACGATATTATTTAAGAAGGTAGAAATAAAACTACCTACATTTTATCACATTCTAGCGTTATGATTGGTCATTACGCTCGTAACATATGACCAATTAGAACATAGACCAGTCATTATAAATACTCTATTCGTTATTTCATTTCTTTTCACGCGATTAAAAAATTATCACATAAATAATTGTTTCTTTATGATTTCAATCCATAATTTATAAGATTATGAGTGTTTTTAAACTTTCAACGATTCATTCTAGTCAATTTTGCATCACTGATTTTGAAAGAAATGAATTTAAATCCGTCAAATAACCAGTAAAAAATTATTTAAATCATAGAATTTGAGTTACCAAAGTCTTAAATTATTCATTATGCCATAATGAAGTCAAACAAAATAAAATAAGTTATATTTTCTATCATGAAACCAAATTTGGGACTCAGAGGTATTAAAATCAGTTAGACACAGTGTATATAGGGATAGTGTGACCAGTGCGAACTCGAGTGAGAATTACTTGATTTTTTTTTCTCGAAATATTGTTCAAGAATGTTGTAAGAGTGACTGTTGGTTGAATAGATTTGAGTTTGTGAGAGGATGGGATATTGTTCTAGTAGTCTGAAAGGCTTCAGTAGTATAAGATTGCACCGGATAAGAAGATGCGGATATTTTTGCATAATTGTCAGCCATTTCGTGAGGTATATTGTAGTGTGATGAAATCCAGCAGAGAATAATAGTATTGTGGATTGAACTGAGGGTTTTGACTATTTCTTGAACTATAGGATGCTGTTTTTTTGCATGATAGTTTTTAATGGAATTTATGGCATTTAGTTAGTCGGAGAAGACCCCAATATGTGTTGAGGTGATGTTTTTAAGTTTATGGAATATTTGTTTATTTTCGGATATTCCTTCATTTTCATTTTTTTCTCATTTTTAAATGATAATCAATTTTTTTTAAATTGTCATTTCTGTTTCTAAGGTATATTTCATTTTTAAATCTATTTATTTTAAAGCATTTTTTGAATATTTTTAGTGCGTTTCATTCCTTTTTGAATGTTAGTTTTTGGAGTAAAAATTCAACAATTCCAGGCTCTACGTAATGTAAGCTCCTAGGGCAAAGCTTCCGTCTTTCACAGCATTGTATTCTGTGTACGAAGTTGTGGCACTTCTGGTGCGAACGTTTTAAATACATACAAAGACTCGGTTTCACTACATCATTAATTGGTGGTGAGCTGGTGGCAAGGAAATCACATGTGTTTTTCCTGAAAATTTCGTCACCGTAATCTCTTTATTTTTTTACTCGACGTAAAATATTTTTGCGACTGCAGTAGCCAAGGCGCGCTAATAGATATTAATTTTTAATTTATTCCGCTTCCTTAATTAAAAATTTTCCAACTGTTTTCGAAGAGTAAATGATATATTTGCGCAAGTGGTTAAGCGCTACGATGAAATTACGATAGAGATTTTGTTATTCGAACATTAGAAAAGCGATATCGACATCAAAGTTATTCGTATAGCTGACAAATATGGACATAAAAGTATCAGTTCTTATTGTCGTCGTCTCCTTGCACGTATTGTTCCCGACGGTAAGTGTACACTTTAGATGTTTGATTTAAGTTAACCTTTGTGAATGGGATCTTGAGAAATATTTATTTGGTCGCAGAATTGCCATTCGTTTCCCTTCTTGAGTTACTTATTCGACGAAGAAGATGCAGATACGAAAACTAAAACAACCGAAGTAGAGGCCGACGTGAAACCCGTAGAAGAGCCACCGAAACCGGCGGTAGTTGCTGAAAAAAAGAAGCCCCCTCGGAGTGCCGATGTTGACAATGTGAAATCCACCACATCGGTGAACAAGAAGAACAAGTCGTCTCGGAAGAGAAAGGCCGAGGCTAACGTCAATCCACCCGTCGGTTTATTCGCCAACATGATGAAGCTCGGTGCGAGCAGTTTGAGGAGTGTGGTGGAAACGGGCACAGAACTGGGAACGTCTACCATTGATCAAGCAGCCCGTTTGAACAACGCGGTTATCGATCAAACCCAAAACGTTGTGCAAGCAGGTACGCAGAAGTCGTTGAACACAGTGGTACCTTTGGTCGGTCAGGCAGATAAGTACAGACGGATGTTATCCGGTGGTACGAAAGCGAACGCTGATAAAGGCCATAGTTTCACCATTACTACATCCTCGGATACGCCCATTAATACCGTGTACGATTTTATGCAGGAATACATGCCAGCCGGTGCTGCTTCCAAATCGTCACCTACAATTACTGGCATGGATTTCTCCGAGTTTTTCAGACGTTGAAATAAAGATTTTTAAATTGGGTTATTATTTTTTTTTTGTTGCGTTGTTTTTGTCGTCGTCATCGTTGGATGTGTTTGTGAAGCGCATAGGTTAGAACGAGGTCAGCGATTTGTTGACATTGTATGGAATTAGGCAGAAAGCGAAATCGGATCCGTCATCTTTTAGAAAAGCATTTTTTACGTTACGAAATTGTTTTATAACAAAAGATACATCGAGTGTTATTCAACTTTATTAGTGCGTAAAATTCATTGATCGATAGCTTAATCTACGCACGTTACTAGCGATAGCGTCGGTTTGCTTGACGGTCGATTAGTGTGACCGAGTTGGGAGTGCATACGAAGAAGATGTTGGTGTTAGGTGTTTTTTGGGTGCTGTGTGTTGCGGTAAGTTGGGTTCGATGATTTATTTATTTAAGAAAAAATGAAATTGGATTCATAAATCTTTATTTTTTCCAATATTATTTCTTGACAAATTTTTTAATAAATCCAAAATTGTATCTTTTAGGACCATTAAAATAAAAATAAGAATAGGAATTTGAATTTAATGCTTCTTTAAAATTTATTTATTCATTTTTTTGGAAGTTGCGCAACTACCCCCTTCATATATCACAACACTCATAATGAACAAATAGTTATTCTCTATGTACAATGATATAGATCATTTAAAAAAAAAAAATTAAAATATAGAAACTTGAATGTAAATGAAGATAACCTAAATCATGTTCTTAAAACCCATCAAATAAATGAAATTTTGAAATTAAAAAAAATAAATTCGAGTCTTGAAGAATGAACATTATATTTATAAAAAATTCATGGGTAAATAAGAAAAATATTTTAAGCAATAAAAAAATGAAACAGTTTTGAATTGAGCCTCGAAAATTATGGAACAAATTTTTTCACCCTCTATTCATAACAAAGTTTTTGAATTTTTTTTTTCTTTATTTTAATTTTGAAACAATACCCTTGAGATATTCGTGATAAATATATTTTTAAGCATTGAAAATATAAACTTGCGTGAATTTTGGTGTCAAAAAACATGGAAAGATTTTTTTACAGCACTTTATTGATAATGAGAATTTTTAATTTTATTTTTTTTTTTAATTTGAATGTCAAAACTTTATTTTAAAAAAATTTTTTTTTAATAATAAAAAAAATAATAAAAAATGATAATAATAATGAAATAACATAAAATAATTCGCCTCTAGACACGGCGTATGATGAAAAAAAAAAAAAAAAAAAAAAGTAATAATTGGAGAAGTTAAAGTTCCTATTAAAAAAATTAAAATAATGAAGCCATGTTTAATTTTAATATCTGATAGGGTGGAACAAATTTGCCTACTTTCTCTAGTAATGAGTTGATTTTTTTTTTAAATGAACATGAAAATTAATGAAGATAATAGTGGAAGAGTGACTTTTCAAATTCCCAAAATTGATGAGAATATCTGTCCAAATGGGGTCAACGTTACCAAATATTTGAAAAGGAAAAAATGATAATTTTGGTCAATTTGATAGTTTTTTTATTTTAAAGTAATATTTTGTGCTTCACAAAATGAAAAATTTTCTTAGCTACCATTTCTATCGAAATTCAGATGCCTAATTTTTGAACATTTTTTTGAAAAATCACCAAATTTTGTGTATTTTTCAAATAAATATTAAATTGGTGATTTGTAAATGGAATAATAAATGAGTAGTGTATAGATCGTGAGCATTGCATGTAAAGCTTGGTTGGAGGAGGGCAAAGGGGGCAAATTGTCCGCGGCCTCTTTCTCTGTGAATGTACAGGAATCTAAATTTTCGTGTTTCAAATTTTTAACCCCTCTGGCTGCATTTTTTTTTCTCAATAAATTTTAGAAAAAATTGAAAATTTAGTGGCCGGAAATTATGTTTGTATAGGGCTAACTAATTCTAGCTCTCCCTGGCTTTGATTGTTAAAGCCTTAATTTGAGCTCTTTAAAATTTAGTATACAAAATATATGCTCGATTTTAACCACATAGGGATTCCCATGGCACGATTAATTAAATATTGTGGGAAAGTATCTAGATGCCATTTTGAAGCACTTAAGCAATCCCTTGGGGTAAAAATCGGTCATATTTCCAATCCTGTGTGGCGAACAGTTCAAATCAAGCCCTTAATATGTGATGCAAAAGTTGCATAAGAATTGTAAGTTGGGCATTAATTATTCATTTTTGAAAATACAGGAAAGTTTTTGGCATTTTTCAAAAAATTCAAAAAGTAGATACTTGAAATTCTGTAAAAAATTGGAAGCTAAATTTTTTTTCTGATGACAAAATGTAGCTCTTGAATTCAAAAAATTTTCATTTTTTTAGATAACAATTTTATGGAACTATAATTTTTTAAAGATTTCATTCACCTCATTTGAGTACTGAAATTGTTCCACTTTTTTTTTTTTTGGTGGCGTTTCTAACTGCTTTGGTTAACTATGCCATCTCTAGGATAGTTAGATTTTAAAGAGGCGGCCGCATCGTTATAGGAGAGTCAAAATGTTGTGAATACGTATTTGTTGGTTGTCAGTCTAATGGTCATTTAATAAGTACACATATGTACATCTGCTGCATCTTATTTTCCAAAATAAAAATAAAAATAAAACTATTTTATTAATTTTATTATTGAAAAATTATTTCCATAAAAATATATTATTCTAGGGGGGCACTATCCTATTAATGTATTATATTTATAAATTTTCAACTATTGTAATCATCAATATTTTTCAAATAAAAGGTTAAATCTGTTTGAAAATAATAATAATAATAATAAAATTATTCTTTCCATTTAATCTATTAATATGATGAATGAAAGAAATTTTTTCTTGTTCTCTATTCATTCCATTTTATTATTTTTTTTATTTATATGTTGAAAAAAAAAATCACAGAAATATAAAATATTTTTGAACATTATTAAGATGAAATACCATTCAATTATGATGTCAAACATGACGGTACAAATTTGTTAATAATTTTTTTTTTTTTTTTCAAATAAACAATCCTACAATTTGTAAATTTCTGAAGTAACACATCAATACTTTTCGCCTGTCATCAACCAAATATGCTCTAATTTTCAGAAAATCTCATCCGTACGTGTACCTGTAAGTTACGAAACCAAGGATGACGACACAGATAACAAGTTCTCAGATCTCATTCCTGATCTATACTCCGATTCGTGGCCCAGCACCGATCCCATCGCTAGTATAATGGAGCAAACGAAAGATATAGGCTTAACAGCCTGGGACCACCTTTCAAATGCAGCCAGCTCGGTAGGATCATCTGTGGGTGGATTCGCGAGCGATGTGTTGAAAAAAGGGGCCAAGCATACGGCTCACATATTAGTAGCCGGGCACGACTTAGTGGCTAATAATTTAGAAGGCGCCAAGAAACTAGGAGAGGAAGGATTGGCGATGGCTGACAAAGCTTTTAGCTATTTAAGCGATAGTTTACCCAAGTTCCCATATTTGGAGGTACGATCTATGAAAAATGGTAACGGTCAGCAAGAGGAATATGGGAGACGTTGGAGTTGAGTGGATGGTAATCGAACAACGAACACCTGATGAAGTACAAATGCGATGTCAGGATGATTCTTTTTTTTTTGTATTGCTCAGGTTATATATGCTATACTTTTTTAATTATTGTGCTTATTTTGTGTAAAATGAAAAATAAATGATTTTATAGTTTTTAATTTGAACGATGCAATTATTACAATTATTTTGTTAGTTTACCCGAAGATTTTTCATCGGCTAATTTGTAACTCAGTTCTTTTAAATTGTTGCAAACGAACGCAAAAATTTATCAAACGGGAAATTCGACTCAAAACACGATATAATCATTTTTATTTCGTCGCGATAAAGAAATAATGGTTTGATGATTTGTTGGTAACACGTCGTCACACGTCAACGACTTAAGTAAACATTTTTTTCAATGAGTACACAAACGTGTCAACGAATTTCTCTCAGTCAGAGTACCAGAAAAAGCGCTATGTATCGCGATAAACAGAGAACAGAAGTTTTAGCAGGTATTCGCCACACCAGTACTATGACTCGAACGATGAATTTCTTCGATAATTTCGACATAACTAAAGAACGGTGGCAACGATTATCTTTTTTATTATATAAGTCAATCTTCTTAATGCGATTTACGTCCGAATATAATTGCGTTGGCGACATTGAAAAACAAAATCGTATATTTAAACAAGTGCTAACATAGAGTTCTATCGGCGAAATACTTTCATACTGAAAGCACCGATACGGCAATTCTTTCATCTCTATCCGGAGATGATGGCAATTGATTGGAAACACATAGTGATATCGTTGATCATTGTTACATCGCTGCGAGTAAGTACCAAGATTCACGTTATCCTTATCGACTGTAAAACAGGCCGGAAAAAACACTCGAATGTTGGTAAATAATGTTCGATTGTTATTTCAGATATCGTACGCGCGAACGCTCTATAGACGCGATGGTACTGGTGCGGACTTCGAGTTCGACGGTTTACACGGTATCGTCGAACAAACCAAAGAAACGGGTAAAAGGATCGGCAGTCATTATATGTCGGCGACTGCCAACTCGGGGTTCATCACTGGAGGTTTGTTGGCCAATATCGCTTATCAGTTGTTAGATAGAACGCAAAAGACTATCCAATTTTTGGGCTCGAAAACAACAGATGGTTTGGAGTTTTTGCAAGAGAATCAGAATTCGTTACTGCGCGGTGCCAGAGATGTGTTATCGAAAAGCGGGTCTGTAGTTATTGATATGTTGGAGTCAGCGTCGAATACTCATGATGCCGTTGTACCTGAAGAACGAGAAATTCAAAACGTAGAGGAGCCGGTGATGGAAAAAAAGAAGACACATGCTCACAAGAAGAAAGGAAAGAAAAAGAAAAAAAAGAAAAAGAAGAAGAATAAGCAGGAGACTGCGATTGTTGAAAAAATAGAAATTATGGACGATTAATGAATGTGTGAATTTTACTTTTATTTATACGAAGAATTATAAAAAATAAAATTTGCTTTGAAGTTTTTTTTTTCTTTTATAAAATTAGAAGTATTTGCACACCTGTTATACCATGCAGATTATCTTATACCTGTTATACCATGCAGATTATCTCATTTTATTTTTTATTTTTTTTAATTATTAAAATTTATTAATTGAGAAATGTTATTCAAGGTTTATGCGGTAACTGGATTGAAATCGCATATGGAACTAGCTCCGGAACAGTACGTGTTATCGTACAACATCCTGAAACCGTTGGACACGCGCCTCAGTTATTCCAAACCTTTACTGTTCATCAAAGTCATGTCACTAAGGTAAAAGCATATAAAAGCTAAAAGAGCACTCAATTTCTCAAGCATTGATATTCTTGATTATTGACCAATGCTACCGGAGATGCAACAAATATGTAAATACATCGGAGAAAGTTTTTCGGAAATTCCAAGTTATTATTGAGTTATAATTGATGTATAATAGTTCGTGGTAGATAAGGCTGCTAAGAGCTATGGCAAGGTCCAGGGCAAAAGTCGTTCTTTTAGATCTTCTTTCTTTTTGAATGTGAACTGTGAATAATTCTGATGAAAATATTTTCTTTTTTTTTTAAACATTTTTTGAAGTTTGAATTTCTTCATTTTTTTTCAGTGATGTTTTTTTTTAATTTTTTGATTCCTCCCAATTTTGAACAGTTTTTAATTTTCGGACTAAGAAACTTGTTTGAACATATTTTATATTTTTTATTTTTGATCACTTCCTACTTGAAAATTTTTTACGCTTCTGTTCTTTTTTTGTCATCTCCCCCCTCCCCACTTAACATGTCTTGTGCAACTAGGAGACCAGAGGCACAGTAAGTAATTATATTGGTATGAGGCTGAAGGATAAAAGGAAGGAGAGCACATTATCGACCTGAGAAGATCGTGTTGCAAAAATTTTTCTACTTCTTTTCCAATTTTTTTATGATTTTTCATTTTCTGAATTTTTTCATTTTTTTTTTTTTCATAATCGAACGACTCAGTTTTTATATTTTTCTCTAATTTTGAAGATGTTTTGATTTTTGAATTGAATTTCTTTTTTAGGCGTTTTTCAGTTTTTGAATACTTTTCATTTTCCACCTATTAAAAATTTTTTATCATTATTTATTCATTACATTGGTTCACTTGAGTTTTTTATTCTTTTGTTTGTTTGTCTCTTGCACCAAATTTCAGACTCTTGTGCGATAACTCGAGTAACACTTGAGGAATCCACTTAAAATTGGGAGTAGTAGAGAAAGCAGGTCTTATAACTTAATTATTTTTGCAGTTTGATTTTGAATACTTTTTTTTAACAGTATTATTTCAGTAAAAATATATAAAAAATTTGACATTATGAACAGAATTCAAGTTAAGGAGTCTTGATACTTCAATGAATTTTGAAGTGCAAAAAACGTAATGTAACGCTGTTACTTTGCCAATGATTAGAATCAGACTTTACAATTATCTAAGCTGAGGTTGATAAAATGACTTCAACTTTTAAGATATACTGTGAATATTTTTTTCTTATTTCATTGCAATTAAAAGTCCATTGAACTTGGGGAAGTATGATTTGACGTGAGGTTACGTATTTTTAAAACACTTTTGTATTATTATGTGAGTAAAGTATTATGAAATGGTTTCAAAGTTTGAGAATTCAGATGAGAAACCATTCTCATTTGATTACATTTTGAAGTTCATCGAATCTAATTTGACTTGAAGTCACGCTTTTTTTCTGATAGAGACTACTCGAATGAGTTTTAATGAAATATTTCTAATAATTTCTAAATTCGAAGGTATCTATGTCTAATGCAAATTGAAAAGTTCACATTTTATATCAAATATGAGTCGTTCACGGACGATTCATGTCGAATATATTGATATTCGTTCTGAATGTACATTGAACATGTGTCGTTCACGAACGACTAGCATAAAAAATGTTGATAATTGTTCAGAATTCGTAATAATCGTGAGTCGTTCGCGAATGATTCATATTGTATATATTGATATTTGCCTAGAACTTGAGCTGAACGTAGGTCGTTCGCAAACGATTCTAATGGAAAATTTTGATAGTTGTTCAGAACTCATAATGAACGTGAGTCGTTCGCAAACGATTCTCATAGAAAATGTTGATAGTCGTTCAGAATTCACGATGATCATGAATCGTTCGTGAACGATGCATATTGAATAATATTGATATTTGCTTAAAACTTGAGCTGAACATGGGTCGTTCGCGAACGATTCTTATAGAAAATATTGATAGTTGTTCAGAACCCACAATGAACATGAATCGTTCGCAAACGATTCTCATAGGAAATTTCGATAATCGTTCAGAATTAACGATAAACATAAGTAGTTCGCGAACGATTCATATTCAAAATATTGATAGTTATTATAACTCACAATGAACGTATGTCGTTCGCGAATGCTTCTTAGAGAAAATGCTGATAGTCAACTAGTCTTTTAAAACTCAGTGAACATGAGTTATATACATATTTGATGCATTTACGGCTAGCTACAGTCATATCTACAATATATGAGATAAACCCGATGTATCCATTTCATTCATGATCAGGTTACACTTTCCGAGAAATATTTGGTATCGGTGTGCTGCGAATATAACCACGTTCGTACATGGAGTGTGACTCGATTCAGAGGTATGATATCGACTCAGCCTGGTTCAACACCGGTGGCTTCGTTTAAAATTGTCTCTTTGGAAGAGGTTGAGCCTTGTATAAGCTATGCAGCTGGTAATGACTGTGGTGAGTCTAATTCTAACCCTTAAAATAGTATGTTGTTCCGGTTGAACGTATGGATGTATAAAAAAAAAAAAATGTTTTTGGATTAGGTCCTTTTGGCGAGCAAGACGACGAGCAAGTATTTGTTCAAAAAGTAATTCCAGAAACCCCAGAACTGTACGTACGACTAGCATCGAATGGAAAAAGGTAATACATTTTTTATCGTTTTTTTTTTTTTTTTTTTTTTTTTTCAATTCCATGTCCTCAAGATTTGATAATTTTGAAATAATTTTTTCAGAGTTTGCGTTATAAAAGCCGTCGACGGAATCACGATCACTTGTTTCTGCGTACACGAATGCGACGGGTCTAGTCGAATGGGCTCGAGACCGCGACGATTCATATTCACCGGCCACAGTAATGGTGCCCTGCAAATGTGGGATTTAACCACAGCTTTGGACTTGTGTTCGCGATCTGATCAGGGTAAACGAGCCACTGGCAAAAACTACCGCAAATTTTTAAAACCTTCGTAAACATATTTTTACGCCGATCTATTTGTGACAGCTTTTCAAAGTAATGGTGGACCGAGCGCCGAAGAATTACTAAGACTTTTAGATCAGTGCGATCTAAGCACCAGTCATTGCTCTACGCCGTGTATATCACCGTGCCCAACACTACTAGGATCGGCAGCACGAATTAAAGCCTCTAACATGGCGTTTCTTAATCAATCCATAGTCTTGCAGACGGATAACGGGCAAGCTTCGACAAGTAATAATGCACCATCTACCAGTACCGGAGCAGGTACCAGTGGCGGGAGCTCGAATGCTAGTACCAGTGGGGAAAATAAATCGATATTTTGATTAATCACGTCGTGTTTACCATTTACAAGCTCGACCAGGGATTTGAATGGTAATACGTGATAATGAATAAGCGTATCAGTTATTCGACCAATTTTCATGTATTGTTATTTGTCGTTTCGTGTTGATATTTTTATTTATTTATTTGTTTCAAGGTGTATTTTATTTATTATTGTTTAGAATTATTTTACCCTTTTCTTAAATTTTCTTAGCCTATTTTGGATGGTTACAGTATTAGAGAGTGATGCCGATATTATAAGCATCCAGATGAGTTTTTTTACCGTTAATTTATGTAATACATATTGCTTATGTTATGAAGCAGTTACTTCATTTCGTTCGAATCGAACTAAAACAATGAATATGCTAACTGCTATTCGTGAAAAATATTTATTCTTTCCACTTGAAAAAAATACAAATTTAAAGCTTCTTTGAGCACAATTAAAAATACATGAAAAAAAAAAACAAAAACAAATATTAAATATTTTTATTCACCATTGTTAAATATGGATGGTGAATCATGACCCCGTATCATTACTTCGTAATTAAAAATTAAATTAGTTTAGTAAATGCATTTGGAGGACTAAGATTTTTTTCTTAAAGAAAATCACGATAATTTTTTAAACAATCAACATAAAAAATTAATTTTATAATTAAGTTAATAGATCAGTTTTTAAAGGTAAAAAAAAAATAATTAACTATAAAAATTTAAACATTGAACCGAAATGGTACAATAAATACAAAATACCAAAGCTCGTAAAAAGACTAGTGATAAAGAATTGAAAAAATGACGAATATTTTCAAATTTACAAATGATTTATAAGTGATCGAAACCCGAATAATTCTGATTCCAAAATATGGAATTGTCGTATAAGTAAGGTTCCGTAATTGGCATAAGTAAAAGGCACCAAACTGAAAATCCCAAAATTAACGTGAAAAATAAAAAATATCTTTTTATTCCGGAATACGAAAATGGTTCGAGTAAATCTGGGAATCCCATGTGATTGCAGAACATGTGAGTGATGATAGGTGCAATTAGGTGACCCGTTCTAAGGAATAAGAACGTACAATAAGCTCCGAAAATTGTGGTGAAGAAGAACTGGAAACCTGAAATGAAAGAATGAATGTTGAAATTTTTTTTTTATTTTTTAGAGGGAAGTTGAATGAACTCACTCGTGATAGCGAGGCTTTTTTTGAATTCAAATCCAGCTTTCAAATTCTCCACGAAGTGATTGAAATGAGCTGTAAAGTGAATTCGATTAGCACTAGAGGAATGTAAATTTAAAATAATCATTTAGGTTCCAAGTGCGGAAATGATAACATACAAGTGCCAAAAAATATTGGACATATGAATATGGTTAGTAATGGATGAAAACACTGCAGCAATAGCGGTATCATACAAGCTCTATAAGTCAATTCTTCTGACACTGGAGCCACAATATGGGTACGTATCCATATGACATCACGAAAATTTGAAGACCAGTATTCTTTTTCTGCGAACATATACTTACATGAAAAGATAATGTAAATAAATAAATTATCGAGTGCTTGACATTTATACCGGTATATACGGAACATGCTCCGTTGGTAATCTGAAACACAATTGGACCAAGAAATAAAATCACTATCAGCAGCAATGGGTAAACGATTGCTTGCCAGAGTCCGGGTAACCGTAGTCCTATGAGATCCCATAGTGTGTTCTGTAAAAATCGTTCGTAGCGTGAGCGAAGGAATACATTTTTACGGTAAGAAGATAAGAGATTGGATTCCATTCATTTTATATGTTTGCTTACTTTTGTAAGATACTTATGATTCAAACAAAAGTATAAATATATAGGTGATATCAGAGCAACGATGGAAACGCTTATGAATCTTCGTTTTATTGTCGAAGGATGATCTCTGTAGAACAAAAAGTAATCTATAGCATTTTATTAAGACTGGTCGTACAAATAGCAGCATAAAATATAGTCTATCTTCATTTATTGTCCTCCTACCAATTAGCAAGTGTATGGGTTTGGAAAGGGAGTAGGTATCATTTTTACATGGGGATTATATATACCCCACAGCATAATATATTCTCTAATTATTAAATTTCTTTAGTTCAGTTTCCTCTAGTTTCATTTTTCGATGGTGATAAAAAAATTATTTGAAAGATAAAAATAATTGTTGCAAATTGCACATAAATTATGTTGTTCGATTATTGCTCAACAACGAGAAATTGTCCAATGAAACAATTCATGTATATTATTTGAAAGAACGATTTTTAAATGAATTTTTTGAATGAAAAAACTCAAGAAATGATGAAATAAATTTTTGAAAACATTTTTTATGTAATCAAATTCATTCAAACTCTCAAAAAATGAATTTAAAAAAATAAAAATATCTCAAGTAAACTTCGATTTCAGCAAAAATGCCGAGTTTCGAAAGCCAAAAAGAATTCCAAAATCCCACTTTCGTTATCTAGTTTTAATTTTTTCCAATTAAATACCCGAATTTAATTAATTTATCGCGGTATTTAATACGAAATTAAATAATATATCAAAATTTACCGATCATAACGATATTTCCAAATGTATAAACTGCTGACATAAATTAAAGATAAAACTAAACACTGTATTATTACTATCACACATTCTTCCATTATACAAACACAAAACCACGTGACACGTAAGCTCGCCGCGATTGGCGGATAAGGATATCCTTTATGGGCTTATTGGAAAAGGGAAACGAATTGTCGAAATATAATAGAAGATAGAAAATGGCTTCTCTTTGTTTTGGTACTGATTTCTTTGTTATCGTTCGGTAGTTAAATATAAATGTTTGAAATTTATTTTAGTTAGAAAATGCCAAGTGCTTGTTTTGGCAATTCTCGGTCTTGCACTAGAAGATCGCGACGAAGACTTCCCAACAGAATTCCTTTTCCGGCTAGGACTAGTACTGGTGAGTAAAAACCTTGTCCGATCATTATACGTATGAACGAATGTAATACCTGGAAATTATTTTTAACCCCGCGTATTCAACGTAAGCGAACACTATAGCGTACGAATTAGCGTGGTAATTGATGAAATGTTGATATGGCGTATTTGTTAGAGACGAATAAAAAGTGATAATTTTTTCACTTTTATCATAACCTTTAAATGGGGTTACATAACTCTTGGTATAAATATTTGGTAATTTTACGCCATTCGAGTTTCATATTTGAGTTGCTTCGCTTACGAATGAATATTTATTGATGATTGTCAATTAATCGAATATATTTTGCATTCTATGTATAGTTGAACTATGCGAACCAGCGTGTGGAGGCCCTGCGACCGTCGGAACGTCCGGTGCAGCCGGTCCTAGCAGCGTCCCTCCGCCTATAGAGAATAATGCCCACAGTCCTCCATACGATTTACGGAGGAAATCTCCGCCTCATTATTCTCAACACGGAGATCAATCTACATGCAATAATATACAGTGCACTAGCGCTAATACTGCCTCAGCATGTAATCCGACGTATAGTACGAGTACTATAGCATCGTCTACCGTGACTCCATCGACTACTGCCTCCAACACAGCAATGTTACCACCGACGCGTAAACGTTCGCGGCGTTCCTGTTCATCTTGCCATGATAGTAAGCTGATTGAGAATGAATTCGTTCAGATATTGAGACATATTGATCGAATGATTCTAATCGTGTGGTTTTCATTTAAGGTACGAATTTCGCTAGCGCGTCTCATTATCTGCAATACGAGCTTCCAGACGAAGTATTGCTCACGATATTCAAATATTTATTAGAAATCGATCTATGTAGAGTGAGCCAAGTTTGCAGACGTTTCAATACCATTGCTAATGATACTGGATTATGGTTGGTATTTACGTTCCTACAATTGATCGAAAACCAGTATCCACTATATACCTATGTTATGTTCACAGGAAACGGTTGTACAGTCGTGTATTCGAATACGACCTTCCTCTATTTAATCCAGCACCTTGTAAGTTCGAATTCGTATCAGCCGAAGATAGCGAATACGCGAACCCATGGAAAGAGAGCTTCCGCCAGCTCTATAAAGGAGTGCATGTGCGACCAGGTCATGAAAATTTAACTAACGATCCCGGCCGCCGGTTACCCCACTTCGACACCATTCAAGCAGCTTTAGATTATTCAGAAGAAAGAGGCCAGAATTGTCCTCGAGTCTTCATACACGCCGGTGTCTACAAAGGCGAATTCCTAGTGATCGATTCATCGGTCGCTCTAATCGGTGAGTATATTTCCGATGGTCTGTAAACGCCCCAAAAATCGGCTCTAACCTACCACTCCGTTGCAGGCGCTTCTAGTGGCAACGTGGCCGAAAATGTGACCCTAGAGAGGGAATCCGAGACGACCATAATGTTCGTAGAAGGTGCCAAAAACGCGTATTTAGGATACATGACTGTGAAATTTTCACCAGATGTCAGCTCAGCTGCGCCACATCACAAGCATTATTGCTTAGAAGTGGGAGAACACGCGTATCCTACAATCGAACATGTAGTACTACGAAGCACATCTGTTGGTACGTACGAAACGTTTGCACACTTTGCGCTTTTTTTAAACGCCAATTTACGTATTTTATTTATTCGCGCAGTTGGCGCCGCGCTTTGCGTGAACGGTTTAAACGCTAATCCGGTGGTAAGACATTGTGACATCAGCGACTGCGAAAATGTCGGATTGTACGTCACCGATTACGCCCAAGGTACGTACGAAGATAATGAAATCTGTCGTAACGCTTTGGCGGGTATTTGGGTGAAAAATTTCGCCAACCCGATCGTCCGACGTAATCACATACATCACGGTAGAGACGTCGGTGTATTCACTTTCGATAATGGACAAGTACGTATTACTATTTATTTGGCACTCTCTTCGAACTTAGATTAATGATGATGTACTCTCGTAGGGTTACTTCGAACTGAATAACATCCATAATAACCGTATAGCCGGATTCGAAGTTAAAGCCGGAGCCAATCCGACTGTAATTCAGTGCGAAATTCATCACGGCCAAACAGGCGGTGTATATGTGCACGAATATGGTTTAGGACAGTTCATCGATAATCGAATCCATTCTAATAATTTCGCCGGCGTATGGATCACGTCGAACAGTAATCCGACAATCAGAAAGAACGAGATTTACAATGGTCATCAAGGAGGTGTTTATATATTCGGCGAAGGAAGGGGATTAATCGAACATAACAATATTTATGGTACGAATTTCGATTATAAGCGTTTATATGTAATACTTAGATGGCTGACTACTAGATAATAGGTAAGCAGGAGTTAAGTCTTCGTGAGGAGCCAGTTCGGACAGTAAATTGTAGCGCAACAGGATTAGGGATGATCCGAATGAAATGATCAGCTGATCATGATTCGAATTAAAAATTAGTTATTCGATTCCTGCTCTCGTATGTTGGTAAAATAAGATCGTTGTTTGAACATCGTCTCTGGTCTATTGTCATATCCTGTATGGAAATTACCTGTGAGCTGTGATTCATAGGTCACACCACTATGATTTGATTCCTGATCCGAATCATTATTTATAGTGATTCACAATTTCGATTCATTTTTTATCAGGTATATAAAATCATAATTAAAGTGTCTGCAGTTGGAGTATTTTTTTCTTCAAAATTTTTATTATAACATGAAAAAATGAAATTCTGTTTTTTTTTTTACAATTAATTAAAATCAGATTAAAGCATTTTATTATGTCAATTTTTTTTTAGGATAATCTATATGATGAAAAGAATTTAGTCAATAATTAATGAAAAAAAAAAAAAAAAGAATCAAATATAATTAAAATTTTTAGTCGAGTAGTAACAATTAAATGAAAAAAAAAAATTTATTCGTCAATTAATTTTTAATCAGTTGGATTTAATTTTATATTTACTTTAGGAAGGCGAACTAGAATTATTCTTTCAAATTCAATTATCGAAGATTAACTTACCTTCTTAATACTTATTTTGTTGTTACTCATGCAAATTGAAAATGTAGACAAATGAAATTTTTTAATACTTAAAAAAAAAAAATTAATTTTTTTCATCATTTTTTTATTTCAATTTTCAGCATTGATACTTAATGCTGATTCATAATAATAATTATTAATTTTTAAAGAAATCATATTTTTAAATCTCTTGAATATTTTATTCCTTCTGATCTCATTTTGTTAATATTAATAAAAAATTGTTGATATAAATCAACACGAGACATCTTCATTGAAAATTGAAATGTATAAGTTGATGATGAAATTGAATTAAAAAATGTAAGCAGCTAGACCACGTTACTGGAGCTGAATTTTTCGTTATATTTTCCCATTGTAATGATCGTAAAGAAATTCTTGACAAAATATCTTAGTTTTACGTCTACTGTTCATGCTCAGTAAACTTCTGATTTTTCTGTATAAGTATAATATGGTATAATTATTGATATCGAAAATAAACAAAACTGACGTGAGTCTCACTTTACACATTAATCACAAACCCACAACTAATTGAATTTTTTTATCGATTAGTAGAATTTTTTTTCTCGATTTAACCACAGGCATAGCTCGAAATTTTTCATGATGTTTTATAAATTTTTAGACAAGTCTATAAGCTCTCCCTTTCGTCCAGTTTTGATGCGGCTTGGCTCATTAGATAGTACTTGAGTTAGAAGGCAATCTTTTGTTGGTTTCAAGGCTCACTCCTTTCCCTTCCCCCCCCCCCCGATCCACATATTATGTCCAAATGAAAAACTTGACAAGAAAAACGCCTGGGTGCATTTCTATACTTTTCCGTGCACATCTTCATCTACTTTTGGCCAGTCGTCAAGAAATATATACAAAGTATTATCATAATAGCTGAATTTTTCAGCTAATGAGTTTCAAGAAAATCTCGTATTTCTTCGACTATGATCTTTCCTGCACTGTCCACTGCCTCTAGCCACTCGGCTGTAAGCGGCACAATAAGTCGATGAGAAAAAAAATTTATTAAAAAAAATATATATGTAATAAAATTGTCGAAAACTTTCATGTTTCTGAATTCTCTGAAATGATCCGTAAGTCATGATCCGAAATCGGTGATTCGAATTTCTCATAGTGTGATCCCTGATCTATGATACGAAACAAAAAGGCAAAATGTTAGGTTTTCTATACAACTTTATGCAAATTGCGTTCAATTTTTGAGGGCAAGTTTGAACGAAAATGTTATATGCTCATTTGAAAGAGGCTGCCAGGAGCTTTATATTATCGAGTTTTCTTCGATATCGTTACAATTCAATTTTGTATGAATTTTAGAAAATCTAAAAGTGCAAAGGCAGAGAAGGACAAAAAATTGTTTATTTTTTTTTTTATTATAAATTCAAATTTTTAAATAAAATTTTTTTAGTGACCTTGAGAATACACAATCAAAAACTTATATGTTTTATACGTATTTTTATCAATTGTTTCATTTATTTGAGGATTTATATTCGTTTTTTGAATTGATTTAATATTTGAATTATTATGAGAAAATATTTTCGATTTTATATGTGATAACTGATGAGTCTTGAAATTTCTTAATTTCGTGTCGACTATTTTTTCGTTCAATTCTCAACCTAAAAGATGATGGCTGAACATTTTCTGTTCGAGTTCCACTTATCATGTAAATGGTTCTGGGAAGGGGGAGATCAAAATTTCAGGTTTCATATTTAAAAATTGTTTTTTTCCCAACATTATTGAATTTTTTGATAGTAAATTAAATTTTTTGGTTTTTCTCCCCTTTCTCTCCTGTATCATTTTCACACCTTAAATAGTAGCCCGAGAATTTCAAAAGTCAATAAATTTCGTTTTTTGCAAACCATAAGTCAGTGGCGTAGCCAAGTGAGTTCTGGAGGTTTGGACCACCACCCCCCCCCCCCCCGAATTCGATTTAATAAAGAATTCCTTCATTTACTGTTATTTGAATTTTATAACTTGTAATAAAATCATGTTCTTAGGTTCAATATTTTCTGGTTTCAAACACACACCCCTCCTTCCAAGATATACTATGCTTTGCAAAAATATTTTCAAAATTAACTTAGAAATTCTGACCCACCCACCCCCTCCTCCCAATGAGAAAAACCTGGCTACGCCACTGCCATAAGTATGATATTCTTTGCTCCACATCTTTTCACGTATTCGTCTGAATTTTCATTTAATTTCAATCAAGTTTGGTGGAAAGGATAAAAAAAAAAAAAAAAACATGATTTTGTTATTGATTCATGTCTTCTGTGGCGCTGAATCTAGAGAGGTTCAATCTGTAGTTTTTGTTAGATGAGTGAATACATATAAAGATCTTTGGGTTTGTTTTCTATTTTAAAGGTTTATTTTCCGGAACGAAGTCAGTTTGGGAACTGAACAAGTAGACACATTCCCTTCACCAATTTCTGTTATCATTATGTCTTTGTCAAACTCCCGTTGATGTTAACTTGTTCCATATTGAACGATAACCACGTCATTTACATGTCTAGTGGAGTAGTCATGATTGTTGGTCTGTGTTGGTGTGAGCAACTTATGCGTTAATTCGCAAACATTCGAGATGCAGAGGGAAGGCATAGTTGAAAGACTCATTTTTGAGTATCTTCTTGCTGGATTCTTTAATATTTTAACAAAAAATCATGAGAATGATTTTTTTTTTAGTTGAAAAACTCTCCATTTAGAATCACCCCCTCCCCTGCTCCTTGCAACAGATTGAAATGTACGAAAATACGCCAACTTAAGAACTTCCTCACCTGTAGTTGATTTTGATTTCGATATTCAATAGCCTTTCAGTTCAGTAGCGTTTAGATCCTGAACGGCCCCACGGTAACAGGCCAAGTCAGCCTTCTTGGCATTATATTGAACACCGCTCAACTCGAAGCGAACTGTTTTTTTAATTTTGTATTTCTTTTACTAGGTAACGCATTAGCCGGTATACAAATTCGAACCAATAGCGACCCGATCGTTCGTAATAATAAAATACACCACGGTCAACACGGTGGCATTTACGTGCACGAAAAAGGGCTCGGTTTAATCGAAGAAAACGAGGTATACGCTAATACGCTGGCCGGTGTTTGGATCACCACCGGTAGTACGCCTATTTTAAGACGTAACCGGATACATTCGGGTAAACAAGTCGGAGTATATTTTTACGATAATGGGCACGGAAAATTAGAAGATAATGATATATTTAATCATCTATATTCCGGCGTACAAATAAGGTACGTTTTGTATTGCTCGTTCGGCGAGTGAAGCGTGTACGTGTGTGGGAACTTGTAGTAAGTAAAATTTTGGTGTATTTCAGGACCGGCAGTAACCCGATAATACGCGGTAATAAGATTTGGGGTGGCCAAAATGGCGGCGTTTTAGTGTATAACGGAGGCTTAGGGGTATTAGAACGCAATGAAATTTTCGATAACGCCATGGCCGGCGTTTGGATTAAAACTGATTCGAATCCGACCCTGAAGAGGAATAAAATCTATGATGGCCGTGATGGCGGTATTTGCATATTTAATGGTGGTAGAGGTAAGTTCTGTGGATTATTTTATGTGGGTAAAATTGTGTACATTGAGATAGCGTAAGTAACTTGTCCTTGGGAAGGGTTTTTGG
The DNA here is from genome assembly GCA_009761765.1 of Phenacoccus solenopsis. Classification (NCBI taxonomy): domain Eukaryota; kingdom Metazoa; phylum Arthropoda; class Insecta; order Hemiptera; family Pseudococcidae; genus Phenacoccus; species Phenacoccus solenopsis. The sequence goes on along the minus strand of CM019755.1, from coordinate 24,696,010 downwards.
AGTCATCTGTAATATTTATGGCATTTTATATGATTTGAACGATAAATGTGGGAAATTAAAGTCTTTCATTTGAATAAAATTTTGTTATTTGCTCTTTGAAAATATTTGAATAAAAAATAAATAAAGTATAATGAAATGAAATTTCTCATTTTCGACCACCTTTAGTACATTAACAAGTTGAAAAAATTTTAAGAATTTTTTCTTCACGGTATTGATTTGGTTTCAGGATCATAAAGTATAGCATAGCATCTCAAAAATATGGAGAAAAAATTTTTATACTTATTTCTTTCTTCTTTGGTGATTAGAGCTACTTTTAAATTTTTGAATGCTTTTAACTCGTTTTTTTCTCGATGAGAGTGAAAAAGGATGTGTGCGAGACTTTTTAGATTTTTTTAATTTAAGAACATTTCTGTCATTTTTCAACGATGGGGGAAAGTGATATTTGTGACTTCTAAAAATTTTTTTTATTTGTTCTTTTTTTTTTTTTTTGATGAAACGTTCATTTCACTTGTCTTATGTTATTCTAATATTTTGAAATTTATATTTTCTATTCCGCTATAGCAGTAGGGTAGTCAAAGGAAGGGGACAGGGAGCATGAGTCCCCTCTTTTGCTTGAGTTTCTATTTTAATTTTGAATTTCTTCAACCATTTTACACGAAAAAAAGGAAATAATTAGATCATGTATTTTGATTCTAAAAAAAAAATCCAAGAACGTGAAAAAATACTAAAGAGATAATTTTTCTATTTTTGACCCCTTCTTAAAAAAATCCTATACTGAACCATAAATAATTTCCCAATGTGAGGGAAGGGTGGAGGGGGTATTTATGACTCCAATATATATATTTTTTTTTTTTCTCATAAAATGTTCATTTTTCGTGTCGCACATCAGTTTCGGTATTCTGAAAGATGTATTTTTTTTTCGATGACGACGAATGGGTGAGGGGTACTTGTAGAAATTCCAATGTGTCTCTTCGTCTATTTTTGATTTTAATTTTTTTTTTTTTCAATTTCTTAATGAAAGGGCAGGAGGTTTCTTCGACTTGCTAAGAATAAATTATGTATTTATTTATTTATTTATTATTTTTTCTATAAAACGTTAATTTCACGTGTCGTTTGTTATTTAGGTATTCTGGAGGAAAACGATATATTCCGTAACGCTCAAGCCGGCGTATTGATATCAACTCAAAGTCACCCGCTGCTGCGTAATAACAGGATATTCGACGGTCTAGCGGCTGGCGTCGAGATTACCAACAACGCCAGCGCCACTTTAGAAAATAATCAAATATTCAATAACCGTTTCGGCGGACTATGTTTAGCCAGCGGTGTACATCCGACAGTTAAAAGTGAGTATTTGAAGTAATACGAGGTGCCTAAAGGTGTTGATAATTTTATGCGATAGAACAAACGGATGTCATTTGATAAATATGGGCTCGTGCGATTCCTGTGGGCAAGAACCGCTACGTATGCTAAATTCAACTACGTAGGTGATTTTGAAAGGGATGAATGGTGGGTTTTCAGAGTGTCTTAACAAGTAGTGAAAAATTCCGCATTCTCTAACTTCTCAATTACCCTCCCCCCTCCCCTTGACACTCACAAAAAGCAATCTAAAATTAAATTTTAATAAGATACTTGAAAAACCAAAAATATTTTGAATTTGAAGAAATTATGAAAAAATAATATCTTGTAAATGTTAGAAAAAAAGTAGAATAAAAAGTAAATTTAAATTTAAAATTTGAAAAATTGAGGAAAAAAGAAAACTAGAGCTGTACATGGCGTAATTTGATAAAAAAAAAAAAAAAGAAAGAAAACATTTTCTTAGTGTAAATTTTTTTTTTCATTGTTGAACAAAAAAATTAATAAAGTAAGAAAAGATGTTTCCAAATTTTGAAAATTACCCAGTTAATAAATTAATTATTACTGTAAATGTCGAATACTTTTTTTCAAATAATAAGTAAGTACGTAAATAAATTAATAAATATTCAAAAAATTTTCAGTATTGAAAAAAAAAATTCAATAAAATAACAGGATATCCAACAAGTGGTGAAAGTAGTGAAACTAGTAAAAAAGTAGTGATGTTAAAAATGGGTAGTAAAAGTCGTGAAAATGTTGTGAATCACGTCAAAATTTCAAGAAAAAATGAGAAGACGCGAAGACGCGAAATATTTCGTTATTTTTGAAAAAATTACAAAAAATTGTTCATTTTTGCCGAAAGACTATAAATTTTTCATGAATTGGCAACACTGTTAGGATAAATGACGTAGTTTAATGAATTTTTTTCTGTGATAAAGTTGACCTAGTTCATTTTTTTAGCGGTGGGGGAGGGGGGGCGGTATCGAGTTGAGATGTTTCTGAAAAATTTGTAAAAAAGTAGCGATAGTTCGAAAAAAAATTCGTTTGATAGCCTGGTTTTAGCGCAAGTGATCTGGTGGCTTTATTCATTTATTTCTTAAATTATATGAAAATTTCAAAAATGAATTGAGAAGTTCAGTTAGAATTGTGAAAATTCCCTAATTTTTTAGAGCGGCGGTAATCCGTCCCCTTGTTTTGTCTGTATCTCTCGTTGTAGTGGTCTGAAGGAATGAAGAGTCATAATATGGATTCAACTCCATTAATGCAGTTTGGCTGCTCACCTTTTTTTCCTTATTCATTATTATTATTTTCGAAAAAGAAAAAAAAAAGATTTACTTTTTCCATCAGTTTGTCCATATTTTTCGTCATCCCTCCTCCTACCCCCTCCTTCACCAACATGAATTTTCTTTCAATAATGGTACATTGCATATTCCACGTTACATTGCAAACATCATATTGTTATCTTCCTTACGTTAGGTAATAGAGTAGAAATTCTTGAAGTTCATTATCAACTAAATAGAAAAATGTATTTTTCAAACCTAAGTACATCAGCCCCCTAAACTAGTAGGCCACATAACTCATAAATATAAATTTTAAAAAAAAAAATTAGTTGAATTAATTTACATAAAATTCATTAATAATAAGATGGAAAAAAATTGATATTAAAAACTAAATTTTAAAATTAAATTTAGTATTTTGAATTGTTTCATCTTTTTTAATTAAAACGAAGGAACTCACGAAGAATTGAAACGTCTTGTATATTTAAACACTTCATTGATCGTATATAATTTCATCTCCAATTTTTTTATTCGCCTAATTGCAGAAGTCTTGACATGTAATTTTCATAACGAAGTCTCTTCGATAACTAATTTATTTATTTTTTTGCGTTATTATAGGCAATAAAATTTATAGTAACCAAGATGCCGTCGAAAAGGCGGTAAGTAACGGTCAGTGTTTGTATAAAATATCGTCGTATACGTCGTTCCCGATGCACGATTTTTACCGTTGCCAAACCTGCAACACCACCGACCGAAATGCCATCTGCGTGAATTGCATCAAAACGTGTCACTCCGGTCACGACGTCGAATTCATCAGACACGACAGGTTAGTGCTGAAAATGATTTATTAACGTATCGTCATACGTTATTTGTCGTCGAGAATTTGGAATACGGATTTTTATTTTTTTTATTTTTTTTTTATTCAAGATTCTTTTGCGATTGCGGTGCGGGCACGTTAAACAACCAGTGTCAGCTGCAAGGCGAGCCCACACAAGATACCGATACGTTGTACGATTCGGCGGCACCGATGGAATCGCACACGCTAATGGTGAATTAAAACAGCCGCCAAAATGTTATCAGTGGTGATGTTTACCGTGTTATTTCCCTACTTGGATCGAACGAGCTAGTTCGAAGAATTTTTTTTCCTCCGACCGTGTTGTGGTTATTAAGTTAAAATTATGTGTAATATTGCGCCAAATCTTTTTCCCTGATTTTTTTTCCCTTGTGTGTAAATTTATTTTCTGTGTTAATTTGTAGATTGTATTTTAGGTGTATTTTTTTTCTTTTGTTGTCCCCTTCCCTGTTGCCGTTTTAATGCGCGATTAACGGAGGATGCGAGGTGCGTTCGAATTTAATCGCGATGTTTCTTGTTGAGTTACTAAATGGGCTGCGTCTGAGTTTAACGGGCAGCTGAGATTTTTTATAATTTCATTTTCACAGTATTACGAGTATAATGTGGAGAATTTAAGAATGAGGAAGTATTGGCCGATTTTATATTAACGTGTGGTGGTTTTTTTTTGGTTTTCGTTCTCCGGATTTTTTTTTTAATTTTCATTTAATGACAAACAAAATGGTAGATTTTATTGGTATTACCCCTTGCATTCCTTTTACGGTATTTTGCCTAGGTCCCTTTTCTCATTTGTACGGTGTGACATCGCGTTCATCTTGATTACGTTACCATTTATTTTATTTTATTATTAATTAGCTGTCGTTTTCAAAAGAATCCATTCGCGTCCAAAAACGAAGGTCAAGTTTGACGTCGGTCGTCTCAACCACGAAATGCGAGACTGGTGATGGATGGCGTTGCCATCGTTTGTGTAACTCTGTAATGATTTTTAGTCTGTTTTCTGTGAGCCAAAAAGTACTATGGAAAACGAACTTTGCCATTTCAAAAGGTGGCAAAAAAGTAATGCGGGAGAAATTACCTCGCGAAAGCTCTGAACTGAAATACGTAATGTTCCAACCCCACGTGTGATCGATGGGGGGAGGGGGGTGGGGGACTGAGGATCAAAGTTGGTCCCATAAGTACTTTCTGATGCCACTAGAAATATTGATTTTTTCTGTAAGAATTATCTCAGTGATGAAAATTATGCAATGTCCCTAACTCCATTTTTGGTCAATGAGGTACCAGCTCCCTTTAGAGATTCTACATCAAAGTATTACATCTATAAGAAGAAGGAAGAAATTCAATTTCGATATCGTATTGCGAAGTCAAAGTATCAGAGGTGATGATTATATTATTTTCTCCACCCTGCCCTGGTTCATTGAGGTACCAGCCCCCTTCAAACATTCGACGTTAGTATAATTATACTCTATAAGGAACAGAATAAAGTTCAGTTTCAACTTGAAAGTTGTGGCAAGCATTAGCAGAGGGGAAAGGGGGGTTTCCCCGGACCCTAGTTTTTTTTAAGGGCACGCTGAGGGCCCGCGACTTGACGCATCGCGCTAAAAATACCTCTACAACATTTTTTTTTTTTTTGCTCTTATGACTTTTCCTCCTGAGTCCGGATTTTTTCTGTACGACGCTCAGTTGTGGCACAAAAATTGTAACCTCTTGAAGTGGTCAATAGCCCACGGCTGCACATTAGCTTAATCAGGCTCTGCTTAGTAGAATGGTTCAACCTGCATTTTTTGAATTTCGAGTTCGTAATCTCTAATATTATTTATTTTCATTAGAAAAAATTCTATCTTGAAAATTTAGTAGAAAAAACTAATTTCGAGGGTCACATGGTGGTTGAAAAATTAACTATTCGTTAGTTTAAAAATAACGCTAAAAATGAAAAACTTCCTTAATTATGAAAAAATTAATTATTATAGAAAAGAAAAACAATTTTAGAAAACATTTGTCAAGTGCACTTTTATGATTTACCTTGTGTATATATATATATATTTTTTTTTTTAAGGTGTCTCTCTCAAAGCAGGAGCAAAACCCTGTTGCATTATTTTATTTGCATTCTTTTATTCTTCATCTTATTTTTCATCGAGCAGCCAATCAGCGCGAACGTTGTTTTTAGAAATCAAAAACGAGATTACATTGAAAATATTAATTTTTTTTATATTCGTTGGTTATGAGACGAATATATTTATTCAACAGTAAATAATGTTTTAATTTTTTTTAAACTTATAATCAAACGATATAAATTGGTGCTTGTTTTTAAAATACCTTTTTCAACTTCATCAATTTACAAAAAGCGAAACCCATTGCTTGTTTTTTTTTTTTTTAACGTGTATTCTTAATGTAAATAAAACATTTATGGAAATCATGAGCGAAAAAAATTACTCTCATTTTTGAATATGTAATAGCCCGGGACTCTTCAAAACTATGTCAAAGTTCAATTTCCCTTTCCCCTCCCCCCTCCCCTTGTGAAGGGTATAAATATTGATGTCAAATGTTTGAAGGGAGCTGGAACTTCAGTGAACAAGAGCAGAGTGGAGCAAATAATTTAATTATCATCTTCGATACTTTGGTTCCACAAAACTATGTCGAAAGGTGATATGCCATTATATCGAATCTTCGGAAGGGGGGGAGGGTAACTTCATTGATCAAGGATGGGTTGGGGACATAGCATAATTTTTATCTCTGAGATATCCTTTATCCAAAAAATCAATGTTTTCAGTATCACCAAAAATTACTTGAGGAACCACGTTTTTATATTTTAAAAGCCCATGATTTTGATATTATGAATATTTAAATATTAATAATAAATTTAATTCATATGCAATTTATGAACAAAATTTTAATTTAATTAGAACAGATAGAAAATTTAAATTAAAAAATTAATATTCGATTGGATAATATTATTTCAATTATAACACCACTTATCGATTATACTTTGAGTTGAGGACATTATGTATTTCAGTTTAGAGCTTATGTGAGTTTATTTTTCATGTATTATTTTTTTTTCGCGTTTTCAAAAGTTTGAGTGAACCGAAATCGTACACAAAAAATTGGCTATTCATGTTGCACATTGAGGTGGCGAATTTCGCCTTGGATGATTTCGTTCGTCGAAATAAAAAATGAAAAAAAAAACTCCGACGGTTGTTTGGAGAACTGTAGTCTAAACTTTCGTGGTCGGGATCGTGGTATGTGTGAATATGTGAGTGTTTCGAGTTCTCTTTATTTTTTTATTATTTTTTTTTTTGACTTTTCATTATTTTTATGTATTTTATTGTGTATATTTTTTAAGAATTTTTTTTTCGTCTGTCTTTATTTTTCTCTTTTGTATAGAACGATCGTCTGAGGCGTTTGTGCGAGTCGCGTATTTTCGACGACTCGAGTACATAGATGTGTAAAATAAAAGTGTGTATAATGACAGTGAATTCGGTTAGGAGTTACGCCGAGCTAGCGCTATCGTAAGGATTTATCTCATTTTTATTATGTAATCAAAAGAATTTTATACTTGTAGAATTTATAAATAAATCGCCTCTTTATCGATATTCCTGCTGGAACGGTTGCGAGTACGACGCTTAACCTTTGGATAGTCGTCGACGAATGTAAGAGTAGTTGGATGGGTATTCGATGGAAGTTATTAATTTATAATATTTCGAATGTAACGAGAAAATTCCGACAGTGATTTTTGGTTGTGTGTTCATTGTTTCTAGTTGTGTAAGGAGTATGCTTTTTCCTCTAAGATAAAACTTTTTTTTCTCAGTTCACCTTTCGATAGGAGGTGCGACGAAGTAGTGTGGTTATTGTATTTTTTTTTTTCTATTTTTATAATGGAATTTTTATTTACCTGCTATTTAGCGGAGCACTTGGTTTTTAGTGACCTATTTTTTTCTCCTTTTTTTAAATTTTCTTTGCTCACCGTAAACGCACGAAAAATTATGATACGAATAATTTTTAAGCATTGGTAAGCACAACGTGTTCTCACAGGGATGAACGAATATGGAGAATTTACACGATGCAAGTTCACGTATATTTCGTCACATTAATGTATTATTTTTTGTACGATATTAAAAATTATCTATATTACGTATGAAAGCCAAAACTACGAGAGAAATTTTTTGAGGAGTTATTTTACGCGACGCTAAGCTATTTCTAGTGTAGGATTTTCCTCGACTAGAGTAATGTAGCTTTTAGGAGTATATTTTTTTTCTATGTATTATCGTGTATATAAATTATTTATTTTAAAGTTTAGATCGGTCTATTTATTTTACTTATTCTTTCTTTCCTTTACTTTTTTTTCTTTCTCCAAATATCTATTATTATTACTAAGCCAGTTTATGATTAATTATTAACAAAAAAAAAAAAATACATTATATAATGCGAATTAACGAAAATGTTTGCTTTGTGATAATGCAGTGTTTACGTTTTATGTTTAAATTTTGAAGATTTTGAAAAATTCAAAACGTAAAATAAATAATTTTTAATATAGATACGGTTGTTGATTTTTTCCCCTTTATGTCGGTTTTTCCAATGAGTGAAGGCTGGCTCACGGAAAGAATTAGAACCAATTTTTTGAAACCAGAAGCGGTTTATGTGTTTTCAAAATGAATTGATTACTCGTTAAATGAAATGAAATATGTTAAAAAATAATTTACAATTCAGGTGTAATTGAATTAGTAAGAGATTTTTGGAAATTGAGTTTTTTTGCGCTGAGTGTTGGTTGATTAATCAATTGGACGCACTGTATGAACATAAATATTGTTCTTGGATTATTACGTATTTTGGAAAGGGAACGGTAGACGTCGAAAAATAAGCTCTAATTAATTCGGAATAAAACTTGAATCTCAGTTTTTTTGAAATTTCGGAAATTCCTAAATTCTACTAATTGCATACTTTTTTTTTTGTCTGAAAAATATTTTAGAAAAAAATGATTCACGATTTTTCATCAGTTTGTTTACTTTTTTCATCATATATCTCCCCCTCTCCTTTCACCATCATACATTTTCTATCAGTAATGCTCTGAAGAATTTTGGTGTTGAAGAATTCATTATTTATGTATGGCATATATTTCATCTTAAGGGTTGGTATTAGATGGGCCAAATTTTAGTTTTTTTTTTTTTTTTTTTTTTTTTTTTCTTAAAAAGTGAAGGAGAGGTGGTCGCAGTTGATGAATGACCTCAAAAGGACGTCATCAAAACTTGAACACTCTCAATCAATTTTAACACCACCACCACACCCCTCCCCCAAATAAAATGAAGTTAAAATTTGGATAATTTTGAAATTTAAAAAAAATGTATTTTACAGCAGTTAAAACTTTTTTTATCTTCTCATGTCTTATTTTGTGATCCAAAGACTAGAAAAAATTTTAGCTACCAATTTATTCCTACCCCATCCATATGAAAAACCTGATAGCAGCATAAAAAACTTGACAGTATAAGAAGCCACTCAAACAAAGAATAACTTTTTTCTTCAATTTAAAATATTCTAAGTTTAATAATTCATTTCAAAATGCCCAAGTTAAGGAATGAACCTTTACCATTGCCGAGTATACGTGAAATGAACAAAGAACATTCATGTAAAAAATATAAGTCTCGAATGTATTTGAAATTGAAATATTTTTACAAAAATGACTACAAATTAAAATCATACACAAATTTACATATTTTACTCATATTCGCATTAAAAATTCAAAAAAAAAAATTCTAATCCTATGATAAAATTTGGCAGGAACATGATAGCTGCTGTTTGAATCATTTAATCGAAAGGTCAATAAATACTCGGTTTCGATATGAAAGATGTTCGGTCAGCTGAGTAGCACGGTTAACGCATCGAATATTTTTGGGCGATCATCAACTCGCATTTTCATCACTGAAATAAGAATCAAATAATTCATCATAATTATGTAAAATAAGATTTAATTTCGACATCACAATTATACGAACCAGTAGAATCGAAATAATCTAGAGCGACATCGCATTCAGTTTTTTCCGCTACTTGTTCGAAAGCTTTTCCAAATAAACTATAATATAAAAATAAATATAATTTAAAACGTATAAACTACTCGATAGACCGGTATTCCGAAAAATACCTTCTAGGCGACGTTTCGGCTACTGGAGGGACTCCGACGATTAAACAATAACCTTCTTCAAGGGGCGCTGATGCGATTAAAGGTAATCGAGCTGATTTTGTTTTACGAGATGCAGCTACGTATGCTCGCAAGGCGAACGTTGCCAGTAACCAGAGGCAGTCTGGGTTCGAGTAGTATTTCGCATTTAAAGTACCCTGAAAAATAAACGAGAATTTGTATTTTTAATATTTTCGTAACAATGCGAAAAGTCGAGTTCATCATACGAGTACCTCTTGAATAACGAGGTACAGAAATGGTCCTGCTAGGATCACTTGTCGCATGTCAAGCGCGTTTTGAACGTGGCGAAACATACACGTCAAAAATTTTTTAGATTTTTCAATTCCATCGTCTAAGAGATTCTTTTTCGTCCTAAAAGCAGTTATTGAGTGAGATTATTTTTTTGTAAAAAAAAAGGGGGAGAGGAAATGAGTTGGTGCTTGTACTTACCGCGATAACGCGTCCATGGCGTCATAAAAACATTCCGATGGTGTTTTATTTCTAGTCTGTAATCAAACGAATAGTTTTCGTATTTTAATTGACGAACATTTTTAAAAAGCGTAAGTAGCCATGCCACATTACTAGAGTTGAGTTTTTAATGAACAAAAAAATCTGAGGTTTATGGGTTCTCTTCACCTTCACTCAAAATTTGGCTATCCGCCATTTTGGATAAATTTTGAGACTCATTTTTTGGTTCCCAGTTAACTTCACATACAAAATTTGACCTTTCTAGGTCATTTCGGTGAGGAGATATGAGAGATTTTTGAAACTACTTACAGCTATTTTCCTTCCAAAAATATTTTTCTATGCTCACTCCCTTCCATATTAACTCAGGAGGCTAAAATTGAAATATCTTAGTCAATTTGGCTCACTTCATTATATGAAATGATGAAATTTTCGAGATACATTCTCTACTCTTCATTTACTTCCACCACTTTTTGAAGTCAGTACCCCCTCCTTCTCCCCTCCAAAATCACCTGTAAGGTTGAATTTGAGATAAGTATATTTCAAAATGTTTCGTAATGATATGAGTCTATACTTATCACTTTTGAGCTATTTGAGTATTGTCAAACCTAACCTCTCAAATTTTGAGCATCTGCTATTTTGAACGTGTTTTGATCCAAATTCGAGTAATCATATCTTGTTCTGAAGTGAACTTTCGTACAATGTTTGAAGTTTCCACTTGAATGTGTGGGGGAGGGCGGGAGATATGGACAATAAATTAAATTTCAGGACTCAAAATGTCCTCAAAAACCTTGTTATTGGCTCTAACTATCTTCAAAATAAATTTAGGAGGCTTAAACTTTAGTGTGTTGGTATCCTCAAATTAGTCTATGATATGGCATCACAATCGCAAACTTCAAGTGTTATGTGCATCCTTCACTTCAACTCAAAATTTGGGTAAAACTCCATTTTGAATCGAATCAAAAATCGGAAAAAAATATCTCGAGATCTTCATTAAACGATGCCCTCGCCGAATTTTCAGCGATTTCTATTCATATTTCAGGAAAGCATAAGTACTAAATCGATACAAATAGTCTGAAAGGTAAAAATTTGAGGTCTTCCCTTCCTCCTCCCACTTCTCAAATCAAATAGGCTGTAATAGCTTAGCTGTTCATTAAAAACCTCATCTAATAATTGAAATATTCAAGTCGAAGCTCACGTTATTAGACAACAATGCTAGCATTGAATAAACGTAATCAGCAGCTTGGTATTTCGGACGAAAGCCTTGAAGCAGAGTGAACGAAGGATAAGTGATATGCTCTAAATTACGAGCTGAAGATATTTTTTCCATCATCGAGTGGAATTCTTTACGTAAATGCAAATCCATTGCTGAATAATGTTGCTTGCTTTCGGCTAGTGGTAACCTGAAATATATTGTTTTTAGAGATAGGCTAACGAAATGAGTGCATTTATCAATGGAGATTTTTTCTTACTCCATTTCTGCGAGTAATTGTTGAAGTCTTTTTTCTCCTTTAATAGCCCATAATTTTAAAGCTACCGCCGTCAACATGGTGTATCGTAGACTAGATTCAACGGTCCAGTGTCTGTACAAGGCTAATTGTAAACTAATGAATAGCTAAGGAAATTAATTTCAAAATAAACTGCCAATTGTTACAAAACTTGCGATATTTTAATAAAGGATACTCTTTTTCGCAACTTATCCTCAAAGCTGTACTCGTTGTAGAAAGGGACGTAGAGCTTTGGGATGCAGTATCAGATGTGTCTTGGATATTCGGACATAATCTGCCGACGTGAGCGGAGATTTTTTCGACTTCGTTTAAATATTGCAAAATTTCTACTTTTCCTAGAACAAACTGTTCTACAACTCCGACTATTCCCCACCATAGCAGATCTATAGTATCTCGGTGAATTTGCCACGATAATTCATATATTAGGATTGAACTCTGAAAAACCAAATTTCTTAGAAAATAGCTCAAAGAATGACTAAACTTGGGAAACGAAATACCAACAGCACGACCGTAATACGAGAACTGCACGTATTCGAATAAAATTCGTTTTCTATTTTCATCCCATAGCCTTCTTTCTCGTCTTTTCATGAGGGTTTGTTCGTCCAGTCTGGCTCGCTTGGCTACCTGACTTTCGCTACCTTCGTCCGAATCTTGATCACTCTGAATAAAAAATTTATATCATTACGATTTACGGAGACGAGTGATATTTCGCTAGAATAACGAAACTTACTTCATTTTCGTCTTCATCTTCGTCATCGTCGTCTTTGAAAATGTCCTCGAAATTTGGTATATCTTCTTCGGCAGTGGCTTTGTGTAACAAACGTATCTAGAAATTTAATGTATAAAAATAATACCCCGTTTAAAGTTATCAATATAATTTGAGAATTAAAGTACTTGAGATGTGCTGTAAATATTGCAAACATCAGTAGGCCTGTGACTATCGATGACGAAAAACACAACATGTTCCTCCGGCTCGAGTGTTTCAACTATGTCAATTGTACCGCCGCAGTTGATTAATATAACATACTTTAACTGCAACAAAGAAGAAGTTTTCAAGAACTGCGATACTAGATTTTTAAATATATCATCGTAACCTACGTCTTGCTTGTGCTCATTGTATGCATCTGTGAGATCGGATATCGTACAGACAGGAATTAGAGTGTAGGCGACTGAGTCGTAGAGAAATATCGTTTGCAGAATTTTAGCCGCACAGATGGCATCGATATCGTAATTGACGAATATTAGAACTTTCTGAAATCAAGACATTTGTATTAATAATAACCCAACATAACGCCTAGAAAGCTCGAATTGTGGTTTGATTCGCTAGTGCTCTGGTTAAAATCACGAGTGTTTCGACAATAACCTAGTTCATTTATGCACAATAGAAATCTACATTTTTACCTGCTTCAAAATAACATTATAAAATCCAGTCACTATATTATCTACATACATTTTAAACGAAATTTTGAATACATTTCGCGAAAAAAAGAACACAAAGTGATAAAAAATTATGCTTTCAAAACAAATTTATCACTTGGCGCGAAAGTTCATCGCATTGTATCAAAAGCGAAACTTGGAAAAAGTTGGGATATGGGACGAGTTACTATTTTCACAATAATTCAGTCAAGAATTCAATTTGAATTGAAATGAACGAGTCTGAATCGCATGTGATCATAATTCGTTTAATTTCAATACTTATTTTTTTTAAGTGAACGAATTTTACCATTTCTTTAACCGAATATGAAGAAAATGTATCAACAAATTACGAAGTAATTACCGGTAATACTCGATAATGTCAGTAAAAATTAAAATTGAATTATCAGTATCGTTGTTCGAGAATAGGTACTTCTGTGTTATTTTCGTAGGAAAATTTTTGTCGTGAATTTTTTATTTTATTTGCCAATGTTGAGTAAACAAAAGTGATTTCTGCGTGATTAAAGTTGAATTCATCCGAGTAAAAAAACTTGCTGTTTTTTCGAATCTTAAACATTGGAAAAAAAAGAAGTTCTCTCAGATTGAAGTACAGTAGCACGCGAATTATATACGAAAAGTTCACCTATTTTTGTTCAAAAAGTTCCTATATTCGGATAAAATTTCCAGAACAATTCCATCACTCTGGTTGAAAAAAACTACGAAAATTTTCATCTCTAAAGGATTTTTCAGCAGTCCAAAACTACAAGTGGAAACAAATATTAACACAATGGTGCGGCGGCTATGAGTGCGTAGCGAATTCTTGTCGAATCTTGCGATAATGGATTCGTGATAGATCCTGCATTACTAACGTCACGGAATGTGATATTACTGATTAAGTGCGTAATAAATGGTGGGCCTTTAAGTTCGACATAACTAAAATGTCTAAAGAAAAGCAACCTTCAGAACTCGATCGTAGAATGTCCGAAATGGTTATTAATGATAAAGGAAATCAAAATGTTCAGAAGAAGCCAGATAACGAAGATAAGGATAAAGATAAGGATAAAAAAGAACGTAAAGATGTCAAATGTATCGATAAAGTGCTGACGGAAATTTGCGAGAATTTCATCAGGGATATTAACAATTTCGGTATTTCTGTGCTGGATGGATTTTTGGGACAAGAACGCGGTGATTTGGTGCTCGAAGAAGTTCTACAGTTACACGAATCCGGACGTTTTCAAGAAGGACAGCTGGTGAGAAATAATACTACGAATAATAGCATCAGAGGAGACGAAATATTGTGGCTGCGTGGTAACGAAGATGAGTACCCAAATATTAGGAGATTAATTAACGACATCGATCGAGTAGTTATAGCTGCTAGTAAATTTCCAAATAACGGAAAATTAGGCAACTATCGAATCGGTAGTAGGACTAAAGTAAGCGTTGGTTATATTTTTCAATTAAAATATCTTATCATCGTTTTTCACATAATTATCTGTCTTCAGGTGATGGTCGCATGTTACCCGGGAAATGGTGCGCAGTATGTTAAACACGTTGATAATCCCAACGTAGACGCAAGAATAATTACGGCAATTTACTACTTGAATAAGAACTGGGATAGAAAGGTGGTTATTTCTTAAAATCAATTTCTATTTACCACTTTCGAGTAAACACCATTCGTTTGTTTTCCTTTTCTTATCAATTGTTTATTATGACGGTTTTATCATTAACGTTTCGATGATGGGTTATTCCTGTTTTATTCTTCATTGGGAATGTTCTCGTTATTTTGAATATATTCTTTCATTGATAGTTGAACTAAACCAAAGATATTGTGAAAAAATAATTTAAAAATGAGAAAACCTAGTGAGTCATGAATAATGACCTTCGTCTTAAGATAACGTACTTCTTACGCTATTGTAGTCACGTAGACGATTTTGTTATGTACGCTACTTACGATGATTGAAATATTTTAATTTAAATTTTGGCAACCACTTTTTTACTTTATATATTTTGCTTGCAGACTCATGGCGGTATGTTGAGAATTTTTCCAACCGATGAACGAACTCAGGCCGCCGATATTGATCCGAAATTCGATCGAATGTTATTTTTCTGGTCAGATAGAAGAAATCCTCACGAAGTGCAACCTTCATTTAGGACAAGGTATAGAAATGAAGAGATTTTCAATGTTATGGAGATGGATTTATTCATCTTTCATACGTTCTCTAATTAATCCCCTAATATGTTGTTATTCATGATGTTTAAAGTTTAAGCATACGATTAACCTCGTTTAGAAAATGATTATTAATTTTTATGTACTTATTTTTGAAAAATAGGATTATTCATTGTTATTTTATTTTTTCAAACAAATTAGCTCTACGATGATATTTATTTATTTTTCTCCTTATCGCAGGTACGCTATAACTATTTGGTATTATGATGCTAACCAAGAAGAAGCCTTGAAGCGTCGCCGTTTGGAGCGTAAGTAACTCTTCGGTAATACGGAATTGGTTCAGAAAACGAACCATTGGTAAGAAAAACAAATACATCAATTTTATTTTACAGAAGCTACAAATGAAGATCAAAAACTGAAGGTTGAATCGTCGTAGTACCGTTGTCCGAATTTTCTTGTTTATTGAGTCAACTCTTCACTATTACTTTACTTTCTCTTTTATTTATTTGTCTTTTACGCGATGAATTTCCAGTGGTGTTTTTAATTTTTAAATTGTGCGATTTCTCATTGAATATCGTCAATGATGACTTGATCGCGAATGAATAAATATTTTAGCGTTTGTTCATTAGTTCGACATCATACGTTTTGAAACTTATATGTACAAATTACGTATTTTATTTAACTTTTAAAGTAATTACAATGATGTAATTTCAACAAACGAATTACCTATTAGTACCTGTATTTTTAATTAGTTAATTAATTCGTGCATATTAACATTTGATTTACGTGTACCTAATGTGGTATTTTATGTATCTGCGATCAAATATGTCTTATTACTACCTTATTATTTGTCGTGTACATAGCGTAGCTGTGTAATATGTATAAGCGTTTTTTGCCGTTTTTTTTTTCGCATTTTCCTCTCAACTAATTGTTCATTATTATCGTTGTATAAATGTTTAATTTCTTTGTAATTGCGAATGAAACGTTGTTATCACGTGATGTGTTATATAAATGAGTTTTATTTCTTTTGTACTTATCTACGAATCAAATGTCGGTTTGGTCATTCAAGCAAATATTTCTGGATCTCTAATACTTCAAAGAGAAAGCACGCCCCTCCCCCCGGTTAAGAGTGTTTCAGTCTGTAAACTAGAGTTCAAGGTATTTGAATGATTTAGTTTTTAGTGAATTGCATTAGTTTTTTGGTAAATCTAGATGTAGTTTTGGAGGAATATTTTGTTTTTTTCACATTCATGAGGAAACTGGATGTCCGGGAAAAAGTTTATCATAGCTGGCTACTTGTGATGTAATATGTACATCTTGGATTTTTTTTTAGTTTTGAGAGTTATAATGTATACAGAGACAGTGATTTATAAGCATCGTAATAGTAAATCTAAAATTATACCTCCATTCTCCGAGGTTTTTCCGATCGCGTGTCCTTTTCACATTTAGAATATGTATGGTGATGAAGGGCAGTTTGCAGACTTCACAAATGGGAGGAGGTTTCTTCTCAAAGAGATGAAAATGAGTAATTGGGGTACGTTCGATTTGTAACCTCTCTAATACAACCACTTTTTAACCTTTTTTCGATATGTCAATGTATAAGTAAAGTTTCTTTTCATATGATCGATGTTTTCATAGATTTATTTCATCACAAGACTTGTGTTTCTCATCTTTTCTGTACTAAAGTCACATTAGTATTAATGATTAATTAATGTGATAGGTGATTATTTCAAAACGAATTGAGCGGAGATTGATGAAGAGATATTGAATTGCAAAAAAATATGTTTTTATGAGCAAAATACGAATTTTTTGTAACTTTACGAAAAATATTTGATGTTATAAAAATTAAGTTATCATAAACAAATAAACTTTCAAGTAAAAGCCAACTTTTACGCGTAACTTCGGGCCCTTCTTCCATCCAGACGTAATTTAATTAAAAAAATATCAAAAAGAAATAATAATAATTATTACAAATTTGCACAGGTTTGCACCAATAAAATCACTGATATAGTAATTTTATATTTTGACCGCAAGAGGGCGATTATGCCACTGGAAGTGCAAGTCCCAATCAGTCCCAATACGACCGGGCGTGTTGTGATGTTGAATTGAAGTGATTTTCAAAAAAAGAAACGCTTCTTAGATTATTATAAGTGCTTCAAATCATAAATTATATATGTTTTATTCAGATTTCACGCTTAAATCTTAAAAACAAGGACTCCAACATTTTTAATTTAAAGAATATGACATTCTTTGAAGTCGTTTTGAAAAGTATTGAAAATTGAATGCATATTAAGTTATAAAAATCCTTATCACTCATGAAGAAGCTCACTATTCGGATACAAATGTAACAATTTCCAATTTTTGAAACGCGTAATAAAAATGTCCGAAAACACAATTGCGGTAAGTTATTTAATTTGATTCCGCACTTCGAGGTACAAATGAAAAAAAATCTCATTGTGTTTCAGGAGATCACTAATAATGAAGTTGATGTTAAACTTGAAAAACTTTTAGATAATGCTATTATAGAACTACAAGGCAAGATAGCCCATAACAACGAAGAAAGTAAGAGGAATATTTCATTCTGTGTTACAAAAGAGTTCATAGATTAAAACGGTTATTTTTCTTCATAGCTGAGTACAACGAACGTGTAATTAGAGAATTCGGTTTACTAGATTATTATACTTCAATACCGGAAGACATCATGGTGAGTTATTCCGCTGCTTGAATTTTGCATTGAAATTGCGTATATTAAATATCGATATTTTGTAAAATTAGAACCTCGCCACCGATTTCAATATGGCTTTACACGCCGAAGATCAGAAACTGGTTCAAATGAAAAGTGAGTTAGTAGCTGCTCAATTGAAAACATACCTCAATTCTTTGAATGCAAAACACACGTCATTGGAACAATATAGCGCATTTATTCAAAGGTATGTTATTCCTATACACAATATATTTATTAATCTATTATTTCACTTGACCATTGTGTTCCTTTTGCAGAGAAATTGAAAGGTACGAAAATGAATATATCAGACAATGCCATAACAGTTATCAAGATGGAATTGACTTTACTAATTTACAAACTAGTATTCATAAATTACAAGCAGAAATTCATCAAGCTAATGAACAACAGGTGAATATTTTGTCAACATAATAGAGTATTTTTTATTCTCGTAGTACACAGGTTTGTTTTAATGCAGGAACCAAAGAGCATAATTACCTCAAAATTATTCCGATGCTTTGAAATAAGCAAAGAAATTACTCAGTACCAAGAAGAATTGGAAAATATTAAAAAAAAATTGACAGTTGTACGACATTTACCACCGAACCTCGCAGAAGCTGAAAAAAAATTAAATGAGTTGAAGAAAAAGTATAAACAAGTTTCCAACGAATTCACCAAGAAAGTTTCCAAGTAGAGAAGATGCAGGTAATTTTCCACCTTTAATTATTCGAACGTACGTTCTGATTGTCTGGTTTCTTGAATCTCTTGTATCTGAAAGCAAAACTCGAAGAGTCAAGTCACATGAATCATTGAATCTATCGTAAAATAATTATGATTTTTAACGAATAAATTTGTACATATTGTTTTTAATAAATATTTGTTTTTATTGCGATTTTTTTTCAATTCTAAAATCATCTTTAATTTTTTTGTAATTATTTTAGGTCACTGAAGAAATAATTTGGAATCAGGTAAGTGGAGATATATTCATGAGTTTACCTCGTTTAATATTTTCCATACATCGTTGATGGAATTTTTTTCCATTTCGAGTAATTGCAAATATGCGATTTGGTGTTTTTTGTTTGAAAATTTCTTCTCATTTTTACACTCGCAGCAAAGCGACAGTTTTGTTTCGCAGGGTAAACAAGGTGATCTTCGGTAACGTTGTTTTTTCTGAAATATTTCATCGTCTTTGTAGTGATAAGTAAGAAGAATTTCGTCGCTAGCGTATTCTCGTGTATCTACGTTATCTTGAGTTTCGGTTTTGACGAATTTTTCTACAATTTTCTAAATAAAATAAAGTAAATAGGTAGTATTTATAGCAGTGAATTATAATAACGAAGATTACAGAAAACAACTTATTACAATTATCGAATCTTTGATATTCTTCATATTCTCTGGCACTGTTTTAGTATTCAGATAAACTGTGTAGCTGAGTAGGTGATCGAGTCTATAAATATTGGAACATTAGATATTGACGAATGCTTAAATTAAATTATTTCTCATGTAGTTGAAAATTATTACCGATTTCTGAAGTTCATCTGTAGTTTGAAATTTGTAGCGTGTAAGGAAGTTAAATTATCCAATCTGTCGATGTCGTAGAACTCCATTTTTAAATTATTCCAGCAAGGTTTTTGATTTTTTAAGTATGCCAATCCTGCGAAAAAATTATAATTTTTTTTATTTTTTAATTTTTAAAAATATTCAAAATGAGACCAAAAAAATTACAATATGAATTAATTAAGATTTGAATTACTTTTTAGGGTATTTTTCCGTTCATAATCAAATTCTTCGATTACTTCACCATTGAGTAAATAGAATATAAATTTTTTCAGTTTGTCTTTCCGTTCGTGAAATAGTTTCACAATTCCTTCAGGCTCAGTATAAGCGTAGTCGTTGTATTTAGTGATGCAACAAATCATTCCGCTGGAATTATGCGATTTACTGTATCGTTCGTGTTTGGTTTTACGATAGTAAACTGTTTTATGGCCTTGTGGAAACTTTTTTTCGAATTCTTGAATAAAAAAAAGAAAAGAAAAATATTAGATACTGATTACTTCAATTTTTAAAATAGATGCTAATGGGTAACGAAGGTGAATAAAAAATTTTCAATCTGTTTCGCAAGTATGTAAGAAAATTTTCATTTTTTTTAGCAATTTATTAATACCTACATCTCTTACTGTGGATGAAAAATCAGTATTTTTTTGGATAAAATTAAAAAAAAAAAAAATCAAAAAATTATTGACAATTTTTTTCATTAAATTAAAAATTCACAATTTTTTGAATATATTTAATGTATAAAAAGTTAACTATTTTGCCAATGATATTAATAATAATTTAAGAAAAAAAAAAAAAATTGGAAAAACGTGAATTGACATTAATAGATTTTTTTTACACAATTATAAAGAGAAAATAGACAACTCCACCAGCGAACCAAATGTTCTATTCTACTCTTATTAAAGCAGAACTTATACTACAGTAAAAAGAAGTCATAAAAAAATGAATCTCGAAGGGCTCGGTAATACGGAGCATAGGAAATTGTTTTAATATGGGGATTTGGAAGATGAAAATAAATTCCAACTCAATGTTGGTTTTACGATTGCTGCGGGGGGGGGGGGGGCTTCAGATTTGTAAAGTCAAGTGGGAAAGATAGTAAATTGTTTGAAATTACCATAAAATTGATATGTATGTACAAAAAAAATGTTGGGTTATTTCCGCTCGTTACGTTTTTAATAAAAAAAAAAAAAAAAAAAAAAAAAACCTAAAAAATTTCTTAAAGAATTAGACACCAACCCCTCCCGCCCCCCACCAACTATGCTTTAACCTATTATATCATTGACTGAGATTACAAAATTGAGAGAAGACAGTCCTAAAGCAGGAAACTATGAAAGTACAGTCTACTTGAAGTTCTTGAACATATTCAAATTATTCAACTGAAGTTGATCTGTGTTAATATGATATAAAAATTGACGTATTTTCTAATATTTCGAAATACGTAAATGTCAGATGATGTGATTAGGTATAAATAAAAAATAAACAAAGAGGAAGTGATAAGTTTCTAAAAAATGAATACTAATAAGGTTTTTATATCGAGAAATTAGCTCCATTTTTCAGTCTTGAGAATGAAAGAAAAAATATTATGTGTAATAAAATTATTATTGATACTTAGAACTACCTAAATTATTATCATTCCATCATAAAAAAATCTAAAGATTCAAAATTTAATTTTCATTCCATTTTATTTTGATAAAAATGTTTAGGATCTTCTTGTATTTTTGAATGAATTATTTTTTTTTTTTTTAATTAAAAATTAATTTTTGATTTATTGATTAATTCTATTATTGAATTAAAATACATAATGATGGTTCAATTTTTTTATTTCAGATTCCGAATTTTTAGAATCATACATTTTTATGAGAAAAATTGTATCTGAAAAATTAAATAAAAGAAATTAAAGACATCGCTTTGTGGTTGAAAAATCACCATTTCATTAAATATGAGAATGGCACTTAAAAAAAAAAAACTCGCATAGTTATAGAAAAATCAGTTTATTAAAGAAGAGAAAAGCAGTTTTAGAATACATTTGGTATGGTTTATAAATCTAAAAAATAAAGCATGCAAAATTCGATAAATTTTTTTTAATTTGCGAAAAATTTCCATTATTAAACCTCAATACGTTGTTACTTGGAATTATTATTTGGACATGAAAATTTATGTAGTATTTTTTGAAGATGGAAGGAACATTTTTCAAAATCATTAGCGGAAAAAAAAATTTAACGAAGGTTTTTTAACCAGCCTAAATTAATGTATATACATTTTACATGATAATGCATTTACATTTTTTTTAGTTTATGAATATTTTATGAATATTCATTTTTTCAATTTGGTACCATCACTGGAGACATTGAAATGCTAATTATGATTTTGAATGATCTGGAATGCAAATACTAAGTCTTATTGAATGACAATACAAATAGATCTGTAAAAGTGGTGACAGGACTATTCGTTTATAAAATTGGTACAAATAATTAACAATTTTTGTAGTAAAATTGATTTAAAAAAAAAAAAAAAAAAAAACTAATGAAATTTAGAATGAATCGATTTCTCACTATTTTCGGGTATTTCCAATTCTTCTACCCACGATGGTATCATTCTGAAATGTTTCAAGGCTAAAATATCATTTTTTCGCTCGAATTTCAACACTTTGGAATACACAGACCAAGGCTCAGCCACCAACAAATGTTCCCAATTCTCTAAATCATGCAAGTTGAACGATAGTTCCTGTGATTATCATACAGATAGCATTATTATTGTAATCTATTTCGAAAACTCGATTACAGATGAAGCCACTGTTTAAACTTTAGTTATGTTGTATAACTATAGATAGCATTAGTTATTCTTGTATTGGTAGCAAGCTCCACTAAGTCGCTATTAGACATCGAATATGACATTAATGGTAAATTTTTTTACATACCCGCGCTGTAACGTTCGGTTTCATATTCACGTAGTAATTCTCGTGATTCCAGACACTCTCGATGGTTATATATCGGTCGTTGAATTGATCGCAAACGATACCGGTGGTAGGTTCGATAAACTTGATTGACTCATCGTGAATCAGAAGCACCCAACTGTGGATACGATTACCGTACAAGTGGTCGGGTGGAATTTCCTCCAGTTTCTGAAACGTTATTTTAATTTATTCGCGCGTTTTTACGAATTCGTAGGTGTAGGGAAATGAATTTTTTCTATATGTTTAATTATCTAGTTACGAGTATACGTAAACGTTCTTGTTCAGCTGAGATACGTAGTTTTTCATTTTCAGCGTCTTGTTTTCGTTGGGCCATCATTTTCCAGAATTTACTCGTTTCCAAATCATCTTGGTCGAATGTGTTGATTTTGTTTGGATTGTCGTTGACGATGAGTTCAGTCTGGAAATATAGTTTTGTTATTTCAAGTGTTGTTTTGAGGGTATATAGTATTATATATTATATATTTACTTGGGGTATTCAAAAAATTACTTATGGTTCGTAAAAAGAGTATTCAAAAATACTCGGTAGTATGTTCAAAAAATGTTAAATCTCAAGTTTAGTATTTATTTTTGTCTTATTGAGGTTAAGATTTGAAAATTACAATAATTATTTATTCTTGGAAAATTCTTAAAATGTTTGATTTATCAGTTATCGTTTACTTTACAAAAATGAAAAAAAAATTATGCTGCCAATTTGAAAAAAAAAAATTTAAGCTAGTCTAATTTTTTAAAAATTTTATTAAAAAACTGAATATTTCACATATTTTTAAAATTAATTGATAAGTTTGTAATTTACTATTAAGATGTATGCTATGAGATCGATTTCATCTAAATCGAACTCGAGAGACACATTATGCATAATTTTCATGTTTCAAGAATCCTTATTAAAGTGTTTTTAATGTGTTGAAATTTAATAAAATGACAATACTAATTTCGACCAAAATATGGGATATTTTGGATACTCTTAAATACGTAATGAAAATTGCGAACAATGTTTTCCGAGTCTAATAGAATGAAGAAGTAAGCCCTTATTATGCATCTTAAACATTTCATTGTTTTTATTTTTTGAAATTTATTAAATTTTAAAATTTTTAAGCAACGTAGAAAAAATTTTAGATCCCGTAAAAATTAGAATAAATTGTCAGCTAAATTTTTTTTGATTATTTTATCAACAAAATAAATAATAGTAATTTTTGATTTTCTGTTAATTCATATTTTGGGAATTTGAGAGAAAAAAAAAATAGAATAAAAATTATTTTTTTACATTCATTTGGGCATATCATATTATTTGGGTCTTTTAGTACCAAAATCCAATCTATTCCAGCGATAAATTATATATATATTCACTTTTCGAATCACTTTTTTTAGCTGAGTTTTGAACTTAAAAACGACAGCTATTACAGCCTACCTGATTTGGAAAGGGGAAGGGGGAGGGTAGGTGCATTTCAGACAATTTGTAAGCATCTGACAAATATCCAACTTTTTGGTATATATGTATATTCACCCCCACCCCCGCCATACTTGCACAAAACTTGGTGAGAAACCCTTCTTGAAAATGCCTAAAAAGTACTTTTTTGCTTTTTCGATACACCTCAAAATGGCGGATCATCCAAATTTTGAGAGGAGCTTAAGAAGGAACAAAGAGCTCAAAATTTTGGTTTTTGATCTTATATGAAAGAGTTAATCACCGACGCTGACATTTCCAAATTTGAGTTCTCCAAGTGTATTTGAAGGGGAGTTAGAGCAAAAAGGGCTTTTTGAGGAAGTTTTGAATCATGAAATTTCTTGAATCAGCTTCTCACCGAATCAATCGAGAAAGGCTAAATATTATGTGCGGAGTTGGTTGGTGACCAAAATACGACCTTTTGAATTTGGGTCAAAATAGATTCAAAATGGCGGATTTTCGAAATTTGAGTATGGCTTGAGAAGCCTCAATGTGGTAAAAATGTGATTAATATGAACTCATATAATTATTGTTGATAAAAAGTATTCGATATCCCCAATTCACCTCCATACATGATGTTGGAGGGGAGAAGGAGAGGTTATTGACCTCAAAATGTTATGGGCGAGGGGTACAAGAGGGGTCGATCCTTTATTGTGGTTTCATGTGATAAAATAAGCCCAAGTGACTAACTTATTGTAATTTTAGGTTCTTAAGTGTATTTGGAGGAAAGTTGGAGCAAAAAACGATTTTTGGTGGAGAAATAGCTGTATAGGAAATTTCATGAATCTTCCATACCTCCTCACCAAATCGAATCAGAAATTTGAAACTTTGTATTATAGGGTTAGTTGATGACCAGAATACGATCTTTTAAGTTTGCGTCTAAATGTATCCAAAATGGTGGATCTTCAAAATTTGAGGATGACTTGAGGAGCCTCAAGTTGTTATAATTAGAAAATATGGATTCATATGATTATTGCATGGCAAGAAATACTACATTTATTTTTAATTAAACTCAGAGTTGTTTCGGAAGGAATATGGTAGAGGTTTTCATATTTGGCAGTGGGTGTGGCCTGTAGACATGAAGGGATTAGCAACCTTATTTGCAGACCTGAACAAGTCCGAATTAAAAACTCAGCTCCAGTGATGTGGCGTGGCTGCTTACATTTTTTTTTTGCTTTGATGAAATTTTTCTTCTGATTCACGCTGCTCGTGCTACATTAGTTGTAAATATATATGTGGTGTGTGGAGAGAGTGATAGGAGATATATAGTGGCTTATCTACAGCGAGGCTAGGAAGGTCATGACTATTCCAAAAAATCACCCCTCCTGTCGGAAAAAATCAAATTACGGTATTTAGATTTAAACAATAAACACGTTAATTTTTTTGCGGAAAAAAATAAGTGTATTTTTTCAATGTCATAGTATTTTTTGATATTTCAATGTAAAAATTTCATATTAAGCCCCCCTCCCCCTCGGAAAAATTCAAATAGCGATATTTTGATTTAAGCAATAAGCACGTTAATTTTTTTGGGAAAAAAAAATAAATGTATTTTTTCAATGTCATAATATTTTTTAATATTTCAATCTAAAAATCTGATATTAAGCCCGCCTCCCCCCGAAAAAATGCAATTTACTGTGTTTAGATTTAAACAATAAACACGTTAATTTTTTTGCGGAAAAAAATAAGTGTATTTTTTCAATGTCATAATATTTTTTAATATTTCAATGTAAAAATTTCATATTAAGCCCCCCTCCCCTTCGGAAAAATTCAAATAGCGATATTTTGATTTAAGCAATAAGCACGTTAATTTTTTTGGGGAAAAAAATAAATGTATTTTTTCAATGTCATAATATTTTTTAATATTTCAATCTAAAAATCTGATATTAAGCCCTCCTCCCCCCGGAAAAATGCAATTTACTGTGTTTAGATTTAAACAATAAACACGTTAATTTTTTTGCGGAAAAAATAAGTGTATTTTTTCAATGTCATAATATGTTTTAATAATTCAATGTAAAAATTTCATATTAAGCCCCCCTCCCCCTCGGAAAAATTCAAATAGCGATATTTTGATTTAAGCTATAAGCACGTTAATTTTTTTGGGGAAAAAAATAAATGTATTTTTTCAATGTCATAATATTTTATAATATTTCAATCTAAAAATCTGATATTAAGCCTCCCTCCCCCACCACTACGCCAATTCAAAAGTGTAATACATAGTACTTTATTCCACTTCATCGCCTCCTCCCATGGGCCTACAAAAAAAACGTTTTTTATTCTACTGCTCCACATAAAGTTGGTATAAGTTGACAGCTGTTATGTGTACTTAAATAATTATGCAACATACATTAAACACATTTTACTTACATAAAAATACGCATATTTTTATGAAACTTACGAGGAATATTATGTGGAACATAATTGCACTGAGCTATTTTTGTCCTACCATCAAACCCTGAGGAGATATAGCGAAAATCCCATTAGAGAGTCCAACCCCATAGGTTGTTAGTACGGAAGGTAGTCTCTGAAATACGAGTATTTATAAAGAAAATATTTTTTGGGAATTTTTCCTGTAAGAAATTCTTGATTACTAATTTTCTTTTTCGAGTAATTCGCTTGTCCATCGCATGTAGCAGATTCAATGCAGACAATGAGTTTTTATTTTTCAAATTTCAATAATTTTTTTTTTCTATCATTGCAATTACCACATTACGTAATGATGTTAAATCATCGATGTTAAAATTATCGATGAGAACAAAAGTTATGTTATTATTGATAATTATTAATAATTCCTTTTTTTATTCTATATTTTTTTTTTTTTATCGCCAAAGGGATATTTTGTGAAAATTTTCACTTTTTAAATTTATTTTTAAAGAATGTAACATAGAAAATAAATTTGTGAGACTTAAAAATGATTAAAATATTTTAAAAAAAATAAAAACAAAACCGTTAACTCATTTGTTCAACAGTTCAACTTTCAGGTTGCGAACTTCCTCGTTCAATTGTTCTGCTGTTTTACTTTCCAACGTAGATGCGAGAATTATTGAGTATTGAAAAGTAATACCGAATAGGTATATTAGGTGTTGGTGTTTTTATTACATTTTTCACTTCATTTATTCATTTTAGTAACACATGTAAAAAACTGTTGGGATCCCCCCACCCCCCCCCCCCGAAAATTGAAAAGTTGTTGATAATTATCGATAAGAAAGTTT
Organism: Phenacoccus solenopsis; assembly: GCA_009761765.1. Taxonomy (NCBI): domain Eukaryota; kingdom Metazoa; phylum Arthropoda; class Insecta; order Hemiptera; family Pseudococcidae; genus Phenacoccus; species Phenacoccus solenopsis. Next base: position 24,668,917 of record CM019755.1, on the reverse strand, counting down.
TCCGATATTTCGTATCACTAACGTAACGTCTTCCTCCTTTTGGGAATGTAGGAGAAAATAATTTAGAAATGAAAGGTCTTTTCCTGCCTGTCGACCGTTATGTGATATGCTAAATAAACGTTGTGCGATACTTACGAATTCGTTATGCAAGTATTGCGGACATTTCGTGTAGGTTTGGTCGTTTTCGCAGCATTGTTTGGTAGCGAAACCCGAAACGACGTAAGCGTCGTGTCCATTTCCAATCAATAAACTGACAAGCAAGGTGCTTAATTCGAAACATGTGCCGATTTGAGCACGTAAAACGAACGCCGGCGATTTCAGCTGGGTAGGCTGAAAAAGAAGGAAAGAAAAAGGCGACAAAAAAAATACTCCAGTTAATGCGACCGTATCGACGAAAAACGAGATAAAAACTACGATAAGGGGTTGACATTTCGCTAGAATCTAATCGTCGACGGGTACGGTAACTCGTGCGAGAGCGAGAGAGAAAAAATCGTTTTTCGTCCTAATTAAAACACGTCGCGATGAGAGACGGCGACGCTATGGAATACTTATAAATTAGGTCAGGCTATCTATTCGGCATTGTCGGTAGCCAAACGACGAGCTTGAGTGAAGTTTGATTAGGTCCAACCGGCGGTGCCGATGTTCGTGTATTAGAACACGTCCGAGTCGACGATGACCGGTATATAGGTGTACGCTTAATTAACGAGCTTGTCGTCTCGGTGCTGTTTGAGACGGGCGTATTTAGATTATTTTTGTAATCTTATAAGGCAGCACCGAAGAGGCTGGTATAGCCGAAGGTGAAATTCTCACGTATTTAATGAAGCGTCGAATGCTACGAGAATCGACGTACGGAATCGGATGGGGGCGCGAACGGTCCAACGTCCAGCTCTTATTACGTCCACGGCGAAATTATCCACGTCGGTAATTTGACACTGAAGAAGGCGAAATTGGGGACGTTTCCCGAGCGAAGAATTCGCCCGTACGAGCTCCGAGCTCGAAGATGGGATAAAATTCGATTAAGCTTGTAAATAAGGTAATGTCAAGTACCCGAGAGCGATACCAAGCCAAGAGAGAGTATATGGTCAAGTTTGTGCGTGCGTGAAAAATAACCAGCACCGATGTCGAAGCGCAGGTGAGACGGGAAGGGCGGTCGGCTTCGCAATATTGGATAGCATTTAACAGTCTGGCAATTACGAGGATGTAGCCGCGCGCCAAAACCATCCGAGAGGCATCGTCGATGCCAGTACATAAAGCGATCCGCGCACCGACGCCGAAACCAGTCTGCGCGATGTCGCGTGCTTTTTTTTCGACGACGAGTTTCTCTCGCTCATTTGGTAAACAACTTTTTTTTTTCGTAGGTCGATACGAGTACGTATGCGGTTTTTACGAAAGTATAGGTCTCGTGGGATTACGTCGTTGCGTCTAGAGGCCCCCGAACGCAGAACACCTTTATGATTAAATTTTACGTTATCGCGAACATTTATGGCGGCGTAGAAATTTCTTCGGTATGGGCACGGTGAGGTAGAAAAATAGACGAGTGAAACGTGTCCGCCTCGTGTATTCCACGGTGGTCATTTCCAATCGTTAACATATGTTTTAGCCGTACCGTGTAGAACTAGGGATACGCCGAAACAGGGTAATAAATATTTCATATTTCTTCGGCGCAACGGTCATCCCATTTCACATACTATGGTCGACTATCTTGGAAATATTTAGTTTTTCAATTTCGTTCGGCCCAACATATGGTCCGGCTTTTTTCACGATATGTGGTGTACAGAGGATCGACGAGTACTCCGCGGAGATATCTTGATAGAATATTCCAAGATATGATGAAGCAAATTATGACCGTGACGTGTCTCTTTGCTGAATTTTAAGACGATTCGAGAAATGCATATTTTTTCTCGATTTTTACGAAGAAGTAAAAACAAGTAAGCAGACATGCCGTATCACTTAAGCTGAGTTTTTAATCTTTCTGCAATGGCATGTCATTTAAGTCCGAAAAGGGTGGTATCTAAAAGGATTCTCTGCAAAAAAAACTTTGATTGGTAACGTATTAAAATAAGTTCACCGCATTGTACATTGTTACTATAGATGTTGATTGACCTTGATATACCTATAAATTTTTGTCTTAGCTTTCATTTCAAATTTAACGAGTTAATAAGTGAGCCACATAACGTTCCTGCAGCGTTGCAATGCTTGGAATTTTAGGATTTATTATTTGAGCTCATCATATTATATTTACTATTGGATTATCAGCTACAATAATTATTGCTATCCCTACAAGAATTGAAATTTTTGAATGATTAATAATTTTAAATGGGAAAAAAATATTTAATTCTTCCACTAATTTTTGATCAATTGGATTTATCATGTTTTCTCGTAGGATGTAAAATAGGATGGTCCGCCATGTTGTTACTGATGAGCAGTCTTGTATAGGGGAATGTTATCTGACCAACCCCCCTCCCCCCACCAATTACGTCTAGCTGACGAGTGTTTATTCATCAGAAATTTGGTATACACTGTGTTCCGTTTCGGGCGCACCACTCGCAAATGACAGATAGGTCAACTTAAGTTACATATATGTATCATGGTTTGCCTGCCTCAAAATCGAAAGGGGCCGAGATATGTCAGCTTGAAAAAAAAAAATTTGCTTACAGTGATCATGAAATAGAAAAATTTATATCTTATGAAGTATGAACGATAAAATTTTGGGCCTTGCTTAGTATCGAAAAACATGCGAAAAAAAGGGCGAATCTCCTCTTCAAATCTACTTGTGAACTTACAATCAGAATAGGTTAGTTATTTAGCCTCATTTTCTCATATGAATCCACAAAAAAAAATTTTCGTCCCCTCGTATACCCCACCACATTTTGAGATGGATTACCCCTCCTTTTACGCTCCAAAATTATGTGTGAAGGTGAATTTGGGATATAGTATATTTCTTATTCACAATAATCATATGATTTCATATTAATTACGTTTTCACCGATTTCAGGCTCCTCAAGGTATACTCAAATTTTGATAATCCTCCATTTTGGATCCATTTTGATCTTAATTCAAGGGGTCATATTGTGGTGCCAAAATAACCTCACACACAGATTTTATGTGTTTTTTTCCACGCGTAGCGAGGGGGGGTATTTATGAAATTTGCTCACATTTTGGTGAGGAACTCTACTTAGAAATCTAAGGAAGCCTTTTTTTTATTTTTTTCATACACTTCAAAATGGTGGGTCACTCCAATTTTGAGGGGGGCTGGAGAGGAGGTAAATGACTCAAATTTTTGGTCTTTGGTCTTATATGAAAGAGTGAGTCACAGACATTAACATGTATAAATTTCAGCTTCCTAAGTGCATTTGGAGGAGAATTAGAGCAAAAAATAGTTTTTTGAGAAGTTTTTGAGTCATAAAATTTCTCGAATTTTCCATATCTCTTTACCAAATAAACCTAGAAAAGTCAAACTTTGAGGGTAGGATTAGTTGGTAACCAGAATATAACCTCTTGAATTTGGGTCAAAATGTATCCAAAATGGCGGTTTATCAAACTTTGAGTAGAGCTTGAGGAGCCTCAAATTTGTGAAAATGTAATTATATTATGAAGTCATATGACTATTGGGGATAAGAAGTATGCTCCATCTCCAATGCACCTCCATGCATGATGTTGGAGGGGAAAAGGAGGGGTTATCAAACTTAAATTGTGGTGGGGGGTACACTTGTCGAAAATTTTTTATTGGAGTGTCATATGATGAAATGAGCTTGAGTAACTAACCTATTCCGATTTTAGCTTTCCAAGTGAATTTGGAGGGAAGTTGGAGCAAAAAACAGGTCTTGGAGGGGAAATTACTACCGGAAATTTTTCGATATCTTGTGTACCCCTACCACATTTTGAGATCAATAAGCCCTCCTTCTCCCCCCCCTCCCAGTATCATGTATGGAATTGAAGTAGTGATATAGTATGCTCCTTATGGCCAATAATCATACGAGTTCATATTAATTACATTATTACTAATTTGAGGCTCCTCAAGCTGTACTCAAATTATTATAATCCACCATTTTGAATACATTTTGATCCAAATTCGAGAAGTCATATTCTGATCACCAACTAATCACACACACAAAGTTTGATCTTTCTAGGTTAATTTGGTGAAGCGATATGGCAGATTCCAGAAATTTCATGACTCAAAAGTTTCTCAAAAAGCTATTTTTTGCTCTAAATTCCCTCCAGATGCACTTATGAAGCTGAAATTTATATACGTTAGTGTCCATAACTTACTCTTTCATATGAGACCAAAGACCAAAACTTTACCTCATCTCCAGCCCCCCTCAAAATTTGAGTGATTCACTATTTTGAGGTGTATGGAAAAAATAAAAAGATCAACTTTATAGTATTTTTAAGAAGCATCTTTCACCAAATTTTCAGCAATTTTCATCAATACCCCCCGGTGCTACGCGAGATGAGGAATATGTATAATTATATTTATCAAATAGTTGAACTTGCCAGATGATTACAAAATGGTCTGAAACGCAAAGATTTGAAGATCCCAACTTCCCCTCAATTTCTACTTGCCAAACAGAGAGCCTGTAATAGTTATCGGTTTTATTAAAAAGATTAGCTAAAAAAATAATATGGAGAAATTGAGTAATAAATTATAAATATAGGAATTGAAGGGAAAATCCTGATAAAAATTGGAAAAAATTATTATCAAAATAGTAGTGCCGATGTAACGATCGTTCCATTGCATTGTTTTATTTTTTCTTCTCCTTTTCCCATTTATTAGTCAATTATGAGAGTTACAATTCAAATTTATCATAATTATCTTTAATTATTTTTTTTACAACATTATGAAAATAAATCAATTCAATAATTGTGTTCAAATTAAAGAATATCCTAAAAATCAAATCATTAGGTATAAAGATTAATAATGTAATAAATCTAGAATTCTCCAATAAATAAATATTATGAAGTCTGTATATTAAATTTCATTTTATTTTTTTAAATTTTATTTAAATTTTTTTTACATTTAAATGATTTATCATCAATTTTTAGTTCAAATAATTTTATTTCTTCAATTATAATCATTAACAGTAACAACTTTTTTTTTATAAATTGACTTGAATTAATTATACATGATTAATTATAATTACCACTTTTTCATTAATCGTCTGAATCCCTGTTCTTTCTTGAGTTATTAATTTATTATTATAATTACTTCAGATAATAATTTAAATACAAATTTTTTTATTTCAAACTTTTTTGAAAATTGGCACTGGAGAAAATTTGAAAAGTTATAATTTTGTAGATGGTGATGGAGGTGAGGGGGAGAAGTGTTTGACTTCTCGAAAGTCAATGCTTAATATGATGGAAGACCACTACTAACATTTTTGTTTCTAAACACGTTTTGCATATTTTTTTATTTATGATCCGTTTCGAAATAAATTCCCAAATATTTCATTCTTGCTGGAGCTCTACTGATCGTGAGGCTCGCATTGTTGCTTTTAATCGAGATTTTTCGTTGTCATTGCGAGTGTGAAATGATGCTGTTTTCAAGTTCATTGTAACGTTTATTTTCCCATATGAGTGATTTCCAAAATGTAACTTCTAAACGTGGCTTTTTTAAAGCTAGAAATAATGAAAATGTCAAATTTTCGAGCTCTCATGGTTCCTTCAATTTGAAAAGTAGGCATCGCGTGAAACATCATTTCTTCGATAGTAAAATTCACGTCTATCGTTTACCACAATTTACTCAGGTTTGACGAGACCAACACAACCATCTGATCGAATGCCTAGCATGGTTACACATACGAATGCAATTTCTCTACATCTATGTAGGTATTTTCCTGTGTAACGTATTCGCCTCGAGAAGCGAATCGAATAGGCGACGCGGAGAATTTCCGTTCGAACGCGGCCAGCGTGTAATAACACGAATCGAATACGCGCCAGATCTATTCCGTTATTAATTTCTTTCTGTATACCGCGTCCGTTCGAATTTTCTACTCCAGCGATGTCGTAACGTCGTCGTCGTCGAGAAAGAAAAAACTACAGGTACGTATTTTTTGCGTCGTCGTGGTCGCGCGCGAATCGCAACGTAACCTTTTCAGGTCAGTTTTACGTAACCGAAAAATTACGTGGGGAGTCGCGTTTCTCGTTCGGCGTGTTTAAGGACGACGGTTGGAAGAAAAAAAAATGCAATAAAAACGCGTATCGCGTGCTAGCAGCACAGAGTCGACAGACTTTCATCGATTATCGCTATAAATTAAATTTTAAGAGAAATACGCGCCGCGGCGCGTCCCTGTGTAGAGAGAAAAAAAGAGGGACGCGACTTTTGGCTGGTACCGTCGTATTTGGCAAAAGCGGCGACTGGTGTACGGAGTGGGCCGCAAACGAGAGCGATCCAAGTATGAAAAAGTTATTTTTTTATGATTTTTCATTTTTTTTTTAATTTTTTCGAGGGTATTGGAAAATATTTCATTTCGTAAATTTATTGCGATTTTATATTACGACGAATTAAATATCGAAAAAAATGCCCTCTCGATATATGAGAATATTGGACTCAACGTAGCCACCTAACGAAGCGAACGAAAGCGAAACACTCGCGTCGTCGCAGCGGCTCCGGTGTGACATCGACTTCAGTTCGACTACGCGGCGAACGAGCGCGAGGGTGACTTCCTTTCGAGCGCGCTAGGCGGGCGGCGCGTAGTAGTAGAGAAAAACGCGAAACGCGAACCGATAAATTGAGAAATCGCCGAGGCGGGCGAGTGGCGGTGTAATACGGCCGCGAACGACTCATCCGGCTGTAATTTGGGAAAGATACGGCGAGCGAAAGGGTGGAGGTGGATACACCGCGGACCCGTTTATACGGGAGGTAGCCTTTTTAACGAGCCTAAAGTCTACGTTCGGCGACCGTTCGCTCGTATTCCGGGCGGCGAAAAATAAAGAGAGAGAGCTTTATCAAAGAAGGAAAGATAATGGTACCGTGTGACGGCGTGGCGCGGCGCGCGTATGTGTGCGCTAAAATTTACGCAGTACCGAGAGAAATTTCATAACTTTTAAAGCGTTTCTCGTGCCGCTAAAAGTTTACGACGGAGCACGTAAATGGTCGTTGTCGGCGACAGTCTCCGAGTGGCTTGTAATTTAAATACATTTCGCGGATTAACCCGCCCATCCCCCCGGCCTTCGATGGAAGCTCGACGATCGACGATATTCTCGCTATTCGGATACAGCACCGTCGTTTCGGCTAGCTCGACCATCGTTTAATTATCGTAGCCTTTTTTTACATTTTAATTATTGTTTCACGGCCGTCGTCGAATGCCTTCTAAAGAAAGGAGAGGGTTTCCTTTTAATGTTCTTGTCGCAGAGTTGGTCATACTTCAACTCTAAGCATTTGATGAGAAAAAATCGTTATCGAGCTGATTTTTGCTTTAGTTATCTGAAGTAATCACACAAACATTATACTAAAAGTCAAATGTATAGCCAAGACGAGTGGCTCCCTGCAGGGGTGTGAACCCCGCTGAAACCAGTTCTTAGTAGACTTCATTAAAAAGTAAAATCTGCTTATCCATTCACTTTACTTTCTTATTTTGTGGACTTAATGAAAAATAAAATCCACTACTATTAGACTACTAAAAATAAAATCCACTTCTGCCTTCGCTACAATGTTTATAAAATTCCTCATTGTTCATTATAGTCTTTGTTATTTGTTTATTTATTGTTTAGTGGACTAAATGACGAATGAAATCTACACAGGTATCTAAGTTAAATTATTTGATAAAAATAAATTTAAAAAATTAATTTTTAATCAATTATTATTTAATATTAAATTAGTTAATAAAGGAAATCAAAAAATAATTCTTGAAAAAATAGAAAAAATTACTCCTATAGATAAAACATAATGAAAATGAGCTACGATTAGTGGACTTTATTAGAAAATAAAGTTCACTTTCACTTTACTACTATGTTTATAAAATCGCGCCTTATTGTTCACTAGAGTTTCTTTATTTGATTTGTTAACTTAGTAGACTTGATGAAAAATAAAATCTGTTTAGGCATTCACTAAAGTTTATTGGTGTACATTGCTAAGAAATGAAATTCTCTTTTGCATTTTCATGGAAGCACCTTATTGTTCTCTACAGTTTAGCTTACTGAAAATAAAAATCCACTCATCCATTCAGTACCATTTATACATTATAAAATCGATAGATTGATTGATTGATTGATTGATTGATTGTTTAATTAATAAATAAATAAATAATCAAATAAATAAATAAATGAATGAATGAATAAATAAATAAATAAATTAATAAGATGGTTATTTAATTGTTAGAATGTTTAATTATGTATAGTTTGGTTTGGGGTTTGAGTTGGTTTGGTTTGGGGTTTGGTTTGGTTTGGTTCGGTTTACTTTGGTTTGGTTTGCTTTAGGGTTTGGTATGGGATTTAGTTTGGTTTGCTTTAGGGTTTGGTTTGGCTTGGTTTGAGGTTTGGTTTGGTTTGAGATTTGGTTTGCTTTGGCTTGGTTTGGTTTGGTTTGGGGTTTGGTTTGGTTGGGTTTGGCTTAGTTTGGGGTTTGGTTTGGTTTGTTTCGGTTTACTTTGGTTTGGTTTGCTTTAGGGTTTAGTTTGGTTTGGTTGGGTTTGGTTTGGTTTGGGGTTTGGTTTGGTTTGGAGTTTGGTTTGGTTTGGCTTGGTTTGGATTGGCCATCTGGCCACAATCATACTTCGGAGCTTCTGTTGAAAGTAAACGGAAGGATGTAGCGTTTTTTCCCCGCACCCGCGGTACTTGGTTGGACCTAACATTGGTCCATGAGGTTACCAAGACCGGGGCTGTTTCCGTGCGCTGGACCGTGGCGGTGGTGGTCTCCGGATGCGGTACGGTAGCCTGGGACTGTTCCAAGACCTTTATTCTGGCGAGCGCTTTAGTTAAATCTCGTCTTAAGGTGACGGCCTTTTTGGTTAATAAGTCGCCAACCTTTGCCCTCTTGCACAATTGCGTGTACTCGTCTAATGGCAGAACGCACTTATTTGTACTGAAAAATAAAAGCAAAAAAAGAAATGTAGTGGAATATCAAATGGGTTAAGTTATGCAAAATTATTAACTATGCTTACAGGTCTACAAAACGGGCATTGGATATGGAGATTTGGTGCTCCACTCCGGACCTCTCGGGTGCAGACACCGACTGCACAGGGGCCGGATTGGAGTCCTGTACTGATACGTCTTCCGTAGCGAATTCCCATATAATATTACTCGCTGACAGTAATTCCTGCAGGTCTAGACCTGCAGGGTCTTCATTCTGGCTGATATTGACATCACTCCTAAAAAGGAAAAAAAAATAAAATAAAAAAAAAATAAAAATAAAAAATAAAAATAAGAATAAACATATCACTTGATTTGAATGATAGTAGAAAAATAGGATAGGCAACTTACTCTTGGGTCCGCGACGTCTTGCTAAGGTCTATGGGTTCTTCTAAATCACTGTTGTCCATCGGAGCAAAGTTACTGTAAAATAAAAACAAGAGTAATTGGCTTGTTAATTGACTAATTAAACAGCAATATTAAATTAAAATTAAAAACTTACTTCACGGTGATTGAGGGTTCCTTTTCCTTCTTAGGGACCTCATCCCACTCGTCGCCCCAAAATTCATCTACTTCTATGTCAGACATGATGCGACTTTGAGATCTGGAATAGAAATGAAGGAAAACGATTGTGTAGGGTGGTTATATAGACGAGGGTGGTCCGGCACAGGAACTTTCCCCTCCCTATAAGAGCTAGAGAGAATCAGTCTGTGTCCTACCTAAAGTGTCCCCTACAGAGAGTGAGTGGACTGGCCGAATGTAAAACTTGTATTACCTGTACTACCTGATGTTATGTTCCTATCATACACTGTACTTGCTGTTGATAATTTGTATGCATATATGCTGTAACATACATTGTAATTCTTTTACACTCTGTAAATAAACATATCGGTATCGGCTGTAAGACATGTATTACCTGTATTACCTGATGTTATGTTCTTATCATACACTGTACTTCCTGATGATAATTTGTATTACCTGATGCCACCTCATAATGTAATAATATGTATCTCCCCCCATGGGCGGAAGGGGTGCCGGTTAGGGGCGGGGGTGGGGGTGATTGAGGTGAGATGAGAAACCGAAAGGTAAAAATCCGCCCTGGTCATCCTCTCTGCCGCTTTCCGACCGGAATTTCCTCACGATACCCACTCATGTATCCCGATATTTCCAAATAAATTAGCCGCATCGAGGAAGTTCGAACTGCGGAACCAAAAAAAAAAAAAAAAAAAGTTTGGGGTTTGGTTTGGTTCGTTTCGGTTTACTTTGGTTTGGTTTGGATTGGTTTGGTTTGCTTTAGGGTTTAGTTTGGTTTGGTTGGGTTTGGTTTGGTTTGGGGTTTGGTTTGGTTTGGAGTTTGGTTTGGTTTGGCTTGGTTTGGATTGGTTTGGTTTGCTTTAGGGTTTGGTTTGGTTGGGTTTGGTTTGGGGTTTGGTTTGGTTTGGAGTTTGGTTTGGTTTGGCTTGGTTTGGCTTGGTTTGGTTTGGGGTTTGGTTTGGTTTGGTTTGGTTCGGTTTACTTTGGTTTGGTTTGCTTTAGGATTTGGTTTGGGGTTTGGTATGGGATTTGGTTTGGTTTGGGGTTCGGTTTGGTTTGGCGTGATTTGGGGTTTGGTTTGGTTTGGGATTTGGTTTGGTTTGGTTTGGAGTTTGGTTTGGTTTGGTTTGGGGTTTGGTTTGGTCTGTTTTAGTTTGGTTTGGTTTGGTTTGGTTTGGTTTGGTTTGGATTGGTTTGGTTTGGTTTGGTTTGATTTGATTGATTAATTGATCAATTGTTTATTTGTTTCTTCACTCATTCGTTCATTTGTTTGTTTATTTGTTCATATGTTTGTTTGATTATTTATTTGTTTGTTTGTTTCTTCATTCGTTTATTTACTTATTTGATTGTTTGTTTATTTGTTCTTTTATCCATTCGTTCGTTAATTTTATCTTTTTAATGAGCCAAAAAAAAAAGGAAAAAACTTCAATAGGTTTTTTAGTACGTATGTTTTGGAAATTCCTTCGGATATAAGTAGCAAAAATCAACGTGATAACAATTATTCTTGAACTGAAATGTGTCTAAGATGTTTCGAGTTCAACGTGAACCATCAAATTTATTTCGACTGTGTCGCGTATATAAGCGTAAATATTTACATACAAATGTTTGGAAATTTTTAAATCCGCCTTTCATCCAGAAGTTCTCTCCGTTCGAAATTACGAAAGCTAAAATTTCGCTACTTTTTCTCTCTCTTTCCGCTTGGTTTTTAAGCTTCAATTTGTATTTTAGAAAAAACCGACGTGTAATTTGCGCGCCCTTTTTTCCTACCACGCTCGTTCTTGCGAGCTCGCGGCGCAAAATATACAGCGTAGCGCCACCGCATCGCAAGTTACGAGCAATTTACGCGAGTGTTCGGCTGTTGAAAAAAATTTCACGCTTAATTAATTTCGCCCGCTTCGCGTATATACGTTCGGTATCGCGCCGCATAGAGGCTTTAATGCCAACGAACTTTTACTGGATTAATATGGATTAGAGGTTGAGCTTTTTTTAGTGGCTCGGTGAAATTGGTGGCATTTTTTTACCCCCGAGCGGATACGATTGCGCTGATAGAGGTTCGAATATACCTTTGGAGTGTGAAGTATTCATTTCAGATATTTGAAAATGTGAAAAAAAAGCTGTTTGGATGGAATAATTTTCAACGCAGTTTTTATTAAGTGGAAACAATTTTTTTTTTCTATTAAATTAGTCTTATTTTCGGAGTTGAACATCATGTAAATGATAAAGTGTGTGAGGCTGATTATTTAAAAAAAAATGTATAAAAAAATAAAAATTGTAACTTAGAAAGAATATTATAACCTGTGGTAGTTTCGTCTGTTTTTCTCTTTCTTCCTTAGTTTGTATTTTCGTGTTTACGTGCAATCTCAACTCGCATAAATTGTACGAAATATTATTTTAATTAGCTTGTTGCTTCGTTGATATAGTGAACCGTTAGTTAGTGGTTTTCATTTTTTCTTTTCAACTTACTCAAAACTATCATAAAGTTTGAGATCACATTTCTGTCGTTTTCTTGGAATGAGAATAAGCTTAGCAGTTTTGAAACTTTACCTCGTATTTTTTTATTTAGGTTAAAAAGCTCCACTAATTTTCAATGTAGATAACTTATTGGCTCGCCTGACTAATGCATTCTTTCTTCCCCTAATGCTTGATATAAAACTAAATAACTATATTAGTATCGCATATGTTTGATCACTGGAATCATGCTTTTATTTAGACCAAAAAGCTCTAGTATTTTACAAATCACCCAAATTATTATTTCGCCTGGCTAATGCTAATGTTTATACCATCTTCTACACATGATTGCTGTATCGCATATCGCATACCTATGTTTGATCACTGGCATTGAGCCCTCATTCGGATTAGAAAGCCCCAGTGATTTTCAGATTAGGCAAATTATTAGCTCGCTATCCGCATGCTTAGCATGAAGCCAAATTACTATTTTCTTACCGCATATTTTAAATCGCTTGCATTTTGTTCTTATTTAGAATGAAGCCCCAGTGAATAGCCAATTAGGCAACTTATTAGCTCGCTTAGCTGATATATTCCTTCTTCCTCAAATGCTTGTCATTGATCCAAATGACTATTTTTGTTTCCCATATTTCAAATCACCGGTATTCTGCCCTTATTTAGGATGAAAAGTACCAATGATTCGTAAATTAGGCAATTTGTTAGCTCCCCCTGCCTGATGTATGAGAATATCAATTTTATCGTTCTGTTTTGGTTTTGTACTTTATTTATTTTGTTCTGTTCTGTTTGGTTTGGTTCAGTTCAGTTTGGTTCTGTTCTGTTCTGCTTTGTTTTGTTTTGTTTTTCTTGATTCTGTTTGGTTCAGTTTGGTTCTTTTCAGTTCTGTTCTATTCTTTTCAGTTTTGTTTTGTTCTGTTTTGTTTTGGTTTGTTTGTTTGTGTTCAGTTCAGTTCAATTTTTTTGCAGTTTTATTCAGTTCAGTTCTGTTCTGTTTTGTTTGATTCTATTTGATTCAATTTGGTTCTTTTCAGTTCTGCTTTGTTTTGTTTTGTTTTTCTTGATTCTGTTTGGTTCAGTTTGGTTCTTTTCAGTTCTGTTCTGTTCTTTTCAGTTTTGTTTTGTTCTGTTCTGTTTTGTTTTAGTTTGTTTGGTTCTGTTCAGTTTAGTTCAATTTTTGTTCAATTTTATTCAGTTCAGTGCTGTTCAGTTCTATTCTGTTTGGTTTTATTCATTGTTGTTGAGAAACATGGAGAGAGAATGAAGACATCAGAAATATGAAAATTTGCGTTCTTACGCGTTTATGCTGATCTTCAATCGCTTCATATCAATGCCATCGTGAGTTATGAAAAAAGTAAAGACACCGTGATTATGCAATATTCATGAAGAGGAAATAAAACTTTTCTGTTCAGTTCAATTCGTCTTCATCTTTTTTAGCTGAGTTTTTCACCCAAAAACGACAGCTATTATTTTTAATTTTTTTTGTTCAGTTTCGTTTCGTTTCATTTCATTCCATTTTGTTTTGTTCGGTTCTGTTCTCGTTCATTTGTTCAAAATATAATTTTGTTCTGTTCTGGATATCGTTCATTATAAACTAACATTTTAGTGTTCAAAATCTTTCATAATGTTCTGTTCTACTTTCATGTTCACCAGCCCTGTTGAATGCTTGTTTGAACTGACATGGAATGAACCAGCAATGTTCCAAAATTTGTTCAACTTTCTACTCTAACATGTTTCATCCACTACAAAGGGCTAATATCAAAACTGTAGTTGGAAACCTATCGAGGGCATCTTATACGTACAAACACCTTTTGGTCCATCAAGTTCAGAAGGAGGAGATGTCTAAAAATTCGCCTTAATTACACTCCTATGTACTTTGGAATTAGCCTTTTTATTTCACTTTTTCTACGTAATTCAGTTCAGCTCAGTACTCCCACAGAATTCCCTCCTTCCTTCTATACCTCGAGCTCTCAATTTCCTGCGGCTAGCCGGCCTGGCCGTTTCGTGAGAGCGCGAAAAACGTTACGAAAACTTATTCGAGCCGCTTAAAATCTATACGACTCGGGCGTTAAAACCGATAAAGTAAATAATTCATCGTAGGGCGAAAATTACGTTAGCCTTTGGTGTATACGACGAGGCGGCGCGCTCTAATACACGTATACGATGGTAGAAACTAGTGCGTGAAAATTACGTGGAAAATTCAGCTCGGCGATAATGAACGTTGCTCGAGCGCCGGGTTTTTTTTCAACCCCCGATCCTTACGGCGGTTCGGTCGACGTTATACGAAATCGCTTAAAATGGCGACGTATCCGAGCGAAAGCCGGGACAGCGTTGAAAATTCGAGCCGACGATGGCAAACGAAGGAGGAAAAAAAAGTAAAAGAAATCCAGGTCAACTTTAAGTCTTGTCCAGAATATCAAAAATACGTCACGTTCTGCAATTTTTAGCCGATGCCTTTTTTTTTCGCTCTCTCCTTCGCAGTGGAATGGGGCTCGAAGAAAAGGCCGGCGAAAAACGTGAAACTCGGTAGAGAAAAACGATATAAAGAGTAAATAGAATTCTTATGTACGATGCGAAGGAATGCCGGAGTCGAAAATTTCCGAACGATTTGCGGTCGCGATGGCGAATTTGGGAGACGTTATTTTTAGCCGTTCGAGACTGCTGGAACGATGTACTACGTGGATTCGCACATGTTGAATATTAAGGCGCGAAAATTACCGCATCCGGGTGCACGTGTACGTCGTTTTTTGCCGGGGCTTAGGCATCGACGAGCCAACTCGTGGCGTAATTATGAAAATTTCGCGTTCGTTCGGTTTCGCTGTGCTCGACGAATCGTTCGCAAAGGGTTGACATGTTGGGGGTAGGCGCTTGGTCGCGATACGTGTATAGTGGCGCCTGGCAGGTGTGGAAATTTCGCCGTCGACGACCGTTTCATCGGTGTCGAGGCGGAATACGCGCCGGGGAGGAGGTAAATGTCATCGAGATTAATCGCGTACATATGTACGAGAAAAGGCATACCTATCTAGACGTACGCGTTTCCACCGCATCCTGTGCACTTGTTCGCGCCAACGCGAGGGGTAGAATCGCGTCTATTGTTCGAAATAGGTACATCGAATTCGCTGCCGCGACCATCGCGCTGTAATAAATCCGCACCACGGCGTCAATTAAGTTTCGGTGCGCGAACGACGTCGTCCTCGACTATGGGCGGCGGAAAGTGGAGGACGAAGAGAGCGTGTTTGCGAGTAACATAATCCGCTCGCTGGCATTACGTACGTAGAAAGTGGTTCGCGAATATCGGACGAAGACGACGATAGTTGGGCGAAAAGGACGGAGCTAGAGAAAAAAAACGCCACGCTGTACACGCACGCAACCGACGAGAGAGACGGTCGGACACACAGGAAGGACATGGCATAGTCGCGGCACTGCGGCACTGACTCCGTTAACGGCGCGGCTTGAATTTCGCGATTTTGCGGTCCGACTTTCCATCTGCCTCACGACGACACGAACACGTCAAACATATTCGAGTAATCGGTTCTTTGGAAGTCTTAATCAACCGGCGGCGGTTTCGCTCGCCTGGTTTTAAGTTGTTCCTAAAAATGCGCCGATGGTGTACCCCGGTTGGTTGGATGGCGGTGCGATTTGCACGATAGATGTTGGCGATTCGAATTTATCAAAATGTCAGATATCGATATTTCTTGCTTTATTTCTTCATTTTTTGTTTATCTTGTTAATCTTTTTTTTTTTTCTGTCTAACGAATTTATATACGAATGTGAAGAACAGGTTGGTTTAAGGGAGATAATTATTTCGCTTTTCGTTTGATCTAGTATAACATATGACATATGACTCCCTGTATCCCCCGCCTCATTTAGACATGTGTTTCTTAGCTGAGTTTTCAATTAAAAACGATAGCCCTTACTTGGCCAGTCTGTTATTTCAGGGGGGCTAACCAAATCTTGGTGAGGCATTAATTTCTCTTTTTTTTTGGTTGGTACTTTTTTATACTTGCGGGAGAAAAGCGCTACTTTACCTCCCGCTCGCTAATCGCTCGGGTCTCAAACGAGCACTTTTCTCCCGCATTTAGGGGAAATTTCGTTCACTACTCGGAAGAAAAATTGATTCTAGACTCGTGTGACTTATCACCCTCACTTTGCTCGGGTGACAAACCTCACACTCGTCAAGAATTACTTTTACCTCCCTTGTTGTGAAATATACTATTGTTTTGAACATAAGATTTTGTTAGGGGGACTCACTCAGCCCCTTCTGACTATGGGCCTGTATCGGGAGAAGGGAACCTTTAACCTATGCGTTTCAGGTCATTTGTAATGATATGCCAAATGTTCAATTTTTTGGTTTATATATTTCCCCCACCCCTTACCCCTCCTAGTATAGGAGGGTCGAGTACGGATAAGAATATTTGAAAATTGGGTGAGAAAATACACAAAACTATATTTAAAATTTTTTTTTATTCATCTCTAAATGATGTTTTACTCAAATTTTTAGGGAGGCTAAAGGGAGAGCAAATAAAGTAGAACCTCGATTATTTATCACCACGTTCCCACGCATGATGCAACGTAAGCGTTGAAATGAATCATCAAATTTTTGCCCTCAAAAAAAATTCCTTCCACCAAACAAGTGCAAATTACACACTTTAAATAAAAAAAATTACCTAAAAAAAAATGTAAGTGTTTCTAAGCGTTTTGACATATACATGTGTTTTTTAATTTTGCAAATTCATTTATTTCATTAAAAAAAAAAAAAAATAGAAAAAATTCTTCGCTTTATTTGTCATTTCGCTTATTTGACGGACCTCGTTCCTCAAGTGCATCAAATGATCAAAGTTTTACCATAGTTTGAAATATTGTGACAACCTATCATTTGAACTAAATACTAGAGGAGGCATTGATATATTTTTTTTTTGTTAGTTTGCACTTTTGTATTTAATACAAAATTTTGTCAAGTGGACTCAAATTTTTCAAAAGTGGGCTCATGCACTACTACAGGCCTTTTGCAATCGAATGCTAAATGTTCAATTTTTTGGTTTATATATTTTTCCCGCCCCTCCCAGCATAGACCATCGGGTATGGATTATAAAAATAGCTAAAAATTTGGTTATAGGCTCTTTGCAAAAATATGCAAAATTATATTTTTAGTTTTTTTCATTCGCTTCAAAATGATGGTTTACTCAAATTTTGAGCGAGAGGGAAAAGGTTGAACTTTCAATTTGCGATTTCACACAAAAAACTGACTTGAGGAAATCAACATACACCAATTTCCAGTTGCTTAGGTGAATTTAGAAGGGAGTTGAAGTGAAAAACAGCTTTTTGAGGAGGTTTTGAGTCGTGACATTTCTTGAATTCAATTTATTAATGATTTAATGAAATTATTTTTTAATAATCATTTTATTAAAGAAATTTATTTGAATAATTCAATTGTAAATAAACCAATAAATAATTTATTTAGTTATTTATTTATTTATTACATTAATAATATTTTTTATTATTTACAAATTTCATAAATATTATTCCCAATATATTTTATTCAACCATATCCCCTCACCAAACCTGTCTAGAAAAATCAAATTTTATATGTAATCCTACTAGAGGACAAAAACATGACCATGAATTATACGAGATAAAATATTCAAATGATGTTATTTTGGAGCAATGCAATATTAGCAAAAAAAAAAAAAAAATAGTTCCATGGAACCATATACATTTTTTTTTTCTAAATGGATCTAACTTAGAAATGGATTGTGAACAAATGACTTCAATACAATGAATTAAATGTTCAAAAATTCATAGTTTTGAAGAAAAAAATGTGTTTTGGAAAATTAGAGGATTTTCCATATTCAGACGTCATCGTTACTTGCCCATATTTTTGGGTTACAATGAAGAACTATTTTTCGGTGCAAGTCTCGAAAAAAATATTAAAAAGAACTGAAGTATTTTTGTTTCACTTTGTCGTACATTTCATTTAAAAAATATTCATAAATCAAGATGAATTACTCAGGAACATCGTTTATATTATAGTGTAAGTTGACTTACTATAATTAGTTCTTCATTTTTAAAATACATAAAAAATGTATCGAGTTTTTGAGTAACTTGGAAAAAATTTGGTTGTTAGCCAAAATTTTTTCAGTTTCGGGAACTAAAGATAACCTGTAGTGGCAAATAATCTCAAATTACTCAAAACTCAATTTTTGGAATTTTTTTAATTGCAAAATTTCTATATTTCTTCACACAAGGGTAAAAGGCTATAGTTTTGGTATATTCTTTTAACTTCATTTTGTACTCGACAACTATCAAACACTGCAGCATTTGATATTAAAAAAAAAAATAAATAAAAAATAAAAATCATTCCACCTCAGAATGGAGCTTGAAAGCCTCAATGATCGAATTCAAGTATTTGATGAGTAAATATTTTTATTTAAAAAAAAAATAATAATAAAATATTTAGTTGAAAAAAAATTGTTATTTTATTTATTTTATTTTTATTTCATTCAGTTATGCTTTTGTGAAGTAGAATCGCGAAACATCATTTTGAAGGAGTATATGAATGAAGGGTGCGGTAGCTTAAGTCAATGACCAACAATTGCTTTTGTATTTCAGTGATAAATAAAGAGAAAAAAAATTCAAACAAAATTATAAATTCTTTCGCCGGAATTAAAATAGAAAAAAACCCATTTCTGTATTTCATTCAACATTTGTCCACGGCCTGCACGCGTTTGCCCTTTTTACACGAGAATTGTTCGGCGGTAATTAATAAAATTCGAAAATTAGTTTTTTTTTTCTTACTCTTTTCAAATATTTCATCGCTGTACTACGAATTGACAGCCTATAACCGGTTTAATAACTCATCGCGAATTCCAATTGACGGCGACGCTACGTATTTTCGTATACGAACGTGTCAGTGATGGCCAAAATTTTACGCTAATGGTCAGACAGCGTCGAATAATTTCTTCTCTTTGTTTAATTATTTACGGACGAATTATAACCCTTTCTCGATTCGTACATTCGTGTTGAGCGAACCGCGGTCTGTTCGGTCGCAATATGATGACGCGCGTTCGAGTATAATGGGACGAAGAAAAAAACAAATTGTATTGGCGTGAATGCTTGGACAATTTGAAATTAAGTCCATTTCGATGGTCTACTGAAATGAAATTATTGTTGCGTTGAAAACAGACGAGTGGAGCGTATATTGACGTCAATATTATGTAAGTGTAAAGGAAGAACCTTTTTCGTTTTTTTTTTTTTTAGAAGTTCGAAAAATATTTTTCTCGTTATAACGCGAATGTTGACGCAGTGTGAAGCGATGCCGTTTTCACCTTGGCTTTTACTCTAATTTTACGACTCCGATTCTATTGTGATAACTGATAAGCTGGCATTGACGGTTATGCGTTGATATGAAATACGAAAATGAAATTTATTGATGAGATCAAAACGATTATTTTTATGCGTTTTTTTTTTTTTTCAGTTAACTGGTTGCATTGATCTTTTATTTTGCTAATTTTTTTTCGTTAGTTGGTCAGTGACAGAAGTCTCGTACTTACGTGAGAAAAAAATATTAAAGGAATGCTATCATTATCAATAAATAATTGCTTTCATACTCTTGAGCACCTAAAAATTCAATTTTCATTTTTTAAAATATGTTCATAAAATTTTAGTTCCGAAATTTTTACTATGCGGATTTGAAGTCATTTGCATGATTTGTACTATCAAATGTACTGAAAAATATTCCCGAATTTTTTTTAGGTCGAGAAGTTGTGAAAAAAAGGGTTTTTTACATTTCGGGAAAATCTATTTTTACCGATTTGAGGCTTCTCAAGCCCTACTCAAATTTTGAGGATCTACCTTCGACCTTTTTTCAACCACTACATTTTGAGGTCGATAACCCCCTCCTTCTCCCCTCCAATATCATGTGTGCAGGTGAATTGGGATGCAGTAAAGGTCTTATACCCAATAATCATACGAGCTCGTATTAAATACATTTTTACAAATTTGAGGCTCCTCAAGCTCAACTCAAATTTTGATAATCCGCCATTTTGAATCTATTTTCACTCAAATTTATAAGGTCATATTTTGATCACCAACTAATCTTACATACGAAGTTTGATATTTCTAGGTCAATTTTGTAACGAGATATGGAAGATTTAAGAAATTTCATGACTCAAAACCCGCTTCAAAAAACTGTGTTTTGCTCCAACTCCTCTCTAAATGCACTTAGGAAGGTGAAATTTAGATATGTTGGTGTCCGTGACTTACTCTTTCTTTTGAAATGAAAAACCAAAAATTTGAGCCATTTGCCTTTCCGTCAGCCCCCCTCAAAATTTGAGCGATTCGCCATTTTGAGGTGTATCGAAAAAACAAAAAAAAGTTCTTTTCCGAATTTTCAAGAAGAGTTTCTCTCCAAATTTTGAGCGAATTTCATGTATACTCGCCGGCGCTACGCTTGCGAGAAAATAATGTATATGGAATTTGAGATCCGCATGTATACAAATGTACGAGTATATACGTTATCAGTGACAATCCGAGGTCCACCTTAACGAATAGTTTTACGCAAAATTTGTGGGTTGATTATCAAACAAAAGAAAAATATAGAAAAAATTTTTATTGATTTAATTTTTAATTCTTTATTATCTTTATTAATCTTATTTGTTTTAATTTTAATAAATTCAAAATTTATATTAAAAATAATTATTTTAATTTTTTTTTAATCAATTTAATTTTAACATTGCGAAAGATAAAATTCTTTCATTAGAAAAAGAAATATCTTATATGTACAAATACCTTTTTTTTTAATGGGTATAGATGGTGAGTATGAGATCCAACTTCTTTAGATCTCGTTTTCCGCCACTTTGTATTCTGAGATATATACAAATGGTAAATATGCGGAAAACGAGATCCTCCTATAGTACATATGATAGACATCTGTGTGACCCGTAGAGTTCAAATCAGGGGCGTACCGAGGACATTCTTCAGGGGGGGGGGGAGAAAACCAAAAATTGCCAACTAATATCATGAAATTTTACCAACTGTTGACCTTTTTTTTCTTTCTTTCTTTTTTTTTTTCCACGAAAATAAGATGTTAAATACGATGTATGTCACAGTTTTGTTAGTCTTCAAAACATTTAAAAATAGCTGTAATAATACTGCGCAAGTGGTCAAGTTTACCAACTTTACGCTAAAACTACAAATTTACCAACTTTCCAAAAGCCAAGGGAGGGAAGCTCCCCCTCCCCCCCTTTCGGTACGTCCCTGGTCCAAATATATGATTTGGACAAACTAAGATCAGGAATTTGGATCTCGTGATCTCGAATTCCATATCAGTTGCATGAAACGGATCTCGGATGCTACAGTGAAGAATATATATGTGTATTAAAAAGTTGGACATTTGTCAAATAATTACAAATGGTTTGAAATACAAAGATTTGAAAAAACCCTCACCCCTTCCCAAAAATATGTAGGTTGTATCATTTTCAAGTTGAAAACTCAGCTAAAAAATTAATAAAAAGGAACATTTCACTTCATTAATTCACTTATGTTTGTAATTTATGGATTTAATTTGTGAGCTGGCATAGCATATGCGATCTTTATAGATTGTTTTGAATCGTTCGGAAATGCTTTTATTATTTATCGTATGTTGATATTCGGATTAAGTCACCCATTGCGCCCAAACTTCGATAAAAATTTCTGTTTTTTTTTTTTTCACTTTCGTAAACATAAATTATTGAGTTTCAGCGTAAAAATTATTAGAATTTATGTTTTTTTATTAAAAAAATTTTTTTCATCTTATTTCGAAAATTGTCGATTGCACGACATCACCAAAAGTAACTAAGTATAATGAAGCATAAACGCGAAAAAAAGAAATACGCGCCAATAACAACATAAACCGTAGCGCCCAGGATGAGGGAAATTAACAAGTTCATAACCCGTATCGTAACTGGGCTCATATCGAAATCCACCATCGCTGGAAGAAACGCGTATACTGACGATCACAATGGCCGGTACTATATGCAAAATTTAACCAGTTTTTTCGTACGTTTTTAAAACAAGTTCATTACCGTGTAGGTTTTTTGAATAATCTAACCGCTTCGAAAAAATACAAAGTTTTTCGGCGACGGTGGTTTTTTTCTTATCGAATTATATAGCCAGAGGTACAACTTTAAAGGTCATTGTTATCATATCGCCGTTGAATTTTACCCATTTATAAGGCGCGTAATGGAATTGGGGGAGAAGAATGCGTTATTGTGGTGGCTGCGAAGATAATGGGATTCCGTAGCGTATTTTTTCGTTCATTGTATCGGTCGGCCCACGCCACCTGGAGAAACGCGAGGCGACGCGGCGGCGTTGGAAAAAAAAACCGGTGGACGGTGTACTAGTAATGCGTTTCTGTTTAATTGTTGTCTATATTTTGCGCGGGCGGAGGGTACCGGTACACGGGTGGAATAAGGGTGAGAAAAATACAATCGACGGCGTGTTTGACTGGTGCGACGCGGCACGTATGTATAGTAAATCTTAGATGGAAGAAACGTCTCTGCTGGGAATCCGGCCCCGAAGTGGACGGGTAAGACGGTTGTAGGAGCGAAAAAAAAAGAACATCGGCCGCGTCCGTCGTTGCAGCTGTTTACCGAAATTATTTTTTTTCTCGAGACTTTCTTCGTAGAAAGATGGCGGCGCACGGGAACCAGTAACGCCACCCTCGTTAGAGCGTAGAAGTTGGCAACAAGAAGGCCTCCATATTCGCGTTAATTAGATTACACGCAAAATAGATTACAACAATACGCGACGAACGAATATAACTCAAACCCTTAAACTGTGTTCGCCCGCAATTCCGACACAGTTTTAAAATTAACCTTCTCGCGTACTATAGCGACATTCGGCGCTAAAATTTATACGTCTCGGTGCGCTCTCGCGTCGTGGTACGGCGCGACGCGACGAGCCCGAATACGGAGCCAAGTTCGCGAAAAAGCTGCCGCCGTAAGACGCAGTTTTCACGATTCGGCTATTCTCGCTCCCATCTCTCGTATAGCGTTTAATTCGAAACCCTTCGTCGTCATTGGTGACGTGAAAAACGACGCGAAATTTATATCCATTGCGGATTTCGCCCGCTTACAATCGAGAAACCGCGTTTTTCTTTCCCTTTTTAGGCGAGTTTTCGATAGTAACGGTAGCTATAGTCCAGAATAGATGAGAAGGGGCGGTCAGGCAGGGGAGTTTCATATCTTTGCGTTTCGAATCACTATTCCTTTATTCATCTATACAGAGTGTTTCGCCAAACGTATTCAGCCCATTGTGGGATAAATAGCCAACAATTGTAGAGTAAAAATAATAATATTTGCCTACTTGAAATATCGAAGGAGCTAAAATAATATAGCCTTGAAACAGAAGAAGTTGCCCACTGTAAGATCTATTTTGAAAATTAATATCATTTATCTTATCCGTATGTATAATATTTAATGTAATATTATTGGTTGAAAAATAATTAATATGGAAGAGGTGGAAGGGGAAATATTGTAAAATAAGTAGAAAAAACTCGTGAAAAATTACTTAATTATTTTTGTAGATTTTCACGAATAATTTCAGGAAATGCCCTATTAACTACTCCTTTTAAAAATTGCTAAATAAATTAAAATACACCCTTTACAATATGGGATAGACAGTTAGGCTCCCATTCCCATGCTTACCTTAATATTAAAATAAAAAATTGCTATTTTTTTTTTTTTTTTTTTTAAATGATAATGATGAAGTTGTTATGTTTTAAAAATTTTTATCTAATGATCTACCATCCCTTAGAATGTACGAGTTATGTCAAAACGTAGAAGATGAAATGATGATTCCAACATATCCAAATTTAAGGCTCCTAAGTAATTTGGAAAGAGAGTTGGAACAAAAAAAATGGCTTTTTGAGATGATTATGAATCATAAAATCCCTTAAATACTTGATAAGTATCTGCTTACTAAATCGAACTATAAAGCTCGAACTTCATGTATAGGATTAATGGGGAACCAAAATATAATCATTTAAATTTGGATCATAATGAATTCAAAATGGCGGATGTTCAAAATTTATGGAAGGCTTGAGCAGCTTCAAATAGCTTTTATTTGATTAATATCGTCTCATATGAATACTGGAGATGAGAAGTATGCTATATTCCAAATCTACTATCACAGTTGAAGTTGGAGGGGAGAAAGTAGGGTTATAGTTATCGAAATGTAATGCCACCAGAATATTCGAATTGCAGCTACCCAAGCACATATGTAGGGGAGTTGAAGCAAAAATAACATTTGGAGAAAAAATGAAATCGTCTCCCTAAATGTTCCTATAAAACTCAGATTTCATTTGTAGGATTAGTTAGCCCTTGATTTTGAATTAGAAAGGATCCAAAATGGCAGTTGGTTAGCATTTTTGGAAAGTTTCAGTAGCTTCAAATAGCTCAAACTTGATTAATATGATCTGCATAATTCTAATTACAGATGCAAGAAAAAAAACCCTAAATTGACTTTCACAAATGATGTTGCTGGGGGGAGGGAGAGGGTGAGGGTGAGGCGTTGTACTTTAAAATATGGCTGGCATAAATGAAACCTCAAAAATTTTCAATATGGTTTAATGCAGCTAAAAGAGCTGAAATTTCCAACATTATAAAATTCAGCGACCCAATGTGTGTGAAAGGGAATTTAGAGGGAAGAATTACTTTTGAAGGGGAAATCAAGTCAGGAAATTTCATGAATCTTTTGAGGGGAATGGGGGAATAGTTCCACGTATGTGTTAATTACCTCATTATGCACATATATACCTTGCTACCTCTCCATCTCTCACTCCCCACACCCGAAAAGCAATTACAAATTAAATTTCAACAAGAAACTTGGAAAATAAAGGATATTTTTTATTTCAAAAAATTATGAAGTGAAAAATTAGAAAAAAATATAAATAATTTTTTTTTTAATATTTTTGAAAAAAATTGTAATAAAAAAAATGTTTTCAAAAATTTTAAAAATTTCAAAATTATAAAATTAATTATTGCCATAAATGTCCAGGGGAAAAATGAAGATTAAATATACAGCACATTATCACTCAATTGATTGGCTGCCTACCTTTTAATAGACATCCAACATCATCCAAGACGTTGCCAAAAATTCTTCTACTTCAGTGGCATTATTATTACGTATAGTCGTATATCTGGGATACCATATTCTTTGTTTTAAGTATTGTAACATAGTCATTATGTTTCTTGTAATATTAATCGTCACAAATGACCAAGATACTGAGCTACACTTAATAAAACGATTTAAAAAAAAAATTGAAAACATTGACGAAAAAAGTATAAAATTTTTTCAACTATAAAAAATTTGAAAAAAAATCATCCTTTTTTTAATGTTGAAAAAAAATCAATACAATGAGAAAAAATGTTACCAAATTTAAAAATTACAAAATTATTAAATTAATTATTCCTGTAAATGCCGGGAAAAAAAATGAAGAATAAAAAATAAAAATACATAAAGATGAAAAATGGAAAAAATTCACCAAAAAAGTAAACATTTTTTTAGTGTGAAAAATTTGAAAAAATCATGTTATTTTCTTTTTAATTTAAAAAAAAAATTAATGAAGTAAGAAAAAATGTTTACAAGTTTAAAAAAGTATAAAAATGATTATTATGAAATAATTTAATTTGAATACTTTAAAATTATTATATGTATTCATTTAGAAAAATATTAAATAATTTCAAAAAAAAAAAGAATGTAAAAAAAAAAGTTACAGAAAATATAATTTTGATAAAATTAATAAAAAATGAATTTTGACTATTTAGGCAAAAATTTTGTTTAAAAAAAAAATGAAATGATGAAAAAAAAAGTGGGAAAAAAATTACGACGACAAGTGGAAAAGATAATGATTCAAAAATATTGCTCGTGTTGGTTGTTTGGTTGCGTTCTTTTGTGCTTTTTTTAAAATTTTCATTGCTCAACTATTGGTAGGTACGAATGCAAATTATTATTTCTTTTACAAAAAATTATTAAATTAAATTAACCTTAGGAAAAAGTACTTCAATTTTTTTTTATATTATGCACTGTGTAGGTACCATGTGAGGTTGAAGAGACTCAAGTTGTGGAAAAAGTGAATTACTACGGATGAATGAGAGGGGGTTTTGGCACTATGGGTACTTGATAAAATTTGAAATTTAATTTTTTTTCAAAATTGGTGGATGTGGTGGAGTAAGAAGTGCTCTGTTCCCCCAAAGTCGCCACTTATGTTCATATCTTCTTACCATAATGTACGTAGATAGCTAAAACTTATTATATATTAGAATAATTATGATCTTTGAATATGGTTCAGAACAATCCAAAATAATGGATGGTCAAAATTCGAGGAATTGTTGAACTCATTTTTGCGGACAAGAAGTTCTAAATATTCTAATTCAAGTTCTTATAGAGTGAATAACTGAAGGTTCCTTGGATGAATGTGACCAGTGGACATAAAGAGAGTAACAATATTATCCACAGGTCTGAACAACTCCCGTATTAAAAACTCAGCTCCAGTAACACGACAGCGCTGCTTACTATGTGTCCTTCCACCTCTCTCTCTGTTTCGGTATGCCGTCCGTGTACGCTTCTCGAGAATTTCTTGGTTCTGTCGTCCACCCCGCGTGCCCGCGTATGCGGTAATGGCCAAAAATCGTCTCTTTTTAGACTCATTTAATAGGTACCAGTAGACGAAGCCGAGTCGCCGGGCTTCTTTAATAGGGTGCATTTTTAATCAGTAATGTTAACGTTTTTAATTCGTCGGATGTAATTAAAAGCGCGGCTGGTCGGGCGCGGCGCCTACTATAGTGAAAAAAAATTTAAAAATTAAAAACGCCAGACAACGCCCCTTCACCGTGCCGACCGAGAAACGACGTTCGATTAGTTTTATATTAAAGTATACGCGCAAAAGATCAATCATCCTTTCAGGGATTTTTTTTTCTATTCGCGCACCCGACGGCCTGAACGACCGCTCTGTAGGCCATAGCGAACGTGTGTTTCGTCGCCGCGGTCCTTATAGCGCGTCAATCGATATCGGGTACTCGGGTAATTGGATAGTTTTCACTTCCCACTCGCGGACTCGACTGGGTTTTTTTTCCTCCTTCGGGTACCCGGCTCTGCGAAGTAATTCGCGCGCGACAATAGGTGCAGCGCCGGCCGTAGTGATTAATTGAACATTTAGCGCGGGAAAGTCGCCAAGAAAAGGGACCGGAAATGAGCGTTTGATTTTTCAGCTTTATTTATCGAGCGCGCTCGATGGAGATGCGATCGGCGTAGATTGGTTATCGCGTGTAGGCCAAATGGGTGGAATTTCGCGTCGCTACAAACGACGGTAATTTATCGCGGGTGGTGTGAGGGGTGGCGAACGCGAGCAAATTATCAACCCGAAATACCAATTATTTCGCGAGTAAGGATTCGTTATCTTTTTACGCGATAACTATCTTTGTTGTTGCTGAAAAGAGTTTTTTTTTTATTAGCGTCGATATGATTGTTATTTGATTATGAAATTAGCTCGTGAGAACAATTATCCCACCGTTAGAATCTTATTTGTGGAAGGAGATTGGAAATAAATAAAATTTTCTCGATACAATTTGTTTCTTATTTGCAAACGGTTGTTTAATGTTTATAGCATTATTATGTGTTCATACGAATGTAAAAAAAATAAATAATTTCATTTATCAGGTGAGATTTCAATGAAAAACTAAGCTATTACAGTGTACAGTTTTTTTGAAAGGAGGGGAAGAGGGACAGGAAATTCATATCTTCACGTTTCAGACCATTTGTAGTTGATTGACGTATGAAAGCCAATCACAGCATATATTTATACATTTTATATTTGTTACTGATTTATTATTCATCTCATAAAACATAACATGAACACGTACAAATCCCTCAAAATTCATCCTTAGTCCTAAAAGTTCGATAAGAATGTTTGTTTTGTCAAATTTCTGATTTGACCCAAAATGGAGTTTCATCCAAATGCTGAACAGACTGAAGAAACGATGCTGTAAAAATGTTAATCTTGGTGTTATATGATAGAGTAAGATAAGGATACCAACGTAACAGCTTCCTAAACAATTTTGAATCATGAAATTTCTCGAATCTTTCATATGTCCTCAACCATGAAGCTCAAAATATGTTTGCAGGGTTGTTTAGGAATGAAGTTGAGTTGAAATGCATTAAAAATGGCGGATGGTCAAAATTTAAGGAAGGCATGAAGAGCCTCAAATAACCAGGAGAGTAACTAAGTCATTTTTCAGGTGGGGGGGGGATATTTTGAAAAAATCCCAACTTTTAGTAATGAAATTCCCAACTTTTTTTGACAAAATTTACAACTTTTCTTTTCATAAATTTGAGAAATGATGTAAATTACAAAATAATTAGGTACAAATAAGCGCCGTCATGCGCAGTTTTTTCATGTTCTTTTTGTAGTCGTCGTTAAAAATTTCATCACACGAACAACACTGCACTTGTATCTTTTTCCTTTCCCTCCTTTATTCATTTTTTAAAATTCAACTTAAGTTAATAAAAAGTACAGACATATAGCAGGTATACGATGCACAGAAAGAAATCGGTGGATTATTGGCTTAGTAAGCAGTGGCAACGGCTTAATGTTAAGTTATCGTGTTGGGCGATTAATAATCTATTAATCGGTAAAAATAATTGGAAAAATCGATTAATCAATTATTAAAAATAATAGATTATTTTATGAAATAGGTAATCGATTAATCGGTCAATTTTCATTTTTTTTTTCAATAATGTTTCGATATTTCTGAAAAAAAAAAAACTTTTTATTAAAAATTAATCATTTTGTGAAGACATTTCTATAATACGATGAAATCGTCTCTCATCACATACCTTAAATATGCTTGTTTTTTAAATAAAAATTGCGACTAGGTATAAATACTGTCATTTTGGAATAAATGATTTTGTTTTTGTAATTTATTTGAATAAATTATTTTATTTTTGTAATTAATTCAAATAAATGTTTTTATTATCATTATTATAATCGAACACAGCATAGAAAAACGAAATGTGAGATTTTTCAAATTCTGAATATTTTTTCCAACTCCAAATTTTCTCCAAATTTTTTTAAATCTCCAAGATTTTTTTCAACTCAAATTTTTTTTCTGATTTTCTCAAAATTTTTTCTATTTCATTTTTTCTCAAAATTCATTTTGAGCCAAAAATTTTTCTCAGTATTTTTTCAACCAAAAATGTTTACAGTTTTGTTTCAAATTTGAATGCTTTTTTCAAAATTATTTTCAGTTATATTTATCTTTTATATCAAAAAGTCAATATTCATTTGAACTTTGGAAACATTTCTTAACGCCACAATTTTATTAAAAAAAGTTTTAAAGTTGGTAAAAAACTGAAGAAAAAATTTCTAGGTTGAAAAAAATTAGATTAAGTGTAAAATTGAAAAAGTATCTGAAGAAATTTTGGGTGCAAAAAATTTCTAATGCTGATAAATGAATAAAAAAATTCCAAATAGATATAAAAATGTTATAAAACATTTTTGGATTGCCAGAAATTTTCTAGGAAAAATTTCAAGAAATTGAAAAAATCGATAGAAAAAATTTGAATTTATGTAAATTTTTATTTTTTCCTTTATTCACTCGTGTTCCGTAATCGTTGTAACTACGGAATATAGATAATATAAAAAAATCGATTATTTCAATAATCTATATCCGATTAATCGAATATTAGAATAATCGAAATTCGATTAATCGATAACTCAAATCATTGATTATTCCCAACACTATTAATTTATATGTTGTAATTTGTCAGTCTGTCTGTCTATATGTCTGTCTATCCATGCACCTGGAGAATGGAACCTATTAAGCATGATTTTACATATAACTGCACTGCAACCGTTCGTCGTGATTCGCGAAGTTGGAAATTTTTCGGTTATCGCGAATAGTCTGTTGTGCGCTATACATGATATAAGTTGGTATCAATTCGAATTTATTCGAGTTCTTATTTTCCCAATAGAAATTCAAGTTCCCAATTTTAGCGTTCAACAATTATAAATTTCCCAACTTTTCAAAACACCTGGGGCGAAGCTCCCCCCATCCCCCCCCCCTTAGTTACGCCCCTGCAAATAACTTAAATGTGATGAATATGAACTCAGATGATTACTGGAGCAAAAGTTAAATTGAATTTTATTATTTGATTTTTATTGAATATTTTATTATTTATTTAAATTTTTTAAATTTGAATTTTGAAAAAATGTCTAGTGGCAAAGTGAGCCCATATGAATAATGTATTCATTTGGAAATTATTCGGGTTGAAAAAATGGCTCCGAGAGAAGAAGGGAAGGGGGGAATCATGACAAGAACTTTCACAAATCGTCCTATCTCTTCTCTAAATGTATTTAAAATGCTAAAACTTTGCACCTGGGGTCAGTTATACACTAGAGAATTCTTGTTTTTTAAAACATGGTGGAAGCGAACGAGAAGTCAAGATTTTCGATTAGGTATGGTTAAAATTTGAGCACCCCTTTAAGAGTCTCGAATACCCTGAATTTGATAAGTATGAACTTCACACAATTGCTGTGACTTGAGAACTTAGCAATATTCCATATCGTAAAAATATCGTCATATAGATGGTATTGATGGAGACACTAAGAGGTTATTGTCCTCGAAATGTGATGTTGGTAAACGAAAAATCGATAATTTTTGATAATTTGAATTTTAGTTTAAATTTGAGCCAAGTATGAAGAACCTCAATTGACTCAAATTGATGAATACAGACTCCATATTATTACTGAATCTTGAGAAGTATATGTAATATATTTCAAATTGATTTTCATGCTGATACAGGTTGTTACTCGATTTTCCAATACCACCCAAATAAATGGGTAAATGAACAGGTTCCTACAAAACAATTTGCAAAAAAGAAATATCTAGCCACACACTCCTTCTTTCTCCCCAGCAAGCGAAAATTCTAGCTACCGTACTGTCTCGTGATATTACTATGCTCCAGTAGTGCAGTATAGCTACTAACGATTTTTTTTTCGATATTCCCTAACAAGGTCACAGAGATGGTTGGACCAAAGGGATGGGTTCCCATGACACAGGAGAATCTGAATTTTTACTTTTCGAAAAATTTGTACAAGAAGTGAAAAAAATCAGAAAATGAGAAAAAAAATCTAAAACTATAAAATTTTAAAAATGAAGAAATTTTTCATAATTTAATTTAAATCTTCCTTTCCGTGCCTCTGGTCTAGATGCAGTACATGGCACGTTATTGAAAAAAAGCAAAAATAAGCGTGTAAAAATTGTTAAAAATTTGAAGAAAAAATATATAAAATTTAAAACATCTAAAAATTCAGAAATATTTCATAATCGAAAAAAAAATGGATTGTTTTCTCAAAATCAAAAATAGACATTAAAAAAAATACCTAAAACTGGAAAAAAATAGTGTATTTTATTTTCCTTTATTTTAAGAACCATGAAAGATACCTGAAATGTGGTTCAGGATGTTTCCAGAATTATTACAAAAGCATGTCCCATGTAGACCTTTTAATTTTTGTCGGTTTTTTCTTGCAACAATGATTTTTTTAATGCACATTATGCAAACCGCAAACGGTGGTAAATTCATTAGAATAGACCCATTAATTTAAATTTTTATAAATTAATGTTTCTTACAAAAAATACTATTTTTTATTTTACATTTTATTTTAGGTGCCATCCCATCAAGTGCCAGTGGGGTAACTAGCGACAACAACAAATATTGTAGAATTAAAATTTCTTGTATTTTTGTAGAAAATTCTAATCACTGTTAAATTCCGTGTTTTTTCTTTGTTTTGTTGTTATTTTTAAAATATTTCAAAGTATTTCAATTTGAGTTTTTTTTTTTTTTTTGAAAATTTCCAATATTGAATTTTTTTTGCCTCGAATAACGTTCTCAAACTGTTTTTTTTTTTTTTTTTTGTTTATTTTTGTTTGAGTGGTGTTTTTAACTGCCAGGGTTTTTACACCACTATATCGGAAGGATTTCTAAATGAGGGTGAAGAGTTTAGTTCGTCTTAGGAATTCGAGGACAGTTTGTATTGCCTGAAAAAAATTTCATTATTATTTTTTTTAACAATTTTTAATGATTTTTAAATCATAAGTATGTACTATGTACTACTTACTAGGTGTAATTTTTTTTTATTATTTAAAATAATTTTCTTCTTTTTTATTTTTCATTCACGTATCGTGTGCAATAGCTGAAGCCAGGGACAGGGAGAGGAAAAAATTAGATTTTTAAAGAAGAGCTCCTACTCTATGCCCAAACATAGTTTTCGGTGGCCTTGTTTGTCAATGGCGGATTTAACGGTCGGCAAATGGCCAAAGCGGCGAACCCTAGGCTGGAAGGGCCCCTGAAAGATTAAACGTATATATTTGCGGTGGAGAAAAAGCCAGATTAGGTTTTAAAATTTTAAAAATAATCAATTTTAATGTAATTTTACTTCGTTGCTTCTTTTACAAGCAATGAAAATTTAGATGATTATCAAATCCTATGAACAAAATATGTGAATGTTGGTAGAAAAAGTAATTGGCCCTCTTTTGTCTCCCTCTGACTACGAGTCTGTTCTGCTTCCTAATTTTTTTTTTTAAATTTCCCAAGTCCCTCCCCCCAACCTCTTCCATGTATCTCGAACTACATGAGAAAAACCCAATTGCTTGTGGATAAGGATTTAAAGAAAATAAAATTCAGGTTTTTTGTTTTTGTTAAGTATAGAAAATTATTAGGCAAGTTGAGTAATGAGTATCTAAGATCAAAATTTGTTGTTTTCGAATTTTTCCACTAAGGTTCAATGCCCGTTTGGAATGTGCTCAAATTAATAGTTTTGAGTGACTTATTTCTTTCATTATTTGAAATAATCTAAATTTGAATAGATTTTACATAGTGTCAAAATAATGATTGGTAAAATATTATTGAATTATTATTATTATTTTAATATTTATCCCCCTTATGTAATATTCTTTGTTTGATAAAAGGATAAAAATGTCAAATTTAAGACACAGATTAAATTGAAGAAATTCATTTCAAACCCTATTTCGAATAACCCATGTATGGGTATACGTATATGTGTACAGTAAGCGAGAGAATAATTGAACGGTGCGAGCAGATAGGTCACGAAATCGGGTAGATTGTTAGTTGTCGCAGGAATACCGGACCCTGGGCCATTCTAACGAATTACCGAATTCCTATTGTAACAAAGGCGTATTAGGTATTGCGATATACGACATACGAGTAACCGCGACCGCGGACTCAATCCCCCTACATGGACAAGTGCAATTGTGCATAGGCCGTCGTCTAATATCGTCCCTGTACAGGATATAAAATTGATTTTGCGCGAACGATCAAACGGTAATGGTCAATTACATCGGTGACTCAGAGAACATACGATGTCCGAACAAGGCGCGGTATCCGTCAAACGGCGCCATTAACGGGTGTTTCGATTTTAGGCGCGAGAAAGCGAGCTAACGTCGGATGGAGGATCGAGCGAACCCTAGGTTTCGCGTCGTAATTAAGGTTTTTTTTTTCAAGCGTCGGACTCGGTTTTTTTCTCGTTTCTACGAGGATTTAGCGGCGTTGAAACAGCGGGCTCGATATTTCCGCGACGCTTAACCGGCTGTGCCATTTTTCATAATTTCGACCGCGTTTAATCTATCTTCTCCGGATGGTAATTATAATAGGTCGACATTTTAATGCCGAGTATTTTTATCGCCTTTAAGAAAGTGTCGTGTTTTCGAGGCTTGCGAGAAAGCCATACACTCGACGTAATTTGGTAGTAGTGGTGTACCTGTACCGGTGCGCAGTGTATTTTTAACACTCATAATAGGCATTGAAAATGAGACGAGGGAGTTCGATGTGTACTCGTTGAAAATACTGTTGAAGATGGAATATTTTCTGCTGTTAATAATTTTGCATGGAATGGTCGAAAAGGAGTGATCTTGTATTTTTTTTACTTAACAACGTCTGTAACTGATTATGTCATGTCTATTAAGATATAATGTTTATGAAAGTATACATTAAGGACTATGGTGAATATAAAATGGCAAAAGAAAATTTTATATCTTTTTTCCAAGTAAATATGAAAAAAATTCAGCTTTTACTACCCTGGAAACGTGTAGAAATTTTAATAAAAAAATGTTAAAATTTCTTTAAGAGTTACGAGATTTCTAATTTTATTGAGCAATTAAGACATTCCATTTCATAAATTTTTTTTAGGTCCTTATAGTAGTCGTAAAAGGGAAAGAAAGCAGTCATGCTGCATCCAATGGAGCTGAATTTTTAATTATGACTTGTTTAGATTTGTAGGTAGTTTTGTTAATTTCTTGATACCCACAGGTCGAACCCGGTATCGAATCTCAAAATCCTCACATATATCCCTTCCAAAAATATTAAAAGCAGGCACAGGGAGGATTGAAGCATCTCTACCTTTACCTCCAACAATCATACTTGGTGGTTAGAGGTGCCTCCACCTTCACAGCTCTTGGCTTCTCAAGTGAGTGTCCATCTAAATATGTACCAAGAGTATAACTTTTGCTTTTGCCTCTGCCTCCAGCTTCGTGTTTCATGCTCAGTAATACATCAACGATGAACTTTAATTAAGAGATCACTTGGTGTACTTATCAAATTATGTGACATGATGTCGTCTCAGATCATATTTCACTACATGTTCATAGCACTATATAAAACTTCACAGATTGATCAGAGTTCGGTTCGGAGCACTCTTCTGATACTACCTTCAGCTCCGAAGTCCTTAGTACCAGCTGGGACATATCTGACGATACTATGCGGTGGAAGGGGAGGGGGAATATGTAAACCAAAAAGTTGTGCAGATCAGAAAAGCAATAATTTGAAGACGAATCCTGCTCAAATCAAGTGGGCTGTTATAGCTATAGTTCTTAGTGAAAAATTCAGCTGAAAATGGAAAATTAAATTTTTTAACCTCGACCTACAGTAGTAAACTTGAAAGAATACGTCTATAATTATTGGAGATAACACAGGGTTCTAACTTTCGGAACCAAAACGTAGCATTATTTGATCTGAAAACTAGCCCTTTTAGCTAATTTTGTCACTCCTCACCTTAAAAATTTTAAATACATGCCCTTCTTAGAGGTTAAAATCATGAATTTTTTTTTGAAAAAGAAAAAAGTATTTTTTTACAAAAATGTAACATTCATTATTATTATTAATGGAAAAACGATCGAATACCAACAAGCTAGCAAATTTAATTAGAAAAAAATTTCATCTTAAAATATGATGAGGTAAACGGAAAGTCAGAAATTTTCGATTATGGTGTCATAATTATATGGAAGTGGGTGCAAATGACTAACATTTTCAAATTTCAGCTTCCTAAGTGAATTTGTATAATAAGTAGTTGGAGCAAAAAAAGGCTTTTAGAAGCAAAAATCATGATAGGAAAATGTCACGAATCGTCCTCATTTCTTTACCACATGTATTTAGACAGCTGTAATTTTGTAAAGGTTATCAACTTTATCTACACATTTTTACAAGCTCCAGTAATATTGCATGGCAACGCTGCATGACTGCTTAAGTTTTTTTTTTCTTTCTTAATTCTATGAAACTCATGTATGGTCAGCAGCTCACCATGTCTTGAAGCGATAGGATACTACATACAATGCCCTGAGTTGATGAGACGGGGCGGGATGTACCTCCCAAAGATTTTTTGTTTGACGTACATCTTTTACTTTTTTTTATAAGTTGATTATTTTTCCTTTCAGAAGGATAGTGAAAAGGTTTTTCAAGGAGTTGGAGGGGGAGGGGGGAATGGTCTATATCATTACGACATTCAAATGTTACCCACTTCACCCCAAGAACTGCTTGTTTACGCCATTGAGATACGATAAAAAACGTAAGCAGCCATGCCGCACTACTGAAGCTGAGTTTTGTTGCTAAACCCTTTATGACTACAGGTCACACCCAATGCTAAATGTGAAAACCCCTACCTTCTTCCTTTCAAAACCACTTAAGAAGTTAAATTGAGAACAAATGTAGTTCATATTTTGTCACCATGAAGTAATCATATGAACACATATTTTTCAAATTATAAGTACTCGAGACTTTTCAAATTATCTTCAAATCTTTATGATCGTCACTTTAAATCCATCTTGACCTAAGTTGAAGGGGTTATATTCTAGTCATCAACTAATCCTACACACGAAGTTTGACCTTTCTAGATCGATTTTGTGACGAGATATAGATGATTCATGAAATATCGTGCAGCAATTTCCCCTCCAAATTCACTTGTAAAGCTTAAATCGGAGTAAGTTGATTACTTACGCTCATTTTATCATATGACACCGCAATAAAAAATTATCGACTTTTTGTGTACTCCCACCACATTTTAAGGTCTATAACCCCTCCTTCTCCCCTTCTACGTGATGTATGAAAGTGAATTGGAGATATTGTATACTTCTCATTACCAATAATCATATGAGTTCATATGAATTACATTTTTACTAATTTGAGGTTCCTCAAGTTCTACTCAAATTTTAGTGATCCGCCATTTTGTATCCATTTTGACCCAAATTTCAGAGGCCATATTCTGGTCGCCAACTAACTTCACACACAAAGTTTGACCTTTCTAGGTCGATTTGGTGACGAGATATAGATAATTCATGAAACATCGTGCAGCAATTTCCCCTCCAAAAGCGTTTTTTCGCTCTAACTCCCCACCAAATTCACTTGTAAAGCTTAAACCGGAGTAAGTTGATTACTTACGCTCATTTTATCATATGACACCGCAATAAAAAATTATCGACTTTTTGTGTACCTCCACCACATTTTAAGGTCGATAACCCCTCATTCTCCCCCTCTACGAGATGTATGGAAGTGAATTGGAGATATTGTATACTTCTCATTACCAGTAATCATATGAGTTCATATTAATTACATTTTTACTAATTTGAGGCTCCTCAAGTTCTACTCAAATTTTAGTGATCCGCCATTTTGTATCCATTTTGACCCAAATTCCAGAGGCCATATTCCGATCACCAACTAACTTCACACACAAAGTTTGACTTTTCTAGGTCGATTTGGTGACGAGATATAGATAATTCATGACACATCGTGCAGCAATTTCCCCTCCAAAAGCGTTTTTTCGCTCTAACTCCCCACCAAATTCACTTGTAAAGCTTAAATCAGAGTAAGTCAATTACTTAGGTTCATTTTATCATATGACACCGCAATAAAAAATTATCGACTGTTTATGTACCCCACCACATTTTAAGGTCGATAACCCCTCCTTCTCTCCTCCAACATGATGTATGGAAGTGAATTGTGATGTAGTAAAGGTCTTATCTCCAATAATCATATGAGTTCATATTAAGTACATTTTTACTAATTTGAGGCTCCTTCAAGTTCTATTCAAACTTTGGTAATCCGTCATTTTGTATCCATTTTGACCTAAATTCAAGAGGTCATATTCTGGTCACCATCTAAGTTCACACAAAAAAGTTTGACTTTCTATGTTGATTTGGTGAGGAGATATGAAAGATTTAAGAGATTTCATGCTTCAATACTTCCTCAAAAAGCCATTTTCTGGTTCAACTCCCCTCAAAATACACTTAAAAAGCTGAAATTTGGATATATTGGTTTTCATGGCTCACTCTTTTATATGAGGTTCCAAATCAAAAATTTGAGCTATTTGCCCTTTCTCCAGCCCGCCGCCTCAAAATTTTAGCGATCCGCCGTTTTGGGGTTTGTCAAAAAAACAAAAAAATCACCTTTCTCACATTTTCAAGAAAAGTCTGTCACCAAATTTTGAGCAAATTTCATTAATATTTTCCTGCCCTAAGCGTAGGGGAAAAATGCACACACCAAAAATTTGGATATTTGCCAGATGATTACAAATGGTCTGAAAGGTAATGATTTTTTGAAGACCCTATTTCTCCCGAATCCCTTTTCCAAATCAGGTAGACTGTAATAGCAATCATTTTTAAGTCGAAAACTCAGCTAAAAATTCAATTATTCAAGATGTAACAAAATAATTATATGGAATGATACAGCTCATCGTATACTACCACGTTAGATTGGTTGGGACAAAAGAAATGTATTCTGCATAATAAAAATAGTATAAATTCAGTTCCAATACAGTTATAAAAGTTTCGAATATCGAAGCTCAGTAGTAGACTCCCAAGTTCACTGGGGATACCTCTTTAAGTGTAGACAAATTTCATCTTTCACAATTTCGTTCCAACCCATCCTCTAGTCAGAACGTAGCTAAATTAAAAACTGCGTTGCAACGAGACGTGGCTGCTTAAAATTTTTTATTTTTCTCGCTGATGGCGAATTGTGACAGTTATTCTGCGAGCGTATCAGCACCGCCATATTTTCCACCCTTATCGGTGCTCGGTTGTCGAACCATCTTATTTCCCAACCGTCGCGTGGGTGCGCGTAACTTTGGGACGAAACGCGTAGGAATATCTACAACGGAAAATTATCGTCGAAAGGGTACTCGCTTGCGGATTAGGGTTTTCGGAAATGACGCGACGTGTCCGTACCGCCCGTCGATAATCCAGAAATTTCTCTAATCGCCGGGAAGATTTCGCGGCGCGAATAAAATCGCGAACGGCGGAAAAAAAGATTTAAATTACGGTTAACGGTCTTACCATGCGGCGAAGAGGAATAAGATAAAACGTAGGTTTTACTAAAACGTCTATTTTATAATCCATTGTTGAGAAATCGGCGAAACAGACTTTTGGAAATGTTCCAAACGCGAAGATTTATTACTTACGCGATTCTCTACGAATTGCACCGCCGCCTGGACTTTTCCACGCGTTTTTAGACGATGGCGCGTTTTCGAGTACGCTGTGGTGGGCTCGATTAAAAGACAATTACTTTTTTCTCCAATTTAAAAGCGGGCCCGTCGACGCGAACGTAAAATTTCTCCATATATGCGTGTATTAATCGTTTTACATTATTGCGGATAGTACAGCGCGTTTATTTGTGTCACGAAGACCATCGCCGATAAGCTATACTCGTTGGCTTAGGTATAAATACCGAACGCGCGGAACGGGTATTAAACTTTTACAGCTTCGTCGGCGCGCTTAATGGGGTTTTACAGTCGCAAACGCTTTATTTTCTATTAACGTCGAGCTTTAAAGTTGATGCGATTAAATTAGCCGACGCGGCGACGTTGTCGATTTCTTAGCCGCGCCATAGCGTACGTACCTATTATACTCGGTGTCGCGATAATTGTAATTCAAATGAGTCGATGTCGTGAAAACTCCACGAATCGGTTCGGCGAGGTGAAGTGTGAAAATCGAACGATGGAACAAGGGCTATTTTACGCTATTGAATACAAATTCGATAAAGGCGTGCGGAATTCATCAGAGGAAAAATTCTATAAGCGAAATTATCGTGAACACAGGTCGAGGCAATCGAAGCTCTTATTATGAATTCGGGAGCTTCGTGTAATAAATTTATTATTTAATTAAATTGAATTTTCAGATAATGACAAAATATATTCTTCAAGTATCAAATTTTGTATTTTTGTTTTTATTTTACTAAAATTATTTTATGGCAAGGTAGATCATCTAATAGGTGGCAGAAAAAGATAGATTCTAGCTTCTTTTTTTATATCTGAAAAATAATGAATATATTTTGTTGTCTGTGATCTGATACTAAAATGCAAGCAACCCGGGGGGGGGGGTGAGGATGAAAAGCCTCTATTGGGGTTAAAAATGTATTCATATACTTGTATTGTGTTACCGTTGAATTCTCCAACTTCGTTACGTATGTTGATGATAGAAACGAGTAGATATTCTTCTATGTCAGGAATCGCATTATTTAATTAGAACTGTTTAGGTGATGACATTTTGATTATTCACTATTACTAATATGAAATAGCTTATTTTATTTTTATTTTGTGCAGTAGCGTAGCCAGGAATTTTTCTTTGATGAAGGGAAGGGTGGGGGCATGGAGAGTAGTATGTGTGATGAATCTGAAAACCAACTTCTTCATTCAGACAATTTTTGTGTATTGGGAGAAGGGAGACAACATTTTTTCACAATTTTAAACATATTGTATATACCTACTTGGTGATAGTGAATTTTTTTATTTGTAAAAAACCAAGCAGATACCTAATACAAATTTAGTTATGTCAAACATTTGCCTCCATTAAAATCTTTGGTCCAGGGAAAGGCCTAATTTATCCTAGTAAAATTGGTACACATACGTATCATGAACTACTGCTCAAACAACAAATTTTTTGGCACTTGCTAATTACAATGAACATATGAGAAAATGAAGTAACGATAATCGTAAGTTTTACTTGAAAAAAAACCTAGGTACGGTTACACGTAAATGGTAGACTTTACGATAATGTTGAACAATAAGTGATATGTATGTGAAAGTGGTAAAAAAGGAATAAAAATAAAGTTCAAAGCTCAAAAACTCAACTTTCTATGAACTTTATTGGAAAATGTATAAGAGCCAAAATTGTAGAGAATAAAATTTTCTACGAATTTGTTTCTATGCATTTTTTCTTCGCAACCCTTCATTCTCGAGATATTTGCAAAACACTAAGAAATGTTTAAAATTGGTAAGCTCATTTTGCAGTGAAAAAATCCAACTTCAAAAACAATACGACTCTTACGATTCATACTGTTTACCTAACTCCGAAATTTGGAGTCTGTCCATCATGTTGTACTCGAGTTATCGTCGGAGAATGAAAACATCGAAATTTCAGGGAACAAAACATACAATTATTAGACTCTTTACTTTGAGTTCATTTTTTCGAAAAACTATGAGTTTTCGTGAAAATTGTATGAGAACCAAAGTTGTAGAGCTTGAAATTTGCAACGACTCAATTACTATTCATTTTTTCTTTTCACTCTTCGTTCTCGAGATATTTGAAAATAAAACTGAGAAAGTTTCAAAGTTCAAAAGCTGAACTTTTGGAGAACTTTCATGAAAAATGAATAGAACCTATTTCGTCTTCACAATTCTTCATTCGTGAGATATTTGCAAAAAATTGAAAAAGCTTCGAAGCTCAAAAGCTCAACTTTTGGCTAACTTTCATGAAAAATGAATACAACCAAAGTTGTAGAGAATTAAATTTCTTACAACTTTGATCCTATGCATTTCTTATTTACAACCATTCGTTCCCGAGATATTTGCAAAATATTGAGAAGGCTTTGAAGCTCAAAAGCTCAACTTTTGGCAAACTTTCATGAAAAATGAATAGAACCAAAGTTGTAGAGAATTGAATTTCTTACAACTTTGATCCTATGCATTTCTTCTTTACAACCATTCGTTCCCGAGTTATTTGCAAAATATTGAGAAGGCTTCAACTTTAAAAAGCTCGACTGTTAGCGGTCGTATCGACTTCAAAAACAAGAGGAGTCTTGAGCTCCACTTCTACCTATTCTAAAAATTTAGAGTAAATCCATCAATTTTTACTCGTGTTATCGTCGCAGAACGGGAACTGAAAAAAATAATTAAACAAAAAAACAACAAAAAACCATAGTAAACGCATAAGTGGATTTCACTCGAAAGTAAAGTCTATTGAAAAGAAGTTTTTGACGATTTGATTACTTTTGAGGCTTCCAAGATAAAATTTTGAGCCTTAAAAATATGACAAAAATAATTACCACAGTAGAATTTGAGTCAAAATCGTTCTAAAATTGATTCAAAATGGCATATAGTCAAAGTTTAAAGAAGACTTGTAAAACTTCAAATAACTAAAATATCATAAATATGGGCTCATGTAATTCATGTGGGCAGGAAGTGCTACATTTAGATATCTGATTATCTTTTTAGCTGATTTTGGAAAAAATAGGTGGGGGTTATCAGGCTTGGCACTGGGCATGGCTTGTGTACACGAAGATTTTAGTATTATCTTAAAATGTGAAGAAGTCTCAGTATCAGGCAAAATCCGGAACAAAAGGATTTCAAATTCAAAATCTAGGTAAAGAATAAGAACCATAAAAAAAACACTGGGAAAAAATTATTTATTTTAAATTTAATTTTACATTAAATCAAGATATTGCTTAAATTTTAATTTAATTTAATCAGAACTTTATTCAAATTTAAAAGTAATTTTATTAATTTAAAAGTAATTTTATTAATTAAAAAAAATAATTCATTTATTATGAACATATTGCCCATCACGATGCGATGTTGAATTTTTATTTCCACATTTTTATCAATTCCATATGGTATGATACCTAAACCTAAAACCTGAACACTGATCACTGGATCGCATCATATCAACATTTTTAGATTTTGAAATAAAAGA
The DNA here is from genome assembly GCA_009761765.1 of Phenacoccus solenopsis. Lineage (NCBI taxonomy): Eukaryota > Metazoa > Arthropoda > Insecta > Hemiptera > Pseudococcidae > Phenacoccus > Phenacoccus solenopsis. The sequence goes on along the minus strand of CM019755.1, from coordinate 24,626,573 downwards.
TTTTGAAAAAAAAAAGGATTTTAAATCAAAAATCCATTATGAGGGCGGATTTAAATCCAAAATCCCAATTTTGAGATTTTTTATTTGAAATCCTTCCCAACTCTAACAAGCATTAATTAAAAACTCAACTCCACATATAAAGCATTGCTTATTACTTTTTTTTTTCAAATTCCAAAAAATGTCAAAGTTATGAATTTGTTTCAGGAATGTTTTTGTGAAATTTTTGAAAGCTGAAATTAATATCATATATTATCCATTTAAAGTCATATGTGTGATGTTCAACAGCCAGTTATATTGAAAATAAGGTAAGTTTTTTTTGTTATTAGTAGTTAAAATGTTTTTTTTTTTTTTTTTTCAAAAATTAGCCTCCACAAAAAAACAAACAAAAAAAGCAAAAAACCATGCTGAACGCGTAAGTGGATTTTACTTCAAAGTTCACTTCAAAAAATAAAATAAATTCAACATTTTTTCTAAAGAACAGATCCCTATAAATCCATTATACATTGTAGGATGAATTTATGAAAGTTGATCAGTTTTTATGATGAATTAAAATTTTTTTCCTTCTGAATTACTTTTTTGGAAGTACATAGTTGGAAACACTAGTACTTTATATCACCACTTTTATAAACAGTCTAGAATCTAGGATAGCATGTTATTGTTGGTACAATTTAAAGAAATTTTCATCATACCATGTCCTCGGTGGACTGAATTATCAAGCTGTAGCAGCTGATTTTCAACATTTTTTGGGTGTGCTGAATTTTTCTTTACTTCCTATGCTGGAATTATTTTGTAACATATTTCAAAATGCATCAAAAAGTATTTAAAAAAATCAACAAATATTTTTTTAAATATTAAAAAAAAAAAAATGAAAATCCTTCTATAAAAAAAAAATTAATAAATATTTTTTTAAAAGTTTAACAATTGTATTATGATTAATAATTATGTAAAAAATTAAATTTTTTCCGTCAAGCAGGTTGCCCCATCGATTCTTATAAGGTAGTGAGAAACGTTCCACCTTAGTATAGACTCATTCACTCATATGAATGCTGGTGACAAGAAGTACGACATACATGAATTCTAACAACTCAGATATATTTTGTGAATAGAGAAGTTTGCATCATCTAGAAGTCTGTATATGACTTCATTAAACACTCAGCTCCAACGATGTAGAACTGCTTACGTTTTTTTCACCTATTCCAGAGGTTTTCGGTTATAAATAATACCCGGACTTTCGGATTAGGTAACACGAGCATTGATTAAACCCGCGTGTAACGTTGAAGCTCGGTAAAGACCAACTTCGCACTCGATATCGATGAGTTTCCGAAGGTAGAATTTCGTTGGAAGTAGGTGTTTTCGCTAACTAGCCGGTACAAGGCGCGTATACGGTATTAAGAAAGAAAAAAAAATATCTCGCTACCGTTGGCGTGGGTTATTTACCTCCTACGGTTCGTTTCCGAATAAACAAACGCTCGGCGGAACGGTTTCGTACGCGGTGAAAAAGATAAACACGACCGACTTAATAACGCCGTACTCAAATATTCGCCAACACTGCCGAGGACGACGCTATAGGTGCCGAACGAGAAGCTCGTAAGGAGGAGAAAAGCCCGTTGCCGGAGTATATGAGGAGACCTCGGCAAATTAAATACGTTTAAAAATTACCCGAGGAAAGAACCTTGGCCGCGGCAGAATTTAAAATTACAAAAACGGACGTCGGGACCCGGGCGTAACATTTGCGCCGTTCATTACGGCCGTTAGATGGGCGCTGGCGGGCGCGCCGTACAGAAACCCAATCCGTTAAGTGTAAACCGATCACACGAACTGCGGTCATTTTCCATCCTCCTTTGCGGTACTCTCTTCGTCCGATTTTACTCCCGTCTTAATTCCCACCCCGCGTACCCTAAACGATTGCCAGCTCGTCGACGGATATCGAATAACGACGGAAATGTCGTTTTTCGTCCTTCTCGCACGGTCGTTATGTGAAAACGCGCGTACGCTCTCTCCGGTAAACGCGTCTGTTTACTCGAGGCTCATGTGGCGAGCTCGTGTATTTTCCTACTCACGCTTCGACCCGATGGCGTCACCATAGCCTAACTTTTTCACTCGTAAAGTTGCGAAAATCAACTTTCCTCGAACCGGTTTACCCGGTGAAAATTATCGCGACACCTTTGCCCCATTGTATTCTCCATTCGGACCTAACAAAGCTCTCACGTCGTCTCGGCCTTTTTAAATATTATCCTTTTTCGTGCACAGAATTTCGTACGCTATGTTTTGCATATTGCAACCGTACCGTATTTGCATACCGACTGTTGTATTCCCCGGCGAATACGGGCTCAATAAGCGCGTCCACCGGCTCCATTTTCATACCTATCGTACACCACACAGGTGTTGGTCAATTGTACACATACGCCATCGCCACCCGGTTTCATTTTGCCAAGTTGATTAGTACGTACCCAGTATTGTTTACCGAATTTACATTTGTACTACAAAAGGACTCCGATGCCTCTCTAACCGGTTTATATTCCGAAATTCAATGACGTTTTATTGTTGCCTAGAAATTCGAAAATCATTTGCCATTTTCTTTCCCTTTTTGCAACTTGAATTGAGAACTTGCTGGATGCGTGGGTTACTACTCGTATGTGATGAGATCCACTAATATCTACCTCTTCCTTTTTGCCATTCCCTTATATGTGGTATGAATTTAAAATTAAAACAATAGTTTTTGCTAGCTTGGCTCGAAAATGAATTTGAAAATATCCTCAGCTTTTTCATAATAGTATAGCAATTGGATTACTAACCTTTTGATGAAATTTTTAGCATATTTTATCGAATAATTTACTCCAAAAAGATCTATTGAGAAAAAAGTTGGGACTTATATAGACAAACTTGGCTATGTAATATTTGCTTCTTAGTTTCGACGAGTTAAAATATCACCAGTACCATTTCCTCAAATAGCTTTCCATTACGCTTGAAATGGAACTGTAGTACTCCACGTAGCTACTCGTAGATAAAGTGTTGTGTGGATTACTATGTAATGTTGAATCTATTTCTTGCCAATTAACAACACCAACTTTAATGGTAATCGGAACCGTGGATGCCCGTTGGATACTGATGTATTATTTTGTTCATTCTAACGTTATATCGTTTCTCTCGAATATTATTCGTTTCGTGCCCAACTCTACAGCGTAAGTACGATAGAACATTAAACAGAGGAGTATGCTCAGCAAAGTTTAAAAATTTTGAACTTAAATAAAAGGTGTGTTCTTTTTGTGATAAATCGCTACAGAGAGAAGGGAACAAATAGTGCAATTCATCTTGGACCTCGATATTTGAATAACGATGGATGAATGTACGAATAAATTTTCGCTTTTGAAAAAAAATGTTCAAATAAAAAATTGAAAATTTATGTAAGTCCAAGAGTGAAAAATTATGTGAAAAATGATAGAGAAATGTCAGACTTCGAAAAGTAAAAAGTAATAAAAAAATTCTAGAACCAGAAAAATTTTCAGCTATAAATTATTCAGGAATGACTAAACACCTAAAGGAAAAAATTGTTCGGAAATGAAAAAAAAAAGTCAAAATACTCATCTACTCAACAATAAGAACCTTCATAAATATAAACATTCAAAAATAAAAATTCGAAATTTTCAATGACAAAAATTGTTCAAAAATAAAAAATTATTCAAAAAAAATCAAAGAAAAAATTGTTTGAAAGTGAAAAAATGAGAACTATTCAATAATGTAAAAAAGTTGAAGAAATAAAAAATTAAAAAAATTTTTTTCGTAACGTTTTTAACTGCTCTGGTTATTACGATTGTATATTATGCAAAAACAGAAAATCATTCAAACTTGAACAAAAAATGAAAAATTGTAAAGGAATAACTAAAAATGTAAAATGTTTAAAAATTGAAAAAATTTCAAAATACTGTTTTAAATAAAAATTATTCAATAATGAATGGAAGTAGAAAAGTAAAAAATTGTTAAATATTCAATAAACAAAAATTCTTCAAAAATGAAAGATTATTCAAAAATGAAATTAAACACTCAATAAAAAAAATTAAAAATGAAGAACTGTTTGCAAGTGAAAAAAATGCGACATATTTTTTTCTAGTCATATTCTGCAACTTGAAAATTTGAAAACGTTCAGCTATGAGGAAAAGAAATGAAAAAATAAAGTCACTCAAATTTAAGCAAAAGTTAAAAAATGAAAAATTGTTCAAAAAAAACAAAAAATATAAAATATTAGAAAAATGAAAAAATTTCAAAAATAGTGTCTGGAAAATAATTTTAAAAATTTTTAAAACTGTTGAGCAATAAAAAAAAATGAAAGAATAAAAAAACCAATTACAATGATTTTACAAAATTAAATAATTATGACAAATTAGCAGAACTCCAAAAATGAGAAAATTCAAAAACATAGACTTTTCAAAAATAATAATTTTTACTGTAACAAATTATTATAATTGTATTACATTTAAATAAATGTTTAACAACCAATAATTATTCAAAATGAAACCAAGTCGTGAGTGAATATGTAATGCTTAGAAAATGAAAAAAAAATTGTGATATTTTTAAAAATTAAGAAATGTGCCTAATAAAATAATTAAAAAAAAAGAAAGCCTCAAGCAAAAGTGTATTCAAACATAAACAAAATTCAATAAAGAATATAAAAAATGAAATAAATAAAAATAAAAAAGTCAAGTATTCAAAAATTGTTTAATGTCAAAAAATAAATAAATTCATCCAAAGAATTATTCAAAAGTAAATAAAAAAATGTTTGAGTGTGGAAAAAACTACAGAATATTCAAGAATATTAATAGATAGCTAAATTTATCACTCTATTCGTATATTCCTCAAAAAATTGTTTAAATATAAAAGATATTAAAAATGAGAAAAAAGATAAAAATTGATAAAAAAGTTAAAAATTAAGAACATTAATAAACAAATAAATTATTAAATAATGTAAAACCTAGGGATCCACGATGTGGAACTATCTTCGGAAGTGTTATTTTATCCAAATTGGTTACTGGTAAAATGGACCAATTAATTAATTATTATTTATAGTATAAAAAATTGTAAAATGGGTAAAATTGAAATTGTCCAAATATGAAAGAATTCCAAAAAAAAAGGTGTTCAAAAAATTAAAAAAATTAAATTCGAATAGTACATATAAAAGATATTATAATACTGAAACATAGAAAATAGCAGAAAATGAAAAAAAAAAAAAAAAAAAAAAAAAGAATAAGAAATAAAAACTTTGTCTAAAAATGATAAAATATCCGAAACAAATTATTATTTTTCCATTATTTTATTTGCAAATATGTAGTCTAAAAGAAATCTCTACATCAAGTCCAAAATATAATTATGCCTTTCAGCTCGGTTGGGAATATTATTTTACTCAGTTTCAACATCTGAATGACAGTGAGTTCTATTCATAAGAATAAAAGGAGGTGAAATTATTTATAAAATGAACTTATCAAAATTCTACGTAGTCGCGAATAACTTCGAGTGATAGAGAAATAGGTACTCTGTCCACATACTTATTAGGTGATGTTCTCTCGTGTCAATAAATCGCGAGAAACTTCGTGTGAAGATCGCGAAAAGGCGACAATAGTCGAAGTAAATATATGTAGGGTTATGGTATTATACTTGTGCACGTAGTACGGAAAGGGTGAAAAAAAAACGCGACTATTTGATCCCTCGTCGCTCATCACCGCGTTATAAAGCGGTATTTTTGTTAGAGATATAACTTTTTATGAACCATTCAATACGAAGTAACCATAGAGAAAACAAGTTTATAAAGTCACTTTCTTTTTCGAATATTTCTCGAACTACGAAGAAAAAAGAAAAAGCCCTCCATCGACATTATTTTTCGGATGTTTATTTTCAAATTAAAGGCGTCCGTGGAAACATAGTCGTTTAAATCCTATACGCGGTTATAATTGATTAGACCGTTGAAATAGTTAATGTTAAAATTGATCGTGGTTCATTGGCTTTAAGTTATTTTCCAATTTGTCTTTCTAGCGTAGCGTGCCGTTTTAAGGGTGAATTTATGACGGCCGATGGAGAAGCGACGAAAATGAACGAATTGTCAATTATAGCTGACGTCTCTGTTGGATCGGAAAAGCGCGTAGGTGGGTTTTGCGGTTGCGAAGGAGGACCGGGGTTGAAATCCATACGATGGGCGCCGTGTAATCTACGATACCAACCTATTGCTCGAGTTGGTATTGTGAACATTGCCGTTCTTGTAATTAGTGTCGAAAATTTTCGTTCTGGTGTTCTAATGCCTAGATTTAGCGAAATAAAAATTTATCTTTGATATGTTCTCTGGTAGAAATAGAAGTTTAAGGATATGTCCTGTGGGAGGAGGAGTGAAGTTTTTTTCTGTAACGGCTTCAAACGCCAACGCTTGAAATTCTAACCATATCGATCAAACTCAGTTTATCAATTTAATGTTCTGAAAAATTCATAGAATTTGATTCATGAAATTCTGGCACTAAGGGAATACGAACCATGTATTTAGAATGTTGGAATCACATTCCAATAATCCATCGTGAATGCCCAGAGTTGTACCTATACTACGCTTGTCGATGTTTTGAACAAATTTTAAAATTCTTGTTACGCCTCTAAAGGAGGAGTGTTAACAAGGTCCATTTTTGGGTCCACCTATTTCCAAACTTTATTGGCCAAAAGTTGTTTTATATTATGTTCTCAGTAAGTTTTCAGCAGCAGATTTTGATGTTAGCGTTCTGTCGGGTGGAGGGAGATGTGTGAGGCTGCAGCAAATTTGAGTGTTGAAAAAAAATTTGTGACCATTGCTGAATTTTTTTTGTTTTCAATAAACTGAAAACAATTATTACGATTCTATACATCACATCGTGTAAAGGGCATTACTTCCATAATCCACCCATTTTGTGGGAGCGAAGTTTCTTATTATTTTTCATAATAATTTTAATTCTATCCCTTTGACAATGGTTAATAGGGCAAAAAAAAATTTTCAACACCTTTCAGAATGATTTATAACTCTCTATGCAATAATGCAACTTGATGAGTCGTGAGAATGAGTTTGAAATGGAGAGAAAAATCTGTTGAGGTAGAATTCTACTTGAAAGAACTTTCTTTTCCAAAAGTTATAAGAAATACATTTTAATGCCTATTTCGAGTATTTGATCTTTTTTAGAAAAATACCCATAAAATGATTAAACAACTGGCATAGCTATTTTTCTTACTTATCATCAACAAAGAAATGATTATAAATGAATGAAAATGACTAATTATAAGCATATAGTTGATGTATTGTTATGACAAGATCGACTGACAATTGATAGTATAATTAAGTAACAGTTTAAGATTGATAATTCATGATTTGACTATTGACGATTGACAGTGTGACAGATTGATGATTTGATAAAGTGACAATTTGATTATTGACGATTGAAATGACAAACTGACTATTTAACAATTTGATGATTCACAATTGACATATTGATGATTGAAGATTAACATTTTGACGGTCAAAATAATTGTCAGTTTAACAAATTGACAACTTGTTAATTTGAAGATTTGACAATTTGATGATTAACATCTTGACAGTTTGACTATTGATAGTTGACATTGACTGTGTGACAAACTGATGATTTGTTAAATTGACAATTCTGTGATTGGTATTGATAATTTACATTAATAGTATATCGAATGGACGATTTGATAATTTGACTATTTGTTAACTTGACTATTGACGATTGACAATATAACAAACCAATAATTTGGTAAATTGACAATTTAACAATTGATAATCAAAGAGTGAAAATTTAGTTATTGACAGTTGCATTTTGATAAACTGATAATTTAATAATTTGACAATTCGCGATTGACATATTGATGATTGATAATTTAACTAATTGATGATTGACATTTTTACAATTGAAGTAATAGACAGTTTGATAAATTGAAGATTTGTTAATTGGATGATTGACATCTTGATGATTTGACGAATGAATATTGATATTGTGATAAACTGATACTGTAACAATTTGACGATTCACGATTCACATATTGATGATTGATAATTTAACTAATTGATGATTGACATTTTTACAATTGAAATAATCAACAGTTTGATAAATTGAAGATTTGTTTATTAGATGATTGACATCTTGACGATTTGACTAATGATTATTGACACTGTGACAAACTGGTGATGATTGACGATTTAACAAAATGATGATTGACCATTAATATTTTGACAATTAACAATAATTGACGATTTGGCAATTGACGATTAACGATCAATGATTTGAAGATTTGATGTTGGTAGTTGTCAGTTGACAATTCAACTATTGATGATTGACATTGTAACTATGCAATGTTTGACAATTTAACAATTGAAGATTGATTGATGATTTAACAATATAACTATTTGACAATTTGACTATTCATTCAAAGATTTACAATTTACAATTTTAGAAGATGAAACTTTTTTTGTAATGATTCATAAAATTATTCATTGTTAATTAATAAATAACAATTTATTTTTTTTAATTCAATAATTCTATTTTATTATAAATTTACATGTGTTATAAAAAAATTATACGATTTAGAAGAACCTGAGCTCATCGGGGTAGCTCTGACCAACAAACCACTCTCTCTTTGGTTATGACCCTGAAAGCTTCTGTATATCGAATTTAGCAATTAAGTACAACTTTAAAATGCAGTTCAGAAGAAGAAAAAGTACGTATTATATGAAAGTAAAGTCTGGTTGGAAGTTTTGTGTGTGTAGTATGCCACGAAATATGTGTAACGAAAACACTATTAGTCTCTTACGATTAATTACAAAGGTATGTGAAGTTACGACGACAAAACGGATTATTATCTTTTTGCGACCGTTGTTTAATCGAATCGATACGAGATATTATATTGTATACCTAATTGAGTATTAAATACGTGGTTTCCAATTACGTATTCGATATTTTGTCGCTTCCAAATAGCTCGCGAATATTCGTGTTTTATCGCTTATAATATTTGGTATCGTTGTTTTTCTCGATGAAGGAGCGGGGGTGCAGAATGCAAATTTCGGCGGTTATCTGAATTTCGCTTAAGTACTCGCGACGACATATGAGAAGGGAAGGAGGGGGGAGATATAGTGATGTAACCGGTCGTTTCTTTAATTGTTTTTCAATCGCAATTGAAAGGCGGCGCGGCGTTGAGTTTTTCATTATCAAAGTTGGATTACGATGTGTCAATGTTTTTCACATGGTGCTTTTTTTTCTCTTACTATTTTTTTCTATTTTTTTTTTTTTTGGGTAGTATCGTCGGTACATTCTGTTCGAAAATTTCCTCTCCTTTTCGAGCGTCGGTAACGAAGTTAGTAAATCCGACACTTAAGAGTGGCAACGGGGTATATACGTACAGTCGAAGACAAAAATCGTCGAATATCCGGGTTAACTTTAAAACGTACCAGTCGACGAGAAGGATAGAGAGTACATTACCGCAGGCAGTAGGCAGGTACCCGACCGGTATGGTGTTTCTGGAAAAAGGGTCCACGTCGAAACGAGTATATACGAAAGGCAACGGGGAAGGCGAGCGAGCGAACGAGCCGAGTCGGGTCCACGAGGGAGGCCAAGAATATAAGGTTAGGTAAATGAGAAGGGAAGTGCGGGAAAAGGCAATTTAAAGAGGCGACGGCGAACGAACGAGCAGTTTAGCTATTCCGCTGATAGCGTGACAACGGGGGTGAGATATTAGGCGTCGATGAGGATGGGGAGCGGTACGGAACCTCGCCGCGAGCAGCGGTCGTCGGTTCGCGATGGGACAGCGTTCGCGTTTTTCACGTGACTGCTTCCAATTGCCGCGATCACCTTCGCTAACACGCTCTTTCGTAAATTTAACCTAGACGCCGACAAATGTGCGAGCGCTTTGTTTTCGACGATTCGGCGGCTCGTTGGCGCCTCCATGGAGGTTAGTTGTTTATACGTGGGCGTGGACGGACGGTTTTTACCGCGTGGGAAAGTGGTTTCGAAGTGGAAAAGGCGAAAAAATAAAATGAAAATTTAACCGCGAAAAATTAGATTTTTTCTCAAAGTTTGGCGGTTTTTTCCGTCTTGAGCGGGCTTTTGATACCGAACATGCTGACTAAGAGGTTTTAAAACTTGGAGAAAAGTATGTTTGGTACTTCGCTATACTCCCACTCTACTTGTATTGATATTAAACAAGATTTGTTCGAATCATATGATTCTTTTCCCAAGCTGTTCTCTCACCAAACTTAGAATATATAGGATGTACACTGAATTATTTTTTATTATCATTTTCTCAAAAAGTTTATTCAGTTTAGTTCCTTTTTGAATATTTTGCGTGTTTGTTTCATCGTATTTTGGGTGATTGAAAAGAGGTATGCAATAGGGTATAGCTCAAGAATTGCAGAGACACTAAAAGTTGTCATGTGGCCTAATAACACAAATTGCTATTTTTTTCTTAATCGAAAAATATTTTGAGCTTATGCCACCTCCTTACTCTTCATATAATATTTAAAAATGAATAAGGTGGAGGTTTCTCGGGTTTTTTAGAATCCTGTAAACTTCATAGTTGAAGGATTGTAAGAATTATTCAGTATTTCAATTTTTTACAAAATTTCTGAAAATTTGGTTATTTTACCACATAAGATAAATAAACCTTGAAATTTCAATCTAATGTTGAATTTTTTATTCGCTACAAAACTTTTTAAAAATTGATTCATTACTGTAAATAATGATTTTGGAGGGAGGGGGAGAGTAGCAGATCACTTCAAAATACTATGTTATTACTAAAAAAAATTTAATTTCGTAATTGTTAGATCTTCAATGTTTTCAAATATCTGAATAAAGTGATTTTTAAACTATATGACTATGGTTAGAAATATTGGATTTTTAAAAGAATTATTATGTAAATAAAATCAAGGTTGATTTACAACCAAAAAAAACAACAACAAAATTAAGTTACTTTTTAGTCGGTTTGTCTCGCTTATAAACTGTATAAAATTATTACTTTTTTTTAAAAATCATCTGGATAACCTGAGTGTACATTTTTTGTCATTTCTGTAAAAGAATAATCAGATGGTTATCGAATCGATATAAATTTCAGTTTTAAGTGAAAACTAGGTAATAATTTTTTTTTCCATTAATTTATTTCATTTTTCTTTTAACAATTGGAGTAGCATTTCACAAACATAAATTTATGTTCTTGAGGTATCTCTCTAATCTTTAAAAGAAAAATTAAAGTAACCTAATATTTGAAAAATTTTTTTTTAGAATAATTTCAATTTAATTTTATCAATTAATTTTTATATGAAATGTTAATTTAAAATGAATTTGCTTAATTTCAGTTATAGTTAATGTCAATCGTTATTTTAAGGAAAATTAGGAACTACTCTAACTCAAAACTTTTATTAGCCCAATAAAAATTCTTCAAAATAAATATGTAAGTCTATGAACCAAAAAAAAAAAAAACATACCATGTCCTTCTTGACTTTTTCGTACAAAATCAGATCGAATGTAATAGTTTAGAATTGCCTTCAGTCGAGAAGATGGCGACAAAAATTAATAAATTTTAAAAATAAATGAACCAATAAGATTCATGCTGCAATTATATGTCTAACCTGTCTACTTCTGAATTTTTAATAAATAGTAGATAAAACCTATAACGAAACTTTGACATTTTATTGAAATTTTTAGTAATCTAGTTACAAGAATAACTACAGGCTAATGTCATTTTAAACTCATTAATCTTCTAAATACATAAAGAAAAACGAGGTGGTTGGCTTTTTCGCTTTCACTTCATTACATCAGAAACACTGATCGATCTTACTGAAATTTTGAACATCTCATCTGAGCATAAATTTAAGCCGAGAGTCTCGAAAGTGAAAGAAGGAGCAAATTATGAATTGAGATTTTTTTGTAACTTTGATAAATTACGGAATACTTGACAATTTTTTTTGTTTCTACTCCCCTTTAACACAGGGAACTTCTTGATTAGACTTTTTGATTCACTTCAAAATGGCGGTCAATTCCAATTTTGGAGGTGGGAGAAGAGGGCAAACAACTCAAAGTTTTCGTTCGTGGTCTCATATGAGAGAGTGAGTTGAGGACACCAATATATCAAAATTTCAATTACCCAAGTGAATTTTGAGGAGAGCTAGAGCGAAGAATTGCCTTTATGAGGAAGTTTTGAGGTATCAGATTTCTTGAACCTTCTGTATCTCCTAACCAAATCGACCTAGAAAGGTCAAATTTTGTATTTAAAATTGATTGGTGACCAAAATATGACCCTTTAAATTTGAATCGAAATTAATCCAAATTGACAGATGGTCAATGTTGGAGGAAGGCTTGAGGAGACTTGAATTGCTTAAAATTGATATATATTAGTAGTACAAAAATATCAATATTTCTAACAGAAATATAAAATATCGATATTTAAAAGTAAATATCGATATTATTCAATATTTTCAAAAATAACAAAAAATTATTAGTTACTCGAATTTATCTACAAAATATATCTATTTTTGGAATTTACACTTGAAATGATGTTTCACAATTATATAAGAATAAAAATAATGAGTATATTTGAACTTGAGAAAGTTTATTTTCATTTGATTTACTATTTTTTTCATTTAACCTCTTAGGTGCGCTTTTCCCACCGAAAAAAAGAATAATACATGATAATACTAAAATCAGAAACATAAAAATTTGGTTACTCTTTAGTTTTCAACTATTATATTTGGCTCAGAAAAATATCAACATATCGATATATTGTATTGAAAATTTCAATATATCGATATATGTGAAAATATCGAAAGATATAGATATGTAATAATATCAAACGATATCGATATGTAAAAATATCAAAAGGTATCAATATATGATAATATCGAAAGATATCGATATGTGGAAACGTCAAAGGTATCGATATACTATTATGACAATATCGAAAAATATCGATATGTCAAAATATCGAATAATATCGATATGTCAAAACATCGAATAATATCGATATGTCAAAATATCGAATGATATCGATATGTCAAAAAATATCAAAAGGTATCGATATATGATAATATCGAAAGATATCGATACGTGGAAACGTCAAAGGTATCGATATACTATTATGACAATATCGAAAAATATCGATATGTCAAAATATCGAATAATATCGATATGTCAAAATATCGAATAATATCGATATGTCAAAACATCGAATGATATCGATATGTCAAAATATCGAATGATATCGATATGTCAAAATATTGATATTTCTTATCACTATTAAAATATATTTGAGAAATATGTAATAGGTTCTCCTAATTTCTTTAACAAAAACTACTACATATTTTGAATTCACCCCTAGATTGTTTTTGAGGAGATACTTGGAGGTTTTCAGGTTTGATACTCGATATGTTCCACTATCTGGGAATTTGGTCATGCCTAAATTGAAAACTCATCTGTACTAATGTAACATGGCTGCTTTCATGTTTTAGTCGAATGATTTCCTTGTTTCGATATTATTTTCTCGGAAGTGAGAAATTTCGTAATTAACATCTTGCGACATTAGGTATTTTCACTTTATTTTTAAACAGGACAAAAACTTCCGTAATAAATTAGGGCGCATTCCCCTCCTCACTGTTATAATATTTATATTTTTACAGAAGTACTGTCAAAAATGTAAAATTATTGATGAAAAAATTTATTTTCTTCCAGCTTCTCAAAATAGCGAACCTATCTGGCCGATATTTCCGTACCTTATTCCATCCCATACTGACATCGATCAGCAAATTCACCCTTCGACCGTTCGCATAGAAGATTCATGAAAAATTTAGACCTTCGAGGGCGAAATTTAAAATTCGCCGACTCGATATCTGGCGGACGAGCACGGCGCACTCGATATAATTCGGTAAAAGCGGTTAACTACGTAGAACCCTTCTCAAAATGTGGTTAACGCAGTGTCCGAACTGGCAAAGTTTGCTTGTTATCGTATGGATTTATTTTCGCAACGTCGACGACGACGTACGAGCTACGCGGCGTCGGCTATTGTAAATAATTATCGCGTAATTTCAAGCATCGCCTTTGCGAGGCTTCGAGGTGGAGCGAATATTTTAAAGGTTAACGGCGGCTAATTTCGAGCCCGAAAAATTGTACGGACGTTAACGAGCACTTTGAGGCCGAAAAAGGGATCAATATGAGGCATTTAAGTGCCAGCCGGCGACTTTAGGTACGGAGGTTTTCGTGTACCTTTAATGAACGCCGGCGACTCGGCTCGCTGTACGTGGACTTTCGAAGGAGAGTGTGAAATTGTGTCGCGATAATCGATGTATCGATTTCGTTAGCCGAATATTTTCGGCGGAGTGTTAAATCTCAGGATTTTCGTTTCTTGTGATTTCGTATCGATTTTTGCGTATGTGTAGGGAAGTATGAATTACACGTGGTGTTTAAAAAATTCATTTTTCTTCTCCTCTTCTCTTAAAACTTGACATATTTATAGTATTTTTTTTTTTTTTAGATTTACTAAAAATAAAATCATTTCATTCGTCGAATTAACTGTATTCCAAAGTCTAGCCTATTTATTTACATTGCCATTCCATCTCTCCTTTTAATGTGAAATACATTTCATCTTGAAGCGAGAAGAGTTATTCCCGATGTCTTGCAAAATGCTGTCGTAATTAATGCCCTAAAACAGGAACCACCCTTCGAGTACACGATTTTCGAACACGGTCGCGTGAAAAATAACGCTTCGCGAGCCAAATAATATTTGTGACGCAGAGAGGGATTGGAAAATTACTCGAGTACGGAGATTTATAACATCAAAAGCATAACATTACCCCTCTACTGTGTCGCCACGTAAAGCATTAAATCGTATCAAGGCGTCTCGACTCAGAACTTTCCATCGAGATTTGCATCGGCGCGCCGCGTCCGTGTAACTTTTCCAGAATGGAATGCAAATTTTACTTTTCATTCGTATACTTTAAACCTGGTCTTGGCCAAGTTCGCTGCCTTTCTTTGCCTACCGTATTTTCCGACTGCGAAATGCACGTGTTCTTATTGAAGGCTTATTTGGAGCATGAGGAGGTGAGTAGGAAAGAAGTAGTTCTGTAGAGTTGAGAAGTTATTTTAGATGTGAATGGCTGATAATTGGGTATATTAGTTTTACGCTGTTGGAAAAATAAGGATAATAATGAAGTAGGTAAACAATTTTTCGGATAAAATGTTGAAAGTGATGAATAAATTGATAACAGATGATAAGGGTGTTATTTATCAAATTATATTCGACTTTTTAATGGATATCAAATAAAATAGAAATACTGTGCCCTCGAAATGAAACACTAAAAAATTGCAATCTGAGACATCGATTTTAGAAATGAAGAATTCAAAAAATTTCAAGAATTTAAGAATTCGAGGAATTTAATGAATTTGAGGAATATTAAGAAATCAAAGAATTTAAAAAATTCAAGAAATTTGAAGAATTTGGGAAATTCAATGCATTAAAGGAATTTATAGAATTTGAGAAATCTAAGAAATTCAAGGAATTTGAGAAATTTGAAGGATATAAAGAATTTAAGGAATTCGAAGAATTTAAAGAAGTAGAGGAATTAGAGAAATTATTTAAAGAATTTGAGGAGTATTAAAAACATCAAAGAATTCGAGGAATTCGAAGAATGTAATGATCCAAGAATTTAAAGACCTCGAGTAGTTAGAGTAGTTTAAAGAATTCGAAGAATATGAAGAATATGAAGAATTCAAGAAATATCAAGAATTCAAAGAATTTGCGGAATGATAGGAATGCTAAGAATTTGATGAATTTGAAAAACATAAAGAATATAAGGAATTCTAGGAATATCAAGAATTTAAAGAATTCAGAAAATTTGAGATATGCTAAGAATTTGAAGAATTTGAAAAACATAAAGAATATAAGGAATTCTAGGAATATTAAGAATTCAAAGAATTCAGAGAATATGAGGAATGCAAATAATGCCAGGAATTTAAAGAATTTGAGGATTTTAGGCAACTTGGAGAATTCAGTGCATTCAAAGAGTTTAAAAAGTATAAAGAATTCGAGGAATTTGCAGAACTTGAGGAATTTTGAGAAATTTAAAAAATGCGAGGAATTTAAAAAATTTAATGAATTTAATGAAATTGAAGAATTTAAAGAATTTGAAGAACTTAGAGAATTCAATCCATTCAAGGAGTTGAAAGAATATAAAAAATCCCAGGAATTGGAAGAATTTAAAGAATTCAAGGAATTTAAATAATTCAAAGAATTTGAGGAATTCGGAGAATGTAACAATCGAAGAATTTAAAGAATTTGAAGAACTTGTGGAAGGAGGGGAGTAGAATGGATGGGCTGTCATTGAGAATTTCAGAAAGTGGTATAGGATGGCTATTTGTAGTCCGTAATGAGGCATAATTAGGGAAGTTGAGAAGATGGACGGCCGTGAGGGGAGTTTAGCAAGTTGAGCATAGGGGTAGCGGTTTAATTCATATAAAAAATATCCTATTTTGTCACTACAAAACAGTAATTAAAGGTCATTAATTCGTCGTCAAGAAGAATGATAGATATAATGAATTTGATTTCCAACTGTCAGGTGTTCCCAAAGGATCATGCATACATAGCACCTTGACCCGGTATCCATGACATTAAAGCAACATGAGTGAAAAGCTGAAAAAAAAACATAATCCCAAAACACTGCGGTGTAACAAATTACTCGTAATTAATTTAGTCGACCGCACGGTTATTTTATTTGAAAACGAAGAACTTTATTTGACATTGCAGGAGTTGCTAAAAATGATTGAGTTGAATTTTAATCCTTATTTAGTCTACCCTTAATTTTTTCCCTATTTAAAATGAGTAGATTGCGATGCACCATCGTATCAGAATAACTATTCGGAACATTTATACAGAGGTGTTGAGAGGTAAGGAAGAAAGGAGCAAGATTCCTAAAGTCAGTATACTTACTATACTGTGATAATGTGTTTTATAATTCAAAATATGTTGCAAAGCGTACAGGTGAAGGGCCCTTTTTCTTAAAAATATGATAATGGCTGAGTTACGAGTGTCTGATTTCTATATTCTTAAATGTTTAGAAAAATATATAAAAATTAAAAAATGAATAACGTCAAATATTTGATGAAAAAAAATATATTCGTGAATTCAGAATATCAAAAAAAAAATTTAATTCTTCGAGAAAAATATCTAAACATAAAAAAAAATACATTAGTATAAAAATACTTAATATTCAATGATGAAAAGAAAATGCTGAAAAATTAAAAAAAAAATTATCGAAGATTTTTGCTTTTATTTCTCTGCCTAAAAACTCAATTACACCCAAAAAAAATAACATGGTACATAGGTCCTAAATTCGTACTACAGGTCCGATTGTGGCTCTCGGCGAATTTACATTCACAATGCTATAGGGTGTATTACATAGTCTACGTTAGGAATCATTGTAATCCGCTTTTCATTGCTTTATTAATTCAATCCGGAATAAACGATGAAAACGGTAAACTAAAAAGGGAAATATATAGCGCGAGCTTTAAAAGGTCAATTACTTTTCAGTTCACAATTGTCGGATTGTTTATCCGCTTATAAAGGAAAGACAATTTTCAAGAAGTTTGTAGTGTTATATCAGTTATATCGTGTTTGAATGTGAAATTATTTTTAGAATATAATAACTGATTGTTGCCTTTTCTTTAATATTTTAAAAATCAAAATAAATATTGATAAAATTGCTGTGTTGATAGAGTAAAATATTAGGAAATCAAAATTTAACGCATTTTCGTTTCGATTTGTTTTTTTCGATGAAAAGTTTTGAAAGTTGTGACACCTAGATTTATCCATTAGGAAATTTCAAAAACACGTTTGCTAGCAATTTTTTTAAGAGGTGAAAGAAGATTAAAAGCCTTAATTTTATTTTAAAATTTTAAAATAATTTTCTCGTTAAAAAAAATTAGACTAAATTTACCTCATTTTATGACAAAAATTAGTACCAGTTTGCCAACATACATCGTTCTTTACTTACTTTTTTACCTTTTTTTTTATTATCGTGCTATGTATACTTACGGAGTTAGAGGCACGGAAATATTCTTATATGGATTGCAGTGGGCTTAAGGAGGAGGGAAGCTGAAGAAGGTTGTTAATTTTTGACGGCTTATCTTGTAAGAGAAGAAGAAAGGTATTTGGAAGATTAAATTTTTTGCGTAGAGAAGTATATTTAGAGGATGTTCAGCCTGGATGTAATTGTATACGTGAGTGGGGAGAGAGAGCTAGGACTCGAATAAAGATAGTATGTATTTGGATGGTGTTATAATTAAATATGTATGGAATTGACTTATGTCGTACATTAAACGCATTATACTTTTTTGAAAATATTATACTCAAAAGGTATGTATCTGAAGGTAAGGGAAAGGGGGTGAAACTTGCAAAGTATCGTGATTTGGTTCGTATGTAAGCACAAGTCCTTGTATGTGCATTTATCATCCGCTTATATAATGTCACGTAGCGTGATTGGATCAATCGTAATGAGCTCCTAAAATACTAATTTTCAATACTCCTAACTCACCACCTTTGAGTCGTAGGAAAAAAATGTTCATGAGAAAGTTGTACGAAATTTAGCGTAGAGCAAAACTACACTGACCTATTTTTGCCCTACAATCAAACCTTTGGGTGGTATAACGAAAACCGCGTTTTTTAAACGGATTATGAGCCTTCCCTTGTGGACTATATGCTTACCACCGAAGAATGGGTGATCTTTACAGTGTTGTTAGTGGAGCTAGTCTCTACATATTCATGAAAAAAATCTCTGTCAGGAATTTACATTCTAAATAATCCTCATAATACGACCTAAATTTGTTGGACTACGATACTACAGGAAAATTCGGTGAAAATGAAAATTCCATCAAAAACATTTCCATTCTACTTAATGCTCTATAGCCATTCTTTCATTTCCTTGGACTAATAATAAAATCGAAAAAAAGAAAAACCGAGAATTTCTCAATACCTACAAACCGCTGAAAAATGCATTTTTTCTACTGAAAAAAAAAGAATTCAATTTCCTCAAACACGCCGAAAATTATCACCGCCTTATCAGGATTACTCTTGAAGGGTAATATCGTTTTAATATTTTTATCAAGTACCTTCCTTCCACCTCTTGCTCGTGCGAATTAGTAATCCGTCTCGAGAAAGAAAAAACCGAAAAAAAGTCGACAGAGAGAGGGCAAAAGAACAAGAAAAAAGGGATAAAGAAATGAGCGTATATTCTCGTCGACGTAACGCGGCGGTTGCTTAGAAGCCGTCGAACGAACGCTCGTAAATCATGTTTCATGCATGAAAGTTTCGAGCAATTTTTTTCTACCGCGTCGTCTTCGTTCACGTAGGTAATTTTTATGGTAGGGGGATCGAAAAGGCCGCAAAGTGGAGTCGCGTATTCGCGAATCGAATATAAAAGTAAAAGGATTTAATGCGAGTATGGCTGAGTACCTGAAGCTGAATGTACGAGTGTGGTGTAAAAACATGTGTACATCTAACACGCTTTGTGAACAGGTGATGTAAACGTTGGGGTGAAATTTGATTTCAATAAAAGCGCCAGAAAAGTTATCGTATCTTAATAGGCGAAAATGTGTAATATTTTCTGGTAGTTAAGCGGTGGTATTGTATTTTATTGCTTTATCGGTGTTAGTTTTAGAGCTGGGGTGGATTCCAGCGATATTTCGAGAGGAGAAAATTTTATTTTTGGATGTTGTATAGGACCCTTATCTGAGTATGAAAAATCATGTTGACGGCCCGAGCTGTGGTCGCATTTTTTTTTGAAGGGGGAGGGGGGTAAGTTGAGGAAGTGGCAATTTTTCTTGCAATTATCTCGGTTATCATTGGTCGTAGATAAAAATATTTTACACAAAAATGAAGGGTTACAAGAAATTATAATTTTTTCGCGGTTTCTATCTCTACCAAAAAAATTAAGTGAAACAAAATTAACGCTCCCATCTCTTCCACAGAATCTAACATTCCTCCCGGATAGTGGCGTAAAAAACCAATAGCAGTTACAGACGCCACTTAAAATTAACCTTTAAAAAAAAAAAAAAAAAAAAAAAATATTTTTTTACGAATTTTTCTTATTTTATCGCTTCAATTAGAGTTACCATATCTCCATTTCGAAAATACCGAACGCAAATAAACAAGCAAAAAAAAAAAAGTCAAAACTAATTGCACAATTTATTGACAAACCACAATACATCGAATTAAATTAATATTATTTTTGGTAGCCATCGTTTCTTTCTCAATATTTTTTAAAACTTGGGCTTTTGTTTTTGGTTTGTCGAAAATACCGGACAATTCTATATTTTGGTATAGTACTTTATACCTTCTGGAACAAAATCAAAAAATACCGGACGCAGGGGTAAAATACCAGACGTGTGGCAGCCTTAGCTTCATTTTATTTTTACGAATCCAAAAGTGCATTTTTTGCTATCCGGGGAGGGGGGAGGAAAATCCTTCATTTTGATACCCATCTTAATGATTTTAAATTGCATATTTTTGCATATTTTGGGGATTTTCGATATGCATTTCAGCATATTTTCATATTTTTAGTGTATTAAAAAACTGGACTTATTTATAAAAATATATGTATACTCTTTTCTTAGTGTCCTCTTCGTAATTGGCTCATTGAGCTGTGAAGGGAGCAGTCAAATATACATTTTTCATTATTCATTTATTTATTTTAATACCATACTTGCTTTATTTTCATCTCCCCCACCCCCATTTTCACTGAAATTGTTAGAAATTTAATAAAAAAAATGAAATTATTAATTTTTTAAAGAAAGAAATTTAATTTTTGTTTAAATTTTTAATTTAATTAATTTTAAAATATATATAATTAAAAATTATTAACATATAATTATTTTTATGATATTAATAAATATTTAGATTGTCCTAATATTATATTAATCTCATTCATCTACGAAGCGTGGTAGCCTCGATATAGGTAAAAAACCAAATTGCATCCTCTTGAGCGCCGCCCAAATAGGGTCTAGGAGAAATTCCTACGAAACAATTTATTGCAAATTCGATGCTCTTCATTTTTTAACTGATGTGTTTTTCATGTAACAGTACCGACAAGCGAGATATTTTCAAAAAAGAGTAATTTTTATAATATCTGGAATTTTAGGTTTAAGGGAACCTCAATAACTCAAAAAGTATAGGTCATGGGATGAAAGTGCATATCACTTAATTTTTTTGAAATTTGATTAACTTTATTTTGTTATGAACGGCTTTCACCTACGACTAATAGCTGCCCCAATACGCATGAAAATCCAAATTGCACCCCTTTTGAGCATCCCCCAAATTGGGGTTATGAAAAAATTTTTTCACCTAATTGATACAAAATTTTATGCTCTTCATTTTTTAACTGATGTGTTTTTCATGTAAAAGTACCGACAAGCGAGATATTTTCAAGAAAGAGTAATTTTTATGTATGGAATTTTAGGGTTAAGAGAACCTCAATAATTTAAAAAGTATGGGTTATGGGATAAAAATGCATGTCACTTAATTTTTTTGAAATTTCATTAGCTTTATTGTTTTACGAACGGGTTTCACCTACGACCAATATCAGTCCCAATAAACGCGAAAATTCAAATTTCACCCCTTTTGAGCCCCCTCCCAAATTGGTGCTATGGAAATATTTTTTTACTTCATTAGATAAAAATTTTATGTTCTTCATTTTTCAACTGAGGTGTTTCAACTATAAACGTGCTGTCGCCCAAACAGAATTGAGTAAGTTACGCAGGTCGCCCGAACGCGTTTTAGTAAGTTAAGCTACTTTGAGTAATTTGAGTAGGTCGCCCGAACAAACTTAATAACTCATGTATTATGGATCTTACGAAAAACATGAATACCACCTAATTTTTTATAAATCTAAAGCTTTTTATTTTCGTGTAAAATTTTTTTCACGACCAATGGTAGACCAGGTAATTGTTGTTGTTTAAGCCTTTATTGCTTGCACTGTAAAAAACACCTAGAGCATAGGATTAGCATATGGGTATTTTAAACTAATTCAAAGAGTATAATTGCAACCAAAAAAGTGCCACTTCCTACTCCTCCGCCCCGAAAATGAGACCACAGCTGGTACCGACATAACTTTTTATACTCACAAGGTGCCTGACTGTCAAGCAAATTATGCATTTAGCCAAGTAGTGGATTTTCTCATGGGGGCGGGGCGGGTGGTCAGTACTTCCAAGTCAATTCTGAAAATATTTTTGCAAAGCATATTATATCTTTGGGAGGAGGGTAGCGTTCAAAAATAGGAAATACTGAATCTAAAGATTTTAATATAGGTTATACGTAAAATTCAAATAACAGTAAATGAAGGAATTGTTTATCAAATCCAATTAGAAACTGTAAGTAAAGTTAATAAGACAATGAAGTAACCAAAATTAAGATTGGTAACGAATTTTAAAAGAATAAAAATATTGATAGCAATTTTTTTTGGCAAATTTCTGACCTTATGGGGTGGTCCAAATCCTCAGACCCCCTCCCACTTGGCTACGCCACTGGAAGAAATCATGCCAAGTCAAGCACTTTTTTTTTAATTAAGAAAATATTTCATCTCCCTTACTTATTAAGTAAGAGAAAATGTGAAGTGAAAAATAAAAAATGAAAATTGTTAAAAGACCTTTTGTTAATCGAGAGTCAAAATGGAAATTTTAGTGGTGTCGTACACTTACTTATTATTGTAATCTTTAAAAAGTGAAAATATTTTTAATTAAATTTGTTTGAAGTTTATTAGGGGTGGGGGGAGAGTTACCCCCAAAAAAGTCAAGAAAAGCATGCAACTAACTCAGGAGAGGGTCTTCAGCAACATCCAAATGTCAAATTTTCTCGCCCCGAAATGTGTATGGTACCCACGTCAGCTCCCGAACTATATTACCCATTTTGATTTTTCGAATGTATATTTAAATTACGCCATCTTTACCTTCGGTACGGATATGATTAACGAGTTGGAGCGCGATTACGTTTGGGACGAACGTTCGGAGAGGTTTTTTTGGACAGCTCGTCGATGGCGGATTGAATGATGTGACTGGGGGGAGGAGGAAACCCTCGACGGACGCGTTACAAAGACAAACGATTGACGAAGGCGAAAGAATGGAGAGAAAAAAAAATCATCGCGTGTACGTCGCATACATACGAACTACGGTGCTGTGTAACGCACGCACACAGACGCGAGTCGGCTTCGCAAAATGCTCCTTTCACTTCATCGGGTCAGATCGCAGAAGCTGATTACCGGTCGCGATAGGACGGCTGACCGTGGACAGTACCCGCGTCCCTAGCCCCAGGTGGTCTTCGCAATCCACGAAAACGCCGGTCCCGCCACCCGTGCTCGCCGCGGTGTCGGTCGGTTCGCCGTTTTTAGCGTCGTTGACGTCGTCGTCCCTTCTTCCTTTATCCCTTTTACCGCGGCACATCGCGTAAGGCTTCGTCAGTACGGCGCCCGTCTCTTCTTTAATACGCGAACCGTTACCAAACGACGTTCTCATTCCGTCGTACGCCTTTAGGCTTTAATATCCTCTTCGTACACGTCCCTCTTCGCGCCCACCCTTCTCCACCCTACCGCTTTTCATTTTGAAACTGCGTTTTTCGTTTACGACCGTCGCCTCGGTTAGCGGGTGGATTTGCGCGTTCTACCCGGCACGTACGAGTTTCGGGTTTCGACGAGCTGATTAAGGGGCGTCGTGGGCACGTGACCGCGCTCTAAGGATATTGCCGAGCTGCGATAACCTCTGTACGATGTTTCGCTCGTTCGTATCCCTCAGCTAGGTGATGCAGGACGCGCCTCTGTCCAGCACCGAGCGATTGACGCGACTCGGTTTCGACTAATGAGCGAAACACGCGACGCGAACGGGCGCGGAGACATCTCGTATTCATTCGGGCCGCGTACGGCGACGAAAATAGGCATCGTACGTCGCCTTCGTGTGATTCGGCGACGCGCAAATTTCCCCGTCCAGCCTCCTGGTACGCAGTAAATTCTCGCCGTGCCGGTCGTTATTCGACACGTGTAAAGCATGGGCGATTTTTTGCGCGCTTCGCAAATGGTCGGTTTTATAGGCGCGGCACGACGTCGCGGAGTAACTCCATCGTCTATCTGTTCGCGTATTTTCTTCAAACCGGCGGAAGAATTGCCACGTTCTGCTCGGTATTGGCGCGGCCCGCGAGTATAATAAGGTTCGATCCTCCGAAGTGGAAGAGTTTGCTTTCGCGATACGTCGCTCTCTTTCTCTCTTTCTCGCGCCCGTTCGCCTTCGACGTATAAGTCGTAGCGAAACCCTCGCTTCGCTAGCACCCCCCCAACCGCGTCCCCCTTAGACCCTAACTGTAATTTCCTTTCTTAATTCGTTTCCTCTTTACGCTGAGAAAATATTTTCGGGCGGCCTGATAACGAAAATTACATTTTTATCCCCGAACGGCATCGAGCGCCGGTTTTTTCTCTCGCCTTTTTCCTCCCTAACGCGCCCAGACGAGGCGCCATGTTGCGCAAAAGATCGATTCGATCGCAACGCGTTTTAATTGCCCGCCTAATCGCGCCCGATTTACAGCCAAATATCAACACGTTAAGCCAGCCGAAAGGGAACCAAGGACGGCCAAAGTAAAAAATTATCATCCCGACAGAAGGTTAAAAAAGTCATAAATAAAAAGATTTTCTCTCTACAAATAAAATATGTTTAAAGTTTTGTCACATTAATAAAAGAGAAAGAAGAAAAAAAAAAGAAAGAAATAAGGAAAGACACGGTTATTTATAAAAAGGAAAGATAGCAACAAGTGAGCTTTAGAATAAAATTAATAAACAAGAGGGGACTGGAATGTATAAAAGAACGAATCTTTACCTACTCTACAAATTCACCCTTACACACTACAATTTCATTACGGCTACTATGTAGTTATAAATGTTTTGAAGGATATATCGCATCAAATTTTACAATCTAAAACCAGTGTTTCGTAAATTGCGATCGTCGGCTTTTCCAATTCCACCGTATTTCTGTATCTTTCGCTATACATTCGGGTTTTTCGACGATAATATATTAACCTTATTTTCGTGTAATTGAATTTTTCGCTTTTAAATATTATTCTCATTTAATTAGTCGTGATTTTTTTTTCTTTTTCGTGGAAATATATTATTCCACTATTATTGATTTTTGTCTTAAAAAAAAAAAAAAAAAAAAATTATAAATATTTTATTAAGTAGTAAATAAGTGCGGTAGGCAGGTCCTCATTAAGAAGATGTGGGACTAGGTTCATTAGGCTTCCTCCACCTTCAATTTTTTTTTTTTTATCAGCTTTGTACAAGTCATTTGAAAACTTGATATAAACAAGAATTTATTTGCATAAAGCTACTAAGAAACAATGTTAATGTGAAATAATATGTACTTGGGTACGTAATCAAGTACATATATCCAATAAATTACTTTTTTTTGCTTTTGACTTCGCGAAAGCATCTACAGTCACCAAAGTAAATTTTTTGTCATATCTGATACATAAATCTGATTCAATATATAGCAATGTGTGAATGTTGTAGGGATCCTCAGATATGACGTTATGGAGTAGTTTTTTTATTGTTTTCATTTTACATAAAGATCTATCCGTAGAATAATTACTAGTAAATAGGTATCTTAATATATATATATATGAATCTTCATGGTTTGAGTTTTTCCTTTGTGACTCTTCTCCTCCGCAACTACTGGTCCGATTTTGTAGATAAATCTTTAGTAGAATATTCTTTAAATCATGCCTATACAATTAAACAATAGTTTTTTTTTTTTCAGAAAATTTGTCTCTTATTATTTACGTGCTACATTCTAAACTATTTAAAAGATTTTTTTCAACGTCTTTTTTTTTTTTTTTTTTTTTTTTTTTTTTTAATAATTTGTTATAGTGGCGTCTATGAAATTTTATCGATTTTTCTATCGTATTTTTCTACTCATTCGATTTAAAATCGTTCGCATCCGAAAAACTATTGAAGAGAAATGAAAATTTCTTTTTGAACTCCACAACATGGCACTATTTTGTTTTAGGTCTATCTCTGAATTGAAAAATGTTTAATTTAGAATTTTAATAAGCCTTTTCCTTGGTGATTGGTGCATAGTTTATTGCTTCAGGACATAAAATGAAAAACCGTGTGCAGCCATGCCGCATTACTGCCGCTGAGTCAGTGTTGCCATTTTAGTGATTTTGTCGCTAGATATAACTATTTTGATATTAAAAAATCGTCAGATTTTCTCATTTATCGACTATGGGTTCTTCTAGCGAACTGGAATGCAATCTAGCAATTATTCTAGCCAATTTAAAAATTTTTAAAGTTTTGAAAGATATTTATTCAATTTTTTTTTTTTTTTAAATAAATATTTCCCACACATTTACGTGTTTATCTTATATTTCAGAGAATTTTTTTGTAGTATTTACCAATCAATCAACCCCAAGTCGTCAAACTTTTTGTTTTAGTATGATACCTTAACAAATGCGTTGTCATTTGACTCGTTGTTACTAAGAAACCCGTGTCATATGACTTATGTCTTGGCCTTTTGAGATCTTTTATTTTTTTGATTCTTTACGTGTTCGAGAATAATTATGAATAAATTATTTAATAAATTATATTACCAATTTTTAATTTATTGTGATGTAAAATGACGATGAGCACGTAGTACATACTAGTAGAATTTTAGAAAATCTTCACGATCTGTTGACGATGATGACAATCATAAAAATAATTGGGAATTTTTTTTTTCATTTTCATTTTCATCTATTCATCGCATCATGTAGGCCGAAAATTTAATTCATATCTTCAGCGTAAACATAAAGTCCAGCCGTTTTTTAGTGCAGGATTTAATTTAGCGACTTTTAGCATACATTACAGCGATTGCGATATGGCAACACTGCGCTGAATTTTTAACTAGGGCTTGTTGAAGTTTGAAAATTACGTTGCTAACCCCTTCGTAACTATAGGGCACACCCAATATCATGTCTAACTCCCACCCTATCCCTTCCAAAACTACTTAAAAAGGTGAATTTAGAACAAATATCATATGAACACATATTTTTCAAATTATAACTACTTGTCTTGAGGCTCCTCAAATTATCTTTAAATTGTTAAGATCCGCCATTTTGGATTCATTTTGATTCAAATGCAAGGGGTCATATTCCGGTCATCAACTAACCCTACACACAAAGTTAGACCTTTCTAGGTTCATTTTGTGAGGAGATAGGAAAATTCAAGAAATTTCATGACTCAAAACTTCCTCAAAAAGCCGTTTTTCGCTCTAACTCCCCTCAAAATACACTTAGGAAGCGGAAATTTGGATATGTTGATATCTGTGACTCACTCTTTCATATGAGATCAAAATCAAAAAATTTGAGCTACTTGCCCTTTCTCCAGACTCCCTTAAAATTTGAGTGATCCGCCATTTTGAATTTTTTCGAAAAAATAAAAAAGTAGTTTTGTTAGATTTCTAAGAAGAGTCTCTCACCAAGTTTTGAGTGAATTTCATGAATACCTGCAGGAGCTACGTATGGGGGTGGGGGGGAGAAAATATATACACCAAAAAGTTGGACATTAGCCAGATGATTACAAATTATCTGAGATTTGTTGACCCCCTCCCCTAATCAGGTAGGCTGCAATAGTTATCGTTTTTAAGTTAAAAACTCGGCTAAAAATTAATTTCAAAAGATATAGGGCTCCAACTAGGGGCTTGGCCTGGTGGAATGTAAAATTAGGTGTGTGCTCAGCTCTTTATGAGTTTCCCAATAACTGAAAAAATATTAAGTCCTGATTTCTTTTTTAAATTTAGGAGCTCTAAACAGTTTAAAAATTATTTTCCAAAAGACAGTAACAATTTCGATTATTTAAAAAATTAAATGACTAATTAGTAAGTTATTGGTCGTATGCATAATCTGGGCTTAATTAAGGCTTGTTTGACCTATAGAAGGAAAATATGCCCAAGTTTGACCCCACGAAGCTACCCAAAAATATCGCGTTCTTGCTTCGAAATGATTTTGTATAAATGTTTCAGCATCGAAAAGCTCAGGCTTTGGGAACCCCTGTCAAATAAAAATCGACCATATTTTGTATCTTGAGTCTGTAAAAGTTCAAATTGAGCCAGTAATGTGCGTATGACTGATTAATTACCTATTTTTTGTTCATTTTTTAACAACCAAAATTGTTATTGAAAAAATTAAAAAATTAAAATTAAAAATAGTTTGGACCTAAATTTCAAAAAAATTGGCTGCTAACATTTTTTCAGCTTTTCAATGACCAAAAATAACTTTAGAACATGAAAAAAATTTTAAATTGCCCAAAAATTCATTCTTTTTTTTTAAATTTGAAAATGTTTTAAACTTTTGCTGTATTTAGGATGGTCTTATAATTGAGTTATAAGGCTGAATTTTAATGGTGTTCTTTTGAGGTCATTTCGCGATTATTAAACACTTTTTTGTGTAAATGACCACCACTGCATAATGTAATTGTGTTATTCAATATTTTTTATTTCATATGAATAATTAATTAATATAATTACTTTTTCGATAAAATTAAAATTCAACACTTATTCGTAGAAAATGAATAATGATAAATTAAATGATCTCGAGTTCTTACAATTCATTAAAATTTATTTAAAATTTCGATACAGCAGCGTAGTCTCATTTCATTATAATTATGAAAGGAAATCATTTTGGCATAATTGTATCGAGCTGCGGAATAACTTTCTTCATTGAGGGCGGTAGTAACGCGACTGTTCGGATATAGGATAACTGATGGTAATGTACGAAGCAAAACGAAATTCTTTGAAAGAAAAGTTTTTTGAACTTGTGCAACCCCGGAATGACCTTGAAACCCATTTCCAAGTCCCATTATATTACTTATGAAATCATATTTCTCTTTCCCTACTTTTCGTTTCCCTCTCGTACGTTTGTTTTTCTCATTTCCTTATTCGCCCTTTTTAATATCTTTACCTGCGTTGTGCCGTTTGTTCGGATAATAATATTGGTGTTGAGCTCGTCGACGTTTGAGCTGCTCGTTGTTTTGATGAGCGAACAATAGCGCTCTTTTTAATTTAATTTCTTTTTAGAGTTGAAATTTAGATATATTTTTTCGAGCGATTGTAGAATTTGGTACGAATTCATTATGAAATATGTATTAATAACTCGTTCTCGGCATTGTAGCTTGGTAAAGCTTTGATGAAAATTTAATATAATGTAATTATACATAATTATAATGAATTAATTAATTGCAATACTTTTATTTAATCGTTACTTGTAAAGAATTATATATTAAAATTAATTTAAAGTAAAATGTATTGAATTAAAACAATAAAATTTTTCATTTAAAATTTAAACATTGATTTTAAAAAAAAATCAATCGTAATCATATGTAATATAATAAAATATTAATATCAAAAAATATTAATTTGATATTTTTACGATTTGAAATAACATATAGGGGATATTTTTTCTCGTTAGTGTAGTAGTATCGTTTCATTTTGATGTGACAAAAAAAAAAAAAAAGAGTTATTGTACATGAGGTGAAATGACATTGCTTAACCTGTTTAAATTTAGGTGATACACTTGATTCTTTATCAACCTGTTTATGTGTTTATTATATTCTTGAAGAACGGTCTTTGTCATAAAAACAATAGAATTTGCATACCTTTCATTTAAGTTTAAATTTACCTATTAAGATACATATAAAAATAATTAACTCAGATTTTTTACGAAATTTAAAAAAAAATGTAAATTTAATAGTACTAATCTAAAATAAGAGAGGCATCTATCCTGATAGAATTCAACGAGAAACATGGCCTAAATTTCGCCTTCTATAAGGGTCGATGTAAATTTATTCAGCATCGAATTTGTTAATGGACAAAATATTTTTATGTTTTATGGTAAAGATGTACGCGAAAATTTTTGAAGTAGGTAATCATTGAGAAAATTCAAGTCGAAGAGAAAGTGAATTTTTCATCAGATAAATTATTGTTTTCGATTAAAAAAAAAATTATTATAAAACAAAATTTTCTTTGGTCATCAACGAGCCGATAGCCAGAGGAGCTAATTTTTTTGAAAACTACTCAGTTAAATGCGTACAAATTGTGTTTATATTATGCTACATATAAAACAGCTGCGTTTTCTTTTTTCCTGGTATAAGGAGCAATATGTTAATGAAGGGGTTAAAATTGGGATTCCGAGACATTGAAGTTTCACTATTCATTAATGTTAAATTTTATGGTTATCAATTTTCATTTTTCTTTCATGAGTTTTGGAAAGAATGTAGGCCTAGTGAAAATCCCTTTCCCATCTTCCTAGTTCGCCTTGAAACATAAGTATTATATTGGTCTCAAAATAACTTACGTTTGAAGAAATATATTGATTTAGAATCGAAGGCATTTCAAAAAAAAAAAAAAAAAAAAACAAAGGATGAATATATATTTTGAAAATTTTTCTAAAACACCTAAAAATAGGGAAAAACTTGGAGAAACATTGAAATACGTATGCTTATACATACTTAAAATCGATAGTATCATTTAACAAACAAATCAAAAATTTTAAAAAGAACGTAAGTAGGCATGCTGCATTTCTGGATCTGAATTTTTAACTGCGGCTTGTTTAGGTTTAGAAATAACGTTGCTAACCCCTTCATAACTACAGGCCACACTCAATACAAAGTCTAAAAACCCCAAGTCATATACTTTTCAAAAGCAATTAAGAAGTTAAACTTAAAGCAAATGTAGTACTTCTTGCCTTGCTTTAATGATATGAACACATATTTTTCAAATTATAACTACTTGAGGCTCCTCAAATTATCTTCAAATTTTTACGATCCAGTTTAATTGATTTGATGAGGATACATAGAAGATTCCAGAAATTTCATGACTCAAAACATCCTTAAAAAGTTGTTTATTGCTCTAACTCCCCTCAAAATTCATTTAGGGAGCTAAAATTATAATGTTTTAGTCACTTGGGTTCATTTTATCTAATGGAAATACAATAAAACACCTTCGATTTCTGGTGTACGCCCATCACATTTTGAGGTCGATAACCGCTTCTTCTCCCCTCCAGTATCATATGCTAAGGTGAATTTAGGATATCGCGTTCTTTTTACCACCAATATTCATTTGAGTTCATATTAATTACATTTTTACTAATTTGAGGCTCCTCAAGTTCTACTCAAATTTTAATAATCTGCCATTTTAGATACATTTTGAGCCAAATTCAAGCCGTCATATTCTGGTCACCAACTAATCTTACATACAAAGTTCAACCTTTCTAGGTCGATTTAGTGACTAGATATAGAAGATTTCAGAAATTTCATGACTCAAAAGTTCCTCAAAAAGCCTTTCTTTCCTCCAACTCCCCTCCAAATGCACTTAAGAAGCTGAAATTTTGATGTGTTGGTGTCTGTGACTCACTTTTTCATATGAAACCAAAGATAAAAAATTTTAGCTATTTGCCCCTTCTCTAACCCTCCTCAAAATTTGGATGATCGGCCATTTTGAGGTGTATGGAAAAAATAGGAAAACTACTTTTTTGTATTTTTAATAGAAGTCGCTCACCAAATATGAATACCAGCCGACTTTACGCGTGGGGAGATTTTTTTTATTTTATAATTTTTCAATTATTAAATTAAATTTTTTATTTTGATTTTTTATATGATTTTTATTTTTAGGGAAATATTATACCAAAAAGTTGAACGTTTGCCAGATGATTGCAAGTGGTCTGAAACGCAAAGATTTGAGGACCCCCCCCCACCTCCTTCCTATATGAGGTAAGTTGTAATAAGTATCGTTTTCAAGTTAAAAACTCAGCTAAAATTTCAATTTCAATTTCAGTTTATCGAATAATAATGTAATACAATTAGTTCTAGGTAACATATTGAGCCCCATCAACGCACAAAGCTCATGCGGCATTCGGATTATCACTGCTAAGATACAATTAAAACAAAAAACAAAATCAAAATAGGATAAATAAATGAATAAATAAATAAACAAATAAATAAATAAATAAACCAATGGAAGCTGATAATCAGGCGCAGAAAAGCAAAAAAAAACAATTAAATACACATAAGCAAACAAATTAGTACAATTATGAGACAACAGATGCGTGCAGTAGCAAAGGAACGAGGCAAAATAAGCTCATGATGGGGGCCAAAACATCCCACTTTAATAATAATAAATTCAGAACAAAGACAATTCCTGAAAAAATAAATGTATGTTTTAAAATATTTTTGAAGCTTCCTAAACATAAGAAAAAAATCATAAAAACATGGAAATGTGGTTAATTGGTTATACTTAGTTGAATCAAACAAAGAATCTTAAAAAAGAATGAAAAATTAATTAAGAAAAAAATTCAAGTACAAAGACATTTTCCAATTAAAAAAAAAAAAAAAATGGAAATGTATATTCTTAAAATAATTTTTATATTCCTAAAAATAAAGAAAAATCAGAAAAATATATTGAAATATGGTTATACATGGTTAGGACATCATTGAACAAAGGAATAAAAATCTCGAAGCGAAATAAAAAATGATTCTTGAAAAAAAAAAAAAAAAAAAAAAAAACAGTAAAACGATTATAGACGTTTGACGATTTCGTACATTTCAAGATTAAGTCAGAATTTTGTTCATTGAACATTTGATTTTTTTTGCGCGTTCTATACGTCACACTCGATTAGATAAGATTGAGAAATCTTTATCGTTAATTCACCAGCGTTTGCTTTCTCGTCGGTCCACAAAACGAGGCATTTTTTTTACGACACGGTTCTCGTACGTAAAGAATGAGTTGATACAATGCACGCGAATGCATCGTCAGAACGAAAAGAACCCGACCAAAGAGCCAATTGATCGCGTGCTCGATGCATTGTTCATCTGCTAGTAATCAAATGCGCGACGTTAGCCGCGTACCCAGGCATCGCGTATACATCTAAATAACTCAAACATCTCTAACCCGATTAACGGCGGTCGCGAGCCTATCGTATTTTTTACACGACTCGACCAGATGGCGAATTTCTATCGCGATCGATTTCGCACGGTTTTAAAAACGTCGGACGTCGGCGGCCATGATTAGGCGGCGGCGATAGCGTATAGGACACGCACACCGCGCGCCGTTCGTGTACATGTACGCGGGAGAAGGCGATACGCGAAGCAGCGAAACACAAAACGAGGGTAGATAAAAAGAACTTTTTTTGGCCGATAGCCATTGCCCATCGTGGCTTCGTTTTTCGCTTCACAAAGAGGAAAAAAAATTCTCGAATTCGCGAACGAGAAACAATACCGCGTAGAAGAGAGATAGTGGTCGGAAAATGCGTACCACGTTGGATAAACCGAAATAGATAATCTATGACCGAGGTATTTTTTTCTCTCTCTTTCTCTTTCTCCGTTCAGTAGAAAGCGAAAATCGAATTGTCGCGTGACCAGCGCTGGATTTTAAGCCGAACGCCTTCGGGACGACGGTGTTAATTATGCATACGAGCCAAGTATGTTTATCGAACGATGTGAGGCGGTTTTTTATGTCGAGTTTTTAACGAAAAGTTGAGCTATTACTAGCTATATGTTACAGCTGGGATCGGGGTGTGGGGTATAACACAGATTTACATTTTAGGGCATTTCTAATTGATAGACCAATGTCCATTACGATATGTGTATGTATGTGTATGTGTTGAGATCAAGTATGATATGGGGCTGGAGATACCTAGTAAAGTCATTTTGGAGGGAGATGGCTAGAACTTTTTTTTTTTTGATGGTTGCATTTTGTAAATATATTCTATTTCGTTCATATTGCATTATCTTCTACATTCTAAATATTCTCATTTATTTTATTTTTTATTTGTTTATTTTCATAAATGTACTTCATTATTTTTATGTTATGGTAATTTCATAATTTTTCCTTTTATATTATTCTAATTTTTTTTCTTTTTTTATTTTACTTAGCCGCGGTTTATTAATCTCCTCTACAATCGCTGCTTTATTTTCTCAATTCTTCTCTTCAATCTAGTTTGAAGTGAAGTCACTCGCATTGTAATTCACGTTAAAGTCCTTTGAGACATGCGCATTCGTTTATTTTTATTTTAAATTTTTTTACGCTTAGATATTAATATTTTCTAATATTATTATTGCCTCATTTGATAGAATTCAAAACAAGAAGAGTTAAAAAAAAACCTAATATTGAAAAAAATGGCAATCTTTCATGTAGAAATATATCCTCATTTAGGGGGCTCATTTAGAGTTTGAAATCATGTCCCCTATCTCCGCCTATGAATTTCTCGTACACATATGATGTACTACGTATAATATTAAGCCCTACAACTCATTGAAAAAATCTTCCACATCAACGGGCCATTTTGAGAAGTTTCTAAACCTGATATCTAATTTAAATGTCATTAATCAAAATTTTAAATCACTGTAAAATGAAATCATCAAAAGAAATCGAGTTTATTATCATTATCTAATTTTTGTGATTGAAAGAAGGGTAGTTGGGATGGGTAAAAATAGCCAGGGATGAAAAATAAGTTCATGATCGTATTCATCGTACCCAAGTGCTTATGAAAACAAATGTCACATGCCCATACAGCCATTTTCAATTTTTTTTTTTTCAAAATTTTGGGCACTATACCCCCTGAAAGGAGTTAGTGCTTATCTTGAAAATGCTACGGTTAATCACACATCAAGTCGTTTCATATTATAATATTTTTTTCGAATTTTTTAAAAAAGGCCTCAGTATTTTTTTCAAGTAGTAAAAATCGAACTTTTTACATCAATAGTTCAGCTTTCAACTTTTGAAAATTTTATGAGTTCATTATAATCTCATTTCAATGGGCTATTGAACTGAGAAAACCGTTTATCTCTAGATGAATTTTTTCGCTTTCTACAAGAGCAAAAATTTAGGCATGTTTTGCAAAAAGTGAAAAATGTCAAAATTTAAAGGGTTCACTCCTTGCTCTTGAGAGGTACGAAATTATTACATACAGGAAAAAACTAACTTGTAAAATAAAACTTAATTTCCTAAAAATGTTATAATTCAAAAAAACGTCTTTACATGCCGCATAATGTTTAGAAATGCCATACGTTCTGTAGTCTTTTAGTATTATACATACCATCCCTTCCCCCTCGCCCTTAAGTGCGACTTTTTAATTGTTTCCTCTCTAAAATAATATACTCTGAAAGCTTGAATTTCGTACATATAAAATCAGCTTGAGGTTATGGTATGACCTGTAAAGTTTAGGTCGAAATGAACCTAAAATGACTGATGAACTGAAATTTGAAGATATGTGGGGGATGGCGATGACGAATTTAGGCGCAGGATACTTTTGTAATCGGCAAATCATTTTGATGTTCTTATTTGAAAAATTTATGAAAAAAATTAAATTTTAAAAATTTTTAATTTTTATTTTTTCTGATTTAAGAAAAAATATCTTCATATTTTGGACTTTTCGTACATTTTGTACTTTGTATTTTTTTTTTTTTTTTTTTTTTGAAAATTATATATTAATGGTATGTTTTTAGTTTCTTTATTCACTCTTTAAAAACAAAATGGCAGTTTTTTCAGTCCTCCAAAAATTTGAACAAATTTTCTTAATTTTTCAAAAAAGGTTATAATACATATTTGAAATTTTTTCCAAATTAAAAAATTTGTAATAATATATATTTTTGCAACTTTTTTTTCACTTTCTATTATTAAAACAAAACAATCTCAAAATGAAATACTTTTTGAATGATTTTTTTCAAAAATTGATGAAATTAGTGATAGGTAATCTACTCTCGAAATTTTTGATTTTTTTAGTGCAATTATGGCATCAAAAAGAAAACAGGAATATTATAACTTTTAATGTTTGGAGTATTGAATCATCGTTACCTTTTGTTTTTCACATCACAGTATTAGATTTTTTGTAACAGGGTGGGGGGGGGGAATTTGATCAGTCATCCTAAAATACTTAATCATAGTATCACTCCGATGCGGCAAATGCAACTCTGTGAATCCGTTGTTAAAGGGAAGGAGAGGGGGGGTGAAGCAAATAGCCTAAATTCAATCAGTATGACTGAAATGATTACTAGATGACAAAAAGTACAATCCTATATCGTGAATCAATTTTTTCAGGTGATTTCGAATTAAATAAAAAAGGGGTTTTAGCTTCAATACTTGTTGTGAGGCTAAAACAATGACCAGTAGTTTGGACCGAATTGAGCTTTTTTCCAAAAACTGAAGGGAGTAGAATCACAATAGTTGCTAGATGATCTAAAAAAAAGTCTTAAAAATTTTAGTTGTTTAACTCAGTTTTTAGACTTCTGGTATAGATTCAAAGGCATCCTGACCAAATCTGCTGCTCCTATTTGTGACACCTGCTCGTCCTTTATCTCAGTCCAACACATCCTAATTGACTGCCCTCTAAATATACATCCAGCGCTCTCATCTGTCTCTTCCTTCCACCCTTTAATCCGTGCATTTGGCCAATGTAGCAGTAGATAGGTACATTGAACAAGTAAACTAGTAAGTAAAGTTTAACAAAATTAGAACTTTTCGAAAAAATATTAATTTTCGTGTAACTAGAAATTCTCCACGTTCTAATGTCATATTCTGTCGTCCAAAAATCAAAAAAAAGTTAGCCACCATTTTTTTTTTAATTTAGGAGGTCTGAACCGTTTTTATATTCTTTTCAAAAAACAATAATTTTAGTTTTTTTTTTTTTTTTTTTTTTTTTTTTTTTTTTTTTTTTTTTTAATTAACGACAAATAGGTAATTTAGTGATTGTTTGCACAGTATGAGCTTAATATAAGCTACTTCAGACTTGAAAGGGAGAATGTGCTCGATTTTCACCTCACAAAGCATCCCAAAATATCACATTCTTACTTCAAGATGGCTTCGTACAGTCGTATAGATGTTTTGGCATTAAAAAGCACAGATTTTAAGAGCCCCTGTTGAACAAAAATTGAGCGTATTTTTCTTCTTGGGTCCAAAAAAGCGTAAATTGAGCCCATACTGTGCCCACAAATAATAAATTGCCTATTTTATGTTCATTATTGAGCATAACTAAAATAGGTATTTTTTTTGAATTTAAAAACGGTTTGGATGTTAATTTTAGAAAAATTGAAAACTAAAATTTTTTACCAGTCTTTGAACGACATAATATGACTTTGGAATGTAAAAATATTTTAACTGGACGAAAATATATTTTTTCGAAACTTCGACTCCATTCTGCTAGGTTTAAAAATTAAGTGGAGAGACTGTTATTTTTATGAAGTCCTTATGAGGTTAATTAGCTCTTCACTTTTTGAAAAACCCCAACATTCAGCCCACGCCAATAACCGGCAGTATCTGTCAGACTGAGCATGCTTTCATTAAAAACTCACCTCTAGTAATGCAGTGCGACTGCTTATGCTTGATTTCTTTTTAGGTAAAGAAAAACGCCTTATCAGCCCAAACGTGCGAAAATACCTACGCAGTGGCGACTATTTTCGTGACTTTTGGTTGACGGAATCGCGAGTGGGTACACGATATCAGCTCTTTATAAGTTTCCAAAAAAAAATCCGCTCATTGCGACTATATGGGCTTCGGCGATAATTCGCATACAGACACCATTAACTCGAACAATCAGGTGGCGCGCCGAAATGGAAACGCGTCGAAGGGCGGACAATGGGAAAACAAAAGGACCTCGGGTGAAGAGAGCTCGATGAAAATGTAACAAGTTGTTTCTCCTAATATTTATGTCAACGTTATGGGAATATTAACAAAACAACATGAATTGCCGCATTCAACAAGTAGTTGATTTTTAGTTATGTTTTCAAAAAGAGAGAACGAAAACAGACAATCAAAACCTCACCTTCGCCGCGCCAATCCCTCCGCCAGACACTTAATGCAAACGCCACCGCCACGTATATCTATACGTTCGCCATTCGTACCGTTGCCGACGATTAAAAAGGCGATATTTATTCTTCCACCGTGTTTAACCGAATCGGCGTAATTTTCGCGAACCATGTCGCAATTGGCCGGCGTTGGGGGCGAATTCGCGAGCGCGAAAAATCAATAAAAACACGCCGAACCGTACGAAAACGGCGGACGTGGCGGACGCGGCGTATATAAAAGAAAAAAAAAAACAATTCGAAAATGGCGAAAAGCGAAAAACGTCGTATTAAAGAAAGCCTTCTAACGTTTTTTGCGCTCTCTTCTTCTTTTACGCTCGGACGACGCTTTTTTCCCGATACGAGAATTTTTTTCTCTTTCCTTTTTCCACTACGACGTTTCACGACGCCGCGTATTCCCGTTAATTATCTTTTTCGACGACTAATTGCCTACCACTCTCCCAGGCTGTCGGCTGCGTACTAAAGGTGAATATGATGTATGGAAGAATACACATCAGTGATCTGGTACGTTGAACCGTTAAACATAATAAAATAGGATAATAAAGGAGGCTGCGCATAGGGGTGAAAAAGTTGCGCCTTTTATTGCTAAACAGGTAGGACGTATATCAGCATATTACACACCTGAGCGAATCGCAAATATACAATGTTAAAAAGAGACCTTAAATGGCATAGCGAACCTATTTTAAGCGGTATATTAAAAGCGAAAGTGAATTTTTTTCCATGTTATTCGTATTGATTATGGTTTTGGCATATTATGGAAACTTTGTTACTGTGGGAGCTGAATTAAATTATTTTTTCATTTTCAAACTTTATTTATCAATTATTAGTTTTTTCTTCTAATGAAGATTCATATATGTTGAGCGTTCATTCAATCCTCAAACGGAATATCTGTATACAAGCAGAGGAGTGTTCAGCTCTATGTGAGGCTCAGGCAGGGTCACGCAGAAGAAATGAGGCCCTGGGGAAAATTATGACAAATAAAAAGTACTAATTTTTTTTAATTTTACGAATAATGTGTACATGTTACTTTTATTTTGGTATTTCTGTAGGCCCTTTGAGAAAGCCCAGTGGGGAAAGTCTCATTTCCCATTCCCTCTGGTTGGCCCTGGCTGTCACGGGAACTTCTATTATTTCTCTACACCGTTACACCTTTTTTTCATCTACGCCATTTGCACAGAAGCGACACTGCTTTAGAAGAGAACTCCAGAGAGAGTAAACAACAAGGTGGCGGCTGTAGTACTCGATTTGTCAAGGTATCATGGAGCGAGGTCAGGTGATATGAGGAAGGTAGGATAACCGCTAACACCCCCTCCCACCTGACCGAGTAAAATGACACAATGAAATTTTACACTTATACCTACCAAAAAAAACAAAGCATCTCAGAGACAAAAATCTCTTCTTGCTTTTCATATGTGCTCTAGGAGAGTTAATGTGAGGAGCGACTCAGAGACATAGCCTCTTCTTCGCATGTGTGAAAGTTTTGCTGTAGGTTTATGAATTAGCATCACAGAGACAAAAATCTCTTCTATACTAAACATAGTCAAGTTATTGTAGAAAAGTTTATTTGAGTTAAGATTCTATTTTCAAGGCTAGTACACATAAAAAAAATTACATATAAAAAAAATACACATAAAAAAAACAAAACAAATAACTCTAACAAATAGGAGACCGGTCTATCATCTAATTTTCAAATGCGTTTTGGTTCAAGTTTATAGGAACCTCAGCAGTTTATCTCTGCAAGAGCGGAAGGGCTCTTGTAGTAGTGCTTTAGTCAAGATATCAGCCAGTTGGTTCACTGAGCTAACTTGCTCGACTTGTAATAATTTTTTATTGATGTATTCGCGTATTTTCAAGTAGCGAATTTCAACGTGTTTGAGTCTGCCTTTCCCAACACTATTATAAGATTGTTGCAATGCAGCAAAATTATCTTCATAAATAGTGGCTGGAAATACATTTAAACCTATAGTTTCATTTGTCAAATGTCCTATGAAGAGGATATCATGTGCGGCTTCGTTTAGAGCTATGAATTCAGCTTCACATGTATGTTCAGCTATACATTTTTGAAGTCTGGAGCACCACGCTATGGGTGTATCACACAGACGTACTATAAAACCAGTGGTAGATTTTCGAGTTGAAATATCACCAGCATGGTCAGCATCTACGTATGCGTCAAGTAGTCCTGCTGGATTTAATGACGATAAGTCCTCATTATATGCTTTGGGCAAGAAATTCCCATACCTGATGTTTCTTTCAAGTAATGGAGAATTCTTTGAGCTAGAGTCCAATGTAACAGAGTTGGATTCGTTTGAAAACGCGCTAAATAATTAACTGAGAAATTTATATCTAGCCGCGTATAATTTGTTAGGTACATAAGAGCACCTAGAAGTTGTCGATATGGAAACGTTTGATCATCTAATTTAAGTACTTTTATATCATTGTGAGCAGAAAGTGGTGGCATGGGAATGCATGACCACTTTGTCTCATGGGTATTGGTCATATAAAATTTGTTAATAATTGAATTAGTATATGAAGTTTGATGTAAAAAAATATAATCTTCACGTCTTTCAACTTCAATACCAACAAACATTTTTGGAAAGCCCAAATTTTTGGTTTCAAAACGTTCTGATAAGGTAGAAATAAAATCATTTATTGCTCTTATGTTATTACCTGTGATAAGGAAATCATCTATATAAATGAGTAGTATAATAATACAATTTTCAATAACTTTGGTATAAATACATGGTTCACGAGCGTTACAAGTGAATTCACATGCAATCAAAAACTCATGAAGTGTACGATTGAAACATTTAGGTGCAGTGGCTAGGCCATAAAGAGCTTTATTAAGCTTACAGACAAATTTCTTATTATCAACGTCTAGTCCTAATGGAATATTAACATATTTTTCTCTATCAATAATTCCGTTTAAGAAAGCGTTTACTAGATCGAGTTGAGTCATAGTCCAACCAAAAAGTGATGCTATTGTAAAGAACCACCTAATTGAAGCTGCAGAAGGTGTAGGAGAGGCAGTATCTTGTTTAAGGTACTTTTCTTTGTCTCTACATCCTACCACAACAAGTCTAGCTTTATATGTACCATTTTTCTTTATAGTAAATACCCATTTTAGTGGGAGAATTTGCTTATTTATAGGTCGGGGTACGATATCCCAGACTTCATATTTACTCATTGCATCTAATTCTTTTTGAATGGCAGGATTCCAATGTTTTGCATCAGATCCTTGAACTGCCTGTTTATAAGTTAGATTTTGATTCTGATAAGCTGTAAACATACGCTTATCATATTCACCAAAATGATCGTATAAAATTTTCAGGGAATTAACGCATATCTCATTTTCATCTGTATCCCAGTCACAGTCAATAGTAATTTCTTCAACTTCATCATCTAAGTTTAACTTGTTTTGATCCAATAGAGTTGAAGGAACTGTTGTGGACTCTAATGCTTGTGGTAGATCATGAGAAGGTGCAGGATTGCCCCCTCCATTGTTAGAATCATTTGAATTTCCTGTACAGTTACAGCTTAAGCTGGGAGAAGATGACTTTTCAAAGAGTTCTAATACATTTTTTAAAGTTATATCATTTACTGGGAAATCATCTTTAAAAAGATAATTCTCTTGAATGATTATATTACACACATTTTCAACTTTATTTGTGCGTGGGTCAAATACTCTATACCCAGTGTTGGTATATCCAACAAGGTACATGGAGTTTGTTCGAGCATTAAACTTTTTACCTTTTGCCAAGGTTTCATCTAGATTTTCAACACGAGAACCAAAAATTTTGATTTGTTTTAAATCGGGTCGTTTGTTATATACCTTTTCAAAAGGTGTGACAAAATTGAGTGCCGAATGAGGAGTTCTATTGTATAGCCAGCATGCAGCATCTACCGCTAGACCCCACATATTTGCAGGCATACCAGCTTCGTAAAGTAAAGCTCGAGCACGTTCACATATAGTTCGATGTGACCTTTCAACGAGACCATTATGTTCATGACAGTATGGTTCTGCAAAGTCTAATCGAACATCAAATTTATCAAGTACTTCACGAGTAGCATTACAATCAAATTCTTTGCCGTTATCACAACGGAGCAAATTAAATTGTCCAGGATTGGGATATAAGGCTCTAAGATTGCGATAGGCTTCAAATAGAAAATCAGGGGTTTCACTTTTCAATTTCATAACAAAGAGTTGTAAATAACGTGAGTAATCATCTATTACAGAAAGTATATATTTATGCTTTTGAGAAAAAGTTGGTGGAGATATTTCCCCTATAATATCGGCATGGAGAATTTCTCCAACTCTTGTAGCTCTTTCTCTATCTTTGAGAAAACTTTTCGTGTAAGTTTTGACTGAGCGCAAACTTGACAATCACTTAGTGTGGTTGTAAAAATTAAATCCTCTACACCATTTGTTACACATTTTAATTTATGAATATAATCGCTT
The DNA here is from genome assembly GCA_009761765.1 of Phenacoccus solenopsis. Classification (NCBI taxonomy): domain Eukaryota; kingdom Metazoa; phylum Arthropoda; class Insecta; order Hemiptera; family Pseudococcidae; genus Phenacoccus; species Phenacoccus solenopsis. The sequence goes on along the minus strand of CM019755.1, from coordinate 24,584,229 downwards.
GAAATATGGCCCATACGTTTATGCCATAAAATACCTTGTTGTTTTAAATATTCAATTTGCTGAGGGGTCAAATTACGTTTACGAGATCGTATTTTATTTCGATTTACTTTAATTTTTTCATTACAAGAATTTTCAATAAAATTACAAATAACATAAGCTTGGAGTTGATACATATTAGCTCTTGTCCGAAGTAAGGTTATTTTTCGCTTTTCTTGTCTGGAAAAAATATATCCACTATTAGAATTCAATACAAAATACGTTTTTAATTGTTCGTTAAATTTTTTAACACTGATAATATTATCAGATGAATTTGGCATATATTGAACATTTTCAAGTTTAATTATAATTTGTTTTTCATTGAAAGCTAATAACAATTTCAATACCCCTTCACCAAGTGAAGCACATTCTACTTGTGATAGAGATGTGATTACTGGCTTAGGTATAGTATATTCTCGATAATCACATAAGTAGTTAAGAGTAGAAACAATATGATGGCTAGCGCAAGAATCAGTTAAAAAGATTTTAAAGGGTAAAAATTCAGTATTTATATAATCATATTCACCTTGTTTACGTGTTGGTTTGGTGCACTGTTTTGCTTCATGCCCATACTCATGACAATTGAAACACAAACGGCCTGGTCGTGTGCAAGTATCTGCAGAGTGAAAATATTCACTGCATTTTGTACATTGCACGGCCCGTTTTTCATCTAAGCTCATAGTTTTCAACTTTTGAGATTGTTCATCGGTGTACTTCTTTACGAGAGGTACACGCAACGAGTTGTTCATTGAAGTTGAAGCACCTACATTTTTCGACTGATTATATCGATCAGTACGTGCACGTTTATCATAAGAAGAGTAAATCTTCTCGTGTTTTCGTTTTTCACCTGCACAAATCAAGTTCACAGATATAGTAGATGAATTATCGCATACTGATACACTGTTATTTGTATCATCAAAAGAATTTACATTTTTATTTACATTATTGAAATTTTCAAGCATAGTTTTATGATTGTTAATAGACATATAAACATCACTAGTATCAACTTCATTACCTTGTTGTTGTTTTACATTTAGGTTTGTTTGTCTGGCTGCAGTTTCATGGTCTAGTTGCAAGAAATTTTCTTTCACAGTTTGGAAATCTGGCATATCGGTTAATGACGCAATATTGTTGTAAAATGCGAAATAAATAGTCTTCGGATCGTGTATTCCTTGTATTTTGTTCAAAAACATCGATGTGATGAATTCTTGGTTGAACGTAGTTTCTAGTAAGGTGAAGTCTTCAATACAATTTTCGTATTCAGTTATGAAACGTACCGGATCATAACCTGGCTTGAAACGGATGTGAGCTAATTTGTTATTCAGTTGAACATAATCCCTCATTCTTGTAGTTGAATATGTCCTGCTTAAAATGCTGAATGCATCAAATGCGGATTTTGTATTCTGAATTAGGTATGAATTTGATTTTGATACGGATGCTTGCAGTACTTGTAACGTTTGAGCATTTAAAACGTCTCGTCGCCCTGGTGAAACATTTACAGTTGTACCTCCTTCACTCTTGATGAACGGAAGTAACATAAGTGCTTCAAGGCTCAATTCCAATTTATTCCGCCACGTTTTAAAATTTTTGTACCCTTGTAATTTGTCGGATTCTTGAAATGTTGGTATTATAAATGGTGGTGTACGATATGCTTTGTCCAATTCCGCGAGACGAGTTTCTTCGCTGCTGTTTTGGATTGGTAGTAAAAGCTGTCCATTTTGAATTAACGAAATAAAAGTTGAAAACTGATTTGATATTATTTCTTTTATTTGCGCTTCCGAGAGAGCATTGGGTGTAGAATTATTTTGATTTTCAACTTCATTTGAGTTGGTATTTGAGGAAGTAGTCTCAGGCATGGTATTTTCTTTCACACACAACACTTCACGTGATGTTTTAGAATTAAAATTAAGAGTTTGAATGAACTAGGTAATATTTATATATACCTTAAAAGCAATATTACATTTGGAAAAGAAATTTTCATTAATGCATTAATGTCACGGGAACTTCTATTATTTCTCTACACCGTTACACCTTTTTTTCATCTACGCCATTTGCACAGAAGCGACACTGCTTTAGAAGAGAACTCCAGAGAGAGTAAACAACAAGGTGGCGGCTGTAGTACTCGATTTGTCAAGGTATCATGGAGCGAGGTCAGGTGATATGAGGAAGGTAGGGTAACCGCTAACACTGGCCTCAGGATAGATTTCATAAAAAGAAGTCCATCGATCCGAAGGGTCCTCCTACTTATTGAAATTCAGATGTTTCCATGTTACTCCTTCATACCATACTTTTCAAAAATATAGTGGTGGGATCAAGAGCCTATAAGTTGCAAAATAATCCCAATTATGAGTAAAAAAAAAATTAAGTTCATGGAGTTCAAGTCGAAAAATTTTACCAATTTTTCAATGAATTTAAAAAAAAAATGTAAGCAGCTATGCTGCATTACTGGAGCTGAGTTTCTAATTGGGGCTTGTTCAGGTTTGCAAACATTACTAACCCCTTCATGTCTACAGGCCACAGCCAATACCAAGTCTGAAAATCCCTACCGTATTCCTTGCAAAATCACTTAAGAATTAAATTGTGAACAAAATGTAGTATTTCTTGCCACGCAATCTTATCTGGATTCCAGCACACTCCAATATAACACAGAATGAACAAGCAGATCTCTCCGCTAAACAGTCCCTTTATGTTTCACCTGTTCCAAACGTTCCTATACCATTGAAAGACGTCAAATCTGCCATTAAAATATATGCAAATCACCTATTCTCAGATTTTTGGAGACAAATTCCTTCATCCAACAAACTAAAAACAATCCATACTGTAATAGAACCCTGGAAATATCCTACTCAATTGTCTCGCAGAGACCAAGTCATCCTAACCCGAATCCACACTGGACATTCTCTCCTCACCCACAGCTACCTCCTCAATAGACTGCCCATTCCCATCTGTGAAACATGTAATGCTCCTATTACAGTAACACATATCCTCCAAGAATGTTCAAAATATAACATTCATAGAAACTTGTACTTTCCCAAACCCGAAATCCAATACATTTTACAGAATGATCCCACTAGTATACTCCACTTACTGAATTTCCTTCACACAACCACCTTATACCCACTCCTGTAACTCTACTTAAACACGCCTCTAGCCCAGCGCTGTACAAGGCGTAAAAAAAAAAAATAAATAAATAAAAAATAATCATATGAATATATATTTCTCATATTATAACTACTTGAGGCTCCTCAAATTATTTTCACATTTTTACAATCCGCCATTTTGGATCTATTTTGACCCAAAATGAATAGGTCATATTCTAGTCGTCGTCTAACCCTACACAGGAAATTTGACTTTCGTAAGTCGATTTAGTGGCGAGATATGGAAAATTCATGAAATTTTTTACAACGATTTCCCCTCCAAAAGCAGTTTTTTACTTTAACACCCCTCCAGATGTACTACGGAAGCTGAAATTGGAATGGAGTAGTCACTTGGACTCATTTTATCATATGAAGTTACAATAAAAATTTTTCGACATCGTGTGCACCCTCAGCCCCATCACATTTTTAGGTCACTCCTCCTTTTCCCCTCCCAAATCATGTATGGAGATGAATTGTTTACTTCTCATCTTAAATAATTATACCAGTTGATATTAATTACATTTTTACCAATTTGAGGCTCCTGAAGCTGTACTCAAATTTTGATAATCCGCCATTTTGTATGCATTTTGACTCAAATTCAATAACTCATATTCTGGTCACCAACTAACCTCACATACAAATTTTGACCTTTATTGATTGATTTGGTGAGGTTATATGGAAGATTCCAGGAATTTCATGACTCAAAACTTCCTTAAAAAGCGGTTTTCTTGCTCCAATTCCCCTCCAAATACACTTGGGAAGCTGAAATTGGAATGGGTTAGTCACTTGAGCTCATTTTATCATGATACTGCAATAAAAAATTTTTGACATCCCGTGCACCACCACCACATTTTGAGGTCGAACCCACCCCTCCTCCCTTCTACCTGCCAGTAACATGTGTGAATGTGAATTGGGGTTATTGTATATTCTCATCTTCAATAATTATACGAGTTCATATTAATTACATTTTTTACCAATTTGAGGCTCCTCAAGCTCTACTCAAATTTTGATAATCCGCCATTTTGTATGCATTTCGACTCAAATTGAAGAGCTCATATTCTGGTCACCAACTAACCCATACAAATTTTAACCTTTGTTGATTGATTTGGTGAGGATATATGGAAGATTCAGTAAATTTCATGACTCAAAACTCCTTTAAAAAGTGGATTTTTGTTCTAACTCCCCTTCAAATACACTTGGCAAGCTAGAATTGGAATAGGTGCGTCACTCGGGCCCATTTTATTGTATGACACTGCAATAAAAAATTTTCGACATCCCGTGTACCACCACCACATTTTGAGGTCGATTTTTTTCTGAATTTTTTAATTTTATGAACATTTAAGTACACCGTTCACAGCCAGTTTGACCAATTTTGAGATTTATAATTTATAAAAACACCTTAATGCGATATTAATACGAAAAAAAAACGTAAAAATAATAATTAAGTTTTATTTTAATTATAAGCTTAGCTCAACAAATCAACAATGTACGATTTACATAATTACATAAATATATAATTATAGGTATAGGTATTTTAGCAAGAAATGTAATAAAAATGAAATAAACCGTTCTACATAATGCATTATAACTTTCATTCAATAATTTCATTGTTAGGAAGGATTACGTTTTTTCATTTTCTCAACGAAAGCAACAGGAATAGGAAAAATGAAATATATTGCTTGTTAGAAAATTACTGATAAAATACGATGAATGAAACTTGACCTAGAATAAAGAAATACTCATCGAATATTCATAAAAATCGGTGTTGTCATTTATATGCCAATTGAAACGACTTCCCTGATAATTATGACGATAAATCATACACGTATCGACTTCACTATCATACAGGTGTGTTTCGTTTTGGTTTGAAGAAAATGAATAACATATCGCAACGTAATCGACATTGGCATGTTTCAAAATAATTCCTCGTTATCATTGCAGTGGTCACGCTGTTACAAATATGCGAAAAGTGTCAAAATGCACGCTTCAATGAGACATCCACGAATATATAATTGAAATAAGGAAAAATGAATGAAAGTGCGAATGAACTGAAAGCTAAAATGCGCTTGGATCTGCGCATTTCTCCTCCACACGCCTCTGATGGTGAATTACAGTTTTCGGGCTTATGACAAGTTCGTCGACGCGCAACACGATAGATTTTAATTCAAGGTGAACCTCACGCTTTTTCAAGTCAGGACATGAGGACTGAAAATTTTTTTCTAGCACCCCCTTGAGTTAGGTATCAAAATGCACGTCTCGATGCAACGTCCATGAATATGAAATCTAAATTCAGAAAAATTAATTGAAGTGCGAGTAAAGTAAGAGAGAATATGCTTTTGGAACTGCGTTTCTCTCTTCCTCACGCCCGTGAAGGAGTGTAAACCGAATTTTTGTGACGAATTATTGTTTTGGAGATTATGACGAGTTCAACGACACCCCACTCGATAGGTTTTAATTCCAAACGTAATTCATGCCGTGTTACATGCCTAGCGTGGAAGAGGTGAAAATTTCACCTGCCTTGAGTTAAGTGTCCAAATGCACATATTGATTTGTCTCGTATGAATATGGAAGTAAAATTTTGAAAAAGCAATTATTGATGAGTAAACAGGAAAAAAATATTTATGTGACTGTTTCATCTTTTCCATCTTTTTAGCAGAGTTTTCAACTTGAACGACAGCTATTGCAGTCTCATTGAATTGGAAATGGGCGGTCGGGGGAAGGTGGGGTATTTAAATTTTTGAGTTTCAGACCATTTGTATTAATCAGGTATATATGTTCAACTTTTTGGTATGAACAATATATTTTTTTCTCGCCACACGTAGCAAAGGGGAATATTTATGAAATTTGCTCAAAACTCGGTGAGAGGCACTTTTTAAAAATGCGAAGAAGTACTCTTCGTTTTTTCGATATATTTCAAAATGGCGGATCACTCAAATTTTGAGGATGGCAGGAAAAGAGGCAAATGGCTTAAATTTTTCGTTTTTTGATCTTATATGAAAGAATGATTTACGGGCACCAACATATTCAAATTTCAGCTCCTTAAGTGCATTTGGAGGGGAGTTAGAGCAAAAAACTGCTTTTTGAGGAAGTTTTGCGTCATGAAATTTCTTGAATCTTCCATATCTCGTCACCAAATCGATCTAGAAAGGTCAAACTTTGTATGTAAAATTAATTAGTGGCCAAAATATGACCTCCTTAATTTTGGTGAAAATGGATCCGATTAAAAATTCAGCTCCAGTAATGCGGCATGGATGCTTACGTTTTTAATTTCATTTTTTGGGGATGTGGTGTCAATAAACTTTTTGTCTAATGGATTTAATTTTGATTGTCTAAATGTATTTAATTTTTCTGCCACGAGAATTTTTGGGTTTCAAAGTAGGCATCAACGTTGCAGTGTTGACTTCCTGGTGATATTAAATTTCCATAGGGAGGTGGAATCAATTACTTGTTTTCTAATAGATTTGATTTCAAATATCTGGATCTATTTGGTTATTTATTTTTAATGTGACGCTTCGTGTTTCAAAATAGGCACCAACATGCAGTGTTGACGCTCGGTAGAATTAAATTTTTCACGACTAATTTTCGACGCAGTCAGTATGAAATTTCGAAAAGGTAACCACTAACCAATTACATTGGGAAGCACTTGGAGTAGCTAAATTTTTCGAATTGTATAGAAAATTAATTCAGGCGCCGAGCCGGTGACATCGAGTATCGTAGTACACGCGACGAATGACGAAACGCGACAGAGCGATAAAGATGGACAGCATTAGGCGAAAACGAAACGTGGCATATTTTTCTCGCTGATACACTGGTACCCAGGGTGGCTGTAAGGCTGCGGGCATTGGCGTATACGTATAGGCGAACACGCACTAATGACTCAAGGACTCGACGTCGATGTTGTTTTGAAATATAACGTGGAAAAGAAACGCGCGCGGCACGAACACACGACGCGAATGGCGGCGACGGTGACGACTAACGTTCTCGAAAACAATAACGATCTCGCGTAGACGACGCTAATGACACGGTACGAATGTTTGGGACGCACTGGGGCGAGTACGCGTCATAATTTATTCTTTATATCGCTTATTTCAACTGGAAAAGGTTGGAAATTAAATGACAATTGTTCTTTGTTTACATCAGAGCGTCGCCGATTTTCGCTAATTTTCCGGTTAGCCGTGTCGAGTGGATGTTTTTTCGGCCCGGTCGTCGTACGTCCAGTACTCTTAATTACGCGAGATGTATAATTGCGATTTTTAATTCGTCGGCCGAAACATTTTTTTTTCGGTCGCGTATCGCGTAACACGCGCTATAGGCGGTCAGGGGTAACGGGCGAGGACGGCTTGGCGGCGGCGAACAACGCACGACTTCATCATCGTGCAAGGAGGGAAGTTCGCGGTACGCATTATCCGATAACGTCTCCACGCTTCTAGCCTCGTTTAACACCGAGCGCGTACCTTCCCTCTGCGCCACCCACCGCCGTGTCCCGTTTTGCCAAAACTTTTCTGGAGTAGCATCATTAGATGGGCGTCCAGTTTAAACCTTGCTCGCTTTAAATTATATACCTACCTACCGGGACGGCGTACGCGATATAAGACGCTGGGGCGTCGCGCGGTGTCGGGAGGGGGTAACAGTTAAAGTCCACTTCGGGACAAGAAAGGCGCGGGTGATTGTCGCGAACTGTGAAATGCCTAAAGTGGAGGGAGTATTGATCAAAGGATCCTTTAAACTCGTCGTATAGTGCGGCACTACCATAGTAAACAGTTCGCCGAAGGAACGTTGTTTGCCAAGATTGGGTTTTTTCGCTGGCTCTAGGGTGGACGAATTTTTTTTTCACGAGGTTTTCCTTCCTCTTCGTCGTACAGTCGTCGGTTTTTTTTCCCATTCGTTTCGTTATTTCGTTCGCTCTCTCGCTTTTTTTCTTTTCTATATTTTACACTTCGCTGGCGTATACGTGGTGTGGATTTTTCGTAGTTCGGTCGCTCGTTCTGCTAACGTTGTTCGCATATAGCGCGACGATCTGTCGAAACATGTAACCATCGCGATCGTACCGGCGATTGATTGATAACAATAGTCTTTTGCGCGATTTGACGTTTTATTTTATCTGGTTAATTTGCTATAAACCATTTATCCGGTGATTTTGACGAACCAAGCTGTACCATAATTTGAGATATCGAAGAAACATCAATTAATCGGAGTTCATTGTGAATTTCATCGAATCTGGATTTCATACGTGGTGAGTTTAAATGAGAAAATTACTTCTCATGTAAATAATTTATTTTGTTTTTTAAATATTTTTTTCGAGTTATATAATTTTTTTTCAATGTAGTGTAGTCGTATTTTCACACTCGTGACTCTCATTCAACAGTCTAGTTTGTTTTGCATATGTTTATAATTTTTATCGTCCATCTGGACGGTGGTGGACAGGCTGAGATGTATTGGTGTCAAGCTCCTTGTTTTTGGGCTCTTTGAAATTTTTTCTACCGTGTATCGATACAACAGTAGACTGGTTGGGGTATATATGTAGGTGCTAGATGCCTTTTTTATGGAGATTTAAATTTTTTTTTATTATCTATCATGACGGAGGCAGATTCGTTTAGATGTCTCGGTACTAAATTCCTTGTTTTTGGACTCTTTAAAATTTTGTTATCGTTTTTAGCAATAGTAGTGAACTGGCTGGAGTGTCTAGGTGCCACGTACGTTATTTTTGGTATCGTAAAAATGTAAAAATATTTTTCATCATCTATCATGATAGAGGCAGATTGGTTGAGATGCCTTGGTACCATGCTCTTTGTTTTTGGTCTGTTTAAAATTTTCTTTATTGTCTATCGCGACAATACTGGACTGGCAGTGGTATGTAAGTGCCGGGTGCCTTGTTTTTGCATGTTGAAAATTTTTCATCATCTGTTACAACTGGATGGACTGGCTGGAGTATCGAGGTGCCAGATACCTTGTTTATGGGATCTGATAATTTTTTTATTATTTGTTATGACACGACAGACGCTCCTCCTTTTTGGGCTCTTTGAATTTTGTTTATCGTGTACCACGACATTTGTGAGTCGGTTAAAGTGTCTGTGTACCACTCTCTTTGTTTTTGGTATCTTAAACACTTTTTTATCATCCATCATGACAGAGGCAAACTGGTTAAGCTGCCTTGGTGCCAAGCTCCTTGCTTTTGTGCAGTTCTAGCAAATTGGGCAATTTCATAAGGTTGATTGGCGCCTAACCATAAATTCGGCAATTACGCATTTTTTTCATGCAATTCAGACAACACTGTAGAACAAATCGTATAATTATATTTTGAAGAAAAAATCACCATTATTAATATTTTCAGATCGAGTGACTTGAATTAGTTCTAAAATTGAGAATTGAAAAAAGTTGTCCATTTTGGGCAGAGTTCTCAAAATGACAATTTCACATCTAAAAAATCTGGCAGCACTGATTGTGTACTCGTAACATTTTTTCATGATCTATAGCGACCCTGTGGACTAGCTCAAGTGCTTAGATTTCAACATTGTTGTTTTTGATTCAATAACATTTTTTTTTTTTTTTTGTAATTTATTGCAACAGTAGTAAACTGGTTCGGGTACCTAGGTGTTAGTACCTTGTTGTGATCTTTAAAAAACTTTTAATCTTCTATGGAAATTGTAATGGACTTGTTGGGGTGTCTAGGTGCCAGATATCTTGTTTTTGGAATCTTGAAAAAAAAAATTTCATCGTCTGTCATTGGCTGAACTGCGTTAGTACCAAGCCCCTTGTTTTTAGGCTGTTTAAAACGATTTCACGATATATCAGTGTCCTTTTTTTTTTTGGACAGCTTGAAATTTCTGTATCATATATCGCAATAATGGCCCATTGGTTGAGTTGTTGTAGTACCAAACTCTTTGTTTTTAGGCTTTTGAAATTTTTGTATCGTCTTTTATGAAGATGACAAATTGGCAGAGTTGCGTGGGCACTAGGCTTCTTGTTTGTGGTCTCTTAGAATTTTTTGTGTCGTTTATCACGACATTGGCAGATTGACTAAATTGTCCCCTCAGTCCTAAGCCTCTTGTTTTCAAATTTTTTATAATTTTTTTTTTTCATCGCCTCTAATAATACTAGATTGGCTAGGGTGCCCAGCTTCTTGTTTTTGGGCTCTTTGAAATTTTGTATGGTTTTTTACGGCATTGATGTTGTCTCGGTGCCAAGCTCCTTATGTTTAGGCACTTGAAATTTTTTTATCGTTTATTACGACATTGGCAGAATGGCTGAGGTGCTAGGTGCCTTATTTTTGGGCTATTTATAAATTTTTTATCGTCCATCACCACAGTGAAATATTGGTCGAGTTAGTATAGTGGCAGATTAGCTTGGTTGCCTAGGCACCTGGCTCCTTGTTTTTATACCCAGAAATATTCGTATCATTCATCCGTTTTCATGTTCTTCATAATTTTTTTTATCGCCTTTTACGACAGTATTACACTAGCTAGGCTACCATTTCCTCTGTATTCAAGTTCTAAAATTTTTTTTGTACAGTTATTTACGCAAAATTTTGAATTTTTCGTTACAGTAGGCCTAGAATTATAGCCAACGCTGCAAGCCCTATTTTTTACGCATTAAAATATGCGAACGAACGTTTAGACACGAATACAGTACTGTGTTTTCGAAGGACGCAAGTAAAATAAATATAGCTTCGGTAACCGATAAGCGGTCTTCAAAGAGACGCCATTCGAGTTGCTATCCGTGATAAGCTCGTTGATAATTTTTACGCGTACCGGTCGTCAAAAATATAAACGCCGAAGGCTACGTAATCAGCTGGAAATACATCGAGTTCGCATTGACCTGTCGCCAAGCGTCGTTTCTCGCTCACCGTCTCCAGTCATCTCGTACGATGGTACCAGCGAAGCGTGAATCCGAATGTGAAAAAAATTCTAATTTGACATTGAAATTGGACGATATCGGCGGTTAACGTGAAAGTATGGAGAAGACAACGTCTGGCATTGAATTCGAGACGAGATTTGTAGGTGATTTGAGTTATACAAAAGGAAAGCTTTTCCGACGAAATATTGTTTGAAAGTGGGCGAGGCGGGACGTGGTGCTTCTTGACAAAGCTTTTAAGAAAGTTTCGACTTTACCGCCTGTACCGCTGTTTCATATTGACGGCGATATTTTTCGCTTTCATTTCGCTACTCGTTGCGAGCGTCTAGTGCGTGAGTTTTTGATAGGTTGGAATCTTTTTTGTGTCTGAGAGGAAGCTTTTTTTTTGATATGTGATTTTAGGAGTGGTGAAGACTCGAAGATTTTTTTTTCGTTTCGAAAAAGTCGTGGATGGAGGAAAAATGCAAAAAAAGCTCTTTGGGGATGGGGAAGTGTAGGCAAAGATGGGTAGAACACTTTCTTTGGGCTTTATGGGTTTTGACCATCATTTTTACTTTATCGAAGTTAGGAAATGATATTAGAAGAGAAATATTCCGTCTCATAAATAATGTAAAAAAGCTAATTAAATATTTATACGAGCTTGATGGCGCTCTCATGATCTCTACTCTATCTCCACCTATGCTAGATGGGAATTCAAAATTAGGAACAGAAAATAGTCATCCTAGCGCTACTATACCTACTGTTGGAAATGATCCCGTTTACCACGAAAAAGGACTTATTTGTCATTAGAGATATGCATGTTGTAATATAGTTTTTTTTTTTTTTCTGTTTTAACTCGAAACATCCTATTTCTTCCCACGTCCAAAATATACGAATATCGTCGCGCTACGTGTACAGGTAAATAGTCGCACACTCTTCGTCCATCCAGTCGGCCAAAATGACATAAAATTTTCACGCTAACTGCCAATCGATAGCATGACGGCGAACGACTTCTCCATAGTTGCCTAAATATGATCGGGAAAAAAAATTCTCGGCCAACACGAACGCGATTAGTTACCTATCGAGGACGCGTATTTTTTTTTACGCCCGGAGCTTATAAACCAATCATTATTGGTATACTGAGCGCTGTACGACACGTCAACGCGTCACCCTCGCCCTACACGTTAATCGAAATGGTAATAATATTCGTTCCATTATTCGACTAATAACGCCCGAGCTCCCACGATGAATAGGTGTCGCGGAGACAATCCCCTACTTTCATTATAGTCGACGCGGTCGCGGTCTCTCGATTGTAAAAAAAGATCGCCAAAATAACAAACGTCTGGGTAGAATGTTCATCCCGTATGTTTGATCGGTATGGGCGATTGATCTGTGGGAAGTTGGAAAGTGGTTCCTAGAGTTTTATTTGTCTAAAAATGGACCGATGTGAAGGTAATTCTCGCGTGTAAATTTCACGAAGAATCGAGTTCGAGAGATTCACGAAATGATGGACTGATATGGATAAAAACTGATTATCAATTAATTGCGGAAAATCTCAACCTGCGAGATCAATTGAATAATTGAATTTGAAAATAATCTATATCAATCATCTTTGAAGATAATCAGTTAAATTATTGTATTTAAGAATGATCGCTTATTTATTTATGAAAATTATCGAATTTGAAAATAATTGACAATTCGAAATTCAGAATAATCGATTAAACGATTTCGAAAATAATTGATTAATCGAAGTGGAAGTTAATCAGCATTTGAATCTCAAACTATTCAACTGTGACGTAATTTCAGAAATTACCTCGAATTTGAGAATAATCGATTAATAAAGTTAGAACATATTTTAATAATTACATAATTTAAAAAATTCCCTTAATAAATATTGTCGGATTTAAAAATGATAATCGATTATTCAGTTTGAAAAATCGATCAATCGACTTTTATGATAATCGATTAATCGAATGTTGCAATAATCGATGAATCGAATTTTGCAATGATCGATTAATCGAATGTTGTAATAATCGATTAATCGAATGTTATGATAATCGAGCATTTAAATTTGAAAGTCCATTCAAATTTAAAGAAAAAATAGTAAAATTTATAGTAATGAAATTTTGATTAATTAAAGGAGGATGAAATGTTCATCCTGTAATAATATTATTATTTAATATTATATTTAAAATTATTAATATTAAAGAAGGTGAAAGAAGACAAAAAGTTATTTATTTATTAGGCAATTTTTAATATTTTGTCGAATTTGAAAAAAAAATCGATTATTTAATTTAAAAATCAATGATTGTTCTGTTTTGAAATAATCAATTGATCGATTAATCAAATTTTTTTAAATAATGGATTCGTTGGATTTTGGAAACGGTTGCCTAATCAAGTTGGAAGATAATCCATTAAATTTAAGAATTTTAGAATGCTCAATTTCGGAATAGAAGCGTTTCCAGTAATTTGAAAGCAATAAATTATTCATTTTTTTTTTTTTTAAATTACTAAGTTGTATGATTTTTAAATATTCAATCGATTGAATTTTAATAAAATTGATTAATGTAATTTTCGAAGAAATACATTGTTCAATTTTATAAAATAAGTAATCAAAATTGAAAATAATAGGTCGCTCGATTTTAAAAATAATCGATTAATCAAAATTGAAAATAATTTATTATTCAGTTTTGAAAATAATCAGCTATTCGATTGCGAAAGAATTAATCGCATTTGAAAATGATTAGTTCATCAAATTTGAATGAATTAAATCTTGTAATCGAATTCCAAAAGTAATGGATAGTTTAATCTTGAAAATGATTGGTTAATCTGATTTGAAAAAAGGAAATTGTTCGTTTTTTGAAAAGTACTCGATTCACAACGTCAAGAATAGTGAATGGTTTAATTTTAAAAATAATCAGTTAATTGAATTTGAACGTAATCTATTATTCAGTTCGAAATATAGAGTAATTATGGTAACTGGTCCGCTTTCTGATTCGTCATACGTCATGTGTGTAAGGACCGCTCATAAGGCTGGAATGTGATAAAATCTAGGTAATTTCATTTCTACTCTCTTAAAGTATAATATCGTTCAATTTTCAGTGAACGACTGAAATTCGTTTGTGATTTGAATCATCATTTGTTGATTCATGTTTTTATTTTACGAGCAAGTTGAGGTGATTTACCACTTTCCGACTTGCTGATTGGTTGTTACTCGTGTGACGTATGACTACTGAGAAAGCGGGTCAGTTGTAATTATTCTATAATCTGCTATTCGATTTCAAAATGATGTATGTAGTTTTCATACCTAAAAATTATCGATTGATTAAATTTGAATAAAATGAATTGAACGAATTTTACGATCTAATGAATAATTTAATTTTGAAAATAATCGATTACTTCTTTCGAAAATAAATCGCCATTTGATTTTAAAATAATCCACCAATCGCATTTGAAAATGATGAGTTGATCGAATTTGAATAAAATCGATTGAACAAATTATCAAGTTTGAAGATGGTTAAATTTTGAAAATAATCGATTAATTAAATTTAGTAATGAAAAGTTTGATTTTGAAAAAATGTTCGATTAATCGAATTTCAAAAATAAAGTATTGTTCAATATTGAAAATAATCGACTAATCGATTAGAATTCTACGAATGAATGGAAATAAAAAATGAAAACTTGAATCGATACTGTTGAAAAAAATTATTTAAGAAAAAAGATTAAATCTGAGAAAAAAATTGGGAATCTTTTTCGCGTGTATGGCTTCAAAAAAACGTCAAAAATCGTCACCAACACCACCTGTGCGGAGCCAAGCGAGACGATTATGTAATTCGACGTGTTGGGAAAATGGCGGCGCGAAATTTGACGACAACGAGTCGATGGAGTGGACAAGACGTTCGAAATTAAGGGCGAACTTTAATCCTCAAATAGAAAATGTTTTCGCCACCGTCGACTTAGCGAGAGATAATCTCAACTTGTCAACTCTTCTAGCGTTCTGTAAAATCGGCGCGGCGATTCGAAAAAAAATACGCTCGAATTCGCGATGCGATGAACTTGGATCAAACCTACGTACGTACGTCTGTGTGCGAAATCCTTCGACGACGGATTTTCGAATCCTACGCGAAATCCAGCTTTCGTCCGAGAGCTTATAATACCCGCGAGCTTACGGTCACGGTTATTATGCGACGAAAAAACACGCCTCGTGTACGCTGGTCGTCGCCAAAAAACTGTTTCGCGCCACCTGATCCCCGTGCACGCGTGTACCTGTTCTAAGGCGCCGCTCTATTCATCGTGTACGCTTTAGAATCAGGTTGGCGACTGCGAAGACGAAAAGAGAACGAACGCCCACGCAACTTTGAAAAGGTGTCTCGTGCCCACGATAAATACGTCCACCCTAAAGGGGTAACTGCTTTCGAGCTAGCGAAAAAAAAAAGCAGTTTATATAGAAAGGAAAACCACGCTCGTACGACTTATTCAAAACGCATAGAAACGTATAAAGTCGACTCGTCCTTGTATAAAGAAAGGTACGCGGAAAGGAGAAATAAAGAAATAATAAAGTATCCGACATCTCGACACCTTTCTCTCGGTTCTTTAAAATTTACCTATAATCCCTTCGGACGCGGCCAATCGGACGACGGTAGGCTGCCGGACGGGTTTAGTGAATTTTCGCGAAATCCATCGGGTCAATATTTATTCGTTTCGTGTACGAAGGGGGCGCGCTCGAAGCGAGCTTCGGCAAAAAATAATACGCGTCGTGAATTTCATATGTGCACTTCAAAACAAACAACTTTTGTACGCTTCGGAGTATTTTTTTTTCCCCCGCGTGTACGTTTCTATTTCTCTGTGGCCTAGCAGTTTCGTTACGAAGGCGGAGAAATTTCGCGTACGTGTTGTGGCGTATGGAAAATTTGGTCTTTTTTACGCGTCTGGGGAATCGACGTGAATTCTCGAGACGTGCAATTTTTTTCCACCTTTCGATCTGCTATGCCGACGCAATTACCAGCTCGATGTTCGGAAGGTAAGAAGTGGGAAAATTTCGTCGATACGCGGCGGTTTACCAGACCTTTTTACTACACGAAATTCCTCCGTTGTGGGAAAAAAAATTGCGAAATTTACCCTCGAGATCAAAGCGCAATTGTTCGTTCGAAAGTTCATGCATAATTTCTGCCTAATGCCAGTAGTGTTTTTGGGTGCTACATTTTCGCAAGAAAGGATAGTCTATGAGAGAATTCAGACAGTATTTAGGATCTCATGATTCCAAAAGATGCTCCAATAAAGCCATCGTTGATTAGGAATTTCCACTTGAGAAAAAAACACAAAATAGGTCAATAGTTTAAAGTATTTCATAATATTTATTTTTTTTTAAAGGAATGACGAATACTAGCGATATAAATTGATACGCATTTTTATCCTTTCCTACACTATCAGAAATACTTTTGATTAATCATTACATTGGGACATATAAGGGGGAGAAGAAAGGGGGCTAGTCGCCAAAAACTCGAGCATTTTTAACTGCGGAAAGAAAACGTCTTTTATAAAAAATAGAAAATTAATAAATACCCCACAATAAAAAGTAGGTTGGGATGGAAACAAAAACAAAAAATGAATTAGTATTTAAAAATTAATTACATTAGAGAGTTAAAAAAAAAATTAAAAAAATTCTCAGATATTTGCAAGCATATAAAAATTAAGAAAGAGACAAAAAAAATTGCTTCAAAAATGAAGGATAATGTCTAAAAAACATGAAAAAAATATTCAAAAAGTTCTACAAAGTTAGATGAAAAACTAATCCACTATCAAAAAAAAAAAAAAAAAAAAAAAACACGACGAAAACGAAAACTCATACTAAAATTGAAAGTGTTGAAAATTCAAAATAATGTGAAAAAAATGTCTGAAAATGTGAAAAAGTCTTGTAAAGAAATTATTAAACACCTCCAACGGACTTTAAGAAGGCGATCAAATCTCAACTACATGCCAAGTATACCAGCCAATGGACCGCTCAACCAGCCATCAACAAGCTAAAACTAATTAAACCAGCTACGGGGCTCTGGGCCACCTCACTCCGTAAATCTAGGCGCGAAGAGGTAGCGTTATGTCGTCTTAGAATCGGACATACTAATCTCACGCACTCCTACCTGATTAATAAATCACCTCCTCCAACTTGTCCCACCTGCAATACAGTAATCTCAGTCCATCATATCCTCATCCAATGCCCTAAATATCGTTCCCTCCGAGAGAAACATACCCTCCCTGACTCCCTCCCCCGCTTGCTCCGGGATGACCACGTTGCCTCGGACCTCGTCCTCTCCTTCCTATCTGATTCCAAACTCCTCACACTCATCTAACCCCTTGTCCGTGCCTCTAGCCCCGTAGCTGTACATGGCACGTAAAACAAAAAAAGTAAAAAAAGTAAGTAAGTAAAATGGTTTCAAAAAAATCAATCGAAAAACCTATCAAAAATGAAAAATTATTCAATAAATTTGAAAATATTAAAAGTTAGAAATATTTAAGAATAAAGTATTGGGCAAAGATGAACTTTTTTCCAAAAATAAAAAGTAGACTAAAAATCACAGAATATAAGAAAATTAAAAACTTTCTGAAATGAAGTAGTGTTTGAAAATTATTTCAGTTCAAAAAAAAAAATTATCCAAGTCTGAATATTGATTAAAAAATGATATAAAAGCGAAGAATATTTCGAAAAAAATTTACGGAATTGAAAAAGTGAAAAAGTGAAAAATTGAAAGTTCTATGAGGAGAATAATTGAAAATATTACAAGAATGGAAAATTCTTCAAAAATTGAAAAGTATGAAAAATGAAATTCCTGATAAATGTGTCGTACTTAAGCGTTGGAATTACGCATGAAACGAATAATAAGCGAGAGAAACGATTTATTGTTGGGATGTACAATAGTATATCGGTTCTACGTAATTACCAGTAATATTCTATATTAGCTATGACTAGTGACGAGTTCGCGTTGGTAATGAGTAAAGAACAGGTTCAACCTTATGTAGTAATCCACGAAACACTTTATCTACGAGTAGCTGTGTGGAGCGCTATAAGGAAAGTTTCATAGTAACAATAAATTTTCAAAAAAAATTTCAAATCTTTAGAAATTAAAAAATTCTCCAAAAATAAATTTTGTTTAAAAAATGATTCAACCAAATTCTTCTATGTTTGAAACTCCCAAAGATTGTAAACAAAATAAAATCAAATATTCAAAATTAAATAACCTTTCAAAAATGATACAAAAAATTAAAAAATGGGAAACGTTTAAGAAATAATTACTTTTGATTAAAAAGGTAAAAAAACCTCTAAAAATAAGTTTTTATTAAAAAATTATTATAAATGTCTAAAAATAATGAAAAAGTCCTATAATAAATTTACAAAAAAATAAAATTAACCATACTTCGGTACGCCTTTGGCCCAGTGCTGTACTTAGCTTCAATTTATTAAAAAAAAAATAATAATAATAATAATAATAAAAAAATAAAAAATAATTAGTTTTTATCGAAAAGTTAAAATTTTTCTAAAAATTAAAATTAGTTCAAAAATAATGATGAATGTTTATAAATGAAGGATAAGTTTATAATGAATTTTCGAAAAATCAATAATCGAAAAATTACTGAAAATTTTACTTTACTTTTACTATTTTCTCTGCAACGAAGGCCAGAGGCGCGCATAAAGGGTGTTTAAATTTTGAAAATTTAAAAACCAAAAATACCTTGAAAATGAATTTTGTTACAAAAATTATAATTAATGTCTACAACTAAAGTAAAGCCTCATGATGAATTCTCAAAAAAAAAAAAAGAAAAATTGATAAGCTTTCAAAAATGAAAAATTATTTTAAAATTTCAAAATATTTAATTTTAAAAAAGCGATTAATTAATTTAATTCATGAATGAAAAATTATTCCCCAAAACCCATAGCTGATGACCTTCAACTAATCTGTAAAAATTAAAAAAAAAAAAACAAAGTTTTGAAAATGGAAAATTGTCCAAAAATTACAAATTATCTAAAAGTAAAAAAATGTTTTATGATAAGAAAAATGTATAAACTATTGTAACACAGTCATTGTTAAGTTATTTGTAATATTAATCTTCGCAAATGGTCACAGTGCCGAGCGACATTAAATAAAACGATTAAAAAAAAAAAATGAAAATACTTTTAAAGTAAATTGTACAGCGGGTAAGTAACTTTCTATTAGCTTAGGACCAAATCATTATTCTCTGGGATCACGTTGGAAACAGAAACATTTTTGCGCGCTACTGAAATTTTAAAACATCAACTTTCATGAAGACATATTAACGAATAATGAAAAAATATAATTAAATTCATTCTGGAGAAGAAAAATTAATGAATAAAAACAAATGGAAATATTTTCGTTAAGTTAATTGAGTAAAACTGGGAACCGTTTTTTTTTTTTTTTTTTTTTAAATTTATCATGTATAAAATAATAATTATATAAATTTTTTTAAGTAAATAAAAATGATGAAAAATATTTTGATTGTAGTGGCCAGTGCCAGAAAAAAACTTTTTTGTTCATTCGTTTGAAAAAATTCCATTTTTTCGTATTTTTGGTGTTCGCATTAATAAAAATTAATTCTCATGGTTATTATTATTATTATTATTATTATTAATACTTTTATTTTTTATTATTATTTTTTTGGAGGGGGGAGGGCGTTTGTAACTACGTAGATATTACGCCATACAAGAATTTTAATTTTAGCCAAAAAAAAAAATATTCGGTTGACAAATTATTGCGATAGATTGACGCACTCGAATCGCGGCCACCTACAGCGACTCGTCGGAAACGCGAAATTTACCGACCCCTGCTTCGTACGCGTTTTAATTATTCACGAAATCGATGGGGGAAGCGAAGTGTATCATCGTTCGGCGCGTCCGCGGCACCCATCGCGGAGGACGAACGAGAGGAAAAAAAATTCGGGATTATTTTTTTGTCGCCGTTCCAGTCTCGTGAAATTAGAGTGGCGCACGCGAACCGATAATTCACTCGTCACCGGGTTCTCGCGTCGCGACGCGACGTATCCGAAGCGTCGTTCGACGTACGCGGCGGTATACATGGGAGAAAAAACTTCGCAGACGTTTTATAATAATATTTGGCGCGTCTACGAGGTCGCCTTTCGTAAAAGTACAATATCAATTGACGCGACCGCCGCGCCGGCTCGCGAAACGGCCGTAAAGAGCGAAACGAAAAAGTTTCCTATACGAATCCGACGACGAGGCCTTTTCTTCTTCGGGCAAAGCACACAATAATAAAAGTTTTTATTAAACCGCGCAACATCAATTATTCACTTTTGGCGAAGGCGTGGCGGGGTTGCGCCGCCGCGGAGCTTTTTATGCTACGTACGAAAATCGTCTTCTCTTCTAATACGATTATGGGTAGTAAAGTAGAGCGGCGGGTGAAACCGAGTAGGGCCTGGGAACAGCGTAGACGCGGAGACAGACAGCGCGCGCGGGACGAGATGGGAGAAGGTAAAACGAATGGAGAGTAGAATCAACAAGTGTTCTACAATTACATCCGCTCTTTATTAAGGAAGTCGAGACTTGAAAAATATAAAAGGTATGATTATCATAAAAGGATTACGTAACTGCGAAAATCGTATCTACATAAAAACCGGCGTGGCGCACGAGCGGGTATTATTTTTGCTTCGTATCAAACGGCACAGAGGGCACGAACGTCGCGACGCCGCCGCGCCACCGTCGTCGGTAATTTTTGGAATGCCGCCGGTGGCGGGGCGTACGCATACCATGCCGGGCGTCCGGAGACCACCGTTATTCGAGCATCGGCACGATTAATGGGCGCGTGAATTAACTTTCAATATACGTAGATGGAATAGGCGATGCTCGAAGCGACGTTTCGTCGATGGTGTGTCGGTGTACGCGTGTATGTCAAACGCGGCCACGCACGCAGAATAATCGATTTGGAAAACGCGCCGCGGCGAATACGTCGAAGGAATTCTAGCGACGTTAAACGTGTCTCGATAAATTTTGGCTCGACATCGGCGACGACGACGAGAATATTCGCGTTTTCTATTTTTACGTGCGGCCACGAAGTAACGCGAACGAGATGGCTCGTTTAGAAATTTCGTTGTTCTCGGGCAAGGTGTTCGAGAAACGCGCTCCGAAAACGGAACCGAGGAGACGAGGAAAGAGAACCACGCACGAAAGGTGTAAATACACGCGATACGGGAGAGAGAAGGTCATCGTCGAGTTATGGTGGAAAGGTTGTTTGTGTGGCCGAACGCCGAACACAGACCAGAAAACCGGTGGCGGATTAACCGCCCAGACAGACTAATCGCAAAAAGCCTGACGGGCTCCGTAAAAATAGACCGAGACGCGGCGATAATAATTAGGATGGAGAACTACGTCGTGACCCCTTCTAAATAACGTATCGATGGCCGACGACGACGACTTCGCCGTAATCGTAAACCGAATCGAAATCGACGTAAGCAGCCGCGCGGTATGGTCGGAGCTGAGTTTTCGATGCGGGTATGGTCAAGATGACAATGGTGCTCGTTTCTCGATCGATATTATGGCTTGAACTCATCTATATCTCCATCCAAACTGTTCGCGATGTTTGATTCGAAATATACTTTATTTCTTGATCCCAGTAATCTTCAAGCATGAGCTATTTAAGCAACCTCAAACTTTGGTCAAATTTATAAGCATTCGCAACCTTGAATCGACTCAAACTAGAGGAGTCATACTACGTAGAGCTAATTTGAGAGTATATGGCTCCTCGAATTTGATTCAAAATAAATTGAAACTAGCTATAGGCTAAAAGTCGATAATTGCGGAAAGCTTGAGGACTTTCAAATAGTTGAAATTTAATGACACGAGCATAAAGTTGCATGATTTTTTTTTTGCCTAGAATTACTACTTATTCCAAATTCAACTTTCTGCGTGTTTTTGGTTTATATGAAATTTCAATTTCCAGTAATCGAAGAAGAATATGGATGATTAGAAAAATTTTATTACTTGACTTGCCCTTCAAAAAACGTTTTTGACCTAACTCCCTTTTATTTCACTCTAGGTGATCTACTTGAAGCGTCCGATTTCCATTCACTATGAGTTTTGAGAACTTAGATAAAAAGTAATGCGCAGATAATGAACTCATGGAAGTCATAAATTAAAATACCTTATGTCCCCAACCAGTGACGTAATTAACAATTTGAGGCCCTTATGCAAAAATTTTAGAGCGGGTGCTTTCTCAAATTTTTTATCAAGTAATAGAACCCCTCCCCCCCTCCCCTCGTGCCATTTAATAATATGTAAATTTTTATATATTTTGATTTAAAAAATTTATTCAAAATGTATGTGGCATGAAAATAACAATATTAGGTGAGTAGGTATGAAATAGCCTATGTAATGCCTTTCAAGTTGGAGATGAGCTATGATCATAATATTATATATATATGTATATTTTTTTTTTTTGTTATCGGATTTTATCGGCGCCTCCTTAAGCTCTGTGCTCGGATACATTGCATTTACTCAACGTAGATACTATTTACGCCACTGTCCCTAACCTAAAGTGTGCTCAAGAAGGGGTGAAGGGGGCTCTTAAAAGTTCGAAATTTAGTTTCGTAAATAGCTCGTGGTGACTATGGAAACGACGACTTCCTCGATAGAGAGTATTTCAGAGGTGAAAATTATGCAGTGCCCCACTCCAGCATAGCTCCACAAGGTACCAGCCCCCTTTATGGATGCGAAGTAAACGTATTTATTGACTGAAAATTTCCAGAGAAATGAAGTTTTGTGTCATATGCTTAAATAATATCATTTTAAATTACATAATTGAATTTTTTTTTCGTTTAGTTTCGAGCATGATCCCAGAGGGGGATAAAACCTTTCTCAAAATGTGTTTTTCGGTCTATATCTCGACGAATATGGCACCTATGGAGAAAATGATGAGGAACAAAATTGATCTATTTTTAATTCTGAATAAAAAAAGTCGAGACTATTTTTTTGTTGAACTGCTTCACAGAGCCAGAAAACCCCTTATCCATTCATTTTTTCAACTTATCGATTTAACGTGTTCATTTAGGTATGATTTTCGTATTTATCTAGGTAAATATGAGATTTACGAGAAAAAAAATTATGTACAAAATGATTGTACTTTTAATTACCTACAAAAAAGGTCCTATCCATTTTATGCGTAAGATGCAATAGAGGGCCGAAAACAACCCCGATTTATCTCTTACGATGGAGCGAAGAAAATAAATCAGTTTTAGTTACGATGAAATTCTAATATGTTGTTCACTTCAAGTTGGAAGTGTCTGTATCAAATTTTAAGCCTTTAGTGACTATTTGGAGAGGAGATAAGGGCTTCCAAAGTGGCGATATTTTCGAAAAAATCGCCGATTTTCGCCATTTTGCCTCATGAAAAGTGGTGTGAGAAACCCAAAAAAGCGCTCAAAAGGTAAGCTCGAAAATGCTGAATGATTTTGTGTATAACTGTTTTTTTCGTAAACCTAATATTTATCGAAATAACTGCGAAAATCATATAATCGAATTAATAATGTTGAATTGCCATGTTGGAAAAATGAGCAAATAAGAGGTTTTTTGGCTTTGGGAAGGGTTTTTCAAAAAAAATTCTTATAACTTTTTTTAATCACAATTAAAAATAGGTCAATTTTGTTCCTAAGATTTTTTTTTGTAGGTGCCATATTCACGGAGATATATGGGAAAATCGCTTTTTGTGAGGCGGTTTTATCCCACGTACTGATCATACCAGAGATTAAACGAAAGGAAATTTCAGTATGTTATTTGAGGTGGTGCTCTTGATGCATATACTCAATAGTTGCATTTTTATGGGCATTTTTAGCGAAAAATTACGTCCTTTTTACATTTTTGAAGGATGCTGATGTCTCATTAACCAATGATGGATTTGGGAACATCGCACAATTTTCATCTCTGGGATAACCTCTGTCGAAAAAGTTGATGTTTTGAAGACCATCACTGAGAGACTTCTTCATATCAGTAATACTTGATAATATTTTATGTTTGATTTTTGCTGAGAGAGGGGACTGGTTTTCTAAAAACATGAACAAGTGTTGAATTTCCATTTGGAAAAATTGTTAGACTCTGCATATGGGTCTCTATTGTGTAAATTTAAACCATTTGTGTTCCTTTAAATTTTCCTTCAATTTGAATTCATTCCTCTCGTTTTGATCTAAATTCATGGCTTCGTATTTTAGTCCTAAGCTGACCTTACCTACGAAATTTAAACTTCCTATAGCAATAGCGTAAGAGGAAGGAGGGGATGAACCTAGTTGGCCTCCCTGAATTCTAATTTTTACTACGTGTTGTCTTCCAAATATTGATGAAATCTCCCTCCCCCTCTCTCCACACTTATTGTTATCGCAATAACGAATTTCAATAATAACACGTAATTCCTCTTATAAAATAAAATCGACGCTTTCCTACTTTTTGGATATTTTCATAAATCTCTTCTGCATTTATTATTATTTATTGATACCCATTAAAAAAAAAAGTCGAGGAATTGGATTCCCGCTAACCCCACACTTCTAATATACCATCAATACTGCTTCGTTTGGCGATGAAATATGAAAGGGTCGAGTAGTTTCATAGCCTATTTTACTCCAAAAGCTTCTTCTGTTTTAATTCCTCTCCATTTTTACCTTGGAAAAAAGCAATAAAAAAAAACATAGAAATTGCGCAATATTTAATGTTTATTTTTGAAAATATATAGATTCAAAGAATTTCAATTTTAATGTTCGAACTTTTTCCATTGGATTTGAGTTTAACAAAAAAAAAAAAAAAAAAAAAAAAGTCAAACTGGCTGTAAGCAGAAACAAAGTCACAACCAGAAACTGAAACATTTTTGGTTTCCCATCCTTGATTTTTTTTTTTTTTAATATTCATTACTCCAGTTTTGCAATATTTAATGTTTATTTTTGAAAATATATAGATTACAAAAAAATTTGAATCATAATTTTCCGATTGGATTTGCGTTAAAAAAAAAAAGGTACCTATAACCGAACATTTTTGAATTTCCATTCTGGATTTTTTTTTTATTATTATTCACGATCTTAGGTAATTCCTATATTTGAGATTTCACTCCATACTATGAGTACTAATATAAACACAATGAAGATTTCATCATCTCTCTGACGGATACACGTTGCCCCGTATCACAGATTTCTCATTTAGATTACTTGTATAATATAGACTAAAAATACGGACCGAGGTAATCTCTAACTGGTGGTCTTGAATGTAAAAGAAGTCCCTCAGCTTCGACCACTCCTTGCCAACTGCTACAGCCTGTAATAGATTCGCTCTCCCATTACCAACTCGTTAAAAAACATCGACACGTAATTTCACGTTCGGCGACCAGGCTCGACTGTACTCGCCTCTCGTTACACGTGCCCGCGCACCCGTCTCTCGCCATTTGGAGGCGATAGGACGCGGTAATTAGCGATCGGGTATTTGTGAAATCGAACGATTCGGCGCGACCGAACGCGTTACGCGTCCGATGCGTGATGGCGTCGGCGAGAGAGGAGATTACCAAGGTGCGGAGCGGCGTTATAAAAATGAAAGTCTGCCAAATTTCGCGAAACCTCGAACACGCCATTCGCGAAAGCCGACCGTCGCCGTGGACGGCCGGAGGGGCGATCGAAGGGAAAAAATTCAATTCGCTTAAATAAAATATCCGCCTTGTCTGGCGATACGCGGTGTCGCCGTGTAAACTCGCGAGTCGAATTAATTCTGGTTCACGTTTTACCGGCGGGTTCCCAAAATATCATCGGACTCCGATCACGTCTTCGTATGGCTTCGGCTCGACGAGGCGTACGGTGGAAATTACGTTTTCGGATTTATCGAAGGGCGAAACTCCACCGTAGGGGGAATTTTCAATCGTGTTCCGCTGTCGATGCGCGTGTTTCGAAGGCGGGGGATTTTTTTTCATACGCGACGCAATTTTCTCCGCTACACCTTGGAAGGTAACGACATTTTCCCGCCGGTGGTCGGGCGCGACGACGTAATTTCCCTCCGTCGTCTCCGCCTTCGTGGCAAAATATTTCTGCGTGAAAATTTCGCCGACACGTTGATTAAATTAGCGAGCATTTAGTCGACGCTTATATAACGTAATCGGCGAACGCGGTGGAACCGGCGGCGTATAGTGAAACGAAGGTATATAACGCGTACGCGTGTGGAAAATTCGAAACGATACGGAGCGGATTTTCAGCTGTCGTTTGGCCGCGATATTCTACCGTGTAATATACGACGACGACGCCGGTGCTCAGTCTGGCGAAGTAATTACCATCGCTCGTGCATCGCCGTCGTATTAGACGAAGAAAAAATATACTCGGTTCGTGTATAATAGCGCCGCGCCGTAATTATAGAACGCCGCGCGGCGCGATGACTTTGTAGTGTTGGCTTGGTTGGCGATTCGCGGTCTTTTTTCTCTTTCTCTCTCGATTTTTTTTTATTCTTTTTTTAATTTTAGAGCTACGAGTTTTAGTGGTGCGTGTAGGAGAAAAAGAAAAACGCTTGTCGACGTGACGATGTTCTTTGTCTTAGGCGGGTATTTTTTTATTTACAGGCCGCTGATTAAATGCCGCTTTGCAATATGATGGCCATGCAGCATAGGAAGAATAAGCGCGGCTTGCAACAGCTGTCGGACGCGCAGAAACTCGAGGCTATTACCAAAGTGCAGAAAGGCGAGACGAAGGCTGCTGTGGCGCGCGAATTCGGCGTGCCTGAGTCCACGCTCAGAGGATGGTGTAAGAAAGCCAAATTGAACGGGCACTGTCATTCGGTCATGAATAAATCGTTACAAGTTACGTCCACTGTGTCGCCGGTCTTGTTGACCTCTGAGGTGAGTACAAGCTGAGGTATCCTTCTAGATGTTTAGATGTTTTGTTACAGGGTGTCCAGTGAGTACGAAGAGTACGAAATTTCGCAAAAATTTCGATTTCATCCAAACTGATGAAACTTGAAAACTTTTCTGTGGGAATTAAGATAACAAAAAAAAAAAAACAAAAACAAAAAGTATAAAATTTTTATCTTCAGATTTAGTGAACACTGGACACTCTGTATTATTATTATTATTATTATTTTAAGAAAATTGATGCTATCCAAAAAAGAGCACTTGATTGAGTGGGTGACTATAAGTTTGCGATTGGATCACACAAACTTTTCACAAGTTCTAGCACTTTCCATGTTTCTGAGTTATACATGTAAACATTCTATAGGCATAAGTTCTTTCATCACAAGCGTAAATCATTCTTTGGCTGGGAAATAAGTCAGTCCTACCCCAGGAGATAGATCGAGGGCAGGGTTGTCAGATTGGATGATTTTAGAAGGTTAGTTGCAGCTTGGTTGCAGCGAAGAAATCCCTCATTGTTCAGGAGAGCTAAAAAACAAAATGTTTTGTAACAGTTATCACTGTTTTTTTTTTTTTTTTTTTTTTTTTTTTTTTTGCTTTCATTAAAAATTAATTATTTCATACTCGAAGAATTAAAAAAAAATTTTCAAGCACACCATTTCATAGAGGAAGGTTTATAGTATTAAAATTGCGAGAAAAAAAAAACAAAAACAAAATTAATTTTATACGGCTAAGCCTGATTCTTACGGAACGCGTCACATACGTATGTACTTCTTTTAAATTACATCTGATTGGTCATACGTCACGTGTGTAACAACCAGTCAACAAGTTGGAAACTGATGAAGTACTTCGACTTACTCGTAAAATGAAAACATGAATCAGCTGATGATTCAAATCACATACGAATTCCATCCCCCAAAATCGCTATTCTTTTTCTATTGGAAATCTGATTCTGATTTTTCTCCGGTTCTTTTGCGATTCCTTTACGTTCTTTTGTTTATTTTTTTTCGAATTAATCTCCTCTGTTAACTAAGTTTTGCATTTATTGATTTTTTGTTCTTGTATCTGTTATGCAAATGATGAAATCCATCGATGATGAATTCGCAACAAGCTAAGCTCAATTTTTTAGACTTTTGGAACTAGAAATGAAATAATATGACTAAATGATATGCATAGATGAAAAAGATGGAATTTGAGCACGCCATTCATTCATTTTGTCAGTTCGGTAGTATTTAGGAAGCTGAAAGTGAAATTACCTAGATTATATCACATTCCAGCCTTATGATTGGTTGTTACACGCGTGACGTATAACCAATCGTGTGATTTGGAATGTAAACTGTAAAGTAGTCGCGCTTTAGCGGACAAATCAGGTACTGCTGAATAGCGGGAATACTGATCAGTTGTTCATCAGTTTTTAAATGTGTTATTTATGAAATTTTATATTGATTTATCATTTTATTTTGTTCGATCGCATTTACTTTTTATAAAAATGAAATCTTTTATTTTTTCCGTATTCGCTGTTTTTGCTATAATTGCCAGTCGCCATACTCCCCAAGTTTTTTAAATTGAATAATTAATGATAAATCCAACTATGCTGGTGGAAGAAATTACTCATATCGGTAAGAATATTGAACGTTAATTCTTTATCAGTGTAATCAGCTGATAGTTCCTCCTTTTCAATACCTATTTTAGAAGAGCGACTGTGGCGCTCTCATTCCTGACCCAAGTCTCGATTTCAAATTTTTCCTTTTGTTTCTTCTTTTATGTGATGTAGAAAAGACAACACTGTAAAATAAATTTTAAAATTTTGTATTGAAAACATTTTCGTTTTCTGTGTTGCCAGATTGAGCGATTTTTTACGAATTTTTAAATTATATAAATAAAATTATTCAGTTTTCAATAATAAAATTATTATTAAAAAAATTAAAATAACTTGATATAATAAATTTTATATTATTAAAAAATTTCATATAATTAAAATTAATAAAATTAAAAATTATCAAAGAAAAAATTGTCACTTTGAGAATTTTTCAATTTATTTTTTTAAATTGTTCAAAAATTGTACAATTTTCAAGTTATTCACTATTATTTTTTAGTTTTATATTGTTTATTAAGTTACTAAAACAACAATTTCATTATTTTTTAATAAAAACCAAAAATTAGCGATTTTGGACGATTTGAAGTTCTAAAATTTGCGGTTTCGCATCTAAAAAATCCGGTAATACTGAAGGAGCGAGGAGTCGAAACCAAAGCTTTCATCAAAGAGTACTCATGGACTCAGGGTGTTTATTTTCTCCGAACTCCGGCTCTGTAACACCTTGCCGCAAGAATTCATCCAGGTAAAAAAATTGGTGGGTTTCCAATCAAATTGAAATCCTATATTTCAAGTCAAGTATAAGGTAAAGAGTCCGTTGAAACGTAAAACGTATACTCATTTCATGTTAATCTTTTCTTTTTTTGGCTCAAATGAGAATGAGAGTATAAAAGGGAAAAAAAGGGAACGAAAAATAAGAAAGGAGAAGAAAGAAAGAAAAAGAACGTAAAAAATAGAAAGAGGATGGGAAATATGAAGAAGAAAAAGAAACAAAATAAATGAGAAAGACGCAGTGAAAGAAAAACTGGGAAAGCTCATACTTTGAATCAGAAGTCTAACAAGACTGCGGACACCTGCGACCCGCATGACCATTGACCACTGCTATGAGGAGTCCCAGGACGAATCTGATCGATGTGATCGCTACAAATTCGTTATGTGGTGAGTTAAAACCAGAAGAAAACGTATCGAAGGCATTCGCGTTCTCATTAGATCAATCTAGATCGACTTTGTCGGTTTTGTTAGTAATATCTGTTGAGTCAGGACGATTCTAGGGAATGAATTAGGGAAGTAATTCGTTTCACGTGATGGGTGTTTTGCCAGTATCATTTTCATTTATTTTTTCCAATTCTTATAAAATCGTAAATTAAATTGAAACGAAATTTCAGTATTCAGATTTTTTTTTACTTTTTTGAATTTTTTTTTCTTAAGATCGACAGTATCTGAGAAATACAATGAAAAAGATTGTATACAGTTTGTGTCTATTTCCAAAATTGAAGAAACTATGATAAATCAAATGTTTCAATATACTATAGCCCCTTCAGTTGTGCAGGTAGGCAAAAATTATATTAGACTTTTTCGTTGTCCTTTTTGAGTACTATCCATTTCAAGAATAAATGTATAAAAAAAGGAAATTTTTTGCCCTATGACGTCATCATCATACATTTTTTCAAGATCTTCAAAAAAAAAATTAAATTACAAGTATAATTACATAAAATGGATGGTACTTGCGAAATGCAACAGAAAAAGTCTAGTACGAATGAAGGTGTCCAAATTTTTCGAACCCCTTAATTCTCTCACGTGAAATGATACTAAATTTTTGCATATCGCCTTTTTTGTTGCTTTTCGATAGTATTATCGATTCCATTGAAAAAATTTTTAATTTCTTCGAACTTTACATTTTTCACAAACCTTCAATGACGTCAGTAGGTGTACAGCGCTAACTATGGAGAAAAGCAAGTATGTCTGTTTCACATTATATATGCTACAAATTTATGGTGTCTTTATCTCTGGATTCTATGCCTGTCAATTGTTATGGTAGCTTAAATTTAGGGTTATTCTGTACGCGTATAATTTTTTTGTCGGGGGAGGGGGAGGTGGGGTAGTGTATTTTCGATATAGTCGTGTCAAAAGTCGTACAGAAATCCTACATCATGTTAAATAAATTTTGTTGTACACTCTGTTAGTTTAACTCGTTACATCCGAATTTTTACATACCTAGTGATATGATTTTATTTCACGCTTCGAACCTTCGATACGAGAGACTAGCCCGAGGTAAAATTGAACAGGATTTGCCGACTCGAAATTCCAATATCGAAGCTTCCGTAAGATGCGCGGATAGCCTCTGATTGGAAATGTTTTTTTGCTCTTGCGAATTTCAACGCTGTAAGGCAAGAAGGAAGCTTTTGTTTATAAGCGACTTTCTCGTAGACCGTAATGATGTGTCAACGATGACAACAAAATCGATGGTTGTCCATTCTGTTTGATTATTTTTCGGCCCTAATGCGAGTTTACGACTCGTCGACGGCGAAAAAAAAAGTAAAAGAAAAGGATGTACGAGAAAGAGAGAGAGAGAGAGAAAAAGAGGGCGCACCGTGTATAAACGCGTTTGCACCAAAACCTATCGGTAACCTCGTCTCGTCCACGGTCCGCTATACCGTGCACGGCGGTTTCCGATTACGTCTTCGGGTGTGCGTGTGTGGTGCACGTATCGAATATATACGTCGCATTAGGTAGGTATCGCCTTGTGTAGGTATATATTCGCGGTTTAACGTTTTACTTCACGGTATTATTAAGGCTGTGTGTAATAAATCGTTGGGCCGCGGCTGGGCCGAGTATGTGTAGGCGCGGAGGCGAAGGGGACGCGTTTTCACTCGGCGATTTCGCCCATCTGTCGGCGACGACGATGACGGCGGCGATGTTTGTCGAAGCGCTTAGGTTGGTTGAATTTCTCTCTCGGCCCCATAAACCGGTCGAAGGCACCGTCGTCCGTTACGCGCGGCGACATCCGGTCACACAAATCCGTACACGCCGAATTATACCGCAGGCGGAGAGAGGCGGGCGACGCGGACGCGCCACAGCAACCCTCGCGTCGTAGGTTTTTTTTTCGGTCGTTTCCTCGAAATCGGGATTTCGCTTTGTCGGCGCGAACGCGAGCTGTATAGAAATTATCGCTTTCATTGTTTCCCGGCTCGAATGATGGAAACGTCTGTCGGTAAGGTGCCGCGAAGGGAAAGAGAAACCAGTTTCGATTAACTGGTATTGCGCGTTAATTACACGCTACCCGGCCGTCATCGCCGCCGGTTGTGGCGAAATTCTGGGCTGCGTGTTTTGGCGGTCGCGACGGACTGGACGAGCCGCGTATTAGGTTGCCACAGCGTACGAACCAGCGAGCGGTGACGAAATACGTATCGTCGAACCAGGTGATGCGGTGTATGTGTGTTTTTTTTTTTCGTATTTTCGTTACGTCGAGTTTCGAGAATTATCGCGGATTGGCACCTGTCTCGGGTCATTCCTCTTGGAAATATGTCGCGGCGGTGTCACCCCACTCGCGATGTCGAAACATGCTAGGTGGTTTTAGTTTTCGTTTGTTCCACATCGACGAGGTGTCTTGGGCGATTAGCTGTTTTAGTCGAGTTACGTAGACGCCGACATAATCCTATTATAAGGTGCTGGAATTAGTGTTCGAAATGATTTTAATTCTTTAATGCTTCTTTTTTAGTCGAATTCTCAAACGAAACATGAGCTATTGTAGACTACCTGATTTTGGAATGCAGGGATTGGGTGAAAGGACCTCATAACTTTACTTTTTACACCATTTGTAGGTGATTTGTCAACCTTCGCTATAGTAAGCAAGTCTTTGCGAACGGTCGAAAAGGAGATGTTCATTATGTCTTCTCAACATAGCTTAGGTAGTCTTCTTGATGGATGTCGCTATAAAATTATCAGATTTTCGTAACCAGTGAGATGAACGCTGCGAAAAGTGCGTAAACAAACGTCAACATTCATGAGCTAGTGCTATCGATACTTGAAAAAACCTAATAATTTTGAGTATCAAAATGAAGAAGATTATATAATATCGATTTTTTAAATTACCGATATCGAATGTATCAGCATTTGTATTGCAAAAAATTTTTTACTACATGCAAGTTATTATTTTGTTTCTTTAAATTATTGTAGCAAATGATTGAATAATTTGATCTTTGTGAATAGAATTTTGATGTTTATTTTATCTTCTGAATTATTGAATGAACTTGAAAAAAACGCAAAATTAGAAAATATAAGTATATCGATGTATCAATATCGAAAATTATGGAAAAATGAAAAAACGAAAAATCGAACTCCAAAACTTTTGAATTTTATTGGTATCAAAATATCGCATTGATATCAATATCAGGTATCGAAATAAATTAATGAAACATTGATTTTTTTAAATATTGATTTTCAAATTATCGATTATTCAAAATATCGATTTTCAAATTATCAATTTTATAAATATCGATTTTCAAATTATCGATTATTCAAAATATCGATTATCAAATTATCGATTTTTAAAATATCGATTATCAATTATTCAAATTATCGATTTTTTTAAAATTTCGATTATCAATTATTCAAATTATCGATTTTTTTTAAATATCGATTTTCAAATTATTGATTACACAAAATATCGATTAGTTAACATATCGATTTTCAAACTATCGATTTTCAGATTATCGATTATTTAAAATATAGATTTTTAAATTATCGATTTTCAAATTATCGATTATTCAATATATCGATTTTTTTATATACCGATTATTGAAAATAATAATTTATCATAATATCGATTTTCAAGGTATCGATAGAAGATGTATCGATACTAAAATATCGTCATTGAAAGTACTGACATTTTTATTTACAACATTTTTTTTTAATACTTACGAAAACTTTTATTATTTTATTTATTTATTTATTCATTTATTATTATATCATATAATTATGTATTTCGATACTTTCGATAAAAATATCGAACTTCAAAACTTTGAATTTTATCTCACAATGGAAAAGATGGACATTGCTTAGGAGAGGCAGAATTTTGAGGGCGGCAATAAAAACGTAAAAAATGTCAGCAGCCTATTGCATTAGTGAAGCTGAGTTTTTATTTTTTATAATTTAAACTTTGTACAATTTACAGATAACGTTGAATTTACTTATTGCCTGCAGAAATCACATGACTCTTGTTTATCATATTTTAGATACTTAATGTTATTCAGTCTTCCTGAAATTTTTAAAATATGCCATTTTCAATCCAAGTTGACTTGAATTGAAGAGACCATTTTCTAGTTCCACACAAATGCCGCATACAAAGTTTGAACTTTTGAACGATTCGTGAAATTTTCGAGCTTCGTTTCCCTCTTTGATAACGATTGTTGCTTCAAACCGTCACAGAACTCACTTAGGAAGGTAAAATTTGAAAATCTTGGTCACATGAGGTAACCCAGTCATATTACAAATCGAAAATTTTTGTTTTTTATTTACTCATCCCCCATCTCTACATTTTAAGAGCAATAAACCCACCCCATTCCTCCTCCACCACATAACTTCCAACGTTACTTGTGAAAATGGATTCCACAAATAGAATCTTTCTTACTCTGAGTAATAATTTATGCTTTAGAATTTATCACTTATTTGAACGGTTTGTTACTTCACATGGTTTCCTCAAATTTTAATGATCAGCTATTTTGGATCCATATTGAGCCAAATTCAAGTGGTCATATTATTGTGTTCAAGTAACCGGATGTATAAAGTTTGAGAGTTTTAGGTCGATTTGATGAGAAGATATGGAAGATTCGAGAAGTTTCATGACTCAAAAACTCTTCAAAAAAGCTATTTCTGCTCTAATTTTCTTCCAAATTTTCTTAGGAACCTAAAATTGGAATGTGGTAGTGTCCTACACTTATCCTGAATTCCTTCTTTTTTGGGAAATTTTTATAGCTTATTAAGTGGTTGCACTGGTTTTACACGTAAAAGATCGTTTCTGCACTATTTAAACTGCTCTTATGGGAGTCTGCAATAACTTAGTATTCTATATAACTTTGATCGTTATAAATTCAAATCTTAATCTGGTGAAAATTGAAAATTCAGCCCCACTTACGTGGCATGGCTGCTTACTTTACATTTTCCATTCCGTGGAAAAAATTTGACGGATAATCTCATAACAACGAATGTATTTTTCAGATGGCGTATCGCGACTGCAGTTACTCGAAAGGCAGCGGCAGCGACGAAGGCAGTACCACGCATCCGTTCTCGGACGAGCAAGAAGACGAAGACGCCGAACGCGACGCCAAACCGCCGGTGGTGATACCAGAAGAGCAACGTCGAGTATTGGATTGGTTGAATTACGGACACTATCCTCAATTACCAGCGCAAACGCCGCAGCTTATCGATACAAAGCCAGCTCAACCAGTTGTTACCAGTTCAACTTGTGATGATGTTAGAAACGCCGCTAAGGTGGCCAAAATTTCCTCTAAAAAGGATAGAGCGCAGTAAGTTGAAACGTCACACGCACGCACTCGCCTTAGTAGGGCTTCTTCGGCCGCAATACGGGCGGTATCGAACAAAGCCGAGTTGTTAATTTATTTTTCTCTTTCTCTCGTGTTACAGATCGGTTAAAGGGTTCGGATTCTATAATTGGTGTAAATCGAATACGTCGTGCGGCGGATACTCGTCGCCAGTCTCGCCGGTCTCGTCCGATAAGAACGACTCGTACGACGACGAACCGCTAGCGTTGATCGTGCCGAGTAAAAGACGCATCTCGGATTTAGAATCGGCACTGAAAAACCAGCTGAACAAAATGTACCAAGAACAACACCAACAGAATAATACGCAGCAAACGCTATCAGTCGAAGAGGCCTTAAAACACGGCGAAGTATTCCTCGATTGGTTGCGAGCCAGCTCCGATCCGAACGTCACACCTAACGTGACCGTGCTGCAGTTCATGCAAATTGGCACCTTAATTAAAAACATACGTTCTAGTCTAGAAAAGAACCAAAATCGGCGATAACGCGTTTTGCCCGCGCAGTATTCCATTTTATTAAAGATGAGCTTTCGAATATTACTCGAACACGAGATCTGTAACGGAAATTCGATTTTAAAGTTGAACCCTTTTTTTTTTTTTTTTTTTTTTTTGTAAGATTTGTTATTTTGCTAGTCTTTTCATTTATTATTTTTTTCCTTCTCTGTAAAAAAAATTGATTTGTTTTTTCTTTTCTTTGTTTTTGTTGTTGTGTGATGTTTTATTATTTTTATTACGAGAAAAAATTTGCGCTGTAAATTTGGAAAGCTCATCGGCCCGCGCGCGTTTTTTGTGACCTCACATAAAGTTACTATTTAATTTAAGATTTTTTTCCTTAGCCCGCGTTTTTTTTTTTTTTTTTTTTTCTTAATTATTTCATGTTATATTTCACTTGGCAATTTTTTTTTTTATTGTGCTAAGACTTGTACATTTCGTGTTGTATGTTATAATAATGATTCCCTTATAAAGCGTACACGTATAGTCGTGTGATGGTACCAGGTATCGCGGTTATAACTTTCATTCGCCATGAGAGGTGAAAAAATTTTACCTACGCGGCTATACACACGTACGCGGATACGCTTCTCTGTTACTTATTTTTCTCTTTCTCTCTCTCTCCCTGTAAAGTATTTAGTTTTATGTGTACTTTTAGATACCTATATAAATTCGATGTTGATGGCATTTATCATTTTTTTTTTCGTTGTTAAAGTTGCATTTGCGTTCGAATGTAAATATAACCAAAAGTTGAGAACTCAAAAAAATTACGGTGCCTAAAATTTTATTTCTAATTTGAAATAAAGTTTAAAATAAAACAGTATAATATGTCCAAAATCAGAAATACTTAACGTAATATCTATTCCCTCGAAGAACGTCCTATTTCATTTATTTTTACCTTATGATCAAATGTCTGTTGAAGCGTAATACAATTATATTATGTACTAGTCCCTTGAATTTTTTTGTTTGATGTATTTTTTTTTCTTTTCTTCGAAGTTCCAATTGATCTTTTTATTTTAATTTTTCATTATTACGAAACAAATTACAGATTTTTATACGTTAGCGATAGATATTATGTTAGTGTCTTTTTGCGCCTCGTGTATCTCCGGTGTAATGTATGTATGGCAGAAAGTAAATTATATTGTTTTTGAGAACTTTTTCCTTTTTTTCGAATAGTTGAGTTTTTTTTTCTTTTTTTCGTTTTTCGAGAAGTAAGTTTAATAATTATGTTAAGAAGATCGTTGTTATTTTATTTCCTCTCTTTTTTCCATTTCTTCGGTGTAATTAGGTTTTTCCTTTTTTTTTAATGCCTTAATGACAATCCAGTTAACTGGTGATTAATGTTTAAAAAAGATACGCTGGAAAACTCGCGATTGTAATTTTCGCTCTTCAGTTATGATGTTTACGTATTCTATTGTATAATCTTTTCGAATACATTTTCATTGCAAATTTGTACGATTTATTGACTCGAAGATTTAGGATTAGTTGATGGGTGTTGAAAAATGTAGTGGTTTATTTGAAGATCTTGGTATGTATTTGATTCTGGGATTTTTTACTTTCAAAACATCTTTAAAATGCGATTAGAAATTCATCTCAAGTTTTAAGAAGGCAAGAACGCTAAATCTTGACGTATAATTGGGCATTTTCAATACAGCCAATGGAAACCTTTAATTCTGTCCTTGGCAAAACAAATTTTATTTTCAGTTTTCACTCTTGATATTTCTTGAAAAAAAAGTTTCTCGAAAATAGCATTGTAGTATTTGTCTTTTCTTGATATTGATACCAAGCTCCTGATTAGTGTTATTTGATTAGCCAATTCGGAAATCTCAAGATAATTCTAATGGCACAATAATGCAAATCTATGAGTCAGAAGCTAGAAGGATAATATACCTATCCGAACAAAGGCCAATAGCACTGATGTTATATGCATTGTCATTTAACAAAGGATGAATCAGATAAGCAGTACATAGGTGACGAAAAAGGGAAATAAAAATGATTTGATTGATCCTTCAGTACAGATATTATTCAAGTATTATCCTCATGTTATGAGCTCAGAGCTGTAAATAAATAACTACATGTTTTTCGTTCGTCTGCAAGTATTTCGTGAAACATCGATTCGGTAGTTCAATAATAAGAGGTAAGTGAAAAAGTAAAAGTCATCTTTCTACCTATAATTTAAATATTTATGAGCTTTTGAGATCTCATTTCAATCATCCGTGAGGAGCTGCTCCTCACAGCTCTCAATAACAAGAATTTAAAAATTATACAATATGTGAGTTATTGCGAAGATAGATTCTTATGAATATTTCATAGAATATTTTCTGAAAACGACATTTCATGAATGGATGAAAATAGAAATAACGCAGTTTTCGTGGTTTTCATCATCAAGAAAATGTAAATATTACGAATTATGATTATTTTGCACATGCGCAAACTGATTTGGAAAAATTGTGAAAAATCCAAAGAAAAAAGCGCCAAGCAAAATACGAATACGCGCCAAATCGCCATTTTGAATTTTTGCTGAATAGTTCGAATAGTTGTTTTGGGTTTTTAGATTTTAATTCTGGTGTCGTGCCTCGTGCATAAAAGGTGAGTCATTGACTTTATGTCACTTATCTAGATGTTGACAACCCTTCACTTACATACGATCCACATGCAAAAATCTCTACCTCGAAATGACGAGTTCCTTCTAGTAGTCAAGTAAAATATATTACGGCAAATCCACTTTTCACTTACCAAAACCAAAGGATCCGATAATTGTTGGTAAGTCACATAATCGGCGACAAACTTCGCACATTTATCAACGTGAAACAACTCCGAGTACTTGGATTTTGTCGGCTTGATAGTCGTACAAACGACTTTCTGCGTGAAAATAAACACTAATTAAGTTCAACAGTAAGCTTATGTTTTTCTATTTCTTTATATTCATCCAAAAATTTTTTACAGAATGTGGAATATGTAAGTCGGTGATCTTACTTCAACATTATGTTCATTTTGCGCCAATAACAGGAGTCGTCTTCGGTATGGGAATTTACTGCGATATTGATTGTCGAAGTTTTCCACCAAATGGAATAATAATTTCTCTTTTTTATCGTATCGATCTGTTGCAGTTCCAAAATCCATGATGAACAATAATCACTGTATAGTTCAATATAGATTTAAAAATCATATAATGTTGAAAATGGTAACCATGGCGTTTGATTAACTGGTTGCTGGAATAAGGTATGTGTTTACGTGGAAAGCCGTGAGTAATCTAATTGCCATATTTATAATTTAAATTTCGTACGGTTCAGTTTCTCAAGAAGAAATTAAGCATCTACGTTCGACCAAATATTATGAACATAAATTAAAGGACCATCGTATTTCATAAATTTCATACATCGATTCTATATTCGTTTAAACTTCTACAATTCCTTCCTAACGCTATCATGTTCTAGCGGAAGCAATTCCTCACTTCAGGCGTCAAGAGATAAAGGTAGATAAACACATATTCTCCCTAATAAACCAGTAAACTTAGTGAAAATAATTTCACTCGACACAATTACATTGTACTTAGTCGATAAACTCGGTGAATAATACCCTTTTCGCGCGCCAATGTACTCACAAGTGAAAAATTGCCCTATTTATAATCATTACTTGTCGAAAGCTGTCACCGTAATTCTATTTCAATAGAAATACGTCCAGTGACTAGATGTTCATCAATAAATGAATGTCAACGAGTACATGA
The DNA here is from genome assembly GCA_009761765.1 of Phenacoccus solenopsis. Lineage (NCBI taxonomy): Eukaryota > Metazoa > Arthropoda > Insecta > Hemiptera > Pseudococcidae > Phenacoccus > Phenacoccus solenopsis. The sequence continues at coordinate 24,544,988 of CM019755.1, read as the reverse complement.
ATATAATTTAATGACTACTTCGTCTTACATCATAACAAAGGAGGTAAAAAATGTATTCAAAAAACCAAAACAAAAAATATATAAGAATAACGATAAAATAATACTAAATATTTTTTTTAAATATCTATTTTACAAACACTGGTTACATATCTATCTCACAATCACCGACCGCACCATATAGAGATAAAGTTCAACATCGTTGGTAATATAATTAGCTATAATTCGAAAATACTTGATTAGTGTTAGAAACACTGACGTTTTGATAATGAACCTGAAATGTGAACTTTGTAATCGCGAAAAAATTCTATAGAAATTTCGAGTCGAATGAATGCTGCAGGATTATTTGTGAGAGAAATTAGGTTGTCTTTTTTCGACGAATGCGCTCATTCCTTCTTTTCTATCTTCCTGTAATTACAGAAAAAGTGAATATAATGTTAGAAAATATTTTATTGCAAGAATACAGAATAAATGGAGTATTACTCACAGTAGCAAAAGTGGCGTAGAATTGTCTCTTTTCGAATTTCAATCCTTGAGATAAACTGCTTTCGAAAGCTGAAACCGAAGAAATTCATTTATTACTCCACACAACATTTGTACTTACTAATGTGTAATTTAAACTTGACACATACCATTGTTCACTGACTCTTTACATATTTGCACAATAATACGCGAATGCTGAGAAATCCTTTCGCCTAATTTAACAGCTTCTTCTACCAATTTCTCTGGAGGAAAAATCTTACTAACTAGACCTCTTTGGAGGGCTTCTTGAGCTGTGAATTGATTACCGGTAAGGCATACCTCCATGGCGAAACTTTTACCACAAGATCTGGCAATGCGTTGAGTGCCACCAGCTCCGGGAATCGTACCGATGATGATTTCGGGTTGACCGAATTTAGCTTTTTCGCCGGCGTAAATGATGTCACACATCATAGCTAATTCGCATCCTCCGCCAAGCTATAAAATAATATTAAATACAATTGTTGTTCAATTGACCTAATAATGTAGTGAATAATCTTATTTACAGCGTATCCGTTGACAGCGGCGATAATAGGTTTTTTACATTTGCCCACGTTATCCCATTGTTCTAATAAACCTTGTTTTACATTATCCGAATACGTTTGGTTTAACATTTCTTTTATATCAGCTCCTAAAATCAACGTAAATTAATTTAAGAGATTGTAAAAAAATGTATTAGAATAGAAATATAAGATTATTTACCCGCAGCGAAAGCTTTCTCACTACCGGTAAGCACGATGGCGCCAATCGATTCATCTTTATCGAAATGTGTCACCGCTGTAGCTAATTCGGAGATTAATCCGTCGCATAAAGCGTTCAAAGCTTTTGGTCTGTTTAGAGTAACTAAACCGACGTTTTTCTGAGATCCAACTTTATCAGATAGGATGTACTGGTATTGTGTTTCTAAACATAAATCAACAAATTAACAAAAATACACAAGATTGGAAAACTCATTCTCAATATGTTAAGAAAAATTAAAATTTACCTGAAGTTCCGGTAGAATAAAAAGACCCTAACGAAGCGGTTTTTATCTGGTAATTAAATTTTATCACGGTGTTATTTTTGATCAGTCTAGTGAAAAGTTTAAAAGAAGCCATTGTGCGCGGATAACAGTTTATTAGAAAACACTAACAAGATTGTACTCCTAATCGTAATGATACATGTAATAAAATGAATGAATTGTGAAATGGTGATTTGTGATTTCTTATCCTATTTTTCAGCTGTTTTTTTTCCTTTTTTTTTATGTGTTTACTGTGCTGATTACTTGATAAAAGACAAGGTTTTTTTACGAGTGGTTGGATGGAAACTCCGAAATCGTTCATTAAAAAAACTCACACTCTGATTGGCGCTTTGAAATTTGACGTCACGTAGCTGAGCGAAAACCGCGCAATATTGTCATTCAAATGAAGAGTATCAATTTTTTGTGTTTTTTTCAAATTTTTTCAAAAATAGTCGGATTTTTAGGAAAATTTGCAAGGATTAGAATATTAGAAAATTAAATTTCTTTTCTCATGTATATTCAAGAAGCATGATATCGAGATGAAAGAAACGCCAAATTAAAAAAAAAATGAGTCGGATAATAATCCTTATAAGTTACAACACTCCTAAAATATTTTTAACGTTCTTTCAGTTCTGGGAGTTTCTACTTTCAAAACTTCACTGAAATATCTAAAAAATACCCAAGATGAATATAGTTCTACTATCAACATAAAATATAACTGCAGAACCTTATTGCATATTTTAAGGTCTATATTAAAAAAGGAAAACGCTGAATTAGTTTCTTTTGTTTTTATCTTAATGTATGAATTGTTTCATGTTTTTATTTCACAAACATATTTTTGTTTCTTCGAACTTTTTGAGCATTATTTTTTTATTTTTTTTATTTTTTTGTTTCCAAAGATAGGTGAAAATTAATATTTTTCTACCTTCAAAATCATTTTCATCGTTGAAAAAAATCACCAGTTCATTCATTCATTTCAATTTTCAATTTATCAGATATTAAGATATAAGATGAAAAAAAAAAGATGTTTAAATTTCATCGTGAACATTTTTTCAAAATTTCAACAGAAATTTAAATTGCAGATACAACATTTTAAGAAATAAAATTATTATTTTCATTTATCAGACACAATAGAAAAATAAAACAATCGCAACCGTGTGATACAAATGGCACAATTTCTTTTATCTAGATCTTGGATTTTCTTCCCTTTACATTCGCAGTTCAATTTACAACTTGAACTATGAATTTCAAAATTAATGAAAAGGGGCCATACTTTTTCTATTTTTAGGATTTGGAGACACGCTCCAAAAAAAGGAATGGAATGTTTTTTATAGAAAATTTCAAGAGTTTTCTTTTTGGTAAGCACTCCTCTTCCCATATTGGAGTGCTCTATTAACGAGTTATGGGAGATAAATAAATATTCTTCACTATTACCATGCGTTGAATTGCTTGGAACTAATACCAGTTTTTAGATGATCACTTGAGAAACTATGAAACTCTAGGGAAAATTTATCATTTCATGTACACCTTTCTAAAAATATGAAGAATTTTGCATTTGATTTCATGTGCATACCGGCATAACTTCTTTTCACTGTTTCTTTTAAGTTTCCTATGGTTCATAAAAAGGAGGGTATTTTCCTTTGAAATATACCTATATGCATTTTCTTCAAACTTTACCTAATATATTTAAAAAAAAAAGAAAAAAAAAACATCAGTGATTTGAATAATATGTAATGATAATACATGTAGTATTTATTAAGCTAAATTGGTAGGTATGTAAAATTAAAAATTACTTGTAGGTATTACAGTTAAACGGCACATTAGTCGTACCAAGAAATTCATTTGAAGTAAATGAAAAAAAAAATTAACAAAAGAAACAAACAATGAATAGAACTTACAATTAAATAAAATTCAGTGAATAGTAGATTAAAATTCAAAATGGACACATAATACGATATCATTCTACACGACGATTTAAAAATTATAATAAAATCACTTTCTCGAGGAAATCACGTGGTAGTTTTATCATTAAGGTTATATGTAGAAGTAGATACTTAATTTTGCTTCTGGCGTACTTAATCTTTTCTCACCTTTTCCAGAATCGACAAAGAAAAATTTTTACAAATTTCAAATAATAAATATTCAATCATTTTCAACCAAAAATATTTCATTTTGCTCTAATTTTCATCTCAATATATTTCACACTTGCCAACGTTAAAAAAAAAAATTAATCGATGGAAAAATTGATAAATATTCTCTGAGAAAATTTAGTAGATGTTTCAGATTTTTAGCTGAATTTAGAAATTAATAAATAACACAATTAAATACATACTCGTGAGAAAAGTGAACTGCACCAGAACAAATATATTGTATCTACTCTAACATAAATTAAAGTGTAGTAACTTTAATAACCTATTATAACACATAAAGTTAATTATAGGTGGTGCATTATACATATAAAAAGCGAAAAATTTGCTGGAAAAAAGTAAATAGCTGCATTTCTTAGGCACACAAAGGTAACGATGAGAAAGATAAAAAAAAAATACATTTGCCTTTTGGTCTCGTTTTCTACCAAGTAGATTATTCTCAACCCAACAAAAATAATTGTAGAAAAGTAAAAAAAAATCTGTACAAAATTACATTAATTATACTTAATAACGAATTACATTAGGTACTTAATAGTAACGAAACTGTACGCTAATTTAACGTGCGATTTTGAAAATATAAAAAAAAAATGATGTTTCATTTTATAACCGGATAGAAGGGGAAAAAATGTAATACGGTAAAAAGAAACAAACATTTTAGATTTCAAAGGCACCGGTAACTTAAAGTATAAAAAATTTTCTTTTTTTGATTCAGTAGCTTTAAAATAAGGTACGATGAAAAATTAAAAATGATTGTAGCATTTTTACACTATATTATATTTAAATAGGCAGTTGTCTTTGAGAGTGTGGTGTAAGGTGTGTTTTATATCTCCGAAATCACTTTTCATTTTCATGTATAATTGACAATTTGAACAAAAAAAAAAAATGTGAAATATATAAATGACGAAATATTACTCGATGCTTACTGTTGTAGGCAAGACCATCGGGAGCCACGATTGAGGTGGAGTAGGTATGATGTTTGAGCCATGCAAACGGACTTCTTTACAAGTGCGGGGAGAGGACATAGTTTATTTCGAGATGAGAAATGGAAATTAAAACAGAAAGGAATTGATGAAAAGTAAAAAAAAAAAAAACATTTTAAATTCTAATTAAAGTTAAACACGAAATTTTTGAGAAAAAATGTTGAATATTTTGATATTTTTTTTTTCATTTTTAGGCGTGATTTCATTTTTGCAAATTTTTTTCATTAATTTTTTTGGAGATTTCTTTTGAACATTTCATTTATTTTAATATTTCCTTAATTAAATTTTTTTCCTTCCATGTTAATTTATTACATTTTTTACGATTTTTTAAATTTTTTACAAAAGTAGAAATTTATTATCTTCTCATCCTCTTTGACTTATTTAAAAAATTTGAGCTAAAAAAAATTGCCTCGTTTACCCCTACTCTGAATGGTCTTGCTTACAGAACTAACAATTATTGGATTTTTTTTTTTAATATTATAACTATATTATAGTGCTATTTTGTGAAATACTTATGGTGCATTTTACCTGTGATTTTACATTAAGGTGAATATTAGGTAAACATACACGTAGGTGAATTAAGCTAATAAATAAGATTATAATTGAAGTGCAAAGGAACGTGGGAATAATTTTGCACGATTTTCAACTTTCAATGAGCACGTGCCAACGTGAGAGCTGATCCCCGTTGCATTGTTCCATTTCCTTCCAGTGAGCGGATTCTTCTTCGCCGGAGCTGGTTCTACCTAGAGTGAACCATCCTATGCGTTGTTTCTTTTTTAGCGTTTTCTTGTAAACCATTACCATTAATGTAACATCGCAGAGTTGAAATAATACCACCTGCGCAAAGAAAAGGAAATATAAAATTTCAGGCATAAAAAAATTTCAACTCTAAAAATATGTTAACGTTCCTAAATCAGAGAAACAAGTTGACTGATTCAATCCTCCTGTACTTCGTAGCTTTCAAACCTACCAAAGAAAATATAAAGGATGCACTAGCCTAGTAATTGAAGGCGTCAGAATAAAAAAATTTACTGGATTACATTATATATATACATATTTTTTTTTTTTTAATTAAAGAAAATGAATCCATTTCGTATTTATATTATTACTTGTTATTTTTTTCATGAAAAAAAAACAAATTTTTTGAAGAAAAATTTTTATTAATATGATTTTTTTTTAGATCATAAAATAATTTGTTTAGGTTAAAAATGCTTTTTTTTTAGGTATTTAGGTTGAAAAATAAAAATTAATAATTACAAAATGAGACTTACTTGATACATGAACATTTCTTTGAACAAAGGGTTAGGTTGTGCCCGTCTAATCGACGTCTTACTTCTCGCTATCTCTTGACCAGTACTGCTCATCAGTCTAAGTTTAACATAAGTATCAGGAGCTCTCGTGGCTGTTACATGCCTGAATAAAATTATAAAAAAAAAAAATCAAAAACACAATCAATAGCAAAAATAAAATATAAAATATGAGTTATCAATAAATACCTAAAATTGCTCCCCTTGACGATTTCCACCGACAGACGACCAGTGATACCGTTATACGATAGGCCGACTAATAATTCTGGTACACCTCCATGCTGCATTGATTGCAATGAACCGGTGCTGTCACTTTGACATAGACTCAAAACTTCACACGCCATCACATTTAGCTGTAAATTTAATAAGAAAATATTTACTATAGATTTATTTCTCTCGAATTCCATTTCTAAAATGAATTTTGCCTACCGCTGTATTAGCCCGAGGCTCCAACGGTACCCAGATATTCGATTGTAATTGCAAGTTGATATTGGCGAAGCTAATGATGCACTCGCCGATCAATCTCTGTCTTCGTATTTTTTCACAGCCATACAGTCTGAATCTAACACTCATGTTGTTCACGTCCTCTGCGCGAAACATATTTACACGCTGTATTAGTCATTTATTTAATCACGCCGGCTGCGTACTTAACGCTGGAGTAATTTTCATTCGAATAACAAAATCTTTTTTCCTTTTCAGGCGCACGAATGAGCACTGACAAGGCAAACGATTAACGGAACTTGAAGCGGAAGATGTCACCCACAGGTGAGTGAAATATTTTTAACAACATACCTGGCGTGATGCGGTGGAACAGGAAACTCTCCATGTATTGCGGATTATCGCCGTTTCTCACTTTACTCTTCTGTTTCTGTTTTTTACCGGGCAACAAGACAATTTGAATCTGTAATCGAATTTGTAATTGAATTTCCATTGCCTTGTTATTTATAATGTAGCAAATTCCGTATTTTATTTTTATTTTTATGACCGAGTTTTATAGCAGCCAATATCGTTCCGTAAGAGTGAAAGAGTTATTTGTATCTCAATATTTCAGACCACTGGGACCATTAGAACAATGACGAATGCTCATATTTTTTATTTATAGCGTACAGCGTGTTTCTCCCTAATGCCTACCTATTCCTGTCTCTACCTGTACTCAAAAAGACATCATAAAAATTTCCGCTCCATAATTCTATTTGTAGACCACATACTCTCACAAAATGAAGTCAAAGTTTTGAAAAATGATTTAAAAAAAAATTAATATTGAAAAAAATTTTAGTCATCAATTTTTTTTAAATTTACTTACTTTAATTTTTCCATTAACGTGTCGTATTCTGCAACGAAGGCCAGAGGCATGGATAGGTGGTATTTAGATTTTGGATATGAGGTTAATCGCATTAAGAAATTTAAACATGGTTATCTATTGTTGTTAGGTTCTTTCCAAGGAGGGAATTTATAGTAAGACATCTATCTAAACCATTTTCAAATTTTCTTGAAAAAATTCATAGGGTATAGGACGATAAGAATAGCGAATCTGGCTGGAAGCCCAATTTCGATGAAACTTGGGTGGTAGGTTGGTACTTGGTACATCTTTTCCACATTCATTTTTCGACTTAAAAACTCACCTTAACCGAGTGAAACATTTTTATATGGATAAGAACGGAGTTTTTGATTATGCGATGGAGCCTTTTATGGTTACCTACATGACCACGTTTATCATCCTCAACACATTTTGATATCGGAGAGAGAATTTTTTCAACGGTCGTTTTTACACTTTGCTGTGAAATAGCCAGAGTGTTAAAAAAAAAATATTTGACGTACTTTAATACGGTTGAATTTATTAAAAAAAAAAAACAATTTTTGTCTTGGTGAGTCACCCAGTTCGAATTGATTTTCTCTATCTTCAGCACTTTTTGTAAGGTTGGGGGAGGGTATTTTCATTATTGTGACTTGATGGTACCGCCTGTCGTTGTCTGTCACACTCGGTTGGTTTAACGTCAATATTACGAGTATGAACTGTGAAGTCTCTTTGCCGATTATCGGATAAACCATAAAGTGACTGAAAAATTTTTATTCTTTCCTCTTCCGTAAATTTGGATGCACATTTTAAACGGCAAGTTTGAGGATCAGAGGACTTCAGCTTTAGTATATAATAAGCTACCTCGGTTATAAGCGCTTCACCACGATTAAAAATGTTTAGGACTCGAAATTGGTTAACTAATCGACAGAGGGCCCTCTATACTGTTAGAATGTTAAAAAAACCGAAAACCCGTATTTTTTGGACTTGGAATAGTTCTATGTGCACGGTTAATTTTTGAAAGTAACCAAAATTTGTGCTTTTTTAATAAAGTTGAAAAATGCTTTAGACTTGAATTGGAAAAAAAATGTAAGCAGCCATGCCGCATTACTAGAGCTGAGTTTTTCATTGGTGTTTGTTCAGGTTTGCACATAACGTTGCTAAACCTTACAATGTCTGCAGGTTACACCCAAGTATGTAAACCGCCACTCTCATCCCTTCCAAAACCACTCAAGAAATTTAATTTAGAACAAATATTATATTTTGCCTTGCAGTAATCATTTGAACACATATTTCAAATTATAAGTATTTGAGGCTCTTCAAATTATCTTACGATTTATTTTGATTCTCCATTTTGAATCATTTAGGCCATATTCTGGTTACCAACTAACCACCCTACATACAAAGTTTGATCTTTCTAGGTTGATTTTGTGAGGAGATACCGAAGATTCATGAAATTTCCTGTAGCGATTTCCCCAGGGACGTACCGAAAGGAGGGGAGGGGGGGAGCTTCCCCCCCTTGGCGTTTGGAAAGTTGGTAAATTTGGAGTTTGAGCGTAAAAAGTTGGCAAATTTGGAGTTGTAGCGTAAAGTTGGTAAATTTGACCACTTGTGCAGTATTTAAATTTTTTGAAGACTAACAAGACTGTGCATCATATTTTTCCGTGGAGCAAAGAAAAAAAAAAAAAAAAAAAAAAAAAAAAAAAAAGTTGACAATTTTTGGTTTTCTCCCCCCCCCTGAAGAAGGTCTTCGGTACGCCCCTGGATTTCCCCTTCAAAACCTAATTCTGCTTTCTCCTCCCTCCGCAAATTCATTTGGCAAGTAAAAATCCAAATAAATTGGTCATTTGTGCTCATTATGAAGCTCCTCAAGTTCTACTCAAATTTTGATAATCCGCTATTTTGGATCCATTTTGACCCAAATTCAAGAGGCCATGTTCTGGTTACCAACTAAGGTTGTTTGCGATCATATGGAAAATATCCAACTTCTTGGTTCGTATATTTTTTCCCCACTGGTAGTGCTGGCGTTTATCGATAAAAATTCTTCGAAATTTCGTGAGACACTCCTCTCGAAAATCCAAAAAGGTACTTATTGGTTTTTTCGATACACCTCAAAATAACAAATCATTCAAATTTTGAGGGGTGGCAGGAGGGTAGGCATGTATCCAAAATTTTTGTTTTTGATTTCATATGAAAGAGTGAGTCACGGACGTTTCCTAAGTGCATTTAAAGAGGAGTTGAAGAAACTGATTTTTGAAGAAGTTTTGAGTCAAGAAATTTCTCGAGTTTTCCATATCAACGTATGAAATCAATCTAGAAAGGTCAAACATTCTTTGTGCGGTTAATTTGTGGCCAAAATATGATCTCTTGAATTTGGGTCAAAATCTATCTAAAATGACGGATTGTCAAAATTTGAGGAGAGCTTGAGGAACCTCAAATAACTACAAATGTGATCAATATGGTAGGAAGGAAGGAAGAAACAAAGGAAGAAAGAAAAGAAAAAAGGAAGGAGGAGGAAGGGTTTTCGATCTCAAAATGCGGTAAAGGTACACCAGAGGTCGAAAAATTTGTTTGCTGTGTTATATAACAAAGTTAGCCCATGTACCTATTATACTTTCACATTTTTAATGAATTTAAAGGAGAAGTTGCTTCAGAACATTTCATCATTCTTGGTCAAATTTTATATACAGAATTAGTTGATGACCAAAATATGACCTTTTAAATTTTGGTAAAAATGTATCCAAAATGGCGGATCGTCAAAATTTGAGGATAACTTGAGGCGCATCAAATTACTAAAATTTGAAAATACGATGCTGGAGGGATGAAGGAGGGGGTTATCTACTTCAAGATGTGGTAGCAGTCCACGAGATATTGAAAATTTTTTATTGTGTTATCAGATGATGAAACGAGCTCGAGTAAATAATCTGTGGTAATTTTAGCTTCCCAAGTAAATTTAGAGGGGAGTTGGAGCAAAAAATTACTTTTGTAAAGGAGATTAATGTAGGAAATACAACGAATCTCCCATAGCTTCTCACCAAATCGACCTTGAAAAGTCAAATTTTAGATGTATGGTTAGTTGATGATCAGATTGTGAACTCTTGAATTTGGGTTAATATGGATCCAAAAGGTGAAAAGTCGAAATTTGATAATAGCTTGAGTTGAAAAATATGAGCTCATATGATTATTGTAGATAAGAAATACCTCATATCATAAATTTAACTTCTTAAGTGGTTTTGAAACGGATAGAGTAGGAGTTTTCAGACTTGGTACAGAGTGTGACCCGTAGTTATGAAGTGGTGAGCAGCATTATTTCCAAACCTGAACTAGTCACAAATAAAAACTCAGCTCCAGCAGTTCGGCATGGCTGTTTAGGTTTTTTTTTTTAATTATTATTTATTTATTTATTTATTTAGTACCTGGGTGTATGGAGGCCGGCCTCGATCTGTTGCTGGAATATCTCTGGCCTGAAGCACATGTATGGTCATCTTCTTGACTGGGGCGTCGTAAGCAAAGGCAACTTCTAACAAACCGCATTTTCCGATGATTCCGCTCATTGAATCACTGAATGCGCTGTGTATATCCGAAAATTGATCCTAAAGGCGGAAAATAACGTTAATTAATTTAACCATCGCGTTAATTTCGTATCAAACAGACTCGTCGACTCACATCTAAATTATCTCTAGATACGGCCAGAGGCATTTGCTCCTCTTGCAGAGAAAACGTCCTGGCATAGCGCGCTATTTCCCTTTGTCTCAACGCGTTCGCTTCATCTTCGCAGCTGCTGGCGGTCGTCGACTCGCTGGAGGAGCTGGTGCTTCCACGGTTTCGTACCAGTAATGTGCTATCGAAACCGTTCTCTAATTCTCGTTCGTTTTTGACGTGCGAATCTACAAACACAAACTACCCTTAAGGTTTCCTTCGTTATACCACGTGTACGCGGTTTTCTTCGATTATAATAATTTTCGATTAAATTTCAACAATCGCGAGAAACCGACAAAGAGACGTTTTACGAACAGACTTGAAACTATTACGACGGGGTACTCGTCGGAAAAAAAAAGTAAAAATGTACAAAATACGTTTTCATTAGCGTGATTTTCGTCGTCACAGAAAAACGCACTTAAACGCGTTCTCGACGCGAATTTTCATTATCTGCGTTAACCGTGATTAACGACGTCCAAGTACCGAAAGCTTGTTTTTGTCGGCTTCTCGTATCGTGTGGCTAAAGATACCAGCGGGGGGTTGCGGGGTTTTATCAATGAGTAGACCTTTTGATGTTTCTCGACTCGTGTTTATAAAGAGGGAAATTCGCCTTTTCTTCGTAAAGGTTACTCGTACGTTGGTACGACAACGACCAAAATTACGTCTCTTTCTAAAGACACTCGACTGTGTAAACCGAAGCCCATCTGTTGTTCCCTTTATGCGAAAATAAGCCCGTAAGGTAAAAGTGAAACGAAAATCTAAAGGCCGGAGTCAAGGGCAAATTATATCGCCTTTCGGGAGTATTTGGCGCGGCGTGACCCTTCGAATTAATTTTACAAAGTCCTTTCCTGTTACTTGAAGCGAGACGTTTGAAGATTCCGTTGAATTTTGGATCCATACGAAATGTATTTATGAGGATGAATTTGCCTATGACTTCGGAATCAGTGGAGCCGTGAAATTTTTTATTTTATTTTTTTTACACTTTTTTTTAAAGGGCATGATGGGATAAGATAGTCGAAAATGCCCCCGAGAGCTTTTCGAACGGTTTCTAGGGCAAAAGGTAGCGCACATCGAAAAAAAATTTTGACAAAAATTTCAGGATCCAGTTGCGCCTATTTTCGGAGATATAGGCAAAAACAAGTTTTTCGATTAAAATTTTTTTTCTCGCCATATTATAAAGGTGGAAAGTTTAAATTTTATTTATAGTATCTTGACAATAAAAGGGTTTTTCAGTAATTTTTTCAATTTTTTTCGATCAATTTTAAAAGAGTTATGCAATTTTTAAAATTTCAAATCGCCATTTCTATGGCAAGTTTTCGAGGTGCAATTATGAAAAAAATTCCATAAAATGTATCTTTTACCACCAAACATACCATAAAAATTTCAGAATTTTTGGAGTGGTGCAACATAGTCAAAAAAAATAAAAACTATTGCAGCGCGCTATAAACCAAGCGGTTCGGTACTATGCGCGCTGTAGGCCGAACGAACGTTACACGACGTTGCGTCGCCGCCTTAACAGTGCATAACAGCTTAACTGATCTTCTCGCGCTTAAAACATTACTTAGGCTTATATTTTTTCCTTTTTGGTTTACTTATAAGTGAACTCCTACAACTGATTAAATCAATTAATAGGCCTATTCCGTTGTTTATTTGAAGAAAAAAATTCTTTCACCATAAAAATAACAAATATTAAAAAATTATAATAAAAATAATTATACTTATTCTTATTAATAGAATATGATTATTTTTATTATAATTTTTTAATAATCGTTAATTTGTATGGTGAAAGAATTAAGATATATCTTAGCTGCTTTGAGAAATGGCTACAGATGCACACGCGACGCGATGCGATGCACTATACCCCTTGACCGCCAAGTACACTTGATTTGTTAGTATTATTATGTTGTTTTCTAATGACTTCGGATTTTTAAGGGTTGGTAATTTTTGTAATTTCGTATTTTTTATAACTTTTTTTTACATTAATTTTTCTTTCTCTTTATTTAACAATTTTATAATAAATTATAATAATTTTAAAATATTTAAATTAAATTTTTTTATAGCTTTAATTAATTCTTTAATCTTAATTTCTTCAAGAATAACAAAAACTTTTTAACGATTTTTAAAAATTGTTTGGCATTACTATGATGTAAAAAAAAAAAAAAAAAAAACTTGAAACAAAAAATATTAAAAATCCAATTTTATATATTCATTAGATTTTAATTTTTGAAATGTTTGCGATGAAGCAAAACGAAACACTGAATATAAACACTACAAGTGCTTGAGTAACATTTCGAAACTATTTTTCTACAGTTATCGTGCAAAATATCACCATCATTTTTTTTTCCCCTAATATCTTTGAAAACTTATTCGCATCTTTTTCAGAATTGATAGTTTTTTAAATGTCGCTATTTTTTTAAAAATAAATTAGATCTAATACACTTTTCATTATGCGACATTTTCGAAATTAATTATTTGAATTTAGAATTTATCACAATATATAAAAGTCAAAAAATTTTGGTTAGTGTTCTTATAGTGAAGGGGTAACATAACAATTATAATATTACATGCAAACAGAAGCATGATATGTAACGATTGTTTTGCAAACTGAAGTGGTCTTCCTCTTTATTATAATAAGGAGGAGAAAAATATTAATAAGAATATAATTATTTTTATCATAATTTTTTAATATTTGTTATTTTTATGGTGAAAGAATTTTTTTCTTCAAATAAACAGACGGAATAGGCCTATTAATTGATTTAATCAGTTGTAGGAGTTCACTTATAAGTAAACCAAAAAGGAAAAAATATAAGCCTAAGTAATGTTTTAAGCGCGAGAAGATCAGTTAAGCTGTTATGCACTGTTAAGGCGGCGACGCAACGTCGTGTAACGTTCGTTCGGCCTACAGCGCGCATAGTACCGAACCGCTTGGTTTATAGCGCGCTGCAATAGTTTTTATTTTTTTTGACTATGTTGCACCACTCCAAAAATTCTGAAATTTTTATGGTATGTTTGGTGGTAAAAGATACATTTTATGGAATTTTTTTCATAATTGCACCTCGAAAACTTGCCATAGAAATGGCGATTTGAAATTTTAAAAATTGCATAACTCTTTTAAAATTGATCGAAAAAAATTGAAAAAATTACTGAAAAACCCTTTTATTGTCAAGATACTATAAATAAAATTTCAACTTTCCACCTTTATAATATGGCGAGAAAAAAAATTTTAATCGAAAAACTTGTTTTTGCCTATATCTCCGAAAATAGGCGCAACTGGAGCCTGAAATTTTTGTCAAAATTTTTTTTCGATGTGGGCTACCTTTTGCCCTAGAAACCGTTCGAAAAGCTCTCGGGGGCATTTTCGACTATCTTATCCCATCATGCCCTTTAGTTTTTTTTTTACTCAAAAAAATCGATATTTTTATCTGTTTACATTTTGAGTTTAATCTCTTTTTTGAAATCTTAAATAGTCTGTAGAGCTTGCATAGTTGACTTGGAAAATTAAAATACTATTAGTTTACATATTTACTTTTCAAGTAAGTATAATATTTTTTCTGCTAAAAAATTATGTTCAATTTTTCACGTTACACATTTTATGGGTGTACAATGTACATCAGTTAGGTAACTTAAGGAAGTAAAAAAAGAGTTTGGTATCTGAGAGATTCTGAGATGGGTAGAAGATTGAACTAACCAACGTGAGATGCCCTTATATTTTTCTTTTCAAATTTATGATACATTTATATGATTATAAGGTCATATTTTTCACAAACAGCTGCCAGCAGAGCATGGCCAAACATGTTTACATTATCTATTTCTTGGATTTTTTGAAAGCTGAGGTACAAACCCACAAGTTTAATCTTTCTTCCAAGTCTAAGGTAGTTCGTAAAGCTTGAGGAGATTGACTTGGGAAGGGTGTAAAAGAATAAATAAAGGGTTTTGCGTCCGAGAATGCATTTTGACGAAACCTAACCCAAAAGTTTACCGCGCGAACAAAGCAACTTACCAAGCGACTGGGGAAGAAATGGCATACCTACCTATGCGCGGCAAATACGACGCGTGGTCACTTTTTATTTTTATTTTTTGACAACGTTGCACCAACTCATACTTCTTGAAACTTTTATAATGTAATTTAGACTAAATAACACATTTTATAATAAAAAAAATGGAGGCTGTACCACCTAAATTTTTTTACAAAATGGCGGCTCAAATTTTTCAAAACGCCATAAATCGGTGAAAAATGGTTCAAAAATTTTGAAAAAATTTTTTCAGGGTTTTCCTTACCCTCTAGAATCGATCTAAAAAAACGCCAAATTCTGATCTACAACTGACGAAAAACTAGATAATAAACTTTGAAAAACACATTTTGGCCCCTTCCCCTAAAATGATTGCGCCAGGGGTCCAAAATTTTTGTCAAAGTATTTTCTCATCATGGATGACCTTGAGGGGTACGTTTCGTCAAAATCCATCCTCCGGCCCAAAACCCTTTATTTATCCTGCTATACCCTTTTGGAAAAATTGGCGACTAAATTTTTTTCCAATGTTTGACAACAAAATATGACCTTGAAGCATGGTGAAAAATTTATAATTGTCAGTAATCCGTTTTTTTTTTAATTTCAAAATTTTTAAACTTTGACTTCAATTTGGGTGCCTAAGAATTGAGATGAAGAGCTGAAATTTTTATGACGTCATTTTGAAGTAATTTAGCAATTATTACGTCCTTGCCCACGCCTTAACTTTTTGAAGGAATTTGAAATTCGTCCTCTCTTCTTGTGATCAGTGCTACTATAAAATTTGCTGTACTACGTCCACTATTCCCTCTGAATTAATATTTCATAAGTAACTTATGATGATTGAAATGTGACTATAATAAAAATTGTACTTCAGATAAAACTATGTATTTTTCAAAAATAATCTCCCCACACTCCCTCCATCAAAATATACATACGAGGAGTGAATTCCAAAAATTATCAAAAATCTGTTTGGTGAGTAACGTATCGTGGCATTAAGTGGTTTATCTAGTTCCAGCTACCATTGTTGAAATCTATCGAGTTGGCATTTTTCGAAAAATTACACCCCCTCACCCCGTCACCCTATACATATAAGTATTGTATAATATGCGAATTCCAAAACTGATTACAAATGAGTTAGATGAGTGAAATATCTCGCAATATAGTGTCAAGCTGGTTTTAGCTACTTATTTGATACTCACCCGAGTTATAGCATTTTTCAAAAAATTAACCCCTCCACACCAAAATTCTGGCGTGAAGTTTCGAATCCGAAACCGGTTGAGAATGGTTTAAATGAGTGAAGTATGGTCACAATAAAGAGTTTAGCCATAGTTGCAGATGCTAAATTTGGTGTCCGTTCGAATTATAGATTATTCCTTGCCCCTCCATATCGAAATACTAGTGCGAGGTGATGAACGTTACTTCGAATAAGTATCGCGTGGTTAAAGGATGTATCAAGTTTAGGATCTTAATACTCATTTTTAGCTTTTTCGCCTTAGAATTGACATTCTCTTTCTGAGGGTTGGGGCGGATTCTATGTTTTTTTTTTTCTATTGTAGGATGTTTTTCAATGAAAATATTTCGTTCCCTTTCACTTTGTTTGGCATGTTGTTTTTTCAAAATTTTTACGATTTTACCAGTTTTTGAAATTTTCATCTCCTCATCTCCCACCTCCCCATATTGAATTTGACAGCTGCAATTTTTATGATTATAGATTCTTGAGAGGGATGTTTTCCATCATATTTTGTCCACTCGAAATCGATGATTCATAATTCGGAAGGTTCCCTTTCAAATCGCTCCATAGCTAATTCCCTTCTTCTTTCTATTTGCTTTTGGCCTTTTTACAGTTTTGTTACTCGATTTTTTTTTTCAGTATAGAATTTAAGCAAATGAAAATTGATACTGCGACCTTAAAAAAGAACTAAGTGGGGAGCTTTCGCGTCGAAAGTTTTTCTTTATTGTTACACGCGTTTTCGTTTAAATTCAATAGGTATTCTTGATGATTCTTTTTCGAAACTCGAGACGAGTCCTTGTAACTTTTCATTTACTCCCTATTTTTAATTTCGACATTCTTATAAAAAATTTAAGCAGCAATAAAAATATTTAAATAAAATATCGAGATTCGAGCATTCGAAGATCTGTATGGTGAAAAAATATATAGTTTTTTTAAATCTACCTTTTTTCTACGAGTAATTTTCCGCGATTAAACGAGGAAAAATATTCAAGGTGGAAATTATTTTTTCTCTTTCGCCAAACAGGTATAAAGCTAAAAGCGAAATATGAAATTTATTAAATAACTAACGAGTCGCAACGGCGTGGCTATGCACAAAGGCATGCGAAACAGCGGAAAATTTCGACGTAGTTTTGTAGAACGGCTACGATAGAAAATTTCCTTTTACGCGTAGAATATTATTTTTTCGCGCTTCAGGTATTTCGATTCAGGTGTATTGAAAGCTCGTAGCCATAGCGATATGTTTATCGAGTTGGAGAAATTAGTATCGCTTCGGTAGATGATTAAATTACTCGCGGGATCTCTATTAATTACGTTTTCAAATTGCGTTTTGACGATATTTTTCACTATTAATCTATCGAAATGAATTAACGAATAAGAAAAGTCTTTGAAAAGAAAATGCGTATTAATTCCCCTCTCGATGGTTGTTAACTTAAGCGCTCTGCTGCCGTTTACCATTCGCTCGGGTTTTTATTTAAAACGATAGCTATTGCAGTTTATCTTAATCGGGAAGGGGAGGTTAGTGAGATCTTTCATATCTTTGCATTTTAGGTCATTTTCAATCATATGGCAAATGTTTACATTTTTGGTTTATATGTATATCGTGTGGCCCTTTGAAATCCAGACAGGCGAAGCACAAATCCCAATTGGTAATATGAAGTTTGTAATGAGCTACAGCAATTAGGTTAGGTTGGCTTGATTTCTTTGATTTTTTAATGTTGAAAAAACAAAAATTCAATCACCATATGTGATAGTAGCTGTAGAAAGGGCCCTTACATGTAAAAATCATTTTTTTTTTTGTTCTAAAAACCTTCCTCTACAACTTAGTGAGGTCAAAAATTGTCCCAAAATGGGGTATTTATACCATGTTTTTGAGTTTGAAGTTGATGTAGTATGGTGGTTGAACCACATAGCAGTTTTGTTTTCTGGCTTTCCTGAACAATTTCCGATTTCCATGGAAGGGCCCTTTCTACATCTACTATCACACATGTTCAAGAATGAGTATAGATGATGAAAAATTAATTTATTGCTCTTCAAGTTCACTAGTTTGGTATCATTGCTTAGTTTTTGAATTTTAGCTGAGTTTTTAACTTGAAAACGATAGTTATTACAGCCTACCTGATTTGGGAAGGGGGGTCGGAGGAGAGTGGGGTGTTCAAATAATTGCGTTTCAGGTCATTTGTAATCATCAGGCAAATGCCCAACTTTTTGGTATATACCGGGTGACTACTTGATTCGACAAAATAAGCTAAAAGGTGAATAAACTCAATACATACGCGTATTTTTGACAACGAAAGTGTAATTAAAAATTTTGCATTTCATTGAAAGACGTTTTAAAGCATTAAATAAATTTTATTTACGATATTTATTCTTGCTAATATCATTAAAGTACATTATTTATCTCTATAAAGGAATGATTTTTGGGCTTGGGGTGCTCGAATAAAGTAGTCATCCGGTATATGATTTCTCCAAGCTTAGCGCCTGCGGGTATTCATAAAAGTTGCTTTAAATTCTGTGAGAGACTTCTCTTCAAATTGCGAAAAACTTTCCTTTTTCTTTTTACGATAAAACTTCAAATGGTGAATCCCTCAAATTTTACGGGGTAGTGGAGAAGGGTCAAAGGTTCAAATTTTTTTGTTTTCGATCTCATATTGAAGAATAAGGCACGAACGCTAACATATCTGAATTTCAGTTTCGTAAATGCATTTAGAGAGGAGTTAAAACAAAAAATGGCTTTTTGAGGAAGTTTTGAGTTACGAAATTTCTGGAATCTTCCATGTATCCTCACCAAATCAGTATATTAGAGTAAAACTTTGTAGGTATGTTGAATTAGTTCATGATCTGAACATGAACTCCTGAATTTGGGTCAAATGGTTCCAAAATGGCGGATTATTAAAATTTGAGTAGAACTTGAGGAGCCTCACTTTAGTAAAAATGTAATTAATATTAACTCATATAATTATTGAGGATGAAAAGTATACTATACCCTAAATTCACCTTCACTCTTGATGTTGGAGGGGAGAAAGAGGGGTTATCGACCGAAAATGTGGTGGTGGTACACCAGAGATCGAAACATTTTTACTGCTGTTTCATGTGATAAAATTAGCTCAAGTGACTAATCTATTTTAATTTTAGCTTCCTGAGTGTATTTGGAAGTGAGTAAAAACAATTAACGTTTTTTGAACAAGTTTCAAGTTATTAAATTTCTGGAATCTTTCATATATCTTCACCAAATCAACAAACAAAGGTCAAAATTTGTATATGGAGTTAGTTCGTCACCAGAATATAACCTCTTGAATTTGTGTCAAAATGGATCCAAAATGGCGGATTATCAAAATTTGAGTAGAGCTTGAGGAGGCTCAGATTCGTAAAAATGTAATTAGTATTAGCTTGTATGATTATTGGGGATGAGGTGTATACAATATCCCCAATTCACCTCAATACGTGATGTTGGAGGGGAGAAGGAGGGGTTATCGACCTGAAAATGCGGCGGGGCTACGCACAACATCGAAAATTTTTTATTGCGATGTCGTATGATAAGATGAGGGAAAATGACTAACTTATTCTGATTTTAGCTTTCCAACTGAATTTGGAGGGGAGTTAAAGCAAAAAACCGCTTTAATTGGAGGGGTTATTGCTGCAAGAAA
Source organism: Phenacoccus solenopsis (assembly GCA_009761765.1). Taxonomy (NCBI): domain Eukaryota; kingdom Metazoa; phylum Arthropoda; class Insecta; order Hemiptera; family Pseudococcidae; genus Phenacoccus; species Phenacoccus solenopsis. The sequence continues at coordinate 24,525,163 of CM019755.1, read as the reverse complement.
CTTCATGAATCTTTTATATCTCGTCACCATATTGACCTAGAGAGGTCATGCTTCGTGTATAAAATTAGTTGAAAACTAGAATATGATTTCCTCAATTTGGGTCAAAATGGATCCAAAGTGGCGGATCGCAAAAATTTGAGAATGATTTGAGGAGCCTCAAGTAGTTAAAATTTGAGAAATTGTGTTCATATGATTATTGCATAACATGAAATACCACATTTGTCCCAAATTCAATTTCTCAAGTTGTTTTGAAAGGGATAAGGTAGGGATTTTTAGACTTTATATTGGGTGTGGCACTGTGTGGCGGGGCCTGTAGACATGAATGGGTTAGTAACGTCATATGCAAACTTGAAGAACCCGAGTTAAAAACTCAACGTCAGCAGCATGGCTGCTTACTTTTTTTTTTTTTTTTTTTTACAAAAAATTTCAAATATTTTTTTCACAGTAAAATTCACTATGAAGAACTCATTCTTGGGAATTTGGCGCTTTGCTATATGGGGTTCTGCCAGACGCACTGCATATTTTTTCCCCGACGCGTAGCACCGACTGGTATGGATGAAATTTATTGAAAATTTGTTTAAAGGCTCTTGGTGCCATTCAACAAAAACTATTTTTTTTTGTATTTTTTTTATTCACCTCAAAATGACAGTTTACTAAAATTTTGAAAGGGAGTAAAGAGTAGGTAAATTGCTCAAAATATTCTTTTTTGGTCTCATACAAAAAGTAAATTACGAATACCAACATATTCAAATTTCAATTTTCCCAAGTGATTTTGAAGAGGAGTTGGGGCAAAAAAACGGATTATTGAGGTAGTTTTGAGTCATGATATACGAGTATCTTTAATCTTCCATACCTGCTCACCAAATCGACTTGGTAAGCTCAAATTTCATGTGGGGTTAGTTTGAAACCAAAATGTGACACCTCAGATTTAGGTCGAAATGAAACCAAAATGGCAGATGACTAAAATATGAGGAAGGCTTAGGAATCTCAAATAGCTCATATTTAATAAATGTTGTATCTTATAATTGCTAGTAATAAGAAGTATGCTGTTGCTAAATTCAGTTTTTCACGTAATTTCAAAGAGGAGATGAAGGTATAGTTGACTTCAAAGTGTGGGGGGGGGGAGTAAACGAAAAGTCGAAATTTTTTGATTATGATGTCAGATGATAAAATGAGCTCAAATGATCAAGATCTTTCAATTTTAGCCTCCTAGTGAATATTAAAAGAGAGCTGAAGGAAAAACGACTTTTGGAAGGGAAATCAAATTAAGTTTATAAATTTCAATTTCAAATATCTCTGCACCAAATTGACCTAATAGAAAAGTCAAATCTAGTATGTGGGGTTAATCGAAGTTCAGAGAAAGACCTCTTGAATTTGGGTCAACATAGATCAAAAGTAAATCTAAAATGCCGAACAGCCGAAATTTGAGGTAAGCTTTAGAAGCCTCGAACATCTTTGAAATTTTTTTTCTTTAAATCCTTGTGGACAAAAAATACCATATTTATTCCAAATTAAACTGTTTAGATGTTTTTGGGAGAGATAAGGTGTGGTTTTTGTGCTAGGTAATGGATGTGGCCTGTAGGGTTGAGAAGTTAGTTCGACAATATTTATCTTTAAATGTAAACAAGCTCGAATTAAAAACTCAACGCTATTAATACGCATGGCTGCTTACGTTTTTTCCTGAATTCACGCTAATTCTCGTATGTACATTCGTAAGACGAAAATGCTTAACAAGGCGAAACTGGAAAATGCGGCCATACACGTTGGTAATTTGAATTCGCGTTCGTTTATACCTATTTGCTTTGTGTTGAACGAAATTTAATATTTATAAAAGCTCGACGGTAGCTCAAGGCGGTACTGTTTTCCCTTGTATTTCATCTCGCTCAGAAATTCCAATTTAACTTCTTTTCAACGCGGATGAGCTCGTTAACGTTACCCGAAAGAATTGTACATCCATATTTTAGGTATACTTACGAATATTAATGCGTATCGGTTGGTCTGGAACGTCCAAGCTGGGCAATTTGGTCAATTGTAATTGCTGCCAATTGCCTTTGGCATGGTGGGAACACGATTTATTCACTGTAAAAAGCGAAATAAACTAAATCAAAAATCCGCTTATTCGGTTACGAAATCGGATTGTGGAAGGAAAAAAATTTAATTTTATGCAACAAACGAAAACCTTATTTTGGGCTTTTTTCATTACGTCCTTGAGCCGTTTTCCTTATTTTTCGCAGAAAAGGATTTTAAAAATTTTCAAACCGAAAACGAATTAAATTTCGTGTGCGTTGTAGCGTAGCCGAGTATCCCATCTACGTGGTTTGGAAAGCTCGTTTTCAGCGAACAGACCTATCGTACGTATTGTTTCGATATCGGCGGTGAAAATCGCGCTTAATGTTTCTTTCGTTTTCGTGTCGAGAAAATAAATTAATCGAGATGTTTACCCGATGTGGAAAACAACGTAATAGGTAAAACCGGCTTACCGCACTGTCGAGTCGTATGGGGTAGGCTGAAGTTATCATCGCAGCAGTTCAGGCCGTTCGAAAACCATCTTTTGTTGAAGTACAGAAATAATAAAAACACCAATAATACCACCGCTGCCGCTGCTATGCTCAAACTGAGAGCTCCATTACTTTCCAAGACTGTAACAACATATTTCGTAATTATTTATTTAGCGTAAACATCGACTTAGTGTAGGTAGTAGGTACCTCTGTTAATTCGTGTATTACGTAATTGAGATGGAAACGAAGGTGACCGAGGTAGTGTGCTTTTTTTTTGGACGCTGAATGAAGATTATTAAACTTGAAAGAAAAATTATACGTTTTTATTTCGAAGAAGAAAATATATGGGATGATAACGACGAAAAAAAAATTTATAATTAAAAAGGATATTTTTTTAACGCCAGAGAAAAAATTAAAATGCGAAGAAATTCACTGAATAACCTATTTAGAAATAGTTGAGAAATATAAAGAAGTAAATATATTTGAAAATCAAAAGTCGAGTAAATATTTGAAAGAAGGTGCTACTTATGAAAAAACGACATGAGTTTTGAAGATACTTGGCTGCCTGTAAATTTTTTTTCGTATTTTTTTTTACAACTTTTGAAAGCTCTTTAAAAAGTTTTATGAATAGATCCACAAAAAAGAAAAAGAAAAAGAGATCGAGCCTTTATTCGGAAATTAAATACCAAAGCGTGTTGAATGCTATGTATTTTTCATGTTTTTGTAAGTGTGAAAAATTCTCCAAATATCAGAACTTATTGAGATACTAGAGGTGGAATTTGAATTTTTCACATGTGTTTCCCTATAAAAAGAAAAATTTCTCCTAGTAAGCGAAAATTGAACTTCACTGATTAGTAGTATTTGTGATAGAGAGTAATTCAAGTTATTTGAAAAAAATTTAAAAAAAAAAAGGAAACTAGCTATTGCTAACAGTGGAGAGAAGAGTGTAGAAAATTATGAAAAAAATGTAAAAATTTTTGAGAAAAAATTATATTAACCCATTCTTTACTCTACTTTCATTATTTTTTCCTCTATACCTCCTCCCATGCCACTACTTTTTTTTTTGTCTATATTGCCACAAATATGTACCGAATGCAACTCAAATAAAATGTACGATTCGAAAATTCATCATCGTAATGAAATTTAATTTACATCTCTGTCATATACATAGAAAATTGTCCCTCATTTTCGTGTTTCGAAATTTTCCAAAGTAAATGTTGCGTTAAATTACCTATCTATTGAAACATCGAAGTGAATCTGAATAAGTAATATTTAGGGAATCCCTGACAAGTAAAATCGATTTAACAAACTTTCAACTCAAAAGAGATTAGAATATGAAATTAATTGAAAATTTATCGTTTATTTCCTCAAATCTTCTTAAACCTATCGAAAAATAACCATTCTCTAACTTGACGTTAATTAAATAAAGAAGAATAAATTTAGCTGGTAGAGAGGGTAAAAAAAAATTAGAGATAAAAACACCCTCCCCCGACCTTCCCTTCACAAATCAGGTAGACTGTAATAGCTGTCGTTTTTGGGTTAAAAACTCAGCTAAAAAAGCTATTATGTATTTCTTATTAAAGTTAAGAATTGTCTGATGAATTAAAACTAGAGAAAGAGAGAGAAAAGAAGGTAACATAACATCAAGCGAAAGAGTAAAATTGAAAAAAATTTAGTTTGAATTTATTTTCTTTCTGTAAGTGTTGAAAAAGTAGATGAGAAAGTCAATTTAAAAAAAAAGAAATCGTTTTTTTTTTCTTCGAAATTATAGTTTCCAGATTAAATGCGAAAAAAAAAACATAACTTTTTAGAGTGGAAATTTCGACGTAAAAAACATTAGGCTACACGTACACGTTATATAAAAATTAGGAAAAAAGTAAATAAAATAATAAACGAATTCAGGGAGTTGAACGTATATTTGGTATATAAAAGCAAGATGAAAGGGTCATAGCGCAGGTATTGGTGGGCAACTTGAAGAAGGACGGGGAAGTTAATTTATATTTAACTTTTCGGGGAATGCTCTTGAGTTAAATTAAAAACTTGAAATTTATTCATTTTGTTGACTAAGTTTATCACGTAATTGATGCTCGTTCCTTTTGTGTTTTGCTGTTATACAACGTGTTTCATTTTAATGACAGCTCCTTCATACCACATGTAGAGCAATGTCTGTGACACATATATGATAGTTTGCCTACTCCACTTGCTGAAGGGGCCAAGATATAAAACTTCGAAAAATATTTTACTTTGAAAATGTTTATTTCATTATCAATACTTATAGATGAAAATATGCTGGTAACGCTCAAGTGTAGAGTGTGCTACGTAATGTTGTGCATACAAAATTTGGGGACATTTGAGGGGATAGACATAAAGAAATGATGTAAAAAGTGTGAAAAATGGTGAGAAAAATTGGCGATTTTTTTCACATTTTTTGCAGATAATTTAAAAAAATACTTCAGTAACTCCATGTTTTTGTAATCTTTTTTCCTTAACGCCACTCTACTCTTCACCACAGAGTGGGTGTACATATTCTTGAGTGGCCTTGAATGAGGAGAAAAAAATTAATTTTCTCTATGAACGTTCTATAATATAATTTATTTTATTTTTTTAATCTAGAGTAATGCACTGTATGCACCGAAGAGTGAAGTAACTAATATAATTTTATTAACAAAAATTGGAGTTGATGGAGGGGGAAGGTGAGAAGAAATAACCACAAAAGTGCGTCTTTTTTTTTTATTAAATTCTGTTGTGTTCCACACCACTTGGTCGGAATGAATGCGTCCTGAGCTCCTCAAAATGTCAAGAAAAAAAATTAATTCGCAAACTTTTCAATTTTTTTTTTTTTAATTTTCTACCTCAAAATTTAGGCTAGTTAGGAATTGAGGGTACACACAAAATATTTCAGTGCAACCAGCAAATTTTCTTTCATCTTCCATAATGAAATAAAAATTTTCAAAGTCGATCGGTACCAAGTTGAATAAAATATTTTTCAAATTTTGTATCTTGGGCCCTTCAGCGAGTAGGGTAGGCAAACATAATACAATTGCCTTACATGTTGTGTGAAGGAGCTTCCATTGATGTGAAACACTCTTCATAAAGCTGTGTAAGAGGGCTGTGAAATATATGTAAAATCAAACAAAATATAGTAAATTGAAAGTACGTATATGAAGGAAAAGAGAAACAGAAAAAAAGAATAAAGTGAGCATAAAAAAAATTGAAGGTTAAAAAAGGCTCATTATTGTTTGAAGAAAATTGACCCATAAATTTTTTCAAATGTAAAAATCGGTACTTCAAAATCAATAAAAAATAAATTTTTAAAAGGTAAAAAATACAAAGAAGTAGTATTTTAAATTAAAAAAATTTTTAATTGAAAAAATAATTTTCGTAATCTTACGACATTCATTATGTTGTACGCTACCTTTATCTCCTTCCCCTCGCCTTCATCGAATGTATCGCTCAATAAAATACCCTCTCATCAATGCCAACTCGTTAAAAATTCCGAAAGAAATTATTGGCCGCCGGAACGCGATATCATGGCAACCAGCGACCGCTTAACTCGTAACAAATAAACCTCAATCGGGCAATTTTTCCCCATTGTCCTTCGGCTTTGAGGTTGGTCGTCGAAAACGACGAGCATTGATTTTCGTACGGCTACGTAGCGAGACGAAAGACCTAATGAAGAAAAGGGGGGTACGATGAAGCTAAATTACACGTCAAACAAATCACGCTGTCGAGCAAGTACCTACTCGAGAATAAAACGAATCAGCTATCGTAAATATTTTCATCGAATAGGCTAGAGGGAAAATAAAATAGCAGAAAATGCTTCGAGTGGACGACTCCTTATTAGAACATTTTTATTTCGAAAAAGCACCGTTGTCAAAGGAAGTTTATCAAGTAGTTAATCGGCATTACTATTGTATGAAATATAGACCATGAGGGGTTGAACTTGAAACCATTTAGAATTATCGATTACGTAGGTATTGTAGGTACTATGTGAATATTTTTTGGTTCATTTTGTAATCTACTGAATTCCTTATCGTTTCTTAGCAACAAGTGAACTCCCAAGATTTTTTTAGCCTTTAAGGAAGACTGTTATTTCGAAATGTCGTCACTTCAGGATGAAAATTTCTCTCCTTTCAGAACAGCTATTTATTAACGAACGAATAATTTTGCATCAGCACATTTCTCTCAAATCGATGAACCTTTTCTCTATGTTATTTTTAAACTATAAAAATTTTAAATAGAAGTATAGACCCTATATTGTGCTCGATTCTTTCTCATTTTGTCACGTGTCGAAGTCATTGTTCTATGCTCAGCAAAAGATGCTCCATGGATTCAGTATAAATGAAATTTTTTTCAAAACTAAACGATTGACTCAACGATTAGAATAAAAAATGAAGTGTATTTGGATGACTTTCAATGTATTCTGTATGCATAGGTATGACGATATGACGTGCCATATACTCGTAGTAAGTCTAAGTACACAGTAATGCATTATACTTATAGCAGCGGCTATCTAAGGTCACCTTTAAATATATTCCAATACCGCGTATTCACGCACGTAACATTCGATGGTCACTTATACTACAAAAGCATCGTTCAACGAAAACTATGAGTTAATAAATTATCGGAATCTATTCACATTGTTGCCGAGCCTAATGCCAATAACGAAAAGAAAATTCGCAATAAACGATTGATACATCGAAAAAAATTCGAGGTTATTACAAATGGATTCGAACAACCGTACCTTTAGGTTGAAGAAATTGCGTGTGGAGTGTGGATAAAAAAAAAAACAAAAAAAAACATGTTTTACACATGAATTAACTTATCTGATTATTTTCTTTTTCGTCTGGGAGGTATTTTTTATTTTATTACTTCCTATTACTCGTTGTGGAAATAATTAAAGGACGGAATGGATTAAATTACCTTTTTTATTGTTTTTAAAGCCCACGTCGGCTCTACTCTTTCATTTAGATACTTGGCGATATCGCTAAATGTTTCGAATTTTTTATATTTTTTCTTCTAAAGGTACAAATTTTATTGTTTCTTTTTTAGCTGAGTTTTCAATCAAAAATGATAGTTATTACAGTCTATCTGATTTGGGAAGGAGGGGTCGGGCGAGGCAGGAGTGAACTAAGTCATTTTTCAGGGGGGGAGGGGATATTTTGAAAAAATCCCAACTTTTTGTAATGAAATTCCCAACTTTTTTGACAAAATTTACAACTTTTCTTTTCTTTTTTTAAATTTGAGAAATGATGTAAATTACAAAATAATTAGGTACAAATGAGCGCCGTCATGCGCAGTTTTTTCATGTTCTTTTTGTAGTCGTCGTTAAAAATTTCATCACACAGACAACACTGCACTTCGTATTTTTTTCCTTTCCCTCCTTCATTCATTTTTTAAAATTCAACTTGAGTTGATAAAAAGTACAGACATATACCTAGCAGGTATACGATGCACAGAAAAAAATCGGTGGATTATTGGCTTAGTGAGCAGTGGCAACGGCTTAAGTTTAAGTTATAGTGTTGGGCGATTAATAATCGATTAATCGGTAAAAATAATTGGAAAAATCGATTATTTTATGAAATAGGTAATCGATTAATTGGCCAATTTTCAGTTTTTTTTTTTCAATAATGATTCGATATTTCTAAAAAAAAACTTTTTCTTAAAAAATAATCATTTTGTGAAGACATTTCTATAATACGATGAAATCGTCTCTCATCACATACCTTAAATATGCTTGTTATTTAAATAAAAATTGCGACTTGGTATAAATACTGTCATTTTGGAATAAGTAAATGATTTTGTTTTTGTAATTGATTTGAATAAATTATTTTATTTCTGTAATTAATTCAAATAAATGTTTTTTTTTTTTTTCATTATAATCGAACACAGCATAAAAAAAATGAAATTTGGGATTTTTCAAATTCTGAATATTTTTTCCAACTCCAAATTTTCTCCAAATTTTTTTAAATCTCGAAGATTTTTTCAACTCAAATCTTTTTTCTGATTCTCTCAAAATTTTTTCTATTTAATTTTTTCTCAAAATTCATTTCGAGCCAAAAATTTTTCTCAGTACTTTTTCAACCAAAAATCTTTACAGTTTTGTTTCTTCGAATGCTTTTTTCAAAATTATTTTCAATTATATTTATTTTTTATATCAAAAAGTCAATATTCATTTGAACTTTGGAAACATTTTTTAACGCCACAATTTTATTGAACAAAGTTTTAAAGTTGGTAAAAAATTGAAGAAAAAATTTCTAGGTTGAAAAAAATTAGATGAAGTGTAAAATTGAGAAAACATCTGAAGAAATTTTGGGTGCAAAAAATTTCTAATGCTGATAAGTGGATAAAAAATTCAGAATAGATATACAAATGTTATAAAAATTTTTTGGATCGCCAGAAATTTTCTAGGAAAAATTTAAAGAGATTGAAAAAATCGATAGAAAAAATTTGAATTTGTGTAAATTTTTATTTTTTCCTTTATTCACCCGTGTTCCGTAAACGTTGTAACTACAGGGTATAGACAATATAAAAAAATCGATTTTTTCAATAATCTAGATCCGATTAATCGAATATTAGAATAATCGAAATTCGATTAATCGATTACACAAATTATCGATTATTCCCAACACTATTAATTTACATGTTGTAATCTGTCAGTCTGTCTGTCTACGTGTATCTATCTATCCATGCACCTGGAGAATGGAACCTAAGCATGATTTAATACATATAACTGGACTGCAACCCTTCGTCGTGATTCGCAAAGTTGGAAATTTTTTTCAGTTATCGCGAATAGTCTGTTGTGCGCTATGCATGATATAAGTTGGCATCAATTCGAATTTATTCGAGTTCTTATTTTCCCAAAAGAATATAAAATATTGACTTTTACAAAAAATTCAAGTTCCCAATTTTAGCATTCGATAATTATAAATTTCCCAACTTTTCAAAACACCTGGGGGGAAGCTCCCCCCATCCCCCTTACTTACGCCCCTGGGGCGAGGAGTCAAATCGTGTTTCTGACCATTTGTAATGATATAGTTTGTCTAATTTGTTGGCATCTATGTTATAAATGGAAAAGTCGATTTTGTGTTGCCGCATCGCGCCTCTCGCACTGAACCGATTACTATGAAATTTTCGCATTACGTTGGTATGAGTGTGGATATGGTTCCTGTAAAGTTTGGCTTCAAAAGCTCTTTTGATTCGGCTGCAATTGAACTTAAAAGTTAAAAACATTGGCCTTACGGTGGGTTAACGGTACGTTTTATTTCTCCACTACGCCAATATAAATAAAAATTGTTGACTAATCATTGACATAAAAATTTCTGAAAATTTGGTGAGAGACTCTTCTTAAAAATTCATAATAAAAAACTTTTTTGTTTTTTCGTTACACCTCAAAAAAACGGATCAATCAAATTTTGAGAAGGGCTGGAGGAACATTAAATAGCTCATATTTTTTGTTTTTGATCTCATATAAAAAATTGAATCACGAACATCAACATATCAAAATTCCACCTTCCTAAGTGCATTTGGAGATGAGTTAGAGCAAAAAACGCCTTTTTAAGGAAGTTATAAGTTATGAAATTTTTCGACCTAGAAAGATCAAACTTTGTGCAGTTCGTCAGTAACCAGAATATGACTTTTTGAATTTGGATTGAAATAGATCCAAAATGGCGAATCATCAAAATTTGAGTAGAGATTGAGTAGCCTCAAATTTGTAGAAATGTAATTAATATGAATTCATATGATTATTTGGAATAAAAAGCATATTATATCTTACATTCACTTCCATACATGATGTTGGAAGGGAGAAGGAGGGGTTATCAACCTCAAAATATGATGGGGTACATAAAAGTTTGACAATATTTTGTATATTTTTTATATGTTAGACAGTGAAAGCGAGATCCGATCGATTTTCTACTCTCCTCTATAACAAAGCGCAGAGAGAGATCTGGTTTTGATTCAAATGGTTACTTGGGCTTCTAATAAGCCTTTATTTTTTTTTTACTGTTCATCAACTTTTTTGAGAAGCGCGCATCATATATAATTTAAACTTTTCATTTTCACATGATCTCATGTTTTCTTCGTTTTTTTATTTTATTTTTTTCGAGTTGAAAAAAAAATGTACACGTTGTGAAATAGCCGAAATCAAAGAACATAAGATATTCTCACCATGTGCGTTTCTTAATCCCAATTCATGTACAAAACATGTCAGAACGCTACTTTATCTCATTCGAATTGATACAACATTTTCCCCGGAGTATCTACTTCTTTATACTTTACTTTCTTATTAAAAGATTCATATTCATGTTGGAGTTTACATACAGCGAACAAGTGTCGGCAAAATGTTAATTTTTCACGCCGAAACTCCGCCGGGAAATAGAACTATAGCGAGACTCGACAATGAAATGTATTTTGTGATGTACTCGGCTGAGTTATTGAATGTAGAAAATCTTAATAAACTAACCTCCAGGCTAAGGTATAGAAAAAATTTCACCCGAACATGAGGAGCTACGATTTAATTAAAATTTTACATCGTACAAAAACGATCATTCCAGCGGCGGAGAGGATTTCGGGTAAATGAAAATTAATCGTGTTGTCAAGGTTTTTTTTTTACGAGTTCTTTGAATACGAACGAGAAACAAGGTACGATAATAATGAAAAAATAAATTTTAATAGAGCTGTTTTCCGCGCCATTATACTAGCGAGTTGGTGGAAAACAAACGCCATAAATTGCCATTTTTTTTCTCTACGTAGGGGAGAAATTATGTTCAAGATGGAAGTTGTATCGCGCACAAAATTGCTAGACTTTATGGTATACCTGCTCTATCTGATTCTCGTACAAAATGCAACAGATTACACGAATTTGTTTGCAAAGAAAATACCACCATTATGCGATGCTTTGATGGAAAAGTGTATGGAAGCACGCGAGCGACGCGTCGAATTTATTAGCATTTCCTGTGCACACCTTCGAATTAAAAAGATCACGCGATTTCGCGACTAGTGAAACGAATTCATCGTTAATTCAACTAATTTTTCACCAACCATATCACGCCTGAATTGAGAGTGAAGAAAAGACGAAAAAAATCCTTACACGAATACACGAGGGTTACCAGATCGACCTTCGAATACTAAATTACATGTAAAATGTCGTCGAAACGAAGAAAAAAGATAGAAATATCACGTCGAAATGTATTTCGTCGTACGTAATTCGAAAGAAACGATGTACGAGATGAATTTTTCAACGTCTTCCGAATAAGTGGACACGTTGCAACAGTGAGGTACCGGATCGAGATTTAAATTTGTGTCGCTCGTTCGTCTTTATTTACTGGAAAAGGAAATGGCCCGGAATGATGGAATAGTACCAGTGTTTCAATTGAAATTCTCGTATTCGTGTGGTTTCAATATCGCACAAATGTAGATGATGTTCGCTTGACGGGTATTCGTAGATGGAAGGATTTAGCGAACAAATCCAACCATTTTCTCGAATACACATTGATAATGTTAGGTAATGCGGAAAGCATAGTAATGAAAAAAAAAAAAATGAAATGAAAAGATAGCAGAGCTGAACTGAAGCTTTTTAAGTAGAAATTATCTCAACCACAAAGAAATGGGGATGTAACCATCTAAATGGAAATAACGCATCTGGAATCTCGATAAGAATGTAAATATTGTGGAAATGCCTCATCGAGTCATCGATGAGCTATTCTTGAAATAAGTAAATTATCATAATTGAAAATTCTATACTTGAGCATTTCTGATAATTTCAATTTGTTTATGTAAAAATAAAAAACCAAAATAAGAAACGTGTTCTTCATAACTTTTCTTTATCGATTACAAAACTCGGTTCTGCGAAGAAGTCAAAAGAACATTTCCAATCCACAGAGTAATAGGATGAGTTCACTCTGATTCGTTTTTCGAACAAACTGTACATATTTTCGCTTCGATGTATAAAAGGAGAAACTTCTGTCCTATTGCTTACGTTAGCATCATCATACGATATGTAGTTATTGCGTGTGTCATTAAATTTTTATTACATCGTTTTTTCATTCGAGAGATCGAGACGAAACGATGAAAAAAAATTTTCCAACGCTTTATATTTTTAATTAATTTTTTACGCGTCGATGAAGTTCCAGTTTTTATTACAGAAACTGCGAAAGAAAAGGAGAAAAATAAACAAGAGGGTGTTCCTTCTAGGAAAATATTTATATTTAAAAGACGAACGGAGGTTTCCTTTCTCAACATTGAGCCTTCTTCTTCTATATAGCCTTGTGTCTTAAGAATTATAATTTGGCGCGGTGACGTTTTCAAAAAAGAAAACGGCGAAGAAAACGTTGTTAAGGATGAACGATGGAATTTTCCTGCGAAAGATGATGTATTAGGGCGAACGTGTATTCTGCTACACGTGTCTCACGGCATCGCTGTAGGTGGTCTCGGTTTTCACATTCTTTATGCTTTATAGAAAAGATACTCTTTTGAATTGCGTTTTTGAAATTAGTTTGTTCGAAACACCCGTGAATTAGTCGAGAAAACCAGCCGCACGAGTCGGAGAAACCAGACAGGCTGGTTACAAGTTTTTAAAAATCGTGAAAAACCGGTAAGTTCGGTTTGAAAAACCCGTCAAGCGGGTTCAGTTGGGTTAAAATTCATCTGAAACTCAAATAAAGTGGTAGTATAACTGGTTCACGGAGTTTACTGAAGAGACATGAAAAACCAGTGAAGTGGCATATGGGGTCAACAATGTTACAACTATTCGTAATTCACAAATCGCATTTTCATAGTTCAGTTGAGATAAAGTTGCTCGAATTAAGATTATTTTGTTCTAAATTTAACTTCTCGAGTGGCAAAGTTATTTGCAAACCTGAACAAGCCCTAGTTAAAAACTCAGCTCGAGTAAGGCGGCATGGCTGGTTACTTTTTTTTTTCTTTTTTCGTTTTATTTAGATAGGTATTAGAATTGCAGATGGTAGACATATAAAAAAAAAAATATTCATTCTGTTTTAAACTTTAAACCGTTATGCCATGAACTTATAAAGAAAAGAAAAAAAATTGAAAAATTAAATTGTAAGAATGTGTAATCTCATAACGATAAATCTATCGAAATTTTTTCATGTTTTCTACATGTTCTATCATTTTGACTATGCTGAATCCTCTAGTATCCCTATAAATCCAGCCTTGAACGATTAGGCAGAGAAATTTTCACAATATTTCTTTTGTAGAATATTTCTCTGAGCTTTTTTTTCTTTTTCTTTTTTTGTTCGTAAAGTCTAAAGAACAATTTTTTACATTGTTAATTTAAAATACATGGTATACTTTGACGAAATTGGAAAAAAACTCGTCGTTTTATCGATCTCGAATTATAACCGCAATAACAAAAATGAGTTTTGCGACGAGAAATCAAGACTGGTAAATCTTCCCGTCGCCGTCGGGCTTGTCTCGTACAGCATACAGACGAGTGTTTTTCGAGAGTAAAACGAAGACCGGGCATTTTTGGGGTGTTGGCGAACGCCAAACAGCAGATAAGAAACTAGGCCATATCTATTAATCTTATGTTTGCTCCAAATATTTTAGTACAGATCGACGACAAACTTTTGCGGCAAATTTTCACCCCAACGGCGATGTCTTGTGCGAAGGAGACGATAATTAATCGCGAAAACTGATTGGTCGGCGAAATTAAAGTTTAATTCGTTTTCGCGTTTGCAATGAATTATTCAGGCTGCGGTTATACTATGAGTTGACCCAGTTGTCCTCGTTTGAATGACGATTCGCTGTCGTCAACAGTACCTATGTGGTTCAGCGTTAGCACTTCCACAATGAACTCTTTTAACTTAATCGTGTATTACATAACAAATCAGTCCACTTGAACAAACATTTCCATAAATTTCACTCGAGGTGAAAGAATATATGGGAAATATTGTATGTAGAATGGCGCGCGCTCTGTGTTTTCATCTTTCACCTTCGGCAGAACAACAGCATCGCAGGCCCCTGTGCCGGGCGAGTTATAAAAATGCGACATATTAACCTGGAATTTAGCTGCGCTGTGTTTTGACCTATTTTCTAACACCCTGCTTGCTTTCCTTCGCCCTTCGAAGTGGGGTTTTTGGGTCGCGTACGGTGCCTTATTGAGAAAAGCGTTTTATGAACGAACCCTGGTATATTCAGCTTCTCATTCTGTTCGCTGTTCATGAATGATGCTCCGTTTCTGGGTCTAGCATTCGCCAACACACCTGTGTTGTGTCGTTATGAAACGGTTTCCTTTTTTTTTGTGCCTCATCATTTCCGTGTGGGCAAGGTGAAGGGTATTAATCTACTGAATATTTAATCGGCCAGTTTACTTTTTCAATGAAGTTTGAAAAAGCAACCAAGTCGAGGGTGGAATTGAGATATGCTTTTGGTTGCCCGAAATTGGGTTATCGATGGATAAATATTTGCTTTAAGTGAATGTACTGACGTCGTTTGAACGGTTGTCAAGTTAAATTACGCAGTTTTTATACCATCCACCTTCATCGCGTATCGAAGAAACGTTATGCAAGCTTTTAAATTATAGAGTGAAGAATAAGTTACCCTTTACTTTGAAACGAGTGAAGTTCGCGTGCTAACGCTACGACGGTAAGGGAATTATCGTTTATCCGACTAGTTTCATTCTAGACAAATTGAAGTGAAGTGTTCATTTATAAATGGAATAACTAACATCGTACATCGAAATATTTACCAATCTACCATCCTTATTTGTTAGTTAAAATAATATAGATCGAAAATATTTTTGATTTTTCTTTAGTCTTCAATCATTTTACAATACAAGTAAATTATCGAGAGAAAATATTCTCTGCTCCATGAAATTTAGTGGCAAAATATACCTCTTACAGTTAATTCAAAAAATTTAGAATTTGCATTTCTTTAAAAAAAATGTTTATTTCACTTTTGGTATGTCGAGTAAAATGTAGATTTCTCGAGATAACCAGCCACAATAGTCGCAGAAACCAGTCAAACGGGTTTTGAGTCATTTAAAAACTTGACTAACCGGTAATATTGGTTAAAAAAACCAGTCCAGTGGGTTCAACTATGGTTTAGATTGATTACACGCCCTGTCACTGGGAATTTGAAAGTGGACCTCAGATTAGGAATACCGTTGAAATTTTGGTAACTTATATCAATAGGAAATTATCTTCTAAAAATGTAGTGACAGGAAAATATACTAACGTTTTTTTTTTTTTTTTTTTTTCAATGTTGAATAACTGATAACTTGAGGAGATTTTTGGTCTCCGAAAAAAGTGGTTAATGATTTGTTAAAAGATTCTTAGTTTATTTTTTGAAAAATTGGATGATTTACCTCTTCAAACAAACACCGAATTTTTGAATTTGAAAAATAATTATAGATTTTATGTATTATATTTATAACTTTCTCATTTGAAATTATTCAATTCTTTTCAAAAAAGTCAAATGGATTTTTCAAACAGTAAATTTATTTTTATAAAAAAGGTAAATTACTCGCTTTGAAGAAAATCTATGCATTTTTCATTCGAAAACTTGGAAATTGGTGTTAGCAACTTCGTGATTAATTTTTATAAAATAATTGTTAAAAAAATCATTAAAAAACTGACTTTATTTGTATTAAAAACTCCTCCAAATTAATTTAGAATGCTGAAAATGGAATATGTAAGTCGACTGAGTCCACTTTATCATATGACATTACACATATAATGAGAAAAATGTTAAACTTTCGTTTATTACCTCCACATTTTGAGGACAATCTTCAACA
The DNA here is from genome assembly GCA_009761765.1 of Phenacoccus solenopsis. Classification (NCBI taxonomy): domain Eukaryota; kingdom Metazoa; phylum Arthropoda; class Insecta; order Hemiptera; family Pseudococcidae; genus Phenacoccus; species Phenacoccus solenopsis. The sequence continues at coordinate 24,508,909 of CM019755.1, read as the reverse complement.
ACATATTTGAAAATGAGTTTAAAATATATTATAATTCTTATCCTTAATAATAATAGGAGTCCATATTTGTTAAATTTGAATCATTGCGGATGCTCCTGAACACTTGCTCAGATTTTAACTATTTGCCATTTTTAATTCAATATGACCATTAAATCCAAGGGGTAATAGTCTGATACCCAATTAACTTTGCATACAAAGTTTGACCTTGATATGTTAGGATCTTTGAACCATTCTTTCATATAAGACCAGAAAGGAATTGTTGAGCTATTTGCCGTACTTATCTACCCATTACATTTTTTAGCTGAGTTTTCAATCAAATACTATAATTATTATAGCCCATATGATTCGAATAGGAAGTTTGGACGAGGGTGTAAACCGAAATGTTTGCATTTTAGACAATTTGTAATCATATGATAAATGGCCAACTTTTTAGTTCACTTATAATTATATTTTTTCTCCACGTGGAGCGTAGGTAGGTATGGATAGAAATTGTTGAAAATTTGTTCAGAAACTCTTCATGAATGAATGTATGTACATAAAGGTTTTTTATTTATTTTTTGTTTTTTTGATTCAACTCATAATGACGATTAACTCAATTTTTAAGAGTGGCTGAAGGAAAGGCAAATAGTTCAACAATTTCTTTTTCATCTTATGTATGTTGAAGTCAAGCTTTGAATGCAGGGTTAATTCGGCACCACACTATGACCCCTTTGATTTAGTCATTTTGAATTAAAAATTACAATTAGTCAAGATATGGAGAAGTCTTCAGGAGCTTCAAATGACTCAAATTTGATTAATATGGACTCGTATGATTTCTGTGGATAAAAATTACTGTATATTTCAAATTTATTTCCACATATGATGTTAGAGGGGATGAGGAGGATTACTGTTTTCGAAATGCGATGGGAGTAAACAAAAGTTCACAATTTTGTTTATTATAATGTCGTAAGATAAAGTGGACTCAAGTGACTGACACATTCCATTTTCAGTTTCTTGAGTGAATTGGGAGGAGAGTTAAGGGGGAAAATGCCTTTCGGAGGGAAATCACGATGGCACATAAATCGTTCATATCTCCTCACCGAATTGACCTACAAAGATCTAAATCTATACATAACTGGTAAAAATGAATCTTAATAGCTGATCGTCAAAATTTTGAGGGGTGGGCTTGAGTTGCCTTAAATAGCCGAAATTTGATAAATATGCACTCATACGAGGTGCTATCCAAAAGTTCACGGACTGATGCTCTGGAATGCAAGAAATTCAATTTTCTGGCGTCGGGGTGGATATCATCTTCGAAGTACTCCTCTTCCGCATCTATACACTGGTCCCAGCGTTTTTTTCATTGCAAGAAGACTTTTCAGTAATCGCTTTTTGTAAACGGGTCGACCGCCACCTGCGATTCTCTTTCATTGTCTTCTATCGTCAAGTGTTGACCTTTCAGCCGAATTTTTAGTTTGGGGAAAAGACTCACATCGCTGAGTGCTAGGTCAGGCGAGAATGAGGACTAGGGAATAACAGTTGTAGAATTTTTCGACAAAAAAGCCCGCGGTTACGTGCGAAGTATGGGATGGCGCCCTGACGTGATGCAGCCACTAACTGATCTCTCGCCAAATTTTAGGCCTTTTTGCATTTGACATTCTCACAGAGCCGCATCAAAACATCGCAATAAAATTTAAAATTACTTGTTTGACCTCGTGGAACAAATTCTTTATGCACAATGCCTATGATGTAGAAAAAACCAATGAGCATGCTCTTCACATTGCTTTTCATTCTTCCAGCTCCATTCCAGCTGTCTTGAACCACGCTTACCACTCAAAAACTTGCATCACCAGATGCTTTTTGAATCATCTCGTACGTCACACTTGAATTTTTCCCAAATTAAAATAGAATATTTTGTACACGCTCGTTGCTCCATTTTTTTCATTCATTTTAAAAATAGCAGGACGCTACAAACCTTACGTCGCATAAACACCCTTACAGCAGGTTATAATGAAGCGATCGAGTTGAAACTTGTCATGTACACTCCTTAGATGTCTACCTAGCATTTCCTATTAGCACGTATCGATACCTGTTCAAGTTACCGTTTTAGAGCATCAGACCGGAAACTTTTGAATCGCACCTCGTACATATCCTAAGTTCAACTTCTTACATGCTTGGGGAAGGCATAGATGGGAGTTTATGACCTTGAACTAGGTGTAACCTGTGGTCATGGAAAGATTAACAATATTATTTGTAAATTTAAACGAGCCTCAATTAAAAATTCAGCTCTAGTGATGCGGCATGGTTTTTTACTTTTTTTCTTTTTGAAAAAAAATTGCATTTTTTATGGAAAAAAAGTAAATTATGAAAAAGATATCTAGTAGATTTTTTTATGGAGAAAATAGTACCTTTTTCATGGAAAAAATGGGAATATTCTCCTTAACAATAATAACTATCTGGATTGTATATTTTTTTTCCGAAATTTATTTTTCCTTGACCCTCTAGGCAAGTAACGTATAAGGCACGTAAAACAGAAAATGGATTTTTCATGAAGAAATAGGTAGTAGGTACCTAATAAATTACTTTATGGAAGAAAATAGTGGATTTTTCAAGAGAAAAACACTCCAGTAAATTTTTTATGAAAGAAGAACTGTTTTTTTTTTTAAATGTAAAAAAATCTGGTGATTCTTTCATGAAGGAAATATTGGATTCTTACATAAAAAATAAATTATGAGTAAATTTTATTGCAAAAAAACATCTAGTACATTTTTCTGCAAATTTTTTTTTTAATACAAAGAATAAAATATTCGATTGAGTATTTTTGTTTAAAAAAATAAAATAAATAAAATGAGGAATTTTATTTAAGTTGGATTTCATCTTGAAAAATTAGTCGATTACTTATCAAATTGCCAAGAAATATGATTTTCTGAGGGATCCAATGAATATTTTTGTTACAACCATTCCTTTTCCAATGTATTTTACATGATGCTTGAAAAGAGACATCAAGAATAAAAATAATTTTCACTTCAAGACCGTCGTAACTCCTCTAAACCTTAATTTTTCGTTCGAAAAAACATACAAACGTAATTTTTTTAAATACCAACATTTCCAACAGCACAGCATTCTTTTTAGCTGAGTTTTTAACAAAACGATAGCTATTACAGCCTACCTGATTTGGGAAGGGAAGGTCGGGGGAGGGTGGGGTCTTCAAATCTTTGCGTTTCAGACCATTTGTAATCATCTGGCAAATGTCCAACTTTTTGGTATATATATATATATATTTTTTTTTTTCCCCACGCGTAGCGCCGGCGAGTATTCATAAAATTCGCTCAAAATTTGGTGAGAGACTCTTCTTGAAAATGCGCAAAAATAGTTTTTTTGTTTTTTCGATAAATTTCAAAATGGCGGATCACTCAAATTTTGAGGGGGCTGGAGAAGGGGCAAATAGCTCAAATTTTTCGTTTTTGATTTCATATGAAAGAGTGAGTCACGGATACTAACATATCCAAATTTCAGCTTCCTAAGTGCATATTGAGAGGAGTTAGATCAAAAAACGGCTTTTTGAGGAAGTTTTGAGTCATGAAATTTCTTGAATCTTCCATATCTCCCCACCAAATCAAGTTAAAGAGGTCAAATTTTGTGTGTGAGGTTAGTTGGTGACCACAATATGACCTCTTGAATTTGGATCAAAATGGATTCAAAATGGCGGATTATCAAAATTTTGAGTAGAGCTTGAGGAGCCTCAAGTTGGTAAAAATGTAATTAATATGAATTCATATGGTTATTGGGGATAAGTTGTATACTATATCCCGAATTCACTTCCATACATGATGTTGGAGGGGGAAGGCGGGGTTACCAACCTAAAATAGTGGTGGGGGTACAGGAGGGGTCGAAAATTTTTTATTGCTGTGTCATATGATAAAATGAGCCCAAGTGACAAACGTATTTTGATTTTAGCTTCCTCAGTGATTTTGGAGGGGAGTTAGAGCAAAAAACGGCTTTTGGAGGGGAAATTGCTGCAGGAAATTTCATGAATCTTCCATATCTCATCACCAAATCGGCCTAGAATGGTCAAACTTTGTGTGTAGGATTAGTTTGTGACCAGAATATAACCACTTAAATTTGAGTCAAAATGGATCCAAAATGGCGGATTTACAAAATTTGAAGATAATTTGAGGACCCTCAAATAGTTATAATTTGAGAAATATGTGTTCACATGATTATTTCATGGCAAGAAATACTACATTTGTGCCAAATTGAACTTCTTAAGTGTTTTTGGAAAGGATAGGGTACGGGTTTTCAGACTTGGTATTGGGTGTGGCCTGTAGTGATGAACGGTTAAGCAAGGTTATTACTAAATCAAAACAAGCCCCAGTTAAAAACTCAGCTCCAGTAATGCGGCATGGCTGCTTACGTTTTTTTTTTTACTATCGCAAAAAATTGCTGATTTTTTTGTACAAAAGTATTATCTCGAGTTCGTCGGGAAGCAAATTTTTGAAAAAAAAAAAAGTTATCATAATGAAAAAGTTCAGGCACTTTCATTTTCTAGAAATTTTTCGAAAAATCATAATTACCTTGAATCAGCCTAATTTTTTTGAAACCGAATTCGTATATAATAATTTGTCGCAAAGGAAATCTCTTATATTTTTCATTTTATTTTTTATATTATGATGTAGCATGAAAAAAAGTACAAAAATACGTCAAATGTAATCTTTCGATTTGAATTCGTGAAGTCTTTTCTCGCCCTCGTATCTCCCGCCTCCTCGCTTTTAAATAATAAATAATTCTCATTCGAAGAAAAAGGAAAGAATTCGCGATAAGTTTTTACGCTTTTATGTACTTTCTCATAATTCTCAAAATTGTAAGAAATATCTCTGGTGAGTTTAAACTTTTGATAATACACGCGCGCTAAAGAGTGAAATCGCGTTATCATTTTTTTCATGTCGTTTTATTATTCAGCGGCACACGAGATACGAATTTTCATATAGGAGGTATGAAAGTATAGCGAGGTCATTGCTTTCGAAGTTTCCGAATTCGTTTTCGTAATTTAATTTATCCATCGGTGCGTGTGTGAGCGCACCAACGCGAGTAAGATAAACGACTTTAATATGGTGCCGCAAGATTCACATTACCTTGATAAATTTCAATGAAGTGGTTTACATAAAATATGTTTACATAGGGAGCGGAGATGTTATTGTAAGTAATGCTATCGGGTATCACCATTACCAATGTAGTAATTTGGATACTTATAGATATTGAAATCTGATTTTTTGCTCTAACATTTTCGAATACTTATCCATCAAACAGATGTATCAGCTCAGCATACTCTGTCAATGATTGAAAAGGTATCGGAGGTTATAATGGTTCATATAAATTATTAACTATAACGGTTACAATAGAAAGTCATTGTTAGTTTTTAGACATATCGATAATGGAGCGTTTATCGACACTGTCATATAGCGGGAAATCTTCCAAGTATAGGACATCCCTCGACCTCTTTTTTTTTTCACTGTCAACTACGAACCACCGTAGGAAATTTGAAAGCTCGATTTTTTTTTTTTTTTATTCTGTAGTTGTAAAAATACCGACTAAAAGTTGCCACTGAGTACTCAGCTTTGATGAAATTCAACGACCTACGCAAAGTCATCCTCGACACGAAACGCTCGTAAATTAATTGCTCTCGAGTTGTAAAAAAGAGCATGCAAACAATGCGCCTATTTTATAAATTGAAGGAGTCACGATTGGTGGAAGTAGATGAAATTTTTTCTAAATACTCTAAAAAAGTTGACGATAAGTTATTTTTCATAATTTTACATAATTTTATAAAATATACGTATTTACTTAATTGACTTGAATTTTTTTGAGCGGTAAAATAAAGAATATATTAAAAAAGGTGAGGAACCATGCCATATTACCGTATTTGAAGATGATGTAATAAAATCTCTTCATGTCTACAACTAGTACAAAGTATGAAATCCTCACCTATCCCTTCTTAAAGCACATTATGAAGTTGAATTTGAATATGGAGTACGTACTTTTCACCTACAAAAATCACAGGAGCCCATATCCATCAAATTTCAAAGATTTGGGACTCTAAGCCTTCCTCAAAAAATTCAAGATCGTCCATTTTAGATCCGTTTTGATCGAAATGCAAAGGAGTCATAATTTGGTATATATTAACAAGTCCTACATACATTAGTTGACTTTTGTAGGTGGATTTGGTGAGGAAATGTACATGATTCCTGTTCTGTCGTGATTTCTCCTCAAAAACAGTTTTTTGCTACTCCTCTCTAAATTCACCTAGGAAGCTGAAAATGGAATATGTTGATTATATGGACCCACTTCAATGGCGTAGCCAAGAATTTTTCCTGGTGGAGGTACTAAATTTTAATCCAAATTCAATATCTTTGTAAGTGAGGGGAGGGGGTAAGGTTCACATTTCATGAGGCAAAATGGCGGTTCAGAAAATTGGTATTATTTTTGCTAATAACACGAGTGAAATTTTTTTGAAATATTGGTTTCAGCATTCCCCTCCTTCCATCCCATTTCCACAAATTTGAAAGGAGAAAGCTCAAAATAGGTATGAAGGTAGGGATATGTGTTTAGTAAAATACGATCAGTTGAAAATTCATGAGTACCAAAATTTTAGGATTTTTGAAATTTTTTGGACATTTTGAACCTCATTAGAAGGTTGAGCCTTACCCTAAGGTGGATGGAGACTATTACAAAAAAAAATTATGCGATATTGTGGAATGCGTTGTGTAAAGAAAAAAATATATTTTCAAATTCAGTTCTCCACCAGTCAACATTTTGCCCTTCCTCCCCTCCCATTTAGTGGCAGAAAGTTTGCGTATAGCTTATATACCATCTTTGGATTGGTTGAAAGTAGTTTTAAAATTTCAATAAAATTGAGTAAGTAGTTTTAAAGATCTTAGAGAAAGAAGAAAAAAACGAACTTATCATTCATTCATTAATACCTGATGATGCTGTTCAGTAATAGCGAAACGTAATATATTTTTTCGAGATTTTATGTGTTTTTTAAGCATAATTTTTATGATATAAAAATTTTCTCGTTTTTATTATTTTATTCATTGGTGGCATGTAAACCATTTCAAGATTTTATATTTTCCACGTTTTTCCACAAATTGGGGTTTTTGTATGTTTGCTTTTATTTATTTTTTTCTCAATATCATACTCGTTCGTCATGGTAACACAGATATTTTCCTCGTTTATTTTTCCAGGTGTTAGATGAAATAAGATTTATTTTGTAAAGGAGAAATGCGTATTTCTTGTAGTTTTTACGGTCACGATATCCGAGATTTTATCTGTAGATGTTTCTAGCTCTACCCTCTCCCCCTCCCCCCCAAAAAAGTAAAATCTTGAAATCCGATATAAAATAAATTCAGGCGCAAAAAGAATGAATTTTTCTAGTCTAACCCTGCCAATTCTGATACTCACCCTGATTATAGAATTTCTCGAAAAATCACCTTCCTTCCCACCACCCAAAATTTTCGCACAACGTTTCAATTCCTAAATCGATTGAGAATGGCTTAGACGATTGAAATGTCACCACGATGAAGAATTTAGCTAATTTCAAATATTGAATTTGGCTTCCATCCTAATTACGGATGATTGTGAAAATAACTCCCTTGCTCATGCACATCAAAATATCAGAGGACCATAATTTCTAAATCGTTCGAAAACATGTTACTTTGAATAACTATCACTAGGTTTTTGCATGTGCCAGGTTTTGGATTCCATATTTAATATTAATTCATTTTTAAATTTTTTCCGCGATAATTTAATCCTCTGAAGAAACGTTTTCACGGTTTATTCGGTTGTAGGGTTTTTTCTGCGTGTAAAAATATTTCATTTCCCTTCACTTTGCGATGATGGGTACAAGTGTCGAAACATGTATAATGTATTTTTTTTAAATACAACTTTATTGTGTCGATTTTTCTTGTAACAGTGATTTCTTAATTCACAATTGCGCTACATAGTTTTTATGATTTTTATAATATTTTACCCAGTTTTTGAAATTTTGACCCTTACTCCCCCTCCACCTCTTATATTGATTTTGGCAACTGAAATTAAATATAAATATCATTCATCGTATGAAATCCCCGAAGAGCAAATACATAGTCTACGTTCAAATTTCATTGAAAAAATCGTAAAACGAATAAAAATGAAATGAAAAAAAAAAACAATAAAATAAATTAAACTGTATTAAACTGAGTAATTATCAATACCGTGCAACCAACTGATCTTTGCGCCACTCAGCGTGAAATTCCCTCCTTCTGAACAGAATTTGAATTTTTTCATTTTTTTTGGTTTTTTATACGATAGTAAATGATGAAAATGATCATAAAATTTTATAATAAATTTTTAACATTTTATTTTCTCATTATCAATATAAATTAATTTTATCAAGAATCAGAGTTGCCGAATAAACTAGGGTAATTAATCGAAAGTTGAATAAATATGGTTTAGAATAGAGTAATAATTATGATAGTAACTGGTCTGCTTTCTGATTAGTCATGCATCACGATCGTAACGACCAATCGTAAAGCTAGAATGTGATAATGTCTTGGTAACTTCATTTCTACCTTCCTGAATAATATCGTTCAATTTTTAGCGAACGACTGAAATGCATTTGTGATATGAATTATTAGCTGATTGATGTTCTAATTTTACGAGTAAATCGAGGTAATTTACTACTTTGAAGACTTGCTGATTGGTTGTTACACGCGCAACGTACAGTCAATCAGAAAGCAGACTATCAAGTCAGTTAACAATATAATTATTCTATACTTGAAAAAGGAAATAATCGAATTTTTATTTCTTAATAATCGAACAAAAAACGAAAAGAGGTATTTAATGTTATTTTTAAATTATTAACTATTTTTTTATAAAAATTAATTTTAATTTTATTTAAATTATTTTAAAAGAATATATATTTTTTTAATATGATTTATTTTAATAATTTAGTAAAATTATTAAAAATAGTTGTTTCAGATTTAATTGGTGTAAATCTATGATTGATACCACACTTTTTTTTTTTTTTCAGTAAGAAAATTTGGCGCTGAGGGGTGCAAAGATCAATTAACTTGCTCTATAGAATGCCTTTTTATTTAGTCATTTCATAAACTTTTTTTGAATTTTGCAAAAGCAAAAATTTAGCCTCTTTATTCAAAGGAATGGTGTTAATACTGAATAAAATAATTAAAGCAAACGAGAACGTGGATATATTTGGTGCGAAATGTGGTATATATGGAGGTGTGGTGACACACGTGCTGGAGGAGAAGTATTGGGATCTATGCTCTGGAATTCGAAGGTAGGGATTTATAATAAATTAATAATAATTTATTTTCCTCAGTTTCAAGGTTGTGATCGGGGATGTTTTTTTTTTCTTAATTTTTAATTTAACATTATATTAAATTTAAAAATAAGCAACTGTTCATGGAAAGTGCCCCCTTCGTAATTAACTTATGAGACTGTGTGAAAGGGCGTTCATTTATGTAAACAAATAAATAATTTTGATATTTTGAGGAAGAGAGTTGAAAATCTTTGCTATCGTCGTATCGATTCCCTTTTGGTGTAATTTTGTCGCGAATTGATCGATATCGAAGTGATTTCTGTACCTAGTGTTATGGTCATGATCTTGAATTTTTGGAATACTTTCGGAATTAAAAAAGTTTTCACAGAATTCTCGCAAATTAAAACCAAAAGGTAATTCGCATACAGCGTTTTTGGAACAAAAATATTTTTTGAAGTTGAGCCCAGACTCACTTCATCCCCTTCCTTCTCCAAAAAAAGTCTATGGTGTCGGTAGGAATAGATTAAAATAGGCCAAAAAAAATGCCAAATTCAATATCTCATTGTCTGTTACGAGTTTTAATGTATATTTCATACACGAATACTAAATAGGTATTAAAATTCCCCTCAAATTCATCATATGAAATTATCCTTATTAAAGCAGTAATTGAAATAAAATTTGCGATGGCTACTATTTTTCAATGACAGATTTAAGTTCAAATTAATGAATATTTATGAAAATTGATATTATTAAACATTTGAATTTTAACACCATCCCGTTAAGAAAATATTCATTTATCTGACTCTTGGGCATAATTATGCATATAATTATGAATTTTAATTATTATAGATTTTCATGCGAGAATTAAAATAGAAAAGCAAATAGAAATTAATTACAGTTTTCGATAACTGAAATTTATTCTTGCGTATATTTACATTTAGCAAAAGGACTGAAATATTTCATGCGCCATAGAACCTCATTAACGAATGCTTTTGAATTTTCGTTCAAAATTAAACTTATTTCCCTTCACTGGCTCTATTACAGATATCTCGATTTCAACGATATCGTAAATCAAAGAACACGTACATAAGGTGCCTTCCATTTACATGAAATCTGATACAAATGCTGCAGAGTTTCTTTACATCACATCCCCATGAGTTCTGGGTTCATTTGCAAAATGAAAACATCTTTTCACGAATTACGAAGTGGGAAAGAAATAACGGAATTCTCTAGGTAGCGACTACGTGCTGTCTATTCGTCTCAGAAAGGTGACCTCAGGTTGACATTTCGATACTGTTTATACAAGTTTATATTTTTTTTTTGTTAGTGTGATCTTATGAAACGTTGAAGGGAGTGAAATTTATACTAAGGTCAGATATGGGAATAAAATTCCCAACGCGAGAAATCATAAATAAGGACGAAGCATTGGCTGAAGCAGAGTGATAAACGAGGTATATCTATGGTATTTTAGCTGAATGGAAACAAATACTTGAATGCATTAGGTAAGCTTGAAATTGTCGTTCAAAAATGCTTATAATAAAATACGTAATAATTTTTATCCCATTGGTACTTACGTTTTATTTGTAAATTGGACTGCAATACCATTCTGCATTCGATAGCACCTGTTGTCTGAAATCATGTGACCATTTTAAGCTCTAATGGTCACCTCGAGTACGATTAAGTGAAGTTGCAGACAAAACAACAACAAACGCACTGTAGCTGATAACCGACGCGAACTTGTAGGGTTAGAAGCGCATAATACGTTTATACGATTACAAAGTTTAAAATATTCGCGTGAAATGGCAAAAGCGCGCGCGTACTTACGTCGTAGGGTGTTTGCGCGCGAATGCTTACCAGAAGTAATGCACCGTCGATGGTATCTAGTATTTATGTATGGATATACTTTCGTGGAAGTAAACGTAACAGAATTGACGAGCTGAGCAGTGTTGCCAGCAACGTGAGGGCGTAATTTCGATGTGGATGTAAACAAAGGATTTATAGGGGTAGTTTTTAGTTGGGTATCGGCTTCGGTTCATTTATGAGAAACCATTTCTGTTAAATCACGATGAAATGGAATTTTGTTTTTTTCAGTTTCAAAGAAATAAAAAATGATTTAAAAATATCCAGCATTGATCATAAATTAGAAAAAAAAATTAAAGTGTCTCTTAATCTGTTCACAATACTAGACCACGTACCTTCGTTGCTGTTGTTCCATTTCGCATCAATCCTCTCTCCATACTTCGTCTAAAATAAGATGTTTATAAAATTGCGTTTCTAACATTTGAAGGCGTAAATCGCTGGAATATGGAAAATAACACGATACGACCTTAAAATTCAAAATAACGAAGACAGAAATTCTTATGCATCTTGACAGTTCAGCTACATTCGTCGAATGGCGTATTTTCAGCTACTCCTTCTTTCTTAAAATTACTCTATCATAAGAGGAAAATTATTCGCGAAATTTCGTTATCCCACGTTTTCCATATACGCGAAGAATTTCATTTCTTCCTCGCTTGAATGAAGTTTCGTGAAAGGTAAAATTTGATATTACAAAATGATGAAATTATATCCTCTCAGATGAGCGAGTAGGAATCTGTTGCGTTATTAGAAGGAATTTCTCACATCGCATCGCTCACTATGATGGAAGATTTTCTTTTCACATCGTCGAAGGGAGAACTGAGTATTCGACATGGACAGCAGTGCGGCGAGAAATTTCTACGTTGTCGCGCGCGCATCTCTAGCACGACCTCGTTTTTGAGTTTTGAATAAGCGAGCCGTTAGTAATAATTTTGTCTATAACATTCGATGGTTCAAGACATTGTAAAAATTCGAAGTTTTAGAAAAATTTACTTTCTCAGGAATTTTCTGCGAAATTCTTTATAAAATGAAGACGCGACGAGACTGTAATTTAACTTCAATAATCTCCAGCGAATTGCTGTGTTCGGCGAAAATTCTGTCTATAAAGTATACATAAATTTTCATGATCAGATTTGACAGAAGTAATGTATGAATGGACGTAACTGGGTAGGTGGGTCTGAGTACTTTGAGTTACTTGTATTGCTCGTGTATAACTCTAAGTACTCGATTTGTTGTCGAAATGAAGGCAAATTTTTACTTTATTCAAGTACCAGCGGCAGAGCGGTGGATCTAAAGTTTAGGGTTTAGTTGGCAAAATGGACAACATGGTCAATTTGAAATTATGAAATTTTTTTTTTTAGTAATAGAATCACAATTTTGCCACTCCTTTCACTTATCATAAAATCCGGTGTTATACTACATGATAAAATAAAGTAAATGATATTTGTAAGTTCCATTATATAAATACATTAAAAAAAAAAATTACTCAATTTTCATTCCTATTCTTTGAAAAAAATAAAGAAACGAGAAACGAGAATTTCTGTTATGTTTTTTTTTTGTTTATCATCTATTTTTTATTTTTTTCAAAGACTTCCTTTCAAACACAAATTTTCCAAACCTCATTCACGGTTGAGCGCCACCGAGAACTGCCCTCGACTGGCCCTGCCCGTGCCCTCTTTTCAGCTCGTAAGCCAAGGCGAGGAGTTAGTTCCTTATAGATAGGAAAGGATAGCTACCCCTTATGTCCAAGACACGCACCCCAATGGCTTCGTGTAATCTTCACCTCTCTCTAACGTCTCACGAAGTTCAAAGAACCCTGCGAAGAGCGATCAACAGACCGACGAGGTTACAAATGTACAGTCCCCCATTAAAATGCGTATCACGGACACAACGAGAGCCCGAGAATTCTCATAGGATTAGATAAGAAGTGGAACCCACCCATTCCCAATCCCTACTCACACCTCACACGCCTCATTCTTCACACGCCTAATTCCCCACACACCTAATTCCCCACACGCCTCATTCTCCCTCACACCTCGTTCACTTGCCTTATATATAACTTATATTTATAATACTACCTACCTATATAATAAATTAAACATAAAAATAAAAACTATAGACTACCTAAACTGAACCCTATCCGACAAACAAACCTCAACACAGAACCTATCAAGACCAGAAAACCACCAAGACACAACCACGATCCCAAAGACTACTTAACATCATAGACCTACCTACAAGCTTACTCTACACAGTTCAACGTTGAACTGATCTTTTCCACAGGTAACAAGTCATATAAGTATAGATTGCAACAAAATCTAGGACCAATCAGATTACTTCTAAAAATGGTGCTCTGCGATTGGCTGATGGAAACTTGTTATTTTATTATAAATATAAGTCGACATTTAGTTTCAAGCTTAGTTTGTGTTGCGACTTTCGTGCGATACACATCTGTTCGGTGAAGTTTTTGTGTTTTTGTTTCATAACATTTATGGGGCATCGTAAAACATTCGTAAAACATTGCTGTAATATGTAAGTATGAAGGTGTTGATGAAGATATCTGGTGCGACTTAACCATCGTGCTATTCATTAACAAAAACAGTTGTGCTAATGTACCCTTTTTGTTTCTTGAACATTATGTTTGGAGGTAAAGTAAATGAGAATTTGGTTGTGTATATAAGTGAGAAAAACTTATGCAGGTACTTGATATATTTGTAGAGATTTCAGAGATGTGGATTCTACATAGTATAATAATTAATTATAGATTTTTTTCAACAGCTTTCTTAACATGATGATGAAGAATATGAATAATAGGTAGGCTCTCTTAGAATTGAAGTTACCAGAATTAGACCTATAACTGATAAGGTTCACATAGGTCAAGTGAAATGAGCTAATATACCTTATCTACATCTTATAAATTTAATTTTAGTAACTTCTATTTTAAGAGCTTTGCGTATTGTTTCTTTTCATTATCATTAGAAAAACTGTTGAAAATAATTCTAAGTAATTAAGAAATTAATTTAATTCACTGTTGGCGTTGTTAGCCATGTGTTTTTGTCGCAATTTGACTGGACTATAAACCCCTTATAAATAGTAGAGTGTATGGTATATATATACACCTTGTGGTGTCCGATATGGAATCCTCAAAAGACACTTTGTTTGTGGTGCCCAGCATATGGCTGGTCGCCTCATAGTTCAAAATATACAAGGGCACCACAAGATATTGAATACGTATATTCATATATATATAAATACCAAAAATTTGGACATTTGCCAGATGATTACAAATGGTCTGAAACGCAAAGATTTGAAGACCCCACCCTCTCCCGACCTTCCCTTCCCAAATCAGGTAGGCTATAATAGCTGTCATTTTTTAGTTAAAAACTCATCTAAAAAGACTCGAAAATCAGAGTTTTCTCATGTCAGCCTTTGCTCCACTTCACTTCGTATAAAAACCAACTTGATGCACTAGCATAAACTGAAAAACATCGGCATTCTTCTCCTGATGTACCATCACCTCTACTTTAGGTGGCAGCAACCAAACTATGGGAGTGGATTTTTAATCTCCTCATGTTAAACAAAGTCTACACAAATATTTGACGAAACTACGTGTAATAATAATAAAGATGTAAAATTTGTTAAAAACAACTGGGCTTTTTAACAAATGATAGGGTGCGCTCAATTGCAACTTATAAACATTTTTAGAACCACTATTAAATAATTTTTTTTATGACCCAAAATGATCAAATATAATTCACAGCATTGTATAAGAACAATTATTTTGACTATCAAACCCATTTTGTAGAAATCTAATTCTGAGAACTGTAAAAGAATCCATAGTATGACCAAATGTGAATGTGCGTACTTAAGTCCTTATGTATCACAGAGTATCTTTGTAATCTATCTTGATGCTAAACTCACACAGAATGTAAATTCAATACATTTGGATAAAAAACAATGGAAAATGGATAACTTATCACATTATCGAGGGCAGTTTTTGTCACGAATATAGGTACTTAAGAAGTATTTATCAAGCTCTGTTAGAATCTGTTGTCCTCTTTGGTATTGATTCGTGGGGGAGCGTGGTGGGAAGTTGTTGGAGTTTTTTGGGAAAGAGGTAATTCTCGAATGTTATGAATTCAGATAAGATTTATAAGTACGAAGTTTTGGTATATATTTAAAAAAAAGGTTTTAGCATGCTCAAAAAAAGTGGAAATAATAGATCTGCATAGGCAAAGACGTTGTCTTACTCATATAATTAGTACAAAAAACACTAAAACAATTTGGGTGTATGGGTCTATATTTTGTTTATTTATCCCCCAATAACATTAAAACGGCTAAAAAATGTTTAAAAGAGCTGAAAATTTTTCTCAAAAACTAACATATAATAATAAAAAAAATTCATCTTACGTATCTACCCTCTCATCTGTTGTCCTTATAATTAGTTTAAAATATAAATAAATACTTGGGTAATATAATAGATATACTCATAATGAATTCTTGAATTAAAAACTAAGCCTTATCGTCTACTTTGCATACTAGTTATGCTCACATTATGCTACGACGCGACGTGTCATTATTATTTTAATTGTACCACTACCCTAAGGGGTACAGAAGAGTGACGTAATTGTGGACTTGCCCTCCAAAATAAGATTTAAGTTATTATTACTATGGTGATGGTTTATGTTGATCCTTTATTCATATGCGCTTAAGCTGTAAGCGAATAAAAGCATGCATATGTGAATCCATGCATTTTAGAAGTAAAGTGAATTCGACATATTTTATTCTTTGATTTCAGATTAATATCTGCTTTCTCAAAGATGAAAAAGGATCGTAAAAAATTGTGGCGTAGATGCGAATACAAACCCCATTCAGCTGGAATTAAAAAAAAACAATCGCCCGGACGACTTTTACTCTGATAATATTATTAATATTTTGCTTTATAATGCAACTGCAGCAATATAATTATGGATACACTATCATACTACATCCCCTTTCATATGATTATTTATTACCCTTATGCCACAAGAGATATCAAAAGCATTTTGATATTGATCAGCTTTCACTTTCTTTATATACTACCTAACCAGCATTCAATTTCGAAAAAACTTAAATGCTCTATTTGGTGTCAAACTCTCTATATCTAATAAACAGATGCCCATTTTAAGTATCTAACCAAAGATTTTATTTTCTCCGTTCAATTTTCTTATTACTGTAAACTTATAGCTATTATGCCGACTTTTCCAAGAATATTGAAGGGTGACTCCCTCCATACCCCTATGGCCATGCCTTCATTTTCCTTACATTCGTTTCTCATTATCTCATTCTTTTTTCTTTTTTTTTTTTGTCACATTTTCAAGGTGCTACATTTCTTTTTGATGCATCATTTTACAGTGTTTTAGACCGTTAAATATCTACTTTTGACTTTATGTATCTTATAAGCGATAATGAAATACCCAAAAATGTATACATTCAAAGAGGATAGATACTAGTACCTAAATATAATTTTTAGTTTGATGTCTTTCATTTTTAATACGCTCTTTAGTTGTGATTTTAACTGCTGTATGTCATACCTTCATATTTAGGCTGTTCCTTGAAACAATTATGAAATACTTGAAATTAATTATCATATCAATATCAATTCTATAGTGAACGTCATAAAATTGTTCCACTTTAGCTAACAAAAAAAAAAAAAAGTTCGAGGACAATCAACCGATAAGTACATATGATAAGTTCAACTAGTGTAAATACAATTCCTGTTGAAAATCAGAACCAATATAGTAAGTTATTATTTTTGTCTTAATTGTTGGACATATGCTTCCATTATGACCAAAATCCTCCAAACAAATGTGCTTCTAGTTGCAATAAATTTTATCGTCATCTACTCGGTAGTTAATGGATCAGCACCTGTAGTAAAAATAGGCAATGGTAAGTTAATTGGAACCACTTATACGTTACCAAATGGCCGAGTGGTTAATGCTTTTTATGGCATTCCATATGCAGCTCCACCAATAGGATACCTAAGATTCGAAGTAAGTAATTATAAATCTGAAAATGTTTGTATGATTACTGTGTATTATGGTAATGTATTTTAATGTGGTTGATCTTCCTGTCTTAGCCCCCTATACCTGTGAAATCATGGAGTGGATTTAGAAATGCATCATTCCATCGTAGTGCATGTTTACAATTTAAGCCAAATGTCTTAAAAATACCTAGAGATAATAACGAAGATTGTCTTTATTTGAATGTTTTCACACCAAAGGTTCATATAGGTTAACATATCACAACATAGCTGGGTTCTTGACTTCTTGAGATCGTTTATCAGTCTTGAATGTACTGTTTGAATCATTTCTCAGCTACCAACGAAAGAAAGAAATTTCGATTTGATGAATGTTATGGTTAATATTCATGGTGGCGGGTTTTTTGCTGGAATTGGAACGGATGCTAAACCAGACTATATATTGCAAAGTGATGATATCGTCTTTGTCAGCTTCAACTATCGTGTGGGTATTTTAGGTATGTGAATATAGATAATTTATTTATTATATTTTATTATGCATTTTAATTTTAGTTATGCTCAAGTACGTAGGTAATTAGATATGTAATATGAAATTAGAGTAATTATGTTTTATCACTGATTCATTAAAATAATGATTGAATTAAATAGAGTTCTAGGTATTTATCTTTTTTGAAACATCGCGGTGTAAAAATTCAATGAATAAATACTTCAGTTAAGTACCATCCACGTAATTCACTCTTTATAACCATATGAAATTGTATGTTAAAACTTTTAGGATTTTTTAGCTCCGGAGATCTCTTGGTACCCGGTAATAATGGATTAAAAGACCAAGTCTTTGCATTACGATGGGTGCGAGAAAATATACATCATTTTGGAGGCGATCCTACGAAAGTAACGCTTTATGGAAATTCTGCTGGAGGTGCCTGTGTCCATTTTCATCTAATTTCTCCTCTAAGTAATGGTAAATTTCTTATAATAGACCTTTCCATTTGATTTTCACATGCCACATAAATTGATATAATTCATTGTCTCAGGTTTCTATCAGAATGCCATTTTAACTAGTGGCTCAGCATTGAATCCTTGGGCGTTACCTCCTATGACCACGAAAAATTCTCTTAAAGTAGCTTCTTTATTAAATTGCCCTACTCATAATACTAAACAAATGTTGAGATGTTTAAAAGTAAAATCCATCGAAAATATATTCAACGCCTCGCAGAGCTTAAGGGTTCGGTACATTTTCAGCGAATAATAAATTTCCTTTACACTGATTAAATAATCTTTTCCACTGGTATTTTCAGTATAACGAGTATTCCATACTTTTTGGTCCAGTCATCGAACCTAAGCACAGATTAGCCTTCTTATCGAGACATCCGCGGCGTCAGATGAAAAATAAGGAAGTCAAACGTATACCATTGATGATTGGTACAACTGAAAATGAAGGTTCATTTGTCGGCATTAATTCGGGTACATCGTACGGTTATTCATGTGAGAGAAAATCAAACTATTGAGTTTAAATTAACGCTTCATGTGGGCTCATTTCAGGATTAGTGACTGACGATTTGAAATTGAAATATTTGAACGATAATTGGAACGAAATGGCTCCTGAATTATTCTTATTTGATTACATCTATCCTAAGTTCCGAACAACACTATATAAGTTCAATTATAAGGCAGTATTATTTCAACAAAAACGACATCACTAATGGAACCACTAACCAACTTCTTCGAGTAAAATAGCATTGATTTTTTTTTTTAAATTGGGAAGAAAGCAAGAAAATTGCGTTTACAACATGTTTAAATTTCTATATTTGGTTGAAGAGTCTCGGAGATCGTTGGTTTCATAACGGAATAACTGAGAGCATTAAATTATTCGCTGAAGCTGTTGGAAAAAATGTGTATTGCTACAAATTCCGATACAGAGGAAATGAAAGCTTTTGTCGCGATAAACAGGCGATGAAAAAATTCGGTGAGTTTAGTAAAGCAGCATTAACATTGGTTCAAGTACTTGCTGTTTAACAATGCATTTTTCAATGTGCTTAAGGTACTTGTCACGCTGATGATATATTTTATCTGTTGAATATTCAAAAAAGAAAACTAAATCATGATAAAAGTGCTGCAAATATGATTAAATTCATGGTTTCGAACGTAGTCGCTTTTATGAAAAACAAGTGTGTGGTTGTATGAATATAAATCTTATTAATAGGCAAGTACGTTTAATGAGTGTGTTGAATGTTCTCAGTAACCCTATCACTGAAGTGGGGAATTGGAAACCAGTGGCCAAAAATGGTACATCTGTGAATTGCTTGAATATTTACTCTTCTACATTTCAAAAGATTGAAGATATTGCGAATACGCGATCTATTGAATTTTGGAATAATATTTTACCAGAAGGAAATAGGTTGGAATTTTTAGTAACCTGATGAATTGTTGATATGATAATTAAAGCACAAAATGAGGTAGGCTGTAATAGCTATCGTTTTCAAGTTGAAAACTCTGCTAAAAAATCATCTTTACGTATGCAGATGAGAACTCTTTCATCGAATAAATATTTAGATCCGCCAAAACATTTAACATTTTCTAATTACGAATGTAGAGAAACGCAAAGATTTGGAGATCTTTACCTGACTTCTCCTTCCCAAATCATGAAGGCTGCAATAGCAATGATTTTTAATTAGAAACTCGCCTAAAAATGTGTTGAGTAGATGGGTGAAAGGTCGCTTATCATCTTTTTCTAATGAGTTTATGCTTTTGATTTCCTCATTATTATAAAATTTTGCAATCTTTGCTTCTTTCGGCATCTTTACGTTTAATTAAGTCAGATGATGCAGACTACATGGGCGAAAAATCGCGTATCATATTTTTTGAACGAGTTTGTGTTTTTTCATTTTCTCATTATAATAAAATTTTACAATCTTTTGCCTTTCATACAGTCGACAGATAACACGAGGTTGGAAGGGGCAGTTGTATAGTTATAACGTAGCAATTTTATTAATACTAATTAGATATACTTATGCAAAATAAATAAATGTAATTCTCTCTCAGTTTCAATTTTTCGTGGGTATTGTAGCTAGTTATCGTTTACGTTGGTTCTTGTTTCGAGAGGGGAACCTTACAAGTTTTTTGGAATTGTAATTTTTGTATTGTTTTAAAGGTGAATTTGACTAATTCTAGTGTCGAAAAAATCTTTGTGTATGCTGATATTAAAATCCGCTTGAGAATTCGCATAGGTATTATGTAATAACGTGATTTACTTGAGTATTCATTTATAATTCAAATGTCGATTCCATCACATATGATTTGTCAAATTTTGTTGAAAACATCATGATGTTCAACTCAACGGAAATCATTTTTTCAGATCAGAAATGGTTCATATACTATAATAATCATATACATGGCTATTTGAACCTTATCGTATGTATAATTGGAATCATAGGAAATATATTAAACGTAATGGTATTCACCCGAAAACGTATGATTTCGCCAATTAATATTATACTTGCTTCATTAGCTATTACCGATTTGGTCGTCGTACTCTCTTATTATTATGTAGCATGGTATTTCTACTTAAAGCCAGGCGCCAAACCTTTCTCTTATTGGTATGATTCATACGAAATCGCGCAAATTATGCTGTGGATGCGTCACACAACTTCTTTTTCCGTCAGTGCATCACTTTGGCTCACATTATTGGCACTGATATGGAAATATAAAGCGATGACCGATCCATTAAGAAAACGCATTTGGAGCAATATGAAAACTGCGTGTAAAAGTATTTCCGTTGTATTCATTCTATGTGTATTACTTCACTTGCTCGACATCATTACTGTGGTAGTAAAGCCTATAACTGATCACGAAAGGAACATAACTTATTACATAAAAGGTTACAGGAAATCTGTAATGTCAAGTATTTGGATCATGGTTTATGACTTCATAGATATTCACATAATGAGACCGTTACCTGCGATTTTGATAGCTGTTTATAATGCAAAGTAAGTATACCTATGCTATCAAAAAATGAACTTGATCTTCACCAATTACCAAGTACCTATAAAATTTACGACGAAGTATTTTATTTTAAAAACTGAAAACTAAAAAACGCTCAATTACGATCAAATGAAATTTTTTCTAATACCATATCCAAAAATCTTTTTATTCTCAGTCCATGTTGTACATATAGGCATTGAAAATTGAGCATTTTTGCTATAAGTTGTAGGGACCCTTGAATATTTTTCATAGCGACCAAAATTTTCCCCAGGCCAAGTTAATTCTTCTATGAATTTCTTTCTCAGCATAATTTTCCAAGTTGATTATTTGTCCTAAGTATATCGTATCCTTGACAGTTTCTATTGCGTCTTTGCCTATTTTTATAAGATTTGGCCTCTCTCTTGTAAGAATTTTTGTTTTTTTTCGGTAGGCATTTATAGTTGTAACGCTGGTTCTTGCTCCCTTTTATGAACCAGTTGCTACGTAGATGAGTATGTTAACAAATTATAACACTTTCACATTATCAACCGTGTATTTTAGAGTCCCAACCAAATATTTCGTTCACAATACTATTGATTAATAATTAAAAGTATATTTCACATACACGGTTCTTTTTTTTAGCATAACTAAACTTCGCAGGCACTCTATGTTACCTATATGAGGACCAAAATTGATAACGCTAAAAAAATAACATTTTTGAGAGTAAAATTCTTCGTGAGTTGTTTATGAAATGTTTTGAAATGTGAAAATAAAGAAGATAAGACACTTCTTTTTAATTTGTTCAGAATAAAAAATTCAAATTTTAATTTATAAGAAAGTTATAAACTGTGAAGTATGACCTCCTCAAAAGCCAATTTATTTTTGTGTTTTTCTTGACAAATAATCACTTAATCGAAAAAACCTTCTGTGAAACTTTCTCAAATTTTAATTATAGGTGTATATTTCAAATTTCAAGTGAAACAGATAGTATATAGTAATTGAGAATCAAAGATGCACGAAAATGGCCATTTAGCAGGCAAACCAGTATACAATCGTGGCACGCCAATTGAAACATCTATATCCTTAATATAAACATGTATGCTTTGTACCCTTTCAGTGCAACACATGTATATGGGCCGACAAAACCGTGTTGGAATGGTGTAGACGAGAGCACACAATGCTGGAGGGCTAGGGTTCAAACTTTATTGTCGCTCGCGATTTTTTTTTTCGATTTTTCGGTCAACTTTTTTTACCAAGTTTTTCTTTAATTTTTTTTTTAGTAATTTTTTATTCCCATAATTTTTACAATATTATTAAATTATTCCACCCTTCGAACCTTCAGAATTGGAATTTTCAGACCTACATTCCTTACCTCAAAGTTGGGTTAGGTTAGGTTGTCTCGCGCTTGAGGGGGTAAAATGCCTCCCCATACTGCTTGACCTCATTCGTGCCTTTCAGCACGAAATAGTCAACAGCGATGGTGAAAGTGACGCTTCGACAATGAACGCATCTGGCAACGTCATAATTTGGCGTGCATTATTCGGACTAGCGTTATTTGACTGTTTAAGTCGCGAGGATACTATAAGATCATTTATTTATTTATTTACTCATTTATTTTAGCGGACTCGATTGAAGTAAATGCGCTATAGCGTTCACTCAGTTTCTTAGTTTTTTTTCCTTCACTTTCTCCTGCGATAACTCGAGTAAAAGTGATCGAATTGAAACGAAATTCGGAAGATGGGTTGGAGTAGTTGAATTCTCGAGCTAATTAGTTTTTGGGACGTGATCGGATGTGAGTTTGCGTGAGGAGGTGTCAGTTGAGATTTTTTAGTTTTCATGCGATAACTAGAGTAAAACTTGACAATCGAGTTGAAAGTTGGAAGTGTGGAGGTAGTGGTGTCTTCACAGCTGATTAGTTTCTGGACATGATGGGACTTGACGAGGCCTGAGTTAAGATTTCTTTGTTCTAGCACAATAACTATGATAAAATTTTTATTCATATAATTGAAAGATGAGAGAAGGGTAAGGTTAATGACCATTAAAGACAATTTTATAGCATGATGGGACATGAGTTTGTCTGTAGATGCGCAAGTTCAGGTTTTTTGTTCTCGCGCGATAACCTGAGCAAATGTTGAAAGATCGAAGCTACGAATGGAGAAATGTTGGGGGTTGTGAAGGTCTGAAGCTGATTAGTTTTTGCGGGTGATCGGACATGAGGAAGTATATATGCTTTGAGGTTTTTCCATTCTCCCAGAATAACTCGAGTAAAACTTGATGAATCGAGTTCAAACTTGATGGAAAAGCATGTCGACCATAAGGAAGTATAATTTGACGCGAGGTCATGTTTTTTTTTCTGAAATTATTGCTTTTTTAGAGATGTTTGAATTCCAAGTTTTAGGTTATAAAAAGATAAATTACATGAGGTCATGTTTTGTATGATACTTGATAAAATTTAAGATAAGTAGAGTTGGTAGAACTTTTGAATTTTATAAAATTTATTTATTCTTATAAATAAATTAGTTATTCGAATAACTTTCTTTAAAATAATATAATTGTTAAATACTTAAAACTCCTTGAGTGGACTTTGGGAACCACTATAATAAAATTTATCTATGCCGACGATACTGGTCAATTCTATAGCAGGGGTCAAATAAACTTCAGCATTGTGGTTTGTAGTACTCTTTATGTGGTATGATAGCGCTGCCTCAGCTGGGGTTTAGGAGCATAAATCTATACCTGACGTCAGAAAGAGGTATTATTACCACTTTTCTTATTTTAAGGTAATTTATGACCCTACCGAACGAGCCAGTGACCACAACTCTTTTAAGGGCAATAAGATTTATGTCATGCACAAAAAAAGTGGAAGTAGTTAATCTACATAGGCAAAGACGTTGTCCTATTCACCTGATTAGTATAAAAAACACGAAAATAATTTGGGTATGTGGGTCTATATTTTATTTTTATTTTTTTTGTTTATCCATCTCCTAAATAACATTAAAATGGTTAAAAAAATTACTAAAAGAGCAAGAATTTTTCTCAAAAACAAACGAAATAAAAAATAAATAAAAATTCAACTTATCTACCCTCTTATCTTATTTTCTTAATGATTAGTTTAAAAAATGAATAAATAATATACAATATAACATACTCATAATGAACTCTTGGAACTAAAAATTAAGCCTTAAACTCTAGTTTTTCTTCTATTTAATATTTCTTTTCACTTGCTTTTGTTATCATTACATTTCATACATGATGTTTTATAATTCATATTTTCTTCAAAAATTTGTTCTCTCTCTCCTTTCTCCTTAGCAGGTTCATGATACCGGCTCTCCAAAATGCGAATTGAGAGTTGGCATGTTAGTTGGGTTCACGTAATTATTTTATATTGCGCTATTATTTTAAGGGGTACAGAAGGGGGACTTTATTGTGGACCAGCCCCCAAAATGTGATGGAAGAGTTGTATTATTATTATGTTGGTGGTTCATATTGACCTTTTTTTCATATGCACCTAAGCTGTAAACGATTAATAGTACACAATATGTGAATCTCAACATTTCAGAAGCAAAGTGAATTTGTAATATTTTATTCTTTGATTTCAGATTAGTATTTACTTTCTCAAAAATGAAAGCGGATCGTAAAAAATTAAGCGCGGACACGAATACAAACCCCATTCAACTGAAATCAGAAAAACTACTAGCCCGGACAACTTTTACTCTGATCATATTATCAGTATTTTCCGTTATAACCTACCTGTCACCATATATTGCTCTTGTACTAGACCACTTCATTAAGAATGGAAATGGAGTGATTTACTCATTTACCTCAAAAAAAATCCGAAACATTTTAATATTAACAAATTCAGCTTTCACTTTCTTTGTGTATTATTTAAACAGCATTAAATTTCGAGAAAACTTCAATGATCTATTGGATACCAAAATCTCTACACCTAATATAAAGATGCCCATTTTGGGTAACCGAAATCATAGAGAATAACCTTAATATAAAGCTGGTACCACTTTATCATAGATTTGAAAGTTGAGATAATAGCGTCTAAATATAACTAGGTAACTAGATATATAAAATAAGGACTTACCTTAATGTAGTATATTGTGATTAAATAAAAAATCCTTAATTTGGCAATTCATTTGTTGACAAAGATATTTATACCTATATAATCCATCTTGCGTCCATATCTACATTCACAAGAAAGAAAATAGGAAGAAATGTTCAGAGTATTCGATCTATACAGCGTGTCTAACTGATTTTAACACCCGTGAACGCGAGATTCCTTTTCATGTAGAAAATATTACCTATTTCATTTTGTTTGACTTCATTATAGCATGACGAATATTCTATGATTTAAATGATTCTTTACTGGTTATTTGATTTGAATTCAATTCTTCCAAAATCAGTGTTGCAAAATTAACTAGAATAAAACGTTTAAAGCTTAAAAACATTCTTAATCTTGTAAGTTATGAATTGAAATCATAGAGGAACAATTATTAATGTGTTAATTCGTTTATCTTGTAAAAAGAAATGAAATCAGGATTACTTTTTTGTGGATGAAGGGAATTTGGCGCTTGGGGGTGTTAAAATCAGTTAAATACAGTGTATAATTCAACATCACTACATTAAATCATAATTTGTTTGAATGAGAAAGAGTTGTTAACTGTACTGCCAGATTAAATCATTCAATTTGGCTTTGCCTAATTCGAAAAAAATATTCCCATGAACAGTTTTGATATTTTAAGGCTATATTGTTCAATCGCCTTTCAGTTAAAAATGTTTGGAAATACTGAAAAACAAAAATTCTCGGGAAATAAAATTCAAAATCGAATTCTTAGTTGAAAAATAGTAAGAAAAGTGCTTTCAACTTTGCCCTTATCTGGAGAAACTAAATCAAAGTCAGGGGCGTAACTAAGGAAGGGGGGATGGGGCGAGCTTCCCCCCAGGTGTTTTGAAAAGTTGGGAAATTTATAATTGTTCAACGCTGAAATTGGGAACTTGAATTTCTTTTGGGAAAATAACAACTCGAATAAATTCGAACTGATGCCAACTTATATCATGTAGAGCGCACAACCAGGGACGTAGCCCCCTTGGCTTTTGTTTTGGAAAGTTGGTAAATTTGGAGTTTTAGCGTAAAGTTGGTAAACTTGACCACTTGCGCAGTATTATTATAGCTATTTTTCAATTTTTTGAAGTTTGAAGACTAAAAAAAAAAAAAAATTTCATGGTATTAGTTGGCAATTTTTGGTTTTCTCCCCCCCCCTGAAGAATGTCCTCGGTACGCCACTGATCAAAGTCATAACTCACGAGACTAATATTGTAAAGAAGCGAGATGCGCGCGGGGCATCATTTCTTATGTATGCCTAACTATTTTTCGTGTATACGCTGTGACCACACTGCGCGGTGGTCGTGGCTTATTTACCATTATATAAATGCTGTACACGCAATGCAACACGCAATGTATTTTCTCAGTTGTCTTGTGATCTCGAATAAACCAATGTGTTAGCTTTATTTAACATTCTATCCTCACATGGGCAACTGGGTGTACACGCTTTATACGTGTAAGGTAAATCAAAATAGTCTCTTCAGCACGGACTACTGTCCGGGCTCGCATGTACTATATCGGTGAGGTGAGGGGTATAATCACATATTATTTACGTTACTGTTAGTAGCCTATTTAACGTGCTACTACAATATCATCAGCGAGGACCATATAAATTATCCTACTGAATGATCAAATCTATGGGAAAATGCTGTTTAAGGTTTTCATATTTTGGCCATTTTTGACGCATATTTTGATAAATTTCCCCATATTTTCCATTTTTTTCATTTTCCCCCGCATATTTGTGCTATTATTATGGAGATTTTGATCGATTATCGTTGTAATTTTTTGTTCACGAATAATTAACAACGACAAATTGTTATTCATTTTTATGATAGAAATTATTCGGAAAAATCAGCTTAAATCGAACTGCTTAAGGGAACTAAACATTTTGAAAAACTATCTAATACATGTTGATCATTGTTCTTAAAGATTTACTACGCTCTAATCAAGTCTAAAATTGATTACGAATCTACAATTTGCTGTTATGCTGATCAGAACCTTCTCAAATCGTTAAACACCATTCATCACTCTGCGATCAGACTCGCCATTGGTGGCCTTTCCAACATCACATACAGATAGCATTCTCTGCGAGCTTAGAACCTTCCACTCAGTCTTCTCAGAAAATCCGCAACATCATAAACACATGGTTACACCTTCAGACAAATCTAGATCTTTCCCTACCCAGCACCTATCTTTCAACTTCTCCCTCCAGTTCTACCATTCAAACTTTTCATCACCAAATTCAAGACATTTTAAGCTCTATGAAACTCTCCTTACCAACACTACGTCCGTTCACGCCTGCAGCAGTTCTACCTTGGCCCAAATTTAAAATTCAGTTAGACATCAATTCACAAGATTCTCTACAAAGACAACCCCCACCTCCATACTGCCATCAGCCTACAAAGAACTCATTGCCACTATTACAATCACCGGAAAAGTTTTACCAACAGCACCAACGCACCATATGGAGTAGGCTGTGGTATAACCACTACCAAAACACTCATTCTTCACTTTTCTTTGCCACCTCAGTTTATGATATCTGCTCAACTCTTTGCAATAAAACTAACTATCAGTGAAATTATCTCTATAAATTCGCCGTTCTCCTGCCTGATATGCTCAGACTCTCTTGAATCCCTCCTCTCCATCAAAAATCATCACGATATTCACAAACATCCTATCGCTAAAGACATCACTCACGCGCTTTTCTCATCTAGTATTCACGTTTCGTTCGTCTGGATTCCGTCATACATCGGGATTGGGGGAAACTTGTTCGCTGACGCTGCAGCAAGAGAGGGTTCTACATTACACCCTACTTCTCCAATCGCCACTCCAATCTTAGATGTCAAAACTTTCGTCAAATCTAAAATCTTGGGGACATGGCAAACTCTCAGTGGACTAATGTGCCTACCACAAACAAACTTCGATCTATTCGAACCTCCATTCAACCATGGAAAACTTCCACTTCCGAAAATAGAAAAGAAGAAAGGATTTTAACAAGACTCTGCCTAGGCCACACCAAAATTACTCATAGTCACCTTATTAAAAAACAACCGACTCCTCTTTCTTCCTTATGTAATGTTCTACTTACAGTCCACCATCTTCTCGCAACTTTTCCCTCCTTCTCTCTTCAAAGAACAAAACATTTTAAATCAACCTCCCTCACCGAAATACTCTCAGATGATCTCCAAAAAATCAAATACCTCTTTAATTTTCAAAAATCCACCAATCTATTCTCACAAAATATATAAACCATTAAATAAATAAATAAATAAATGTTGTACCGTAGACTAATTCTGCTGGACTGACATCTAAACTGGACTTGACACAAGCGCGTAATCTAAGAAGGACTGATGGTAAAGAACTTACCCAGCTTTTATTTTCAAAGTATTTAATTGATTCTTTCAAAATTCGATGTAACCTCTCGATAATTCCATTAGGGATAGGGTGGTAAGCAGCGGTACGAGTTTTTTTGCAACTGAGAAGATTGGCTAAGGATTTGAATAAATCAGACTCCAATTGTTTGTTCTGTTAGTTGTTCCGCAACAGTTTCTGTAGTTTGGTCTAGAATTGGGTAAACCTCAGGCCAGCGGGTATAACGATCGATAACTGTGAGGCAGTAACGTGATCTTTTACATAAGGGAAGAGGACCAACAAGATCAATGTGAATGTAAGCAAATCGCTCAGAAGGTACCCGAAATTCAGCAAATGGGGCACGGGTATGACGAAAAATTTTAGATTGCTGGCAAGAAATACAATGTTTCACCCATTCTTTAACCTCTTTATTCAAGTTGCGCTAGACAAAGCGTTTAGAGATTAGGTTATTAGTTGCGCGGGTACTGAGTACCTGAGTCCATAAAATACATCAAAAATTTGCTTTCTGAAAGAGAATTTTGGCTTGAAGGGTTTCAGCCTCCCACATGCGGCGAGTAACTAAGTCTAATTTTGAGGTGATCAAAAAAATCCGCAACCATCAATACCGTAAAGAATCACTGTAAAGTAGAATAACATGAATTTTCTAAAACCTCCAGGCAAGTTATATTCTGCTCCTAACATATTTTCCTTCCGTCACTTTTTAAATGACAGCGACAAATATTAAGGTAGTTTCATTAAAACTTTAATTCATAATGCCCATGAAATTAATATTTTTTCTATGAGCAATATCAGATTTGTACTTATTTCTCTGACACATAACAATGGTTTTTTCACTCTTAGGTACATTTACCCACGTTATATCATAAATTCATAATAGAAAAAAAAACAACTAGGTAAACCAATAAAAAAACTCCATGAAAATTCATACACTGTTCGTTACATAAGGCGAACGTTTAGCTGTATTCACAAAACGTCGATGAACTTTCCGCCACCTCGTGATGCGTAAAGTTCGTCAAGCGCTAGTAAAAGATGCGCACTCCGCAGAATCCGAATTTCATTGATCATGCAAGTCGCGCAACATCATCTTAAATTAATAAAAATGTTTCCCAAAAGAATTCTTAAGAAGTTATTCGTTATTTATTGAATCACAGGTCGTCGATGAAAATTACCATCTCGCTGAAATTTTCAAGTGAGTTTTATCCTCTTATTTACTTTTTAACGTGGTTAATTCATTGCTATCGTTTTTCGCGTGCTTATCTTTTCTCGCAATGGCGGAAATACTTTTACGTTACGGTTGCGGCTTGACTTCATATGATGACGGTTTGACTGGCGTATTACTTATAGGTAGAATTTCTCATCAACGAATGCGACAGAAAAGATATCCATGATGCCCGACGTTAAACGCAGGTTAGTGAGTATTAATAATTATGCAAGATTATTTTTATTAACAAGCCCTAAATATCGATTATTAATTCCATTTTAGGACATCAAACGCCATGATACTACATATGCCTTTACTCTACTCGAAAATTCATCGTCGCTTGAAAATGTGAATAAACCTCACCATGAGATCGGTAGCATTCGCGGTGTGCCTATTTCTGAACGTGATGCTGTTCGGTATATGCGGCTACATGTACTTACTATGGCTCCAATACTGGCGTCATTTATGGCACGAAAAACAACACCAAGAAGTGCAATACGATATGAGTGATTTCCGTCGTAATGAAGCTGCTGTTGAGTACGAAGATCCCATTCAAGCCACCGTTCAACCGAAAACCGTCACGTCCAAAGTGGAGAAAAAATCCCCCCTATCTTTTCTTCATCGAGACACCTATATAGGTGGAGTAACTGGTGCTAGGTAAGCCGTCTTTGCGGCTCTGATAATGCCTCTTATGATTCTCTAAAATATGCTCCATTCTTCATCCACAGGTTAGTAATGATGAAAGCCAGAATCATAGGTAGATTACGACAAGCTTTGTTCGACGAAAGCAACAATGTGAATTTAGATTTGGATAACCCTTACGGAATAGAACCACGCGATTTTAAAACCGATCACGAAAATCTGGTGTGCGATTTACGCGAGAAACTTGGAACAATTAGAACAGTGAAGAAATCAGACGTCGACCAGAAAGCTAGAGAGGTTATTCCGGATATGGAAGTGTTCTCGAATGACACGCATTTCAATACCTGCGCCATTGTTACCAATGCTGGATCTTTATATCAGTCGAAAATGGGACGTTTTATAGGTACGTTGGGTAAATGTAAAATAAATTTTTTATGAGTTGATCCCCGTGCCCCTCATCAGAACATAAGCAGCCATGCTTCATTATTGCAACTGAGCTTCTTAATTGAGGCTGGTTTGCATTTACAGGTAATATTATCGAGTAACTTTTGAAGCCCACAGGCTACATCTATTACAGAGTCTAAAACCTCCCACCTTATACTTCACTAAAAAATCCAAAAAGTTTAATTGAAAATATGCAGTAATTTTCGTCCACAAGAATTACGAAATTTTGTATTTTCCGAATTTCAGCTCTTTGAGCATTCTCAAAGCGTACCTCAAATTTTGACTATTCACGATTTTGGATCAATTTGACCCAAATTCAAAGTATGATTTTCTGGTTCCCAATTAATGTCATATATAAAGTTTGAACTTTGTAAGTCAATTTGAGGAGACCTATCAAATTGGATGCTATGATTTCTTCACAAAAACTATTTATTATTGGAATTCTTTTCTACATATTGAAACTTAGGAGGCTAAAATTGAAATATCTTAGTCAATTAGACTAAGTTTATCATGTAATACCATAATTAAAAATTTTGAGTTTTCGTTTACCCCAATCACACTTTGAAAATAACCCCTCTTTCTCCCCTCAAAAATAACTTGTGAAGGTTTTCATCACTAATAATCACACGAGTCCGTATTTATCGACTCTGAACTGTTTGAGGCTCGTCAAACTTTTCTCAGATTTTGACCATCCACCATTTTGGATCTATTTAGGCCCAAAATGGAGTGGTCACATTTTGATCTTCAAGCAATTCCACATATGAAGTTTGATCTTCGCAAATACTTTTGGTGATAAGATCAAGAAATTTCATCACTTGAAAATTCCTCAAAAGTTATTTTTGCTATAACTCTTCTCCAAATATACTAGGAAAATTGAAATCGAAATATGTTAATATCCATGACTCACTTTGTCACATAAGACCAAGAAAGAGCATTTTGAGCAATTTACCACTTTTCCACCTCGCCTAAAAATTTGAGTGAAACTCCATTTTGAGTTGAATCATAAAAACAAAATGAAAAATTTTCATAATCACCGGCGATTCGTGCGGGGAAAAATATACTTGAAAAGTTGAACATTTGGCATGTGACTGCAAATGACTTAAAATGTAGTGATAAGAAGAAATCCCATTTCTGCGACCTGTCCCACCTGAATTAGAGAGGCTGTAATTGGTATCGTACTCAGCTAAAAATTAATTGAATTTGATTCATTTCTTTATAAAGTATATATAATTTTTTTAGTACCTATAGTTCTTGAAAACACAAATAGTTTAAAAATGGAAGAAAATAGTAAAAAAAAATCACATAACTTTTTAGACTTCAATAGATAAAAAAATATATACATATAATTACCTACATAATATTATCATCATCATCATCATCGTCATATATATAAAGCTAAAAGAAAAAATAACAACAAAATTGAAAATTTTAATTGGAGAGTTAAAGAAACAATTTTCATCGTTTTTTATTATTATAAAAATCAACATGTTCGTTAAGCGTTACTGTACTCCACTTGCTTGTTTGCGAAGTGTGTGTTGCACGAGTGTCACATTGGTGTCGTATTTGAATTTGAAGCTAAGGAAGAGACCTACTACAGTAGGTACTCAAGTAGAGTCTTTTTTCATGAAACTTAATATTTTAAGTTTTTAAAGGAGGGGGGGGGGGGGTAATTGAAATCTCTGGACCGATTTCTTTTTGAATTTCAAGTTCGTAATCTCTAATATTACTCATTTTCATTAAAAAAAAAATATTATTTCACAAATTAGGTCAAAAAAAGCAAATTTGAGCGTGACATGCGGATTGAAAAATTTGCATTTCGTTTAATGTGAAAATTACATTAAAAATTAAAATTCGCTTCGCAACAGAAAAATTAATTTATTACAGAAAATGAAAGCGATGTTGGAATACATTTGGTAGATATAATTTGTCCATGTGAAAAATTAAAAATTAGAAAAACTTTTTTTTTGATTGAGATTGCATTGTCAACGCATGATTCGGCACCGCTTAAAATTATTTCTTTCGCGTGAAAATTTGTGTAATATGTTCTTTACGCATAAGGAACATTTTTTATAGAAATTATAAGCAAAACAAAATTTTCTACGTGAATTTTTGGAATATCCACTCTAGATAATTATTACTGATTTAAATTCTCATTTTATCTATCAAGCGCTGACTTTTGATCCAGTCTAATGCTTAATGAAGGTATTAATTTATTTAATTAGTTGCAAATTTCAAGATAATCCACTCGCAGACCAACTCGTTAATATTAATTTGAATTTTTAAATGAATAATCGATTTACAGACTATTAAAGAAATAAAAAATAAAAATAACAATTATAACCAGTGTACGTTATCACAGATAGCAACGATTTGGTGTTACGATTCAATAACGCGCCCACCGAAGGCTACGAACGCGATGTCGGATCTAAGACTACAATTCGAATCCTCAATTCGCAAATTTTAGCGAAATCTGAATTTAATTTCCTAAAATCGCCTTTGTACAAAAACACCACTCTTTTGGTATGGGATCCGTCGAATTATTCGTCTACTATGCAACAGGTCAGTACATGCGTGGATACTGTAAACTATGCCCAATATGATTTTCGCACACTCGAGGGCCAAATTCCATTCCTTCAAACCGATCATCAATTATTTCAAATATATAAATTCTTTTAATGTTATCTTTATCTACATACTCGAGCCATAGTAATTTATAAAAATTATCACAACATATAATTTCATGTTTTTAATTTTTTTTTTTAATTTTATTATAAATTATGACACATTTTATCAAGAATAAGCGTTGCCAACGTATCGGAGCAATTCGTGAAAATTTGAAGGAAATACAATATAATAATAAATATCGTTGGGAAAGATCTGAAAATAAAATAATTCAAGTACTTATCAACTAATCTAAGAAAACACCAAGAGAAATAGAATTTAACGCTTAAGGGTGCGAAGATCACTTGGGGTGTCTTAATATTCATAAGTTGATCAACTTATATGATTATAGTGGTGGAGTAATCCGGAACATAATTTCATTCAACCATATATAGAGTTCAGGAAACAAAACCCGACCAGTAACTTCCATATTTTAGATCCATCTATGCTATGGCTACTGTGGGATTTTATACAAGGCCACACTTCCACTAAAATCAGACCTAATCCCCCGTCTTCTGGGTTTCTCGGTGAGTTAAATCGATTAATTAAAAAATATACACGTAAACACATATGCATTTCTCTTTTGGACCACTAAACCAGTTTAATATATTCGTTAATAAAAACGTTCGATTTGCCGCAGGAATAGCTCTCTTATTGCCATATTGCTCGACGGTGAACGTGGTGGAATACGTGCCAACGCAGCGTTCCGTACAGCGATGCCATTACTACGCTCCGAATGCCAATCCGCTATGTACGTACGGCGTCTGGCACCCACTGGCCGCCGAGAAAATAATATCATACGCGATGAACACAGCCTCCGATCGAACTGTATTTTACGACGGGTACATATCTATTCCTGGATATAGTAAAGTAATGTGTTAATAAAAATACAGGTATTTTCGTTAACTCTAAAAAATGATTTCAAATCTTTACTTTTTTTTCGCTTCAATCCAACGACGAAAGCATCGATCGGTCTAGTTTACGATTCAGAATAGATTTCACCTGATGTTTACTCAAAGCGGTCACCTCAAAAGGCATTTTATCTTCGTTGACATCCGAATCGGCGCATAATAAATCGCAAGCTTCAATTAACCTGCAAATTCGGACGACACGTTTCATAATCTATATTTAGTCGACGAATATTCGACACTATACCCAAAGGAGCAAACATTGTATACTGACGGTTTAAAATAAGCTTCTGGTTTGGCGGTGAATTGCGCAAATAACGGTAATATATTGCGTTTCACGTCGAACTGTATTTGCTGAGCGCCTCCTTTATTGAACATATTCACCAGTATGACGTCTTCGATGATGAGCTGCAGGATACAACGGATAGGTAATTTTCACGCTTAATTGGAGTCTTTTTTACATCACCTTGGTACAAACCTTGCATAATTGTTCGGCTACGAATCGCCAACAGTTTTTAAAAATAGCCGGAGCTATGACGTTTCGCATTTGATGCAAGTTACTCGCCAGCGTTTGAAACATAGCGCAACCGCTAATGGTGAGACTGAGCTCGGCCGCTGGATCTAGAGTTGGCATGATGTTCCATCTAGAATAAAAAAAAGATGAAATAATTTCCATCGTTGAATTTAGCACGTAGCATATTTTCTGTATTCACCTGTCCTTCCGATAAGATCGACTTTTCGCGCTCACTTCTAAAGTAACCGAAGTACAAATCTCTTCGATTAATTCGTTCGCGAAATGATTCACGTTGGCGAGCACTTCACTAAATACAGACGTGTTATTGGCGTCCGCTACGTCGTTGTAGCTACTCATCTGAGTCTTGAAATGATGCAGTAAAATGAAATGCTGCGAAGAATTCGAATCGATCGTATTATATACCGCACTGCTTCGTAGTGAATTTGTACTAGTATTTTCTATGATCTCAATTTTATGCGCAATTTTTAATGAAAAACTATTTTATTGCAGACTACTTGATTTTGCAAAAGATTGATTCATCGGGGGTGGGGGAGGGGAGAGAATTTTTACTCAATGAAATTTCATTTAACTTTTCAACTAGATTTCCTTAAAAAATTTAATTTACGTATTAAATTCAAAAAAAAAAGTTTGTGATCGCAAAAACTGGAAAAGGATTGAAGGCGGAAAGTTTATGTTTAGAAGGATGATGGCTCATCACTCCATAATATTAAAATTGAAATTTTACCAAAAGTGAAATGCCAGAGTTATTGTTCCTCTGTATACCCCCTGGATCTTGGTTCATTTATCATGGCCTTACCTAGACAATAAAAAAACACCCACTGTTCAAGTGTCTATGTTAAGGCTATAAGTACTTTCACAACACAAAGGACCCCTGCTATGTGAATGGGCTGGAAATAGGACGAAGGGAAAAAAATTTTATAATCTTTATGGTAGTATCACTCCATAATATTAAAATTGAAATTTTACCAAAAGTGAAATGCCAGAGTTATTGTTCCTCTGTATACCCCCTGGATCTTGGTTCATTTATCATGGCCTTACCTAGACAATAAAAAAACACCCACTGTTCAAGTGTCTATGTTAAGGCTATAAGTACTTTCACAACACAAAGGACCCCTGCTATGTGAATGGGCTGGAAATAGGACGAAGGGAAAAAAATTTTATAATCTTTATGGTAGTAAAATTTTACGACTCTCGTGGTGAAAGTTCACCTGCATTTGGTTCATCACCAAATGCAAGTAAACTTTTGCTATAAAGGTTGCAAATTTTTACAACCGCAAAGGTTATAAAATTTTATTGCCTTGGACCTTTCTCTGACCTATTCAATACCACACATCTCTTATATTATATCTCATTACATAACCTTAGAGTAAATTTGTGTTTAAGCAATAAAACTTAGCCTAAAAGATATATAAGGGCAAAGGTCATAAAATTTTACTGCCTTGGTCCTTGCTCCAACTTATTTAACACTACCCATCTTTTATAGTAAGTTTTATTGCTTAACCTTTAAATGAATTTGTAGTTGAGCAACAAAACCTAATATAAAAGGTGTATGAGGAATAGAAATAATAATATAGGGGGTACGTATGGTGGGGAAAAAAGAAGAAAAATCTCTAATTTTCCAATCGCTTTATTAACTAGCACTTTCGGGCACCCAGTGTCCTTCTTCAGGCTTATTTTGCTACTGATATAAGTCGCGGTGAACCTCCTTCATTATATTATCTTGAGTTATATCTAGACAAATACGCAAACGTTACCTCATTTTTCTCACTTTTCCGCGTTTATTTATGATTATTCGACAATTTTTTATAAACTAGATTGACAGAAGCTTAAAAATTCAGGTAGTCAGATACTCTGTTATTTATGATCACTCTAAACCACGTATCTGACTACCTTAATTTTTTTTGGAAACATCGTTGAGGAAATGAAGACAGTTATCTCAGAATTTGGGGCAGGTTAGAAGGAAGATTATGATTGTTAGAAGGGAAATAATGTGGTAAGTCTTGTAGAAAGAGGACCACAGAGAGCTGGATTTGGCAGTGATTGCATAAGGGAGCTGGGGTGCGCGATAGAAGGTATGTATGGGCAACACCACCTCTTTTGGTTCCCATCATGTCGCTTGTGCATAATATGAAATAGTGAATTGGGATGGTGGGAAGTACAGTTGGAACCAAAGTGTAATATCTGATAATATGAAGTGCTAAATGAAATCTGCTAGGAGCGCTAGTTGAAGATTGTCTTTTCTACTATTTTCCTTAAACGGTGCTTAAATCGGTAAATGTGAAAAAGTTGATTTTAAAGTAATGAAATGAAAATGGAAGAATAAATGTAAAGCGCCCTCAAAGAAAGTTTCTAAAACAACATATTATAATTTCAAATCATATCATTGCGTTATTATTGAGAATAACAAATTCAGTTCAACCAAGTAACCAACTATAGATAAGCTTATAATCGGTTGCGATAACCGATTATGAGATGAACGAAACCTAACCGATTACGATGATTGATTATCGTATAACACTATTTGTGCATGACTTCAAAGTTCGTATATGGAAATTGTTTGTCGTCGGGCAGTAATGCGAAAGATTGAGACCACTGTAATTTGTTAGGTTTACTGTCTGTAACAGTATATCCTGTCTGTAGTATCGACGTCCTTGGAATTGTAAAAAATGGATGAAAAATGTAAAACTAAAGACCAAAAGTAGGGTTGGGCCGCGAAGCAGGTAAGGGCGGAGCCCCTAGTATAATGCAGATTTGCGTATTGAAATTATGAAAAAAAATATTGAAGTAAAATTACCCGATTAATTTAGTAAAATATGAAATTTGAGATTAGGAAAAAAGAATACAGGGTATGTGAAGGAGTTGGGAGCTCAACACCAATCAGAGAGCAGAACATGAAAAAGGGACGTAGTGTATTGTTAACATAAGGAGGTGTGTGATGAAAAATACTTCAGTTGTGAATGTGAAGTTGTGCAGTCAAGTTGAAGACTGGTGTAGTTTATACATTGCACTGAAATTTTTTTGCATTTTGATAATTGAACTTTTTTGCGATTTTTGTAATTTTTCGTGGCGATTTCTCAATAATTGCAAAAATTTTTTGTGGTCAATTTTTTGCGGTTTTTGTGATTTTTTGCAACTGGATTCCGTTTTGTGGTAAATATATATTTATGTTTATGGCGAATTTTCATTGGTAAACTTTCATGGTAAGTTCCAAATACATATATTATATATTAATATAAGAGATGTGTGGCATTGAATAGGTTGGAGAAAGGTCCAAGGCTATAAATTTCATGATTCTCGCCATTGTTGAATTTTACAACTTTAGGGGTGAAAGTTTACTTGCCTTTGGTTGTAAACGAAATGCAGGTAAATTTCCATCATAAGAATCATAAAATTTTAAATGGTGTTACATCAATTTATCTTCAAATACATTATTATCCTAAGTAACAAAGTTTTTTTTTTCGTCCCTTGAATGTGACTAAATAACTCCACCCTACAACGGTTACCGCGCTTCCCGCTTGCCTTTATTTCGTCGTCCTCATATGCCTCCCCGTATACACTGTGTCTAAAGTCTGAAAACCCCTACCCTATCCCTTTCAAAACCACTAAAATTTAGAACAAATGTAGTATTTTTTGCCATGCAATAATCATATGAACACATATTTCCAAGATTATAATGATTTAGGCTCCTCAAAATATTATCAAATTTGACCCAAATTGAAGAGGTCATATTCTGATCAAACCTTACACACGAAGTTTTATCTTACAAGGTTGATTTGGTGACGAGATATATAAGACTCATGAAATTTCCTGCAACACATTCCACTCCAAATTCTTTTGGAAAGCCAAAATTAGAATATGTTTACTCATATGGGCTCATTCTATCATATGACACCGCAATAAAAAAAAAATTTGGCCTTTCGTATACCCCACCACATTTTTGAGGTTGATAACCCCTCCTTCTCCCTTCAACATCATATATGAAGGTGAATTGAGGATATTGTATAGTTCTCACCTCCAATAATTATATGAGTTCATATTAATTAAATTTTACTATTTTGAGGTTCCTCAAGCTCAACTGAAATTTTGATCATCTGCCATTTTGTATCCACTTTGACCCAAATTTAAGGGGTCATATTTGGTCACCAACTAACCCCACATACAAAATTTTCACCTTTCTAGGTTGATCTGGTGAAGAGATATTGAAGATTCCACAAAATTTCGTAACTTGCAATTACCTCAAAAGATGTTCATTGCCCTCCCTTCCAAATTCACTTAGGAAGCTACTACAATTGGAATAGGTTAGTCACTTGATCTCATTTTATTATATGACAATGTAATAAATAATTTTCGATCATTCATGTACCCCATCACATTTTGAGGTCGATAACCCTTCCTTCTCCTCTCCAACATCATGTATGGAGGTAAATTGGAGATATTGTATACCTTTCATCCCCAACAATCATAGGAGTTAATATTAATTACATTTCCATTAATTTGAGGCTCTTCAAGCTCTACTCAAATTTTGATAATTGGCCATTTTGGATGTATTTTGACCCAAATTCAAGAGGTCATATTTTGGTTACTGTCTAACCTCGCACACAAAGTTTGACTTTTCTAGGTTGATTCGGAGAAGGGATATGGAAAATTCAAGAAATTTTATGACTCGAAAGTTTCTCAAAAAGCCGTTTTTTACTCTAACTCCCCTTAAAATATGCTTAAAAAGCTGAAATTTGGATATGTTGGTGTCCGCGATTCACCTGCGCTACAGGTGCTGGAGAGAAAAAATATGTTCATAATATATACCAAAAAGGTGGACATTTGCCAGCTGAAACGCAAAGATTTGAAGACCCCCCTCCCCGACCCCTTCGCAAATCAGGTAGGCTGTAACAGCTATCCTTTTTAAGTCAAAAACTCTGCTAAAAAGGAATATCAGTAGGGACATGAGGTCTACGTTCAACCGAATGATTACATTGCTTCGTCTTTTGTGCTTTGCACTATGATAAAATTAAGATATTATTCAAGATTTTGATTCTTGATTGATGGAAAAAAAAATGGAAAAGGTAAAAAAAATCGTTTGTCATTTTGTTTGTTACCTACGTCTCTACTGAAAATGAATACTTATTAATTTCAAATAAGTTCGTGCCTAGTTCGTTATTTTAAAATTATCTTGATGCTTTCAAAACTGCTATTGAATTTTTCATTTTCTATTTTTATTTGAGTTTCCCTTTTTTTTTTTTCAATTTTTTCATTTCGTTTCCCAGTAAAATTACACAGATTATATTCGAAATATATATTAAACATCTTTCAACCCAGCCCCACCCCTCTGCCAAAATATCACGAAAGTATGTCGTCTTAAATGTAGTAATCCTTTAGATTTAATTGATTTTTCATTTTTCATCCCCCTTCCCCTCTCCACCAAAAAAGTTTCCGGCGCCATTTTTTATATTTGACGGAAAAATATCAAATATCAGGCATAACAAGCAAAAGACTATCACTACTCTGAACCAAAAATATACTCAAAACCAACCGTATTTGTACTCCATTCTATCAACACAGTGCTCAAGTAATGAATGGTATTCAAAATAGCCGGTAAATCGGA
Source organism: Phenacoccus solenopsis (assembly GCA_009761765.1). Lineage (NCBI taxonomy): Eukaryota > Metazoa > Arthropoda > Insecta > Hemiptera > Pseudococcidae > Phenacoccus > Phenacoccus solenopsis. The sequence continues at coordinate 24,468,305 of CM019755.1, read as the reverse complement.
ACTCCAGATATCCGTATAATCAATTCGTTTTAGCTGAACTAAACGCATTCGGAATTCATCAATCAATTCCAATTGTAAATCGAGAAACTGCAATCTAAGAAAAACTCATAATACCAAATTGAGAATGAAATACGAAAATCAGTATTGTCAAACGATTTTCCAAGTGCGAAAATGTCTTACCTGTGACCAGGTTGTGGTAACGACGAATATCGATCAGTAATAGTGGTCAAGAGGTTCACGAATTTATCAGCGCATTCGGTCACTTTACACGTTTCATTTTCGGTGATCACAGTCCACGCGGTAGGACTGTCTAACATATCATCAGTTATTTTACGAGCCCCTGAGGACAACATCGTAACAGTGAATATGCACGTAGGTAAAACATGAGAGTAGAGGAGACCCTCGGTACTCACATTTACCCTCCATATTGATCCACTTGATGAATATTTGCGCTTGTGTTAACACAGACAATACTGACGCTTTGGAAGAAGGATATCCGTAATTTTCCGTTAATTCGCGATGAAATCCTAGGGTCTCGCTGAGTATATGAGAAAACAAATCGTCGTCGTACTGTACTCGTAATAAATCGTCGTGTAATTTTTCAGTCACCAGTTTTATCAAACCGCTAGTGAATTCTAACTATTTGGATAAAAATTTAAAAATCAGATTATTAGCGAAATTATTTTTTCGAGAAATAAAATCTTAAATTTCGAATTACTTTGACCGAATTTGCAAACCCCTTGTAAACAGATTGCACCCACTCCACGAGGAAAATCTCGTAATCTTTAATCCAAGCCAGAATTTGCGAAAACATCCACTCCGGCTTATCAGATCGATTTGTTTCTTTTGTGCCGCGGAAATGAAATAAAAATCTTTTCCTCAGGGGTTCCAAAAGCAACGCCACCGGTGTCGATGGTGAAGGAAAATCAATCAAAAGCGAAGATGTTACTACTGCTTTAGGTCGCATTTCTTCTCTACGGAAAATAATAAAAATAATCATCGTGAATCTTTACTTGTATCCAAAATAAAACTGCTACATACGGCAACTCGGATTCCAAAAGTAATCTAGTAAGTTGTTGGAATTTTGGTTTGAAGTCATCGGTCGGTGGACCGGATAAGGTCGCGTTTCTTGCATGAAAAGGCCAATTCATCGATTTCAATAATTGCTCGTATTCTCTGGAAATAATAATTTTTACAACATTCGATAATTTCAACATAATTTACACCTATTTATCAACATACATGGTGAGCTTCTGCCTTAGTAGATGATGCCAATATTCGATAACTTTCTTCAGATAAGTCAACAAATGTACGCATTTGGAATCCGATATCTTATGTAATAAATTATAAAGGTTCGTATACAAAATCACACATTTATTCAGATTATCCTCCAGATAAGATTTCTTAATCTCTGAACTAAAATAGTTTTCGATTAGTCGCCAAATGGATCCATTGGTATTAAAAAAAAAAAACAATGTAATACAGACCTAGTACTTTCGATAAACTTGAGTGTTTTGAAGTAATGCAGACATTTGCTAAGTTCTCGTTTCTTAGCAGCAAATGCGTTCAATTTTTCGAACGTACTTTCTACATCACCTTCTTCGTATTCTTCCAAAGACGTGGCAAATTCTTTGATAAAATACGATACCTTTTCACTTACTTCGTCGATTTCGGTCAACGTGTTGTTCACTTTAACCGGTACATCCTTGTTGATGGCCGATAGCTGAGAAATACGTAGCGTAATTATTTGAAGTCTAATGAAGTTGCAAACCGTTTAAAAGTATTTACCTTGGATTCAATTTCTTCTTTCTCTTTTGTAAGAATGGTGTATAGTTCGGTACAGTTGGAGATCTTTTTCCTGTCGTCGCCGATGAAATCGTTGATTCTTTGGTAAACTTTTTCCATCTCCATAATTTCGACAGAAAAATTATTCTAGAATTTAGATGAGTTCAAAATCATTATATTTTCGTTTCATATTTCTCTCCATTCTTATCAATCGAAAAACAGCTGACGAAGCCGAATCACAGATCAAAGGAATAATTCACAGTTAAAATTTGCAAATTGCTTGCTTGCAACTTTGTAAACTTTTGTACCACTGACGTCACTCGACACGACATCAACTTGTTCCTTATTTTTTGGCGGGAATAATAAATTATTTTTCATAAACAAATCTCTCTTGGGTCATTTGACTCATTTGTCCCTTGCTAATCACTTTCCTCGAACTGAAAAGGCAACATCTCTAATCACTATAATTTGAAGTTTCAAATGTTTTAAAAATAGGATGAATCATATTGTGAAATTTCAAGTAATAAATTACTGAATTTGTATACTCAAGTCCAAACTGATTCGTAACAAGTTCGTAACCAAGGTCGTGATAGGTATCAGAAATCATTACTAAGCAACTGCTTTTCACTTAATTTTATTTAATCAATGATTAACCATTCAACGATTAAATGAAAATTATAATTGACTGAATGGTGTTACGCTGATTTAAAAAATTCCTAAGAATAATGGTAACATTAAATGATGCATTCATCGACAAACACCAAAAACATAATAAATTTAAAAATGACAAATTCGCTCTCACCCATCTTCACATGAACAATAAAAAAATTGAAGAAATAGTAAGTTTCTACGTTGAAAATAATAAGTTTTATCCAAACATATTTATTACATCAGATCACTATTAATAATCATTACATTGGATTTATCAGGGCGATATTTCAAAATATTCCAAGATATCTGTAGCATATTTACACAACAATAGAATCAAAAATATAGCAAAAGCATGCAACTTGAAGAACTTGACTCATTTATACTTACAATGGAACTATTTGAGCAGTACCGAAAATTTAAACGATCTACCTAGGCTCACGAATTTGTAAGCTTGCTTTAATTTTTCTCTGCTGTTTCTTCGGACGACTTTACATTTATTGTCTGATACTTAAAGATATTTGGGTTACAACTGTATTCCGCATATCAGCAATTTACAAAGAATGCCAAACTTGAAAGTGCTTCACGTGCAAAAGCAATGCTTCAAGAATGGATCCGTCAGCTTAACTTTCGATCACGAAACAATTTTAGCATTATCGGTAAACTTGTATTAATGAATTCAATTTAATTTCATAAGTACCTACTTGAATTATTTGAATTGTTTAATATGGTCTAGAAATCATTGACAGAACTGAACGTGTCTGATAATGGTCTAACAACTTTGAAAGTTTTGCAACCAATGGTCAAACTCGTATCACTGGACGCGAGTAATAATTTACTATCCGATCTGGAAGACGTGTGTGATTCTGTAAAAAAATGGATATACATAAAAAATCTACAGGTGCACGGTAATTTCATAGCGAAGCGAAGAAAATACGAATATAGCATTATAGCGTCTTCTTCGTACTTGGGTAAATTTCAAAAGAATACGGAGGAATTTCATTTTATTTCTTATTTCAACTTAATTCATCTGAAATTTTCATTTTAGAAATACTCGACAATAAAACCGTGAACAACGCGACTAGGATATTTTTACAGGCTTTACAAAGGATTAAAAATAAAAGACGAAAGAGAGAAGATTACAGAGGAATTGCGTTCAGCTCAGAAACACAAAGTGAATTTAAAAAAAAATTAACGGATTAAAATAATTAATCCAATTTTATTTCATAATTGAATCTCCGTAAATAATTTTTTATTTGCTCAGGTTTCGTGCATCAACTACCGTTGGAATTTCGGGAACTAGTGACTCGTTCTATAATACACAACAGACAACACGATGGATCGATGTGAAATTCAAGGTTAATAAATCTATAGAAGGCCGTCAACATTATGACAGCTGAATATGAATGTTATAAATTGAATTTACTTATACCTTCCCTAGCAACAAAATGCGAAAATTATGAAAAAAATTTACACGTGAATTTGAGCAAACACTATTTGTATTTAGGATACCACATATCGAAGCATAGAAACGAAGAAAAAAAAAACCTTGCCTAATTAACCACACTACTTATTTATCAAAATTTCTACAGTTTATGATAATAGGTACATACTTTGTCCTTCAATGCAAAATTTTCATACTCATGCCATACATGTATAAATGAATGAAGAAGGCAAAATAAATAAAATCGCAATAAATTACACCAGATAACAAAAAAAAAATAAATTATAATTCTAACAAAATATGATGCAACAAGAGTTGAAAACTTATACATATGATAACACCATAATATAATACATGGTAAAGAAATTATAAAATACAAATAAATTAATAAAATGCGAATACAAATTTGGAAATTATTACTAAGAACTCGTGCTAGAGTGACAATGATGCAAAATACTGTAAAACTCAGTTCTCCTTTTTATCATCGACCAGCACTTCTTTAGAGCTTTCATTTGTTTCCTTGTCTTTATCCTTCTTCAAACAAGGACAGGAAGAGAACAGCGAACATTCTGTGATGTCTTTTGGCTTATTATCGTTTTCGCCCTTTTTTTCAAAAGGATTCCAGAAACGTAATACAAATGGTTGGATGAATCTCCATAGGAATAAAAATAATGGAATTAATACACACGGAACGCAAACCATTTTGAAATAGCTAGAACGCAAAAGTTATGAAAACTGAAATACTACAACTATACAAGTATACAACTGAAATTTCAGTAATTCACTCACATTAGTGATAATCCAAAAAGTACTATAAACATTGATAACGCATAGAGTTGAAATAGAAATTAGAGAAACATAGATCACATCATCGATCTTCTATCAATTTCTCTATGCTCTATGGTCCAAGTTCCCCTATTGTCGAAAAGTAGAAGATGAGACCTGCGGGGAACTTTTCGACATTGCTAACGGGGGAAGGAAATGACGCTATCTAGTTCATGATTGCGACAACAAAATGAATACATACATGAATTTATTTTTCAAAGTTTATTTAAATAAATACAATAAGTTTGGATATTAATAATAAGGACTGCCTAATCTTCTTTTTCCTTCTTTCCTAAAAAACAAATAAAATAAATTGGTTAGAAACAATTAGTTTCTAAGTAAGTAGATCCTAAGCTTTTAGAATTGAAAAGGACGAAGCAAGAAATAAACTAGCGAAAGGTTAGAGAGAAGGGCGAGAAAGACTAAGAACGTAGGAAGGCTAAGAAGGCGAAGAAGATAGACAAAAATTAACTTTCGTTAAGAAGGAAAAAAAGAATCTACTTACGCTTGGTAATGTTAATACATTGTTATCCGTCTCCATTATTGATCTCTCCTCTAAGTTGTCTCCACCGCCACTTTCCATGTCTATTTCAATTTTTTTTTATTATTTTTTAAAAAAGAAACCGATATTGTTTGTTGTTTAAAAAATATGAAAGAGCCTAAAGTCAGTCAATCTTGTTTTTAAAATTTGTCCAGCCAGAGAAATTTAAAATTCTCTAGCCAGAAATGTAAGAATGATAGGGAAAATTTCAGGGCTGCAAAACCGATTGGAACCGGAACCGAACCGGAACCAAGAACCGGTAGAACCGATAAAATTTTGGAACCGGAACCGAAACCAGAACCAATATTTTGAAATTTGTACTAAAGCTGGAACCGGAACCGGAACCAAAAATTTTTACTGAGAACCGGAACCAGAACCGGAACCGATATGAAAATATATTGGTTCCGGTTCTAGAAAAGTTTAATCTCTATTAATAAGATTAGAGTGCGCTAATAGCTGTATACTCTCTACCTATCGATAGTCAAAGGTTGTAGGTAACTGTTGTAGTGTTTCATTCTATAAATTACAATCTGTGATATCGTACATCTTCGCAAAATACTCTCTAAAATTGATAAAATTCGGGATCTTGGGGTCTTTTACAATTTACAAGACCATTTTGCAATAATATTATTTTTCAAATTTTGGTTTCAATACTCCCTCCTGATTATGCTTGTAAAATGGAGTATTTTGATAGGTCACACATGTTTTTTTTTTGGAACCGATAAGAACCGGAACCGGAACCAGAACCGATATCATAAAACCAGAACCGGAACCAGAATCAAAACTGAAGTCATAGAACCGGAACCAGAACCAGAACCGGAACCAGAACCCGAACCGGAACCAGAACCGGAACCAGAACCAATATTTTTTCGGTTTTGCAGCCCTGGAAAATTTCTTTTGTTTTAAATAGGTAAATCCTATCTAAACTGTGAAAGTCACAGAGTCGAAAATTTGGAGGAAGGAATTCTAAATCTAAGTGACTGTGAGTCCAAATTTTCGACACCTATGAGTATGAAATAATTCAGCAGTGCGCTCTAGCGAGTAAACTACAAAACAGATATCTCGTCTCAACACTTGGCTATTTTTTCTCTATGTGATATGCTAGAATCCCGCGAAATTATTTTGATAATTCAAAAAGAGAAAGGTGAAGACGTGAAGAGTTCTTGGTGTATTTTATTCCATTTCAATCGAAAGTAAAATAAATGAATAAAAATTTCACCATTACTATCATATTTTCAAACACTCGTGAATTCTACATCCAACAAAATGAGCGTCCCCGAACCAACAGCCGAACATTTGAATATCCTGAGAAAATATTTCGGTCATAATCAATTCAGACCGATGCAATGGAAAATAATCCATTCTCTCCTCGAGGTAATTCTTGATTTCTTTCGTCTACGAAATTCACAACCCTAACACCGCAATGTTTCATGATCCGTAGAAAAAACAAGACAACTGCGTCGTAATGGCCACTGGTCATGGTAAAAGTTTGTGCTATCAGTATCCAGCAGTTTACACTGGAGGACTATCTATCGTCATCTCTCCGCTGATCTCATTAATGCAAGATCAAGTGCTTTCGTTACAAGTCCGTGGATCCCATTACAATCTCTGTGCGCTTGAATACCTATCTAAAACTGAGTATTACTCTTACAGATGTCCAACATTCCAGCGTGTTATTTCGGTAGCGGTCAATCGAGAGCTAAGTCTTTCGACGATGTGCTCAGTGGTTCGTGTCGTGTTTTGTACCTCACTCCTGAATGGTGTACTGCCGAAGATAATTGTAATTTTTTAGCCAAAATCAACGATTCTGTGAAAGTTACGCTTATTGCTATAGATGAAGCTCATTGTGTCAGCCAATGGGGTCATGATTTCAGGCCATCTTACAGGTAATTCTTCTAATCTTGTACTAATAAAATAAATAATTATTCGTTTGTCATTGCCATGACCATTTTTTTTTTTCAAAATAGAAAATTAGATATGTTGAGAAAGATCATCAGCAATGTTCCTATACTCGCAGTTACCGCCACAGCTACGGCTCAAGTTAGAATTGATATCTGTAGATCGTTAAATTTAAGGTAAGCAGCTTCAATATTTTGAAACTTTTCCATCTGCTCTTCATTTATTTATACTCTACTCGCAGAAATGCTCAAGTCACATGTACATCATTCGATCGTCCGAATTTATACTTCTCCGTGAGCTTAAAAACCAACGATGTATTTCGAGACATCGAAAAACACCTCATTAAAGGGACTCGATTCACGTACAGATTTGCCGGCCCTACCATCATTTACTGCCCTACAAAAAAACAAACCGAAAAAGTTGCCGAAGAGTTAAACGGTACTTGTTTCCAATTACGAAATATCCATTCATTCGCATTTTCATAATCTTCAATTTTATTTAGCTCATGGAATTAAATGCTCCCCCTATCACGCCGATTTATCACTCAAAACTAGGCAATCGGTGCACGAGCAGTTCGTCAGAGATCAACTACAAGTGGTCGTGGCTACAGTCGCTTTCGGAATGGGTATCGATAAACCGGACGTCAGATGTGTGATTCATTATGGGGCGCCCAAAGAATTCGAATCTTATTATCAAGAAGTCGGACGAGCTGGTCGTGATGGTTTACCTTCCACCTGCCACGTATTTTATTCTACAGCAGATTTCTCCCTTCAGAGGTATTTGGAAGATGAAAAAAATCGTGCCGAATTAAGTCTTATATTTTAATCAAAACTTAATCCTCGTATCATCTTTAACAGGTACTTCATGAACACCGGCTCCACAGACAGTAGATTACGACAGCATCGCGAAAAAATGGTCAGACAAATGCAACAATATTTAGAAACCAGAGGATGTCGTCGCCAAATGCTACTCGCTTATTTCAACGACATTAACGCCAATAAACCAAAAACACAAAATTCCAATTGCTGCGATAACTGCACCAAATTGTATAATTTTCTCATCAACCCTTCTTTCAAAATCTCCCCTCCACGCTTAAAATACTATTTTAATTTTTTCACTTTTTAGAATTGATTCGGGTAAATCTGTCGATGACAGACCACAAATCGATATCGTTGACGATGCTAAACATTTATTAAAAGTTATTGAACTATTCAACGGTAGATTCGGCTTGACAATTCCAGTGAAATTTTTACGCGGTATGAACGACGCGAAAATTCCTAAAAATTTGATGAATCACGAATACTACGGTAGCGGTAAAAATAATTCCGAAGCAGCCTGGAAAGCTTTGGGTGCGTAGATATTTACATTCAAGAAATCAATGTACGAATGTGCAGAAAAATTTTCATTTTCATCGACGAATTTATAGGTAGGTTATGCTTGAGGGAAGAACTCCTGAAAGAAGTTTCCTGTAATTCTGGATTTATGGCTAGAAAAGCTAGTTTTCCAATGAGCACAATAGCCATCACCGATAAGGGTAGAAGATTTATCGAAATGTGAGTTATTAGAATTTGTTTTGAAAAATGAAAATTTCTTAATAAATTTGAAATACAAAGAAGTAAGCAAAGAGTAAACAATTTGTAAAAAACGAGAAAAATTTCCCCAAAAAAATTATAGTTGAAGCACAAAATCTCGTATATTATATTATGTTTTTTCAAGAAACACACAAAGAAAATATATTACTTCGACGTTTCGCCGTGACTAGACGGCATCATCAAGACTGTATTAATAAATGAAGAGCGATAACGCAATGTACGTAGCGATGATTTTGTCCCACATCAGCCAATTTTAATATATTATTTTTAATATTTAAAAAAAAAAAACGTAAGCAGCCATGCCGCATCAGTGGAGCTGAGTTTTTAACTGGGGCTTATTCTGGTTTGGTAATGATAACGTTGCTAAACCCTTCATAACTATAGGCCACACCCTATACCAAGTCAAAAACCCGTATTCTATCCCTTCCAAAACCACTTAAGAAGTTGAATTCGGAACAAACATAGCATTTCTTGCCATGAAATAATCATCTGAATACATATTTCTCAAATTAAAACAATTTGAGGCTCCTCAAATTATCTTCGAATCTTTGTGATCCCCCATTTTGAATCCATTTTGACCTAAATTGAAGAGGTCATACTCTGGCCATCAACTAATCCTACATACGAGATTTGACCTTTCTAGGCCGATTTGTTGAAGACATATGGATGATTAATGAAATTTCTTACGGCAATTTCTCCACCAGAAGAGGTTTTTTATTCTACCTCGCCTCCAAATTCACTTGAGAAGCTAAAATCAGTATAAGTTAGTCACTTGAGCTCATTTTATCATATCGCATGCCAATAAAAATTTTTTGATCTCTCTTATACTCCCACCACATTTTAAGGTCAATAACCCCTCCTTATCCACTCCAACATCATGTATGGAAGTGAATTGAGGATATTGTATACTCCTCATCTTTCGTTAATTTGAGGCTCCTCAAGCTCTACTCAAATTTTAATAATCCGCCATTTTTGATCCATTTTGACCCAAATTCAAGAGCTCGTATTCTGGTCACCAACTAACCATACCCTCGAAGTTTGACGTTTCTAGGTTGATTTGGTGAGGAGATATGGAAGATTCGAGAAATTTCATAACTCAAAACTTTCTCAAAAATCCGTTTTTCGCTCTAACTCCCCTCCATATGCACTTTGGAAGCTGAAATTTGCATATGTTGGTGTCCATGACTCACTCTTTCATATGAGATCAAAGACAAATAATTTGAAGTATCTGCCCCTTCTCCAGCTCCCCTCAAAATTTGAGTGATCCGTCATTTTGAATTTTTTCGAAAAAATAAAAAATATCGTTTTGTTAGATTCTTAAGTAGAGTCTCTCACCAAGTTTTGAGCAAATTTCCTAAATTCCCGCTCGCGCTACGCGTGGGGGAAAAATATATGTATGCCAAAAAGTTGGACATTTGCCAGATGATTACAAATGATCTGAAACGCAAAGATTTGAAGACCCCATCCTCCCCGACCACCCCTTCCAAAATCAGGTAGGCTGTAATAGCTATTGTTTTTAAGTTGAAAACTCAGCTAGAAAATGTAAATTCCATATGGAGCAATTCGAAAAAAAGAAAAAAAAAACTTGAATATTAAATACAATTATATGATTTGTTTCCAGCGGAGAAGACTGCGGTGTTAAACTGGTTCCCACCCTCGAAGTGGAAATGTTGTTCAAAAAGAAACAAAAGTTACCTATGTAAGAATATTTGAAATAATATTTTCCGTCTCTTTGAAAACAACAACAATAACAACAACAAACTCAAATCATTTTTTCATTTTTCAGTGAAACCGAAAAAAAAGATACATGTAGTAATAAATTAGAGCAATACAAAAATTCGAAAACTATCAACAAAGAACGAGAACAACAGGTATGGTAATTTTATCCCTACCAAAAAAAATTACTTTACATTACCCAAACATCGAACTTGACTGAAAATCATTTTTAGGCTGCCTTATTCGCCACCATGAAAAGACTGCGAGAGCAATTAGCTCAAGATTTCAACTGTTCTCTACACATGGTCGCTACTGATCTCGCCCTACATCATATTGCTATTCGGAAACCACTCACTTTAAGTGACTTAGCCAACAGTAAGTAATTAGGAACTGAGCAATAGTGGAGTACTGAGATATTTTCCTTAAAAGATTTCACTATAGGGAAATAAGCTCATTATTTGATCAATCCTGGAAAAAAATGGTAATGAGCTGAATTTCATATTATTTGTGCAGAATGGTGTCCTTAACAAGGTATAAAAAGTTGTCACTTCTAGGGGTTGAGCTAACCCCAAGAGGGGGATAAAACCACTCAAAAAACACTTTCTCACTTATTTTTTACTAATATCTTCGAAAAAAAAGGATTCTGCGTCAAAATAAGTTATATCAAAAAATGTTCCCCGTTAAATTTCCTGTAGAATGAGTGAAACAGTTTTCTCAAAAAGTCATTAGTAAGCCCAAAATATTACCTTATAGAAAAATTGAACGGGGAATATTTCTTAATATTAACAATTTTTGCATAGGACGCACCATATAGAAGATATAAACAAAGAACTGATTTTCAAAAAGGAATTCTAAAAATTGGTACATTTTGACCTCCCCATTTTGGGCTTACTGTTTTTTGAGTGGTTTTAGCCCCCTCCTTGGGTTAGTTCACCTCTAGGGATGACAACTTTTTACACTTTGTTAAGGACACCATGATAATTTGAAATTCAGCCCACTACCATTTGTTTCCAGGTTCAATCCTTATTTCTCTGTACTATCTGGGAATTCATTTTTAGCTTTCTTTCCTTTAATTTTTAAGATGAGAGTTGAACATATTGCATGAAGTTGAAAAATTAAACATTTTTTGGAGTAAAGGGAAAAAGTCCATACTCCTGCTTGATTACCATTGTTACAATAAATGACCTTTTTATTAGTAATAAAAAAATAAAAAAACTCTTAAAACTCATCCCATGTCATTTCCAGTCGACGGATTCACCGAAGCAAAAATCGAAAAATTCGGTCTCCAAATATTAGAAAAAGTTAAAGAATTTTGCGCTCCAAAAGACAACTCTACCCATCCCGAGACTAAATTCCCCGACGACGACGAATTTTTCGACATGATGTCCGACGAGTAAGATCCCATATGATTTCGATTTTTGTAATCCAATACAATACATATTTTCCAACCATATCCCTTCGTTGTTGCAGCATGCTCGCTAATATTCCAGACTACTCGTCAGCCAACGTATGCTACAACGAATACCAATTCGACGAATCTGAATTAGCTGAACTAGACTCATCTCCTCCCGATCCAGTCCCCCAAGATACTACCAAAGTACCCGATCAAGACTACTGGGGTACCATTAGCGACGAGCTGTTCGACAGCGTACCTCTCAACGAAATCGAGCAAACGGCTAAGACGTCTGAATGTGCGGCCTCTAAACCTCCTCAGTCGATATCCATCAACCAGTCTCACAATGTTAAAAAGTCCGCCGTTAAAACCAAAAGAATACAGTACGATACAGATTCCGAAGATGATCAAGATAAATCCATACTGGATGAACGAAGCTTCTCATCTGCGACTGAATCGCGAGATGAAACGTCTGAGGATAATGCTCCGAAGAAAAGAGCACTGCCTTCTTGGCTTACTCAACCTACCGCTAAAGAAGAAATTAAAAAGAGAGTCAAGAATAATTCTCTATTTAAAATCTGAAAATGGAGCTTCCTCGAAGGTTTACGGCGAATTTTTCTTAGTATTGTGATAATTGAAATTGTTTTTCGAATTTCAAGTATTTTATTTTATTTTAACGATAAGAGTCCAGTCTTAACTAGTGCTGTGTGATGATTTGTTGTGTTCATTTAATTCGTGTAAAATTTAAATTATTTCAAATATTACTCAGGAATACGTGGTTTGCATTTTTTTTAAAATTATAATTAAGTATAGATTGAAGTTTTGCTGTGGAAATAAAAAAGCAAAATAAGACTTCATATTGGCTATTATTTAATATTTATTTTGTTCTCAATTACGTTTATTAAATGAAAAATATAAATTGGTGAGTTGATAATTTTTTTTTTCCAACATTCTGAATGAATTTTTGTTAGAATCACTTTCAAAGAACACATAAATACAGTAACTACAAAAGCTAAAAGAATGGCATATTCGTGAATGGACCAATACGCGTTGGAGAGATTTTTAGTTTAGAAAATTGTTACCTATAGACAATAGTTTCTTAAATTCTCAAAAATTGAAATTTGTCTGTGTTTGGGATCATATTTGGGTCCTTACATACAAAAAAGAAAAGACATTCGGAATTTTAATAGGTGAAGTTGGCAGTCAACTTTTTCTGCTTTTTAAGAGTTAGCATTATATTTTTGAAATACCGAGGAATTCAAAGCATCAACTACACGTTTTTGTTTGTTTGTGTGTTTTTATTGTGTTATAAAGAAAAATTTAAGGTTTTTTGATTCTTTATTTTCTCATATCATTGTAGTAAAGAAAGCCAGAAACTCTATCGTTTGTGTAATATTTAATCTCTCTATCTCTTAAATAGTGTACCTAAGAAAGGTTGCTTCCAACTTTATTGTGGTCTGGATGCATAGACCAGTGCAGTGTATGGTAATATTGTGGTCAACCAAGCCATAAAATTTTATTTTTGTGAACAAAGGTCGTATTTGGAAGGAAGGTATGGTATTGAAAAGCAATAAAATAAGGTTAAGAATAGGAAATGATAAAAGTTTATAAAGAGGAACTGTTAGAACAACATCGAATTTGAAAGGAAGCTATTATTATATTGAGGAACGCAGGTAGGGATAATGCTGTATCGAGGAGAGAATAAAAATGTATTATTAACCTCATGCTATAAATGATAAAAGTTTATAGCTTGATGGAAATACCTACACTCATTAATATAATAGGTTCTTTTCAAATTGAACCTTTTCATAAAGTAATAAAATTTTATGGCCTGGTTGACTTGAAACCACAAGATAGTGCTTTACATTATTCACTGTATTATATTTACCATTGTGTGGTTAGTTAGATATGTCAACTGGTTTTTCCCCTTTCCCTTTATTTCGTCATTGTAGCCAATCATTGGTTGCTATGTGATAACACATAATGAGTCATTGAACTCGTTTGTGTGCACTATCGGATGACGTGCTCGTTTCCTATTGGTTGGTCTAGAAGGAGTGGGAATTTCCAGAATTCGGTACCCAAAAGTATCTGAGAATTTTCTCATTGTACCGGCCGACGGCATAGCCGTCACACGGATAAAGGCTTGTCGTGTCGGTGACTCGTATTTGAACGAGGGATCGTACATTGGAAGCTTCGTCGATCTGTCGATCGCTCTTCGCAGGGTTCGCGATGTCGAACTTGGTGAGACGTTGGAGAGAAGTCGAAGGTGTACGAGAAGTTGTTCAGTGCGTTTCGTCGAGCACGATGGGTAACGGAGGTGGTCCCGCACAGATACAGCCATGCGATACAGGCTCCTTCATCTCCTCGTGCCTTTGCGCCGAGAGCCGTTGCTCGCCTCTGCGTTGTGGACTTTTTAAAGTCTTCGGTAATTCGGATGAGGTAGAGGTGAAGTCCTTATCGTAAGGTATAGACTGGCTTGCGACTCTCTAATAAGGAACTAACTCCTCGCCTTGGCTTAAGAGCTGAAAAGAGGGCACGGGCAGGGCCATTCGAGGGCAGGTCTCGGTGGCGCTCAACCGTGATTAAGTTCCGAGAAGTTCGCTTTTGGAAACGGACTTGAGAAAAATGCAGGACTGAATTTCGCAATTTAAGTAACTCTTCGTCTCACTTCAGATATGAGTTCAGTTATGTATGCCGTTATTAAAACAAATATGCAGTAATATGTCAAGTCGTAAAAAAATTGGAATATTATTAAAATATTGAATAAATCATCTCTTTCTATTGTTTAACAAATTGTAAAAAAATCGTAATTTAATTTGCGCTTTCATTTGTGAAGATGAATGCAACCCGAAGTACACAGATCGTAATAATTTTGCTAAATTTAAAAAGCCTAATTCAAGTGTACTTTCATATTTTGCATATGCATACAACCAAGACCACATGTTGGTGATTAATGCAATTAATTTGAAAAAAAAACCAACGCACAGGTTATGCCTTCATTCGCAAGGATATGCAACCAATATTAAATTTTTTCCATAATTTTAATGGAAATAATTATTATTTTATAAGAATACAAATGCGCCTACATTGGGAAGATAGACAACCCTATTAAAACACAGATAAAGTAGTTATGTAATAATTTTGCTAATTTGAAAAGCTTAATTCAAGTGCGCCTTCGTTTGAGTATGCGTACAACCAAAACCATAATTTGGTCATTAACGCAATTAATCTGAAAAAAAAAGGTTATGCCTTCATGCGCAAAAATATGCAATCCAAATTACATTTTTTCAATAATTTTAATGCAAATAATCATTTATAAGAATATAAATGCGCCTACATTTGCGAACATAGGCAACTCAGTTAAAATTTCAAAACACTGCCTTCGAAGCACCATCTAGGCAACTTATTTCACACGAGATCTCAAGAGATTTAACTGAAACCGAAACTAAACACGATGGGTATTATAATGTTTTTTTAGTTTCGGTTTCAGTTAAATCTCTTAGGATCTCGTGTGAAATAAGTTGCCTAGATGGTGCTTCGAAGGCAGTGTTTTGAAATTTTAACGGAGTTGCCTATGTTCGCAAATGTAGGCGTATTTATAGGAATATAAATGCGCCTACATTTGCGATCATAGGCAACTCAGTTAAAATGTCAAAACACTGCCTTCGAAGCACCATCTAGGCAACTTATTTCACACGAGATCCTAAGAGATTTAACTGAAACCGAAACTAAAAAAACATTATAATACCCATCGTGTTTAGTTTCGGTTTCAGTTAAATCTCTTGAGATCTCGTGTGAAATAAGTTGCCTAGATGGTGCTTGGAAGGCAGTGTTTTGACATTTTAACTGAGTTGCCTATGATCGCAAATGAAGGCGCATTTATATTCCTATAAATACGCCTACATTTGCGAACATAGGCAACTCCGTTAAAATTTCAAAACACTGCCTTCGAAGCACCATCTAGGCAACTTATTTCACACGAGATCCTAAGAGATTTAACTGAAACCGAAACTAAAAAAACATTATAATACCCATCGTGTTTAGTTTCGGTTTCAGTTAAATCTCTTGAGATCTCGTGTGAAATAAGTTGCCTAGATGGTGCTTCGAAGGCAGTGTTTTGAAATTTTAACTGAGTTGCCTATGTTCGCAAATGTAGGCGCATTTATATTCTTATAAATGATTATTTGCATTAAAATTATTGAAAAAATGTAATTTGGATTGCATATTTTTGCGCATGAAGGCATAACCTTTTTTTTTCAGATTAATTGCGTTAATGACCAAATTATGGTTTTGGTTGTACGCATACTCAAACGAAGGCGCACTTGAATTAAGCTTTTCAAATTAGCAAAATTATTACATAACTACTTTATCTGTGTTTTAATAGGGTTGTCTATCTTCCCAATGTAGGCGCATTTGTATTCTTATAAAATAATAATTATTTCCATTAAAATTATGGAAAAAATTTAATATTGGTTGCATATCCTTGCGAATGAAGGCATAACCTGTGCGTTGGTTTTTTTTTCAAATTAATTGCATTAATCACCAACATGTGGTCTTGGTTGTATGCATATGCAAAATATGAAAGTACACTTGAATTAGGCTTTTTAAATTTAGCAAAATTATTACGATCTGTGTACTTCGGGTTGCATTCATCTTCACAAATGAAAGCGCAAATTAAATTACGATTTTTTTACAATTTGTTAAACAATAGAAAGAGATGATTTATTCAATATTTTAATAATATTCCAATTTTTTTACGACTTGACATATTACTGCATATTTGTTTTAATAACGGCATACATAACTGAACTCATATCTGAAGTGAGACGAAGAGTTACTTAAATTGCGAAATTCAGTCCTGCATTTTTCTCAAGTCCGTTTCCAAAAGCGAACTTCTCGGAACTTAATCACGGTTGAGCGCCACCGAGACCTGCCCTCGAATGGCCCTGCCCGTGCCCTCTTTTCAGCTCTTAAGCCAAGGCGAGGAGTTAGTTCCTTATTAGAGAGTCGCAAGCCAGTCTATACCTTACGATAAGGACTTCACCTCTACCTCATCCGAATTACCGAAGACTTTAAAAAGTCCACAACGCAGAGGCGAGCAACGGCTCTCGGCGCAAAGGCACGAGGAGATGAAGGAGCCTGTATCGCATGGCTGTATCTGTGCGGGACCACCTCCGTTACCCATCGTGCTCGACGAAACGCACTGAACAACTTCTCGTACACCTTCGACTTCTCTCCAACGTCTCACCAAGTTCGACATCGCGAACCCTGCGAAGAGCGATCGACAGATCGACGAAGCTTCCAATGTACGATCCCTCGTTCAAATACGAGTCACCGACACGACAAGCCTTTATCCGTGTGACGGCTATGCCGTCGGCCGGTACAATGAGAAAATTCTCAGATACTTTTGGGTACCGAATTCTGGAAATTCCCACTCCTTCTAGACCAACCAATAGGAAACGAGCACGTCATCCGATAGTGCACACAAACGAGTTCAATGACTCATTATGTGTTATCACATAGCAACCAATGATTGGCTACAATGACGAAATAAAGGGAAAGGGGAAAAACCAGTTGACATATCTAACTAACCACACAATGGTAAATATAATACAGTGAATAATGTAAAGCACTATCTTGTGGTTTCAAGTCAACCAGGCCATAAAATTTTATTACTTTATGAAAAGGTTCAATTTGAAAAGAACCTATTATATTAATGAGTGTAGGTATTTCCATCAAGCTATAAACTTTTATCATTTATAGCATGAGGTTAATAATACATTTTTATTCTCTCCTCGATACAGCATTATCCCTACCTGCGTTCCTCAATATAATAATAGCTTCCTTTCAAATTCGATGTTGCTCTAACAGTTCCTCTTTATAAACTTTTATCATTTCCTATTCTTAACCTTATTTTATTGCTTTTCAATACCATACCTTCCTTCCAAATACGACCTTTGTACACAAGAATAAAATTTTATGGCTTGGTTGACTACAATATTACCATACACTGCACTGGTCTATGCATCCAGACCACAATAAAGTTGGAGGCAACCTTTCTTAGGTACACTATTTAAGAGATAGAGAGATTAAATATCACACAAATGATAGAGTTTCTGGCTTTCTCTACTACAATGATATGAGAAAATGAAGAATCGAAAAACCTTAAATTTTTCTTTATAATACAATAAAAACACACAAACAAACAAAAACGTGTAGTTGACGCTTTGAATTTCTCGGTATTTCAAAAATATAATGCTAACTCTTAAAAAGCAGAAAAAGTTGACTGCCAACTTCACCTATTAAAATTCCGAATGTCTTTTCTTTTTTGTATGTAAGGCCCCAAATATGATCCCAAACACAGACAAATTTCAATTTTTGAGAATTTAAGAAACTATTGTCTATAGGCAACAATTTTTTAGACTGAAAATCTCTCCAACGCGTATGGATTTTATTTCGTTGGTATGAGATTTTCTAGAAGTTTATAGGTAATAATTTCTTAATTGATGAGTTTTCTCACTCACTATTTAAAATCCCAGTGAATGGATTAGGTGTTGGACTTGGAAATTTTCAAAAATTTTTTGTACATGCAACATCAAAATTTGAGGTATCAATCTCCATAACTTGTGTGCAAAGCAAAGTGAACGAACAGGTCCAACGGCAAAATGTGATCCAATTACCAATTAATGAGCTTTCTTATCCACTACTCAAAACCCCAGTGAATTTATTAGGTGTTATTTTGCCTTATCAACCCCCCCTCCCCTTCATTCAGAAATGAAATAGTTTTTTGATAATCTTAAAAAATGTTGAAATTGCTTCATAGATAGTTTGCACTTTACGCTTTCTGTAAAAAAATGACTTGGGAAATAAATTTCCATATCTGCCAAATCTCAGCTGAAATTTTCAAAAGAAATAACAGGTAAATTAAAATTCTAATGATATTAATTGAATTTTTGAATGAACTAAAAAGTATTGAACCACTTCTCAACACTCCTACTTCATTTCAGTGCAAATCCATACTCTTCTAATATTTTTGCTAAAAGTTGGTTGCTAATATCTATGAACTGTAATCAATACTATGTTACATACTAGCACATAATCTCTTACTTTTTGTGCAGGTTTCCACACCACCTAGGAGGTACTGCAATGGCGCGTTTTTTTTTTAAATATTTTACTAGCAGTGGTTTCCCCAAGAGGCCTAATCCACTGCTAGGTGTTCCCAAAGGATTTTTTTAGTTGAAATTAAGGTACTATCAACTTTATTATTCTCTTAATAAAAGGCAGTGTTAGAGCAGGTGGTCAACCATAGCCATGTTTTGGAATGGAATATTGTTCACCGAGTTCCTGACTAGCTGAAACGTAGGAATTACATTTTATGAATTCTAGTAAGGGAATGGAGATATAGATTCTAGAGACTACAGATCTTCAACGGAGGAATTTTTTTTTCCTTAAACGAGCTAGGTATGTTTTTTCAAACGAGCTGTTATCTTTTTTTTAAAATTACGAGCCTTTTTTTTATTTTTAATCGATGAATACATATGATTATTTCTATTTCTTGAGTTCATATTGTTCTGTGTCGTGATAACTAGATCTGGAGTTTAACTCTCAGTTGGCTCCAACTCGTCGGAAATATCTAGTTCCTTTAAGAAAATCTAATTTAAACAGAATGTTCATTATAAACTTGACATAAATCTCTCTTCAATAAGATTACAGCTTCGTTAGTTCGAAAAATGTTCGACAGATGGCGTCGAAATTCTCGTGAAGATACCGCGGTATGGATATTTCCAGAAAGAATTCTTGAAATACGAACATGATGAAACATTGTCGAGATAATGGTATAATTGTACCAAAAAACCTTTCTCATTTTTTTAAATACGAGTCAACACTTCAAAATTAGCGCTTTTCTACAAACTACAAGAGAAATAACAGATGATCTCCAACTTGGAGACAAAATTCTCAAATCTCTAAAAACCATACGCTATTGAACAAAATCTAAAGATAAAAATGAGATAACACAACTCTAATAGGAATTTTTACAGCATTTTTTTTTTTTGTGGTTGAAACCGGATAATTTATCCCAATTTTTGTTACATTTAAGAAGAAATTGAAAAGAAGTTTTCGAAAATAATTTTTGCTCCGAAACTAATTCTATATGTTCTTGGCTCTAGGAGGAACTTGGCACGTTTTCTGTTTTATATACGAATCATTTTCTTTATTAGTAATTAATCTGCATTTTAGAGAATTTTTATTATAAAATTTTTCTGCTGTTGAAACCAGATTTTTCCAGAGTTGATAGCGGATTTTTTTTAGAGTTGAAACCGGATTTTTCCAGAGTCGATAACAAAATTTTTCCGGAGCTGATGGCAGATTTTGCACAGAGTTGATAGCCAATTTTTTCCAGAGTTGAGACCCGATAATTTTTCCAAATTTTTGTTAATTATTTTAACCTCAGGAAGCAATTCTTTCTTTTCTATGCTCTGGGAAGAACTTGGACAGTTTTCTATTTTAGACAGATTATTTTCTTTGACATTGAAATATATTTTGAAAAATTTTTGTCATATGTACTTGTTACAGTTTTTTGAACATCACTCCAATTTTTTAAAACTAGTTTTTTTTTTTTTTTTTTTCCCCCTTTTTTATTATACTGGGCGTGTATAATTGCCAGGATTGTTACGCCCAGTGTAGAGAGTTTAATTTATATTTGGTTTTTATATTTTATTTTGTGTATGAAGGATAGGATTTTTTTTAATTCGTCTGGGTTGTCTGGTATGTTAGTTGTTTGGATGTTTAGATTGTCACGGGTTTGTTTGATATTGGGGCATTCAAAAAGGAGGTGTGTGACTGAAACTTGTTCGGTGTTACAAAATTCACATAAGGGTTTAGGGGCTTTTTGAAAGAGGTGGTTATGGGTAAATTTTGTATGTCCAATTCGGAGTCTAGTAATTATTATTTCCTCTGAACGATTTAGCTGAGATAAATTTTTCCAAGGTTTTATAGATTTTTTGTGTCGAAAAAGTTTGTTTTGGGTTTTTGTTGTCCAGTTGTCTTGCCAATTTGAGAGTTCAATTTTAGTGAAAAGATTTTTTATATCTTGGATTGATGTAATATCGATAGGGGAAAATTGGGTGGCGGATTTTGCGTAATTATCTACTTCTTCATTACCAGTAATTCCTACATGGCTTGGTATATACATGAATTTGTTTTTTATAAAAAGTTTTTCTTCCAATTGCTCCAAGTATTTTAAATAGATTTATATTTTCTTAAAAAATAATAAGAGAATACAAAAATATGAAAATACGCAACGTTCTAATATGACTCGACGAAAAAAAAAAAAAGAATAGATGAGCACCAAGAGACCTTAAAAGATGAAAACCTGGAACCAAGTAGTTATATGGTTATACATGGTTATACCGCAACAATAATACGCGAAAGAGAAGAAAAATCAAATCCCTTGATGGTAACAAATGCATCCTCGAATCTCGAAAAATCACCCCCTCGAAATTCCTTCATCCTAATTACGTTTAAAAATTGATAATCATATTACCAAATTATCACCACCAAACATCTCATCGTTGAATACACTCTTCATGAATGAACTGCGAGACAGAAGTGAAATTTTCCAAACCCAGTGCCATTCATTCGTGTATTTTTATTAAAACCTATTGTACGCCGGTTTTATTTACCTTAAGCCTATTACCTTCGACTGGTGGTGGATTGTGTAAGTGGTAAAGAGAGCCCTTATCTACACACATTACGAAAAAATTCAAACAATGCGATCGCGCTTCAACGCCTCTCCGCAAGCGCGATTATACAACAATGCGTATCCCCGAACCTCGTATTTCTCACCTATGCGAATTCCTGACTCGCTTATCGGCACTCATCGAAGCGCGAAAACACTTTCGCAGGAGGTGGTCATTAAAAACGTCATCGTAAGGCGAAAATATTTTCAAACATCACGACTACTAGGTCCACACGCCATATGCACACCGCTAACCCTCGTGCATCGGTTAAATCGCCTTTCCATAGCCTATGCGGTAATCATCCACGAAAATAACATAGTACCATCGTAACTCGTAAGATTATTAAATGAACTCTTCTGTGGGGGTGTCGGCTGTCGATCTGTCCACCGACGTCCCGTCTATAATCACTTATCATGCTAATTTCTCTAGGGGCGCCTCTACCCGTCATCGCGTATTATTGGTGAAAATTGCGAAAAAAAATTTAATCTGCGAACACAAACGAAAAAGGAGAACAGCTCCGATGAAATAGTCGCGAAACCACACCGTTTACTTTTCCTCTACTATATTTATAAAAACAATGCGTCGTTCGACTAAACACAATTGTATCGCGTAATAGGGGGTACATTTTCACCCTCAAATGAACACCGTATAGACCGTATACCGAAAAGAGGCAATTATCCTATCTACATTCATTTGTAACAAGAGTCCTATTATACTACGTGTGTCTTTCTTTTCCGTTCTGCGCGGCTCTGTGAAGCTATACATAAAAAACCAAACACCGCCGTCGCCCCCTTCCACCAGGCTTTTTCTTTCCAACTATGTAGCACGACCGTTCGAGCTTACGAAATTTTATTCTTTTTGGGCGTTTCGCTGTATGTAAAACATCATTGATTAGTGTTTTTCAACTTGAAATAGTTTCTCTCTTTTCAACGCTACTGCGTCCATTCATCGCCTGAAATCGTTTCCGTATAGG
Source organism: Phenacoccus solenopsis (assembly GCA_009761765.1). NCBI lineage: Eukaryota > Metazoa > Arthropoda > Insecta > Hemiptera > Pseudococcidae > Phenacoccus > Phenacoccus solenopsis. The sequence goes on along the minus strand of CM019755.1, from coordinate 24,445,749 downwards.
GATACTGCTGCGATGCTTACATGCTTCATTACACGGCATAGTGTTCGCCAAATTGTTCTCCACGCTCGTTACATAACTGGTGAGGTTGCCTACGAAGAAAGTAATTTTCGTGTGATTTTTGTCCTCGACTCATTCTTTTCGCTGTCTAAACAAGTTTTGTTGCAGTGGTGGATTGAGTGATGGGTAGGTATTTATCGGATATTTATAGAACATAAACTTGAAATAAGCGTGTATCTTGAGTTTTAAATAAAAACGATAGTTGTTTCAGCCGAGATCTGATTTGTGAAAGAGAGTATGCCGGAGTTGATAGCGATTCTACCTGAGTTAAGGCCACATTAGAGATTACTTCTGGAGTTGACACTCGTTGAATTTTTATCGGCGTAGATGACCGATTTTTTCAGCAGTTGATAGCGGACTTTTTTTTGGACTTTATAGCGTATTTTTTCCAGAGTTACGGAGCTGGCTCTATAACTCATACAGGATCATCATTTAAGGATAACAAATTTGATGAGTTTGATTAACATTGAAAACCAGTTATATAATATGGACTGCTCCTGTGATAAGTAATTTGTTTCCAACATCTTGACCTGCTAAATCATAAAATGTAAACATTTTATACAAATAGCACACTGCGGACCACTCTAAGTGATTTCTTAGTTTGTAACGACCAGTAGAGCGGTGAGGGTGGATGCAATGACGAGCGGGTAATGAAGAATCTTGAATTGGGATCCTTCAGCGTAGTGATGGAAACTATCGATACTATCGATACTATTTTTTGTATTTTCGTCGATAGTTTCGATAGTCACAGACTCTCAGTAAATGGCTTGGTTCATGCATACCAGGCTGAAAAATGAAAATGAAACATCAAAAATGAAAAAAAAAACGTAAGCAGCCATGCCGCATTACTGGAGCTGAGTTTTTAACTGGGGCTTGTTTTGATTTAGTAATAACTATGCTCAACCGTTCATCACTACAGGCCACACCCAATACCAAGTCTGAAAACCTCTACCCTATCCTTTCCAAAAACACTTAAGAAGTTCAATTTGGCACAAATGTAGTATTTCTTGCCATGAAATAATCATGCGAACACATATTTCTCAAATTATAACTATTTGAGGGTCCTCAAATTATCTTCAAATTTTGTAAATCCGCCATTTTGGATCCATTTTGATTCAAATTTAAGTGGTTATATTCTGGTCACAAACTAATCCTACACACAAAGTTTGATCATTCTAGGCCGATTTGGTGATGAGATATGGAAGATTCATGAAATTTCCTGCAGCAATTTCCCCTCCAAAAGCCGTTTTTTGCTCTAACTCCCCTCCAAAATCACTGAGGAAGCTAAAATCAAAATACGTTTGTCACTTGGGCTCATTTTATCATATGACACAGCAATAAAAAATTTTCGACCCCTCCTGTACCCCCACCACTATTTTAGGTTGGTAACCCCGCCTTCCCCCTCCAACATCATGTATGGAAGTGAATTCGGGATATAGTATACAACTTATCCCCAATAACCATATGAATTCATATTAATTACATTTTTACCAACTTGAGGCTCCTCAAGCTCTACTCAAAATTTTGATAATCCGCCATTTTGAATCCATTTTGATCCAAATTCAAGAGGTCATATTGTGGTCACCAACTAACCTCACACACAAAATTTGACCTCTTTAACTTGATTTGGTGGGGAGATATGGAAGATTCAAGAAATTTCATGACTCAAAACTTCCTCAAAAAGCCGTTTTTTGATCTAACTCCTCTCAATATGCACTTAGAAGCTGAAATTTGGATATGTTAGTATCCGTGACTCACTCTTTCATATGAAATCAAAAACGAAAAATTTGAGCTATTTGCCCCTTCTCCAGCCCCCTCAAAATTTGAGTGATCCGCCATTTTGAAATTTATCGAAAAAACAAAAAAACTTTTTTGCGTATTTGCAAGAAGAGTTCCTCACCGAATTTTGAGCGAATTTTATCCACACCCGCCTGCGCAAGTGAGTGACACAAAAAACGCAATTTCTCAAAAACAGGTTTTTGCTAACTCGCCTCAAAATGCACTTAGGAAGCTGAAATTTAAATATGTTGGTGTCCGTGACTCACTCTTTCATATGAGATCAAAAACGAAAAATTTGAGCTATTTGCCTCTTCTCCAGCCCCCTCAAAATTTGAGTGATCCGCCATTTTGAAAGTTTTCGAAAAAACAAAAAAAGCACTTCTGCGCATTTTCAAGAAGAGTTCCTCACTAAATTTTGAGCGAATTTTATGAATACTCGCCGGCGCTACGCGTGGGAAAAAAAATATATATATACCAAAAAGTTGGACATTTGCCAGATGATTACAAATGGTCTGAAACGCAAAGATTTGAAGACCCCACCCTCCCCCGACCTTCCCTTCCCAAATCAGGTAGGCTGTAATAGCTATCGTTTTGTAAAAAACTCAGCTAAAAAATACAGGCGAAAAGTAAATAATGACCTTTTTTACTTCTTTAAATCTTAATTTATGCTCTTTTAAAAATTTTCTGCATGTAAAAACTTGTGAAAAATAATAATCGTGCATGAAGTTTTTTATTTATTTATTTTTCATAATAGTAATTTCTTCAATTTTGGAACTATCGATAGCGATTTATCATACAATCGATACTATCGATAGTGATATTTTTCATCAACGATACTATCGATAGCAAAATACTATCGATAGTTTCCATCACTACTTCAGCGAAAGAGTCGGTACCTGGTGGTAAAACGATGAACTACTGAAAACGGGGATTTCAATAATTGATAACGTATCATTATTGGTAACACATTAATAATTCTGGTACTGAACTGAATTATTTTGAATAGAATTAATTGTTTTTTGTTCAATTATAAAGATGAATTGCAGGGCTGCAAAACCGAAAAAATATTGGTTTCGGTTCCATTTCTGGTTCTAGTTCTCAAATATTGGTTCTGGCTTTGGTTTCGGTTCTACAACTTCAGTTTTGATTCTATTGTAATGAAAATACTCCATTTTCCAAACACAATCAGGACGAAGGAAGTATTGAAATCAAAACTTGAAAAATAATATTATTGAAAAATGGTTATGTAAATTGTAATGAATAAGTGTAAATTCATAATAGTATATTATGAAACCAGGGAAATAATGTGATTTTTGACGAATTTTGAGGTTTATTTGTCGAGCGAAGCGAGGGAAATAAGGAAATAACTCAAAATCTTAATATTATTATCCTAATACTAATCGAATAATCAATAATCTTACCAAATCATGCTTTAAACACTATAACAGATTCATAGAATTTTGCATTATACGCAGATGGACGATTGTACAGATTATAATTTAAAGACTGGACTAATATACCTATAGGTAGAGAACAAAGCTATTGGCAATGGCGGAGTATGAAACTCTTCTAGAACCAGAACCCTACATTTTCATATAGGTTCTGGTTCTGTAGTAAAAATTTTGGTTCCGGTTCCGGTTCCAGCTTGAGTACCAATTTCAAGATATTAATTCTGGTTCTGGTTCCAAAATTTTATCAGTTTTATCGGTTCTTGGTTCCGGTTCCAATCGGTTTTGCAGCCCTGCTCCATAGGGCCTCTGAGTATGAACGAAAATGTTTCAAGATGCAGTCAGATCCTTATGTGAATCTCATATCGCGCGATGATGAGTGAACAACGATTTAGTTTTCTGTTAAGGGCGCTACGCTTCGACGATTCATCAACGTGGGAGGAACGGCGCTTCGAAAATAATTTCCCACAATTCGGGAGTTGTGGGATATCTTCATAAGAAATTGCCGCCCCCATTACAATCCCTCCTCTAATATGACTGTAGATGAACAGCTTCTTAGCTTCAGAGGTAGGTGTAGGTTCAAAGTTTATATCCCTACCAAACCTGCCTGATACAGATTGAAAATAATTAGTATAAATGATTGCGCTACCTCATACCGGGTGACTACTTGATTCGAGCATCCCAAGCGCAAAAATTTTTCTCTCATAGAAATAAATTACATATTTGAATGATATTAAGAACAATAAATGGCATAAATAATATTTATTTAATGCTTAAAAGTGTTTATCAATGAAATACACAATTTTAATTTATACTTTCATTGTCAAAAATACATATATATTTTGAATTTATTCACCTTTTCGCTAATTTTTTCGCTTGGGTGCTCAAATTAAGTAGTCACCCGGTATATGCTAGATGCCATACTATATACAGGTCTATCTCATAAAGAAAGGGGAGGAAATTGGAAAAAAGAAGGAGGAAAAGGAAAAAGAAAAGAAAAAAAAAGAAATTAAAATAAAAATTACCAAAGTTAAGGGACAATTAAAATCTCAACCAGCTAAAAAAGCGAAAATTATTGAACCTAAAACAGATACAGACGCAATTTTTTGGGTTAAAGAGTTATGTAAAGAGATATAACATAACTTGCGATAATTTTTTCTCATACGTCGAGCTTTTTGAGGATATGTTGGAGAATAAAATTACAATGGTAGGGACCCTCCGTAAAAACAGAACCTAAATACCACCTTCTTTTTTCACTAATAGCCTTTAAATTCAACTTCATTTAGTTTTGATGAAAATAAAGTAATTATGTCTTATACCCCGAAATCAAACAAAAATGTAATTTTGTTGTCATCAGCGCCTCCACTTTATAATAAGGAAATTAACCAATTCGGCAAGTAAAAAACCCAGAGCGATTCTTTTTTATAATTCGACTAAAGGTGCTATTGACACCTTTGACCAACTTGTGTGATGAAATATTTCATAGGTACCGAAAATTATAAATTGGTATATAAAGATGAGAAAGATGTAGTCGAGATTCACCCCTACACATGTTTTCAAAATATGAGCCCCTAGATCAATTCAATATTAGACTGTGTATAGTACAGTTTTAAGAAATAAATTAGGTAAGTCTATGTTTGCATCAAGTGGTTTTCAAGTTAAGGGGATATATTGGGAATTGGTTACAGTATATCGCACCTCTACTGCAACAACACCATATCTCAAAACACGTCAATTAACCGAAACTTAAGAAAATTGCTTTTTACTTGCTTTATAAATAACGAAATACGAATTCAAATTCATTTTTTTTTTCATCGATCCTTACTAATTTTTCATAGATTTTCGCAACGCAAATTATTTTTGGTAGTTTATTGAGATGTGGTGTTTTTGCAGTCGAAGATTTTTTTTGAGAAGTGGTGTTGTTGCAGTAGAGGTGCGATATTGCAGCTGTGTCTTAATGGGTTTCCAGTGAGCTGAATCTCGGTAAGTTCTACGTAAAGATTTGTTTGTCGGATGGGGGCAATATAGTCGCCAAGTTCTAACTAGATTTCATAATTTTATTTTTACGTTTAATATATAGTATTGTAAATTATATAGAGAAAGGCGTGAGGAGTGAGGAGGAATGGGTAATGAAGGGACTAGGGGTTCCACTTCCTATTCCATATACCTAATCCTAAAAGAGAATTCTCAGGCTCTCGATGTGTTGAAATAACGCATTTTGATGGGGGACTGTACATTTGTAACTTCGTCAGTCTGTTGATCGCTCTTCGCAGGGTTCTTTGAGCTTCGTGAGACGTTAGAGGGAGGTGAAGATTACAAGAAGCCATGGAGTGTATTTCTCGTACACAAGGAGTAGCTATCCTTGTTGATAAGGAACTAACTCCTCGACTTAGCTTAATACGAGCTGAAAAGAGGGCACGGGCAGGGCCATTTGAGGGCAGTTCTCGGTGGCGCTTAACCGTGAATAAAGTTTGGAAAATTCGTGTTTAAAACTGACAAATAGTAAATTTATTACTTATTTTAGCACTACATCTTTAACTAGTATAATGACCACAGCAGTTACAAACATGAACTTAAAAAATAAATAGATAATAAACAAAGAAACAAAAAAAATATATACATATTCTCGTCTCTTGGGTTAGTAAAATAAATCACAAGGAATCAAAATAGCCACATAAAGGATTAAATAATGAAATCTAATGTAATAATATATTTTTATAACTAGAAGGAATTTTTCCCTTTATCATTCCCTCTTACTTGATCTCGTTGAACAAAATTAAAGGCTCAACTCTACGAAACTTCAGTAAAATTTCGAAACAAAAGATGTAAATTTCAACTCATCCATCCAACGCAGTCTACTTCTTTGAACTCTAGCATGTTCCCATAGCGTCGCGTATTCGCGATCATTAGTACACCTCTCGATATTCATTACAAATAAGTTATAAGTATTTTGCCAACACACCAGCTAAATTCCACCATAGACGAAGGAGGTAACATCGTCTCTCGCGTTGCGCAATTACCCGATCTCGCGTCAACGATGGGCGTACAATCGTCGTATAAATGCAAACACCGAAAGCCTTTCCACTCCGCTCGTTTCCATAAGAAACGCGCGAAGCGAGCGAGAAAAAAACCCGAACTAAGCGAAAAGGGAGGTTAACAAAGTTGTTAAAGCATTTCGCGACTAAAGGTTCGGTAATTCGTTTTCAAACACCGTGAAAACTGAATAGATTGCTTAAAAAGCGCCATTCCCAGTATTGCCGCGCGCGCGCTAGCACATTTTCCTCCAACGAATACAAATACATCGTAGAAAAGAGCCAACTTCAGTCTTCGATGAAATAACCATGTCTTCGCCTCCGCTCTCGGGCTACGATTTACTTCCTGCTTTGAAAGCTAATTGCTTCCGGAGCTTTTTAGTCGCTTTTGCGAATTTCCTGAATTGCGAAAGCCTTATATATAATTCGCCTCCTATAGTGCCGCTCTCGTCGTATATTTTCTAGTATACAGCGTGCTACATAGTATACCAATACGCGTTTACTTTACATTTATTTCGTTTTAAAAGCTACTTGGCCTTTTCACTTCTCTCGGCTACTTTAAAACCGCCGAGCTTTTATCTACGAACTAAAAACGAGCATCTTTGTCAAGACTGAATCAAGGGTACGCTCTTCTACTACATTTTTTTTTTATAGTGCAAGCAGGGAATAAATAAAGAAAGCGTAATAATAATAGGAATAAGATGAAATTAATGGAAGAACAGTAAAAAATTTGTAACATCAAAAATTGTTTAAAGAATGCATGAATAGTAGATTATGCAACAAGTCCGATAAAATGATAGATTTTAAATGAGTGCGATATAATTGCACGAGTTTCTAATCTCGCATTATTGACGAGTTACACAAGTTATTGTTTACAATATAAACATACAAATGCCACAAAACTCCAAAATTTAGCATATGCATATTGTTAATAGTTCGAATAAATACTCTATATTCTTCAAGGTCATTAGTTTCCATCTTTCCAATATTTGTATGTAAAATAGCATCACTTTATGTTTTTATATTTACTATTCAATAACTCCATTTTTATTAAGATTTTTTAAGTGATGAATAAAATTATTTCTTTCTATATTAATTTTATAATGACCCCAAGGTAGAGTATCAGTTTGTCCATCAAATGAACTTAATCCTCTTTTATTCTGCTCAATGGTATAAATCTTATGCTTTATACTTATCATCTTTTGTTTAACATTCTTAGTAATTTTATTTTCCAAACATATTTTATAATCATTATGAGTAATCTGATTTTTAATTATATTTTTTTCACTCCTTTAGCTTTCTTCATTCCACAGTTTTTAAAAATGATCTAAAAATTGAAAAAATCAAGACCGCATCAAGAAATTTGAGGGTGTGTTGGAAATTTAAGTTTTAAGAAAAATGGTAAAATATGATCTAAAATTTGAAAAAATTAGGAGTGTGCCAGGATTTTCTTCGGCTGTTCTATCGATGTGTCAGAGGAAATCATCGGTTGTACTACTGTGAAAAAGTGGGAAATTTTCGGCTTTTTTAACAGTGTGTCAGAGTGCGCCAGAAGGTATATTATGTATCTACTGGTAACGCTTCTTGGATTAGACCGTTGTACATTAGGTTCCACAGGGTTGGCCCCAATACCAAACCCTGGGGAACCCCACAGCTTAATCTATGTTCTTCTGGCCCCTCCACTATCTTTTAGGTGATGAACCTATTCCACAAGTAATTGCGCACCATCCTTACGATACACCTAAGGGCATGCTCTGCTATTAACCCGTTCAGGATCTTATCCCATCTCGCTGTGTTGAACGCGTTTCGGATGTCTTGTGAGACGATGGTGCGGACCCTACGAGTCGCCAGTTCCTCTCGAATTTCGTTCACTAGAATCCCCACAGTCTCCATGGGTCCTCTTCCACTGCGGAAACCAATAACTAGGTTTTTGCTAATTAGAAAATGAAAAAAAAAAAAATGTTTTAAATTTTAAGTCCAGATTTTTTGTTTTTTTAAAAGTTTTCGAATTGTTTTTTTTTTTTTTTTTTTTTTTTTTTTACAGATTTGATGTTCTTTAATGTTGAGATCTTTTCCAATAAAAATTAAAAATTATTTAAGATAATTTACCAAGTTTTTACAATCTTTGAAAACTTTTTTGAATTGTCAAAGCCCACTCCTTTTCACCGAAAAAATTACCCAATTTAGTGGACATTGGATATATTATAAGTAAAGCATATTTTGCTTTATGACAAGCTTTTATCATTTAAATTGTAATTTAGAATTTTGGCGTCGCTTGAAACTGCTGTAAGGGGCATTTTACACCAGTAGTATGAGGACAGACCTAGAACACAGGACAATTCATTAAAATATAGCCTAAATTATTATTAAAACTACAATTCAAACATTTTCATTCATTTCTAAACAGAAATATCCTTTATTTATCCTTGAAAGTACACTATTTTTCATAGTTTTTCCTACTTTTTTACAAGGCGCACAAGCGTGCAGCCAAGAAAATAATTTTTTAAATTAAATATTTATTTTTTTAAACTCTTTTCTCAGACAAAAATCGCCAATCATTCTTTCCAAGTAAGATTACAAAAATTTTTAATTTTTATCTTATTCCTTTGAAAATCTTGTAGATACCTACTGTATACAAAAAATCATCTAAAACTGCTCAAATATGAGCACTTAAACTCCATTCTCTCATTCAAGCCTTAGTCTTTGTCATTCCAAATAAAAGAGGAACTCCCCGAACACCTTTTTTTTGGACATATTTTTTCATCGATTATCATAGGTGACAATAATTATCGCCACGTCCTCGGCAACTGATCAAACTATCCCTTCAAAATGTTTATTCAAGAGGACTTGTTTATTTAGGAAACCCGACGTCAGGATCCCGTTTAACGACGCAATCAAAACATCCTGTATGAGAATACGTCCAACCGGGGCCGCAAATACGAATGAAAACTGGTTCTCTCGAGCTTTTTATTACGCGTATCGATGATCGAGTACGTACTCGAGACCACTGTACCGGGTTAGATGCAATTTTTCAACTAATTGCGGAAGGTTACCGAGCGTCCGCTTTATTATTCGGTCGGCTTTCAATAACAACATAGTAATCGCTTCCATTATTACAATGATTACGGCACGACGTGGTGTTTGTTATTTCTGCCCAATCATGCCGTTTGCTCGGTCGGTTTTATTTCAAAGAGCACCGACAAACCCGACAGTTACGGAATTCACCGCCTAATTAATAAGCGCGAGTAGCCGCCAATGACTCGAATTCTACGCTACCCCGTCAAGAAAATTCGACTCGAAGTTAAACGAGGATTTGTCTAAATTCATTACCGTTCTGTACGCTCCCTCCAATATATGCAAAACACATAATGACAACGCTTTGACGACCAATTACAAAAAAAATGATACCGTAAGCTCTTTCCATATGGCTTATTATAGTACCAACGAACTCGCCTAAAATCAGCAATATGTCGCGCAATAGAGCCTTTAGCCTTTTTACCAACAAATCTACTTACCAAGTTTCATTATGCTTCAGCAACCCTTTTCCAATATCTCCGCAACTCTGAAACCGCAAAGTATAAAAGGGTGCTCTACCGATTTCAATCTAAATACACTTATATCGCCAACAAAACAAACTATTTCAGTTTCACCGATCTTATCGACACTTCGATTTCCATTCTGCTCCGGTTCGATTTAATTTCATCCTAAGGATCGTTAACACGCCAGCCTGAGTAAACATTCGAAACCCGAAGGACCACTGACCCGAGTTACAATACGGTGTATTGTTAACGTGGTCATTTTTCCTGGATGTTTTACACGTTATTTTAACCCGTTCGAGATTTTCCGCGTAGTCGCGGAATTCGTCCGAGTGTTTTGATTGGGAGTACAACGGTGTAGCTTTTGTTACTCATACAATTTAGCAACACGATGTGTTGATCTACGACAGAGATAGAGTGGACTGATTTTGATTTTCCAATGATCGTATCGATGTAGTGAAACGATTCTTCATTTATGTGAGCTAAACTTGAAACGATCATCTAAAGGATGGCATTCGTTACTTCTGAAAAGTAAGTATATCCCGAAATCATCTAAATACAATGCCTTCAGCCTCAGGGTACGTTCATGTACTAATTCATTGGTAAGTATTTTGATTCTTCTATAGATCCTTTTCACGATTCGACAATGTAGCGGGAACTAATGTCGCGAAATGCTGGTAAGGAGATGGGAAATAGAAAATATCTAAACTCATAAATAAGATTTGCCTACCTCTTTTTTTCAATACTGTTGATTCAGAGCTTTGTGAACAATTCAAAATGAAACGCTCATGATTATCCAGTAGGGTAAGTACTGATTTGCCAGGGGAAAATGAATTTATTTGGCCTCCAAATCTTATTTTCCCTTGATCTCAAGTTCTTCCAGATCCTAATTAACTCTCCTGACACGGCCTCCACATAAGTATTAACTAATAGGTATAACAAATAACAAAAATCAAAAATAACATTTTTATTAATGATTTAACATTCAAAATTTTCATTCTAACGAATAAAATCGATATTACTCTAATTTTTGAATATTTCATCACGAACCTCTTCTACATTTAAATGCATAACATTAGGATACAACATGCGTCCGATTGAACCCCAAAGAGTAATTAATTATTTTTTATAGTAAATGATCCGTCACAATCAACAAGTTGGAAAGTAGTAAATTACTTCGACTTACTCGTAAAATAAAAACGTGAATGAGGTATTAAGATTCAAATGCAAACCACAAACGAATTTCAGTCGTTTACTAAAACAGAACGATATTATTTACGAAGGTAGAAATGAAATGACCTACATTTCATCACATTCTAGCCTTATGATTGGTCGTTACGCGCGTGACGTGTGATAAATCAGAAAGCGGACCAGTCATTATTAATTATTATAGTTACTCTACAGTGTGCGCGCACTTAATTCCTTACGAACATATCAACGCAAAAATCGGCTAAAACTCGTTTTACACGATTCTAAAATCAATATTAAAACTTAAAAGTATATAGAATTATTTTTTATTCTGATTTCTAATTAAATTATAAAATAAAAATGATTAGAAGTACCTATAAATGAACCTACAGTTTCACGTTTTAACGTTATTGCACAATTGTATAAATAAGTACTCAGAACTTTTTGCGCTGGTAGGTAATAAATCAATCGTGCACACGGTGCATTGTGTTTAACTAATTTTAACACACCCAAGCGTCAAATTCTCTTCATCCACAAAAATGTATTAATTAAATTTCATCAAGGACCCGGAGTCCACTCCGGAGTCAGAGTCAGACTGACTCCAAACTCCAAAGTGACTCCGGAGTTGAGTTGGAGTCAGGAGTCAGGTATTCAGGTTGACTCCGGAGTCAAAGGTTGGAGTCAAGAGTCAAGTATTCAGATTGACTCCGGAGTCAAAGGTTGGAGTCGGAGTCAAGTATCTAGACTGACTTCGGGGTCAAAGTGGAGCCAGAGTCATGTTTTCAAATTGATTCCGGAGTCAGTTGGAGTCAAGAGTGAAGTATTCAGGTTGACTTGGGAGTCAAAATGGAGTCAGAGTCATGTTTTCAAATTGACTCCGGAGTCAGTTGGAGTCAAGAGTCATGCTTTCAGTTGACTCCGAAGTCAATAGTCGGAGTCAAATTTTAAATACGACACCGGTGTCAGTTTGGAGTCGGAATCAAAATTTTGGGTGACTCCGGGTCCTTGAATTTCATTTGTTTTCACGGGATTAAAAATTAACACGTAAATAATTGTTTCTCCATGATTTCAATCCATAATTTATAAGATTATGAATGTTTTTAAATTTTCAACATTTCATTCAGATTAATTTTGCAACACTGATTTTGGAAGAAATGAATTTAAATCAATCAAGTAACCAGTAAAAAATTATTTAAATCATAGAATTTGAATGACTGAAGTCTTAAATTATTCATTATGCCATAATGAAGTCAAACAAAATGAAATGGGCGATTTTTTTTTTTTTCATGAAAGGGAATTTTGTGTTCGGGGTGTTAAAATCAGTTAAACACAGTGTATATGCAAAGTAGCAAATTCCTTTTTATGATACTTCAAAGTACTTTTATATTACATCACTGGCTATAAATGCATCGTGATTGGTTATAAAAATAAAACTCAGTGTTACCGACATGTTATAAATGTAGTTGGTTGTTCATTAAAAGGGAATTTGGCGCTTTGTCTATATGGGGTTCAATCAGACGCATGGAATAACTACTTACTATCATTATTATTATAATGGTCACGCATCACGTCATTACTACCGCGATATGCTACCGTGTACAAACCATGCCCATTGTACATGTGTACTTAGTACACCTGATTATTTTCACAATATTCCAACGAAGTTTTTCGCTGTTGCGATTTTTGTTATCATTAATTTTGATGGATGATCGCATACTTTTCCCTCGGTTTTTTCGTCTCCTGTGTTTTCTTATTATTAATATGCGATTAAGACGAGCAGTAATTATTCTTAGATAAATAGAAAAGTTCAGCTCGGATTATTTTACTCTAAGATTTGTACTTTAATTTCAAATACAAGTTCGCTGCATTAAGTGAATTCAATTAGGTATTGCAATAAGTTTCTCTTCATTATCATTATACTTACTTATGAAAGTTTGAACTCGCTCCATCAAAAATGCTTTTATGAAAATTACAAAATTTTATTTTTGTTTTTAAGAATGTAATTTAAAAAAGTTCATAACATATCTCTAGTAAAGGAGTAGTTACTTTTTTGATTCCTGTTTCAGTAGTTAGGTACGAGTATATGCTAATCTATCAAAGTTCGTTCACTTTGTTTCTAGCTTCAAATTTTTATAGTCATTTGACATTCGTTTTTTTTTTTTTTTTTTTTTTTTTGTTTTATTTCCTTTCTACAGTAATTTGAAAGATTTTTTTTTATACAGTCGAGTCATTTTTGTCCAGTTTTTAGTTTTTTGTCATATTTTTCCATTTTTCGTCACACTTGGAAATATTTTTGTCATTATTTTTCCAGTAATTATTCTTCATCAAGTTTTTTTTCTATGATTTTTTTGTCCACTTTTCTTTCAAATTTGAAATTTTTTGGCCGTCATTTTTTTTTGATAATTCTCCGTAAAGTACTGTATTTGTTGTCAAAAATTCCTGTAGATCAATTCCATCATTTCTAGTCAGTTTTATGTCGTATATTCAATTTTTCCTTCAACTTTGAAATATTTCGGTCATAATTTTTCCGATAATTCTTCATCGAGTATTTTTTTTATGCGGAAAATTGTTTTTGGTCGAATGTCAAATCCTATATATGATTTTTTTGTCCATTTTTCTATCAACTTTGAAATATGTTGGTCATTGCGTCTTTTCTAATAATTTTCATCAAGTATTTTTTTTTTAATTGTTTTTGGTCATTTTTCCTCATCTTTTGAACTTTTATTGTATGTTTCGTTATTTCGTCACCTTTTTCGTCATTAATAAGCCATTTCTAATATTATATCCTCATGTTCATCAATTTTGCTATCCCTATCTTCTTAGAAATTCTTTTGAAGCCAACTTTCATTAGTTTTCAGTGCCGGTTTTAGGATCGCTGCTTGGTGAGGGGGGAGGGGGTTCAGTTCCATAAAGTCAAGTGGGAAAGATAGTAAATTCTTTAAAATTACCAAAAAGTTGATATGTACCAAAAAAGTTTTGCGATTATTTCCGCTCGTTACATTTTTAGAAATTTATAATTTTTTTATTGTAAAATTTTTTATATTTATAATTTAAATTATTTTAATTTAATATTATTAATAAATTTTATTATATTGAATTTTTTAAATTTATTTTATGTAATTAATAAAATTTTTATTTATTGAATTGAATATTATTATTTAATTATCATAGAATTAATTAAAAAAACACCTAAAAAAAGGCTTTTGGAGGAAAACCGGATATATTACTTTTTATCAATTTTTAGCTGAGTTGTTAATAAAAACGGTAGCTATTGCAGCTTATTTGATTTGGAAAGCGGGTCGGAGGAGGTTGGGGTCTTCAAATCTTTGCGTTTCAGACCATTGTAATCATTTCGCGTATGTCGAACTTTTTGATATATTTTTCATGACATTCATTTAAAACTTGGTGAGAGACTTTTATTAAAAATGCAAGAAAAGTGGTCTGTAATTCTTCGCCTTGTGTTTTTTTTTTTTCAAATAGCTATGGATCATTTTTCATCGCGTATTGAATTTTTGATTTCCTTTCGCAACATTTTTGTCGAATTCTGCATCGAGTTTCTTAAACAACTATTTATGCCCAGTTCGAGTAAAGTAGTGGATTCCTCACTGAAAAAGTGTCATTATGAAAATGTCATACTTTTCGTGTTGAGCAAAACAAGGTACTGTAGCTTGACCGCTGCTTCAGTATTTCATTTTTATATAGAATACAAGAATATATGGCTCATACCCCTTTTCCCCTGCATGCAATACCCTGTCTCGCAAATACTATGATTTTCTTCAATGAATGGAGTGGATTGCCGAAACAGAATATAGTTCAATTCAGTAGTCACACACGTGACACGGCACAGCGTGGACACAACCGTTTAAAAAATACACTCTCAGGGGTAAGCTACCGTTTATTTGAAAATGTCATCGCGAATTAAACGGTCACGCAGCGACGAACAGGTGTTCACAACTTGGCCGTATTAAGGCGACGAAACCACTTCATTACTTTTATCCTTTTCGCTACCCATAGTATAGGTATAGCGGTCGAGTATAATCGATGTAGGCGGGAAACACTTGACACATCTTTTCAAACGACTTAATTCGTGAACTGTTTGTTATTAGTTAAATAAACGGAAGTTAGGTTTTAACGCCTTTCTTTTTTTCCTACAAACGAGCCAAATTTTATGTTGTTGCCACTTCCTTCTGAGTTGCGAATGAATGTACATGGAATTCGTTCGCGATAAACAGAACAAGACAAACAAATAAACTGCTACCGTGCCAGCGCGTTTAATTCGACAAATTAAACCGCTGTATACCCGCGTCACTTGTCAACTCGTAGTGAAATCCTCTTATATTTTACCGTTAATTCGCGATGCCTCGTCCTTCCGAGAATGTACCAAGAATGATTACGCGTTTGGTACTTTGGTGGCGCGATTTGTAGAAATTATTTCTTAAATTACAAAGCTACTAGAGTCGACAATACGGATGTGCGAGTTTTAATTCGCTCACGACCTACGTTAAGTCGTGTCGCCGGTATGTGTTTTCACGTTGTAGGAGCATGAAATTCGTTTGGCTGATTTCCCCGAGGAAATCTTAACGACTCTACGAGTTGGAACAATTTACCTTGTAATTCTTGGCGAATCACGTTTCGTGGATCGGTTTCACCATCGTCTTATTCCCCCTTATCGGACCTATCTTTGAGCCGGGCGCGTCTATCGAACGCTACAATATTATTAGTTTTCCTTTTTCCCATGTTAAACGTATCTTCCTTTTGTTCCATAACCCCTTTTATACAACATAATACGGATATCAAAAGCAAAGCGCATTTTTCGCCTAGCCGCAAATCCTCTTATCTTTTCTCGTCTCTAGTATTTTTGCTACTAACGCTGAAAAATACACTACGTGTATTAAAAAGCTGGAAAAAAATTAATCAAGCAAAAATCACTTCCATGAAAAACCAATTTGTACCACAAAGAGCAAAAGGTTTCCGAAGCCTTATACGTCTTTGTGTATTGTATACACAGCATGAAAGTTAGCTGCGACGTTTTTCCATTTCATCCTGCACACAAACTACCATCTTCGTATATTAAAATTATTCCAACTTAGGCTTCGTACACTTCGCGATTCTACGCGACGAGGTTTTTGTTGTCGTCAAATAATTAAACATCGGATCCGCCTAGAAAACCCGCTCGTCGTACAATACGCGAAAAACCGACATCGTATTAGTAACATGATCGCGATTTTATTGGCACTTAATAAAATCACGAGGATATGATTTTTTTTCCGATGGCTCCTTTTTGTCACGTCATTGTTGCCGCGATGACAATAGATATCATATTTTCGCTACTCGACGACCCCACTGAATAAATTTCGCCCCGGACAATAGAACGTTTAACGCGCGGATCTTCTTACTCGCCACCTCTGTATGGTCCAATTTATACGATTACCAGGTAGTTATTTTATCGCCGTTGACATTGGAAGAGAATTGAGAAGATTGGCTCGTAAAAAGATCGCAATGATTGCGTCTCGAATGATCGCCATGTGTTTAGAAGCAGGGAAAGAAGGAATCGCGACGAGTAAGATGGTAATTTCTTGAATGCTCTTTTTATGCCATCGAATATTCCATCGTTGAATGAACACAAAATGAACATGGATCGCCTTTTTTTAGATGAGTTTTTAATTAAAAAACGACAGCTATTACAGCCTACCTGATTTGGGAAGGGAAGGTCGGGGGAGAGTGGGGTCTTCAAATCTTTGCATTTCAGACCATTTGTAATCATCTGGCAAATGTCCAACTTTTTGGTATACATATATTTTTTTTCCCTCACGCGTAGCGCCGGCGAGTATTCATAAAATTAACTCAAAATTTGGTGAGGAACTCTTCTTGAAAATACGCAAAAATAAATTTTTTTGTTTTTTCGATAAATTTCAAAATGGCGGATCACTCAAATTTTGAGGAGGGCTGGAGAAGGGGCAAATATCTCAAATTTTTCGTTTTTGATCTCATATGAAAGAGTAAATCACGGATACTAACATATCCAAATTTCAGCTTTTTAAGTGCATATTGAGAGGAGTTAGATCAAAAAACGGCTTTTTGAGGAAGTTTTGAGTCATGAAATTTCTTGAATCTTCCATATCTCCGCACCAAATCAAGTTAAAGAGGTCAAATTTTGTGTGTGAGGTTAGTTGGTGACCAGAATATGACCTCTTGAATTTCGATCAAAATGGATCCAAAATGGCGGATTATCAAAATTTTGAGTAGAGCTTGAGGAGCCTCAAGTTGGTAAAAATGTAATTAATATGAATTCATATGGTTATTGGGGATAAGTTGTATACTATATACCCAATTCACTTCCATACATGATGTTGGAGGGGGGAAGGCGGGGTTACCGACCTAAAATAGTGGTAGGGGTACAGGAGGGGTCGAAAATTTTTTATTGCTGTGTCATATGATAAAATGAGCCCAAATGACAAACGTATTTTGATTTTAGCTTCCTCAGTGATTTTGGAAGGGAGTTAGAGCAAAAAATGGCTTTTGGAGGGGAAATGGCTGCTGGAAATTTCATGAATCTTCCATATCTCATCACTAAATCGACCTAGAATGGTCAAACTTTGTGTGTAGGATTAGTTTGTGACCAGAATATGAGAGTCAAAATGGATCCAAAATGGCGGATTTACAAAATTTGAAGATAATTTGAGGACCCTCAAATAGTTATAATTTGAGAAATATGTGTTCGCATGATTATTTCATGGCAAGAAATACTACATTTGTGCCAAATTGAACTTCTTAAGTGTTTTTGGAAAGGATAGGGTAGGGGTTTTCAGACTTGGTATTGGGTGTGGTCTGTAGTGATGAACGGTTAAGCAAGGTTATTAGTAAATCAAAACAAGTTGCAGTTAAAAACTCAGCTCCAGTAATGCGGCATGGCTGCTTACTTTTTTTTTTTTAAATAATTTACTTTTGAAAAGTTTGAAAATTTGTTACCACTAATTCTACGCAAAAATCTTTCTTCAGAGAATGTTCAAGGCTTCACTAGAATTTCACACATGTGTATAATTTAAACCAAGACAAAATGTATAGATTTTATTTACATATATTCTTTTGATTTAACAGAAAAAAAAAAGGCTGCGGTACAATATGTGGGAGATGCAGGAGACAATAGACATGTAGTTAGGCACAAAAAATGTAGTGAAAAAACCAGTGTCCGTTTGGCGTACCTTTCTGCTGGTCGGAATACTGTTAGGATACACAGGAACAATTCCTTCACCATCCCTAATTCTGCCTTCATCATCACCAGGATGGGCCCAATTTCAGTTTTTTTTTTTTTGGAAAAGTGTAAGAGCTAGTGTTCAGTAATTGCGAAATAACCTTAACAGACGGAAGAAAATTCCAGCCTTCACATTTAAATTAAAAACCTTCCATACTAAAAGTAAAGTGATGTTTAAGGTAAGGTAGCTGTTTGTGGACCTCACCCTTAAAGTGGACCCCTTCAATATCTCGTCCTTCGATGATGCGATCTGGCGGAAAAAAATCATACTATATCAGTTTTTCACAGGGAATGCGCCCATTGTAAAAGAAATCATGTACAAGCAAAAAAAAAAGATGCGTGAAAAAAAAATTGTGATGTCAATTTTTTTGTGTTTAGTTTTTGAATAATTAATAAAATAAAAAGTGTGTTGTAAATTTTTTCAAGTGGTGTTTTGAAAAGTGCATTCAAAGGGCTATCAGACCATATATTCGTTTTTAGTGACGTAACTTTTCAAAGTTGCGGTAAGTTCATTTGAAAAATTTTCACCTTGAGCTCCAAATATGGACCCCTATGTTATCATGAAAATAATGCCGAAATTGATATTATATTTTCGTTTCATTTATTGACAAATGACCAAAGTATGTAGAAAATGCTTATAAGACGATCTTATGCGGTGAAGATTGGGTTTGCTGTTCGATGTATTATACGTGGAGCCACGAAACATGTGATACAGTGTTTGAGGATTGTTCCGATGATACCCAGTATACGTGCTCATATTGTTTAAATAGTTAATTTCCACTAAATATATGTTTATTCAATAATTTCTTCATTTTAAAAATAATTTTAGGAGGGTCCACATTAGGCAACCAAAAAAAAAATTGAAAAAATTGACCTTTCGAAAAAAATTTACTAAAAATCGGGTTTTTAAAATTTTGGACTTCCCTCCCATAGAGGGGTAGCCAATACTCCACCCTATCCCCTGATACCATTTTTGGGGCTTTGGAGGGTCTTGTAGCCATTCTGGGGCCTCAAAAGAAAAAGGAGTCCACAAACGGCTACTTTACCTTAAATAAATTCAATTGATTAGGTTTTCGAAAATTGGGAATTTTTAGCGTCCAAAATTCATGCTTGGCTTGCTAAACACCAGAACATTATGAGTCGCCAATTTTTTAAGAATTTCGAGGTAGCACCGTGTAGAGAAATTCCGGGCCCAGTACAGAAGGAAAAGTCATAAGAGCAAAAAAAAGTCGTGGAGGTAAAGACAAATTTTTAACGCCGATAAAAACTCAATCCCGAGGGAAACCCTCCGTCATCCTCCGCTCAGTCCTTATTTGAGGGCTCTAAAAATATCAACTTAGGGTACATTATGTAATATGTATGTACGGGGTGTTCTAGGAGTGGCCAGTCAAACTTTGCCATTGGATAGCATGCGATGAGGCGAGTAAAAAATGTTATGTACATATATAGCCTATCGTGAAAATTGCAGGCGCTGGCAAGAAATGAAGTTGTTCAAATAAAATTATGTTCCTTCCATTAGAGGCTAGGCAAATAAAATTCATAATGATCATCTTTGGGCGCAACATTTATTGATTTCAAATCTTTGCGTTTCAGACCACTTACAATCATCTGATAAATGTCCAATTCTTTGATATTGATATTTTTGCCCCTATATGAAAAATATCACCTATCATGGAGTCAACAAAAAAAAAAATCAAAAATGCAGAAAAGTTGAAAAATAAAATGCCCAAAAATGAAAAACTATTCGAAAATATTTTTTTAAATTTTAAAAAAATAATTATCACGAAATTAAAAAAAAACAACAAAAAAAAACAAATTATCTAAAAAAAAAAAAAAACAGAAAATTAAAAAAGTGCCAAAAATTATTTCACCCGCCTTACAAAAGTTCAAAAGTAAATGTTCAAAAATGAAAAATTACCCCTCCTAAAAATCTTTACAAAATGGTAAAAAACAAACAAAAATGAAGAAAAGGAGTTCAATGACAACAAAACATCTTGAAATAAAAATGTTTTTAAAAATGAGAAAAGTCAAAAAATGACCAAATATCCACAAATAACACTTTGAATATTCCAAAAGAAATTGAAAATGAAGAAAAATTTTTAAACAAAAAAAATGTTTTAAATGGCAAATTTAAATAAAAAAAAATCACCAACAAGAAATACCTACCTATCATAAAATAAGATGTGTTAAGAAAATGAGTAACGCCATAAATAAAAAACTATCAGCGACTTCCTCATTTAAATCAACATGTGTCTTTGGCCCATTAGGCTATACACGACACATGTCCATTATGAAAATAATTGTTCAAAAATAAGAAGTATCCGAAGAAATGAAAAAATTTCGAAAAAATATGAAAATGAAAAAATGTTTGTATAGGTTGAAATTAACAGACAGTCATTTTAATTTAACATGCAATAATTCATATTGTTAGTGCAAATTTCACCATTTACAAAAAAAGAGAATCAGTGAAATAAAATATCTCGTGCTAGGTATATATCAACAATCGATTCAAATGAAATACCAACTGACAAACACATCAAGAAAAAAGGTAAAAACTCCCTTACGGCCTTTCTACCTTTAATTCGTCTACATATCTACCAAAAAAGCGCGTCGCAAAATCGCACCTCCGGCAAATCGACCAACCCCTTTACACTCTCGCCCACTTAAAAATATTCAGCTTAACGCCAACTAGTATAGAATTTGTTGTTAAACAAGTTTTGATGTTAACCATTACCGTTGTGAATATTCATTACCCTTGAGAGATTGAAATATTCAAAACGAGAGCTGTTTAATATTTTCCACCCGTTAAAAGGATGCCGCTTGTTAAGCTCGCCAGAGATCAAAACCTCCCTCAACATTTTGACTTCAAACATCGCGCGCGTATTTTGCCCGAATACAAACTGAAATCGTTAATTTATGCCGTTAAACTCGATTTTCGTCAATGGTTACAAAACTCTCTCGCTCTACTATGCACATAGACGTCGACGCAAATACACATCTCGACAAATAGGCGTTACCGGCTCGCCTTTTCAGATCGTTTCGCGCGCTAATCGAGAAAAGAAAGTCGCTCTACACTCTGTACCGTTCTAAAACCACCTTTATCCAATGTATACCATTTAAATATCGTTCAAAATAACTCGAACATGGTAAATACGCGGATAAAAAAGGTTCAATAATTCATACCTCATGCTATGGCGTTATAGTAAAGTAAACAATAAATCTAAACCATATAAAATAAACACCGAGCATAGTCGCATTTGATAATGAATATTTTGCAACCAAAAATACCTACTTTGTATTACCACATACCGATACATTAGCCCCGCAAACAGACAATCATCGTAGACTGTTTTGTAAGAAAAAGAGCATTTAAAACTGAACAAGATGAATTATTAATTATTATCGTCGTTTGTTTAGGGATAATTATAACTTTCTTTTACCACAAATACGAACCGCTGCTGATGCATTAGAATGTAATATAACGATGATTTTCCAATGAGCAAATATTAAGAAATAAGCGAACGTTATAATTTTTACGAAGAGGTTTCTTTGTTTATACTTTTTCCTCTCTTTCTCACTCGCTCTTCTTATTTATCGCGTGTGCAGTTTTTATACTGTCTCTAAAATTTTATTTCGAAAAATCAGTCCGTTTTTGTTTCCCAGCGTGAGTAGTCCGTGATGTGATGTGTATCGTGATTAGTATAAACCTATCTGGTTCGTATATAATAATTACCTGCTTGTATAGAATTTATTAATTTTTTCCTTCAAAATGTAAGTATGCAATATTCACAATTATATTAAAAAACAGAATGAACGTGATAGGTACACGATTGACTAATAATTTTTTTTCACGAATATAAACTCTATACATGTAGAGCTTTTATATGATTAACTGATTCGAGTATATATACATATATTCGAAACAAACATCAAATTATCAGTCTGACAAATTATTCTAAAACTTGTCCTCGAGCGAATGTTGAAAAAAAATTAACGATTTTCCAACAATCTTTTTACATAAAAGAAATTTTCATTTCAGAGGTTCTCAGAATTCGTAGAGCCTTAATATTAAATTCCAAGAAAACTGAAACATTTGGCAACGAAATTTTTTAAATTATGAAAAATTAAGCAGCAAACGAAAGAATATTATGAACTGTGAAAAAGTGTATCACACAGGAGTCTACGAAGTGGACATGAAAAGCTGCATGGGAAAAATACTGGGGTAAGCATGAGAAGATGAAGTTGGGAAAATTACTTTTCAACCAATGTTGGGAGGGGAAGTTGAACATTTTTATGCATCATTAATTTTTTTCCCCTTTCTTCAAACGGCTTTCTTAATTACCTCATAAACACTTCAACTAAACTGCGCTTTTAATTTTTATCATCACCTTGTGTAAGACTATGGGGTGCTCAGAACTTTGAAAACCATATTGATCATGCTCATATTTAGTGAATAATTAATTTTTTTTCCTATTCTAATACCTACACTAATTTAGAAAAAAAATGTCCACCATTTTCATTAAATTTTTAATTTAAAAATTACGACTATACGCACAAATGTTCCTTTTTTAATAATAAAAAAAAAAAATAGTCAAATCATTAGCATATCATCAATTCCAATTTTGATCTGCAAAAAAAAATTTGAATTAATTAAATAATTTTTTATATCAAAATTATACACAAATAAAAAATTTTCAAATAAATAAACTAAACTTTGAAAAAAAAATTATTAAAAATCATTTTATAATAATTTTATTCACTTCTTTCCATTAACGGGTCATGTACTGCGTCTAGGCCAGCGTACGGAAAGGAAAATTTAAATTAAAGAAAGGAGACGACATTTACCCAAGAATTTCAACAGTTTGATGAAAGTGTTCTCATCATCCTGTAGGGCATTAATTCTATTCTTAAATCCTTTTTCTTTAAATAAAAAAATCTTTTCACGTCGCAAATATAAGAGGTGATAAATGCAGCTCGTAGAACATACAGGTGCGCACTTGAGTCTCCATTTCGAACTTTACACTTGCAGGAGATTGAGGAAGAAGTTGATATGGATGGCTAAATAAAATGTTTTTTTTTCTTTTTTTTTTTACAGATAAAAACAAACAGAAAGGAAATGTCTCATAGTTCGAAAAATTTCTTTCTTATATTTTGAAAATAATTTTGACCCATCTTTTTTTTCAAAAACAAGAATATATAAATGTTTTACTCTGATTAGTTTTATATTTTATATCCTCGATTTCTTAGTGCAATGCTTGTGTATGGTCTTCCAATATATCTATATGGATTTTAATACACAATTAAGAATATGAGATGTAATCAGCTCGTTCTTCGTGTAATAGTTTATGATGTGAGTAAGCCACTCCAAGTATGGGTATACGCATACGCCATTTTGAGTTATTTGCTTATTATCAAACAGTATGTTATTCAGTTATCTCATAACTGAAGTAGCCTATCTGAAATAAATGAACCAATAAACATTATACAATCATACATTTATGAATTTCTATTATTTCATTTGAACTATTAAAGCAAAAAACTACGCTCAAATGTTGATAAATTGATAATAAATAACGAATGAAATTTAAATAAAATTAATCGAAATAGCGTACGCGTACACCTATATCTGTAATTCCCTAATATGAGTGGAGAGTGAGGGTGGGGCTCTCATGAAATTGCTATGGAATTAGAAGATCTCATGAATTAATTTTAAATACGTATGATTACAATAAAATGATTTTTTTTTAAAATTAATTTATAAATACTAAATATTACTTTAATTTTACAAATTAATATTTTAACTTTCAATCATATAAATAAAATAATTCAACTTTTAATAATAAAATTATTGTTAAAAAAATAATAATAATAACTTAATACTTATATATAATTTGTTAATACGTAGCACATTTAATTTATTTTACTCACGTGAAAATATTCATACTTGAGTGCCATGTATTTGGTGGTGAGGAAGGGGAAGGGGATGAAACCTTCATAAAATCATGATTGAGGGCATATATAGTTCCAAAGTCTTCATATACACATTTTTCATTTGTATATATGGTACATAGCCAGTGGCATAAATAATGGGGAGGCTGATTGGGGTTCAAAAATCACTAAGAGCTTTTTCCTACGCATGTGTGTACAGCAGTGTAAATAATAACATATGAATCATGCAATAAAATTTTTAAGAAGTGATAAAAAATAAAAATCACAATAAAGTGGAATAAATTCCAACTTTTATTGTGGAACTGTAATATTTGAACACTTTATTTTTCTTTTTTTTTTCTAAATTAGTTGTTGTTTTTTTTTTTCTTTAAAAGGCATTAAGTATTAAAGAGTTTTTTTATAGCCGGGTGGGGGGGGGGTAGCGAAATTCACGCGAGAGTACTGGTTATAGATACAAATTATGCAATCTGTTTCATTATAACATTCGAATTTAAACGCCTTCCCCCACCCAAAGAAAAAACTATTTACGTCACTGCACCAAGCATAACTATGAATCAATTGTATATAATGAAGGCGCAAAGTTACCAAATTTCAAATACCCCTAACTCCCAACTAATGAGCTGTATCAAAAAAATGTTGCTGCAAAAGTTGTAGGAAATTTAGTATAGAACAAAATGCATTGAACTGTTTTTGCCCTATGATCAAATCCTGAGGAGATATAGCGAAAACCTTGTTTTTTGGAGTGATTATACTTATCAACTAGAAATATGCACTTTTAGAATATTGTCAGGGAAGCAGTCTCTACATATTTATGAAAAAAATCTTTGTTGGGAATTTATTCCTTGAGAAAATCTATAAATTTACTAAACTGCAAAAAAACTGGATAAAAAATCTTGGAATATTTTTTTTTAATAAATTTCAAGATATTACTCTCTATTTTTTTGTGATGATAACGACTGCATCATATTAGCTATCCCACACTAATCATGAAATTTAGAAATTACCTACATACCTATTTTTTATACCTTGCTAAGAAACCATAAATTACATAATACTAAAAACTGAAAAAAAAAATCAATAATCGATACAAATTTCACAATACCTAACCATCGATCTCTAACACCGAAGTCACTCGAAATTAAAAACTCAACCTCTCATGTACCTCGAACCCCTAAAAATCATTATTTATTCGTCTCATAAACACATACTAACATCCATACACAATGAAAATCCATTAGAAAATTTACCGCGCTCGCCAACACCCGCATTAGTCTCCTTCACAGCCCAACATATTGTGTCATATTAGTTTATAATTGTTATGGGTGTTATCGAGCGGCGAGCGCTTTTACTTCACTCGTACACTGGTACACATGTATACAACGCCGCAAATGTACCTAGGAAATGGAAATTCGACCCTTATTTACAAAAAGGGATGCATTTTCGGGTTTACGCGTACATTTAGCGAGTAGAAAGCGCCCCCCCTTCGATATATACCAAATTTATATGTGTACGTCGAAAACAACGCGACCATTTGTATTCTATTGTGCTATTTTATTCGGCCATGCGAGTTTCGCTCGAAATGGGCCGATATATAGGCGTATACTTGCCAAATTTCAATTAATTTTAAATTTACCGTTTATATAAAGTGACTTTTTGTTCGCCTTAATAAAGGGTTTGGTCGTGTCGGGCCTTTTTTACTCAATATACCGACCATGGCGTCAACAGGTTGGAGAGTTGGATTGTTTTTGTTTTTTTTTTCGTTCTTTATTATTTTTTTTTAGTCAACGTATGAACTATGGTATACCTATATATATGGAGATGGCACATAGGCATTGACTTAGGAAAGATGAGTACTTTTTGCCTCATTTAGATTAAGTTTGTCCGTCTCAATAGACAACAATTTTATTATATAAAATATGTATAAGAATTAGACTTAAAAAAAAAAAAAAAAAAAAAAATAGAGAATTTGTTCAAGTTGACTTTTGTGAGGTAACACATCTATAATCTATACCTATAATTTTTCTCGAATTGATGCATCATCGATTTAGCCAGGTCGAATTATCGTGGATTTCTGATAAACCAGAGCTCGAATCGGCCAAACACACCAAATAAAATTTTCTATCCATGTACTAGAACAATGGCAAAAAAAAAAAAATTAAATTAATAATGTTGCATCACCCATATACACTTATACAGAGTGGAATTTTTTTCAAAATTTATGATTTAAATTGCTTATTTATTATTATTAATTTGTTTAAAATACACACAACTGATGGTTTTTCAACATAAAAAAAATAATAATAAAAAAAATGAAATGAAAAAATATAAAAGCTTTACAGCTCTCAAAATTCTGAAAAAATAAGAGGCAACGTTTTTTCCATTCTTAATTAGACCATGTATAATTTTTTGGTGTTAAAAAATTCCAAATTCACGAAAAATCAATGTTTTTAATTCTCGAAAACTACACCTTGCTTCCATTCTGGAGTGTTTCGAATTTGAATCTGGAGGTTGAAATTTTCATCACGTCATTATGCATTTACTTGGACGCTGGATTTCTATTATTCGTAAAAAGTTGAAATTCGGTCTAACCTAGTATAGATGGGTAGCAAAGAGTCGAGGGGAGCAAGTTACCGGTGATAAATGAAGTGGGCCTTGAAAGGACATTTCTTACTAACCCAAAGGTACTCCAAACCGACATTAAAACCTGAAAATTATTCTGAACTTCGAAATGTTTTTATCATAAAATTAATTACTAAATTATAAATAAAAAATAAGTTCTATCGTAAATAACATGGGTATCAGAATCTGAACACCGATGACCGAATCGCTTAACACGAAAATTTTTGGATTTCAATATAAAGAATTTCAAATCCAAAATCCATATTATGAGATTTTTCAGATTTTAAATCCAGAAGGATCTGGTCTAGAGTGATAGAACTTTTGAATATTTTTGCACGTTTCCTGATGTTTCTGAATATTTTTCATTTATTTATTTTGTTTACGCAATTCCTGTTTTATTTTGAACAATTTTTCATTCTTTTTTGGGTACGTTTTTTAATCTTTTTTTTTTTTTCATTCTTGCATATATTTCAGTATTTAATTTTTGACTCTTTAAAATTTTCAAAATTTTTTTTCTCAGTTAAAAATTCAGGAATTCCTATTTTTTAAGTTCTCTCACCTAGATGACCTTGTGGTGAAATACGCTATAATATTCACATAAATATGAGACTAATAGAAATTTGTATAATTGGAATTAAAAACGAAATACTTCCAAGTTCTTTCTGTGGTGGTGGTGGGGGGGGGGTGAAAATTGGAAATCAATAATATCTGGTGTATGGAGATAATGTGTTTTCATGACTATTTCGTTTTTATTTTACACAAAATGGGTAACTAATAAAATTTTAATTTTTATTATTGCATCTAATGTATTATAAAAAAATTAAATAAATCATGGGTATATAATGAAAAAAAATTAAATAAATAAAAAAATTAGTAATGAGTAAATGATTGAAAAAAAATCGATTTCACACTTTCCACAAATAAAGTTCAACTTGAAACAAAAATGGGAGGGGAGTGGATACAAGTTGCCTATGCTACACTATAAAAAATATCAAGTTTACCTTCACATTATTCTCGAATTTATTGTACTTCTTTAATATTCTTCATTTCTTTAAGGTATTTCCCAATAACTTCTCTTTTATAAAAATGTATTAGATGGTACTCATCAGGTAAAGCCCGCTAACTCCCTCCTTGATTGCGCCACAGAGGCAAAACATGTTATTTGGACGTTCCTTCAATTTAACAGTGATTCCATTTGAGAAAAAAAAAAAAACTTGAAAATATTGAAATAGAAAATTTTTTAAGGAAATTCAATGAAAAACGAAGTAGAAGACTTCAGTTATATTAGAATATATGTACTTAATACGCTTGAATTGTTTGTTGTGTCCTTTTTTCTTTTTAATTTTTTTTTTCACTAATAATTTTGCATGTTACTTACGTTAGGTATGTGGTTTGTTTTTGTTGTAGAATAAAAAAGTACCTCCTAAATTTTTTATTATTTTCTTGCCTGATTTGGATTTTCATTTGCCCGAGTTGAAAACTAAAATAAAATAAATGGAAAAAAAATACCTAGCTATAGGCTTGGAAAATCTATTATCCACTTGACTTACGATATTCAAATCTATCGCAATAGAAAAATTACAAAATAAAAGAGAAAACTTTTTAAATAATTTTTTTAAAAATATTATTGATAAAAAGTTAAAAACCTATGATTAAGACTGATTTTACAAAATTTAAAATAAAATTCAATCGCGAAAAAAAAAAGAGGGAAATCAAACATACATCACTCAACGAAAGAAAATTCAAATTCCTAGAATAAATTTTCATTAACTCCGACACACAAAAAAAAATTAAATACACCCACTTCAACAACGATGACGTCAAACTGCTAGGGTACTAGGGTACGAAAATTAATACGCTTTCGAAAAAAAAATCAATTCCAAAATCCAAACCCCGGATAGTATATATTTTCGCAAAGGTACACCAAAATGTAATAAAAAAATCCGAACCCCTTTTTTTTTCGTTATATGATCTTATTTTCTTATTTTTCTACAAATAGCGGATTACCTTTTATTCTTTCATCATTTACGTCGGTTTAGGGTCAGAGATTTGAAAAGCGAGCGTTAAGAAGGGCCAAGCTTGATACACACAAATCCATAATATTTTCCTCGGTGTTTGTTAGCCGTTTATTCGCATCACACGGTACAGGCGCAACCCTCCGAAAACGTGAACCGTAATTTCCACCAATCAGCGTACAGTTTACTTCAAGACGTGACTCCCATCTTCCTATTCATCTCGGGGCCAGCTTGTTTTGTTTAACCTTCTCTATTATATAAACACGCACACGCAGACACCGTTGTATACGTGTGTACGCTTATTTACGCGTGTTTGCTGGAAGTATATTGGGCTCGCGAGAGTGGGGCGAAATTGGGCGTAGTCTCGCGATGGCATATTTAGATTTCGGCTAATAAATCTTAACTTGTCAAAATGCTCTTAAAGAAAGTTTATTGCCGCGAATATCGTGATTTTCGGTGAACATTTCGATTTATATTTGCGTCGATTTACGCAGCGAATACGTGTCGCGCGAGAGTCAACCCGTAAGTAATTCTTTTACCATATTTGTTCGCAGTGATCATTTAAAAAAGTAAATCCGCGTCTTGTATATCGCGAGTATTAATGTGCACCAACGCCGGCACCATCTTACGTCCGGAAATCTCCAAGTTACCGGTCATGGGTACGGAAACGGTGACACCGGAGACCGGCTCCATCGTCACCACCAACGCCATCCAGCCATTCGACCAATATCGTCTGCATCTATACAACTACGCCTTGCAAGCCGAACGATTACGATTCGTACAGAACTACGGTCCTGTGGCAAACCCTATGTGTTCGACATTCACCCCGTACGGACCTAGATGGTCGTTCCCAATGTCCTTGTTTCAGAACCGATTGACTACAGACGAACCAAAACCCCAACATAGCTACATCGGTTTGATCGCCATGGCCATTCTTAGCTCCCCGGAATCCAAACTAGTCCTCTCCGACATCTATTCGTATATCTTGGACAACTATCCGTACTTCAGGTCGCGCGGACCTGGTTGGCGTAACTCCATCAGGCACAACCTATCACTCAACGACTGCTTCATCAAAGCCGGCCGCAGTGCCAACGGCAAAGGCCACTACTGGGCTATACATCCGGCCAACATCGAGGATTTCAAAAAGGGCGACTTCAGGAGACGAAAAGCTCAACGCAAAGTCCGCAAACACATGGGCCTAGCGGTCGACGACGACGGCAACGACTCCCCGAGTCCACCACCTATTACGCCGCCACCGAACCTCTGGCCCAGCACACCCATCATCTTTCCACCTTTCCCGACGACCATTTCGCGCCGAAGACAATTCGACGTCGCGTCTTTACTAGCACCGGACGACGATTCCGTCAAAAAAGAACCACCGCCGGTACACCATTCTTCCAGCAGCGGCGACGAAGACGAATCTACCGATATAGATGTAGTCACCAGTCACGGACTGTCCGTGGAAACGGGCAACACAGGTGCCCCTAATTCATTACCTAGTTCACCCGTTAACCCTATATCGCCTTGGTGTTATCCGACCACCATTTTGCAGTCGTCGTCACCAGAGCATCAGCAACTGGTGGCTAAATATTACGAGCATTTGAATCAAGCTCGAACCATACAACTATACCAGCAATTGCAAATGCAGCGTAGACTTTGTAACGAAGCTGATAATTCGCCAAGGATCGAGGATTTAGAAAATAACGGATAGTCGCGACGCGTTTAACCGACAGGTCTGTTCAGTCGTCTTTTCTCGTATATTGGTGCTTTTTAAAAATTTTATTTATCTATTTTATAAATATAATGATCTCCTTAATACCCTCGATATGAAAATTTGCAATATAATTCATAAGTATTGGACAAAGATGCGGTACATTATAACCAGCGAGCAACGAGGAAATTCTCTGTCTTTTTCGTCGTACCAAATTTTCTATTCAAAAAATGCCGCTTCCAAGACTTCATTAGGTATTTCCACGTTTTCAGAATTTCCAATATATTATTTGAAGCCCAAGTACATCTATGTACTTATCCCTTTAAGCAGGCTCGGATTAAAGGTGGAAGGGTGGCTAGGGAAGCTGTAGCCTCAGGTTCCGCTGTTTGGGGCCCTCTAGGTTCACAGTGTGGGATTTTTTGACTGTGTCATAATTTGGTAGTTGATGCATTAAAATATATTTGAAATGCCATTGTAATGTAATAATTCCCTAATCGTTTTTTATTTGAAAAAAAAAAAAAACTAGGTAATAAAAAAAATATGGTGGTCAGCATTTTAGTATATTAAATTTATTGCAAAAGATTAAGGTTCTAAAAAGATATTAATTTTGAAAAAAGAAAGGAATTCTCAACCTCTCGATAGATTTTTTGAATACTTAAATTTAAAAAACAAAAATTTTAAGAACCATAAAAAATTAAATCATGCCAGAATGCCCCAAATATCCCCTTTTAAAAACCAAAATCAAAAACTTCAAAATATCAGCAGACAACATCATCGCTATTTAAGACATTATAATCTATTCCATTTACTTTAGTAAAATTCAAATTATAATATTCTGTTGCAAATATCCTTCGCAATCGAGCAACATTAAATGATTGCATTAAAAAAATGAAAATAAATTCAAGAAAAAAATAAACAATTATTTTCCAGTTTTACACAAATTATTTAAAAAAAAATTGTTTCATGTAATAAGTTAAAAAATTTTTAATAAAAAAATAACAACAAAAATTTTTATTAAAAAAAATGTTGAAAAAAAAAATTAAAAATTCCTATAAGAAATCAAAACATGCTAATGAGAAAATGATCTCTGGGTGAGAAGATTAAGGTACAAACATTATGGGCGCCTAAAACCGTCACTAGACCCCGTCCTCATATTAACTTAATCCAGCTCCGCCTTTACGTACTGTCAGTAGTTAGTGATAATTTGAGATATCTTATCTCAATGCATTTTCTTTAAAAATCGAACAAAGATTTCTATTTTTCCCAAGGCTTACTTTAGTGTGCAGCTGAACATATTTTGCATAGTTGACATAATTAGATGTGGAGTTGGAATGAAGAGTGTGCAGTTCAAATTTTTACCCTCTAAAATATAGGCAACGAAATGTAAAAGATTAAAATTCTCTATAATTTTACAAATTTTACAACTTAAATTTTATAAATCATAATTTATATTATACTTGAGTCGAACAAAATAGCAAAATTGGAATGAAGTAAGTAATTATATAAACGCAGAGCTTATCTCACTGTGCAGGTGCAGTTGTTGGGAAAATGTGCAATAATAAAAATATTTAATTTTTAAATTTACGCTGAAATGTAAAAAATTTCTCTGACTGAAAAACAATTTTAAAATTAAAAAAATTTATAACCAAATAAATTTCATGAATGCCAAAAGAAATCAGGAAAAATTTTCTTTTCACAGAAATATAGCTGAAAGTGTTTAGTTAAGTATAGGAAAAATCTCATAAAGTCCATTCTGTTCTTTTCCTCCAAAATCACATTTTGGGGTTCTTGCAGGACTGTATCGAGGAATAGGAAAATTTAGTGGTCCACCGAGAAATCCCATTTTTAAGGGCCTACTTGGTATTAATCGGTTCAATTTTTTCTCTCATTTTTCAAATTATGAATTTATGGAATTTCTTTAGTTTTTTCTATCAAAGTTTAGAAATTAAAGTCACCCAATTTTTATCTTATCGGCCCAAATACATCGCAGCCCACCGAGATTTTCTCGGTGACTTGCCTGCTGGATAAATTTAATTTTAAAATAATTTTTTTTAATATGAATTTTTTTTTTTATTAGTTTTAATTTCTATTTTAGGAGCAAAAATTGTTGAATATACTTGGGTTCTTGCATGGTTTTTTGAAAATATCTAGCTTATTCTTCCACGTTCATGCGAAAATTATCTCACTCATGAAATGTAGAGCTGTAAATTCACGACAAAATAGGTTCTTATAATTTTTTCGTGTGGTCAGTATCAACGTTGTAGAATGTACTTGAAGTAGGTAGCACACATATATGTGTTGCTTAAAGTTCAAAATTCTGTAGCACCTAAATGTTAGGCTTATTCATATTACATTCTAAGATGTCTATTTCAGTGGGGTGGTTAAAGTGGGCCAAAGGACTGTACTTGCCCCCTTAAGAATGATTTCTTCTGCTTTAATTCTAAATGCTGATAGAATTTTGCTGCGAAAATTAGAAATAATTTCTTTCACGTTTCACGTAGAATTTTTACATACCTACTTCAAAAAAAAAATGATCATTACATCTTTAGCCTCCTTTTTGAGAAAATCTAGCTACACTTTCTCCACCTCTAGGTGCACATCTATGAAAGAAAAATTGCTCCTGATTTCTTCGAGCAGTTAGGCTAATGTGATTGCGCTATGATAGCTATAGCTAGATAACTATACTGAAATCATAGCGGTTTTGCGATTTTATGCAGTTGGCAAATTTTCTTAAAATAAACCCTGATTTTTCCGCCAATAATAATTGCAGCAAGTACGCATGCTAGATATAGCTATTTTAAAATGCGTTACCTATATATTTCATTTCATTTTTAAATGTGTATTTTGTATTCACGAGCACTCAACTATTCATCCCATAAAAATTAAATTTCAATTTTAAGAAATTAGGTCATATAAAATTATAAAATTTCTGCAAATTTATCAAAAAAAAACTATTATTTATTTATTTATTTATTTAACAGATTTTTAAATGCTTCCCTTCGCAGCTATATACCTACTTTGACCAATTACAAATAGGACACTGCACTAATGTATTCATAACCTAAAAGTAATGAGCTAAAATAAAAATAAATATATTTACATCAAATCCCAATTCCCCCCCTCCAATATCTAGGCTACCTAGTGAGACAAAATACAAATCTAACGCGACAAAAATCGAAAAATCGAAGAGGGAATTCGGCTGCAAAAATTCGCTTGTTTCTTTTATACGGGTTTCTTTTAATATGAAAACTTCAAGACTATTTTTTTTTTTTACTGCCAGGACCATGTGAAATTGTGAAAGCTCAGTGTAAGAGCATCTTCAGCTGTTTTTTTTTTTTTTTTTTTTTTATTATTGATGAAAATTGTGCTATTTTTTTGAAATTGCAAATTTTTTTTTCTCGCTCTACCAAAAAAAAGCTGCGAATTTTTGCTGAATTATTTTTAAGAAGTCGTTTTTAATCATTTTTCACGAGTGTTAGCTGCGATACGCACATTTGCTTCCAAAAAGCTTAATGGTTATTTTAAGGCATTTGCTTTCTTCTGAATGGAATAACAAAAGATGAATATGGATTATTGATCTAATAAACGTACATTGCTTAATAACATCCACTTTGACTCTAAAAAACGTTTTTTTCAGCGTGTTGGAGCTTTTTTAAGGAGTTGAATATGAGATTGGACATCCAATTTCCAAATCAGCAATTCAAAAAACGCATATTTTCATATAATGCTTAATACGTAATATTCACGTTGACTCCGAAAATTATATTATAGGGATGTAAAAGGAGGGTAGGGCTGCCTAAGGAGTTTAATTTAAAAATAAGCATTCAATTTAAAGTCAACGATTTAACAGCATATAAAAGGACAAGTTATATTTGGAAATTCGTGGTATTCCATTTTTATCGTTCTGTAGGTATTCGGATTTGACCTCAATGCTGTTTCGTAAATTTTAATAGGAATCAATATGAACTATTGAATTCTTTATTAATTATAAATATTTTTTTCATTGATATTATCCTTTCGAAAGATGAGACCGAATCTTTCAGTTTCTTAAAACGATCAGTCCAAAAAGCTCTGTGTTTTCTAGAATCAACCCACTGAATCATATAATTTTGATTTTAATAGCATAATAAATCATGTCTTTTTTGATGACGAAAAAATACCTGGAGAGGTATACCCCTATGGTCTATATATTGAAAAATTCTTTCATTTTTCAATAAAAAAATTTTTACTGTTTTCTTGTTTATTCTTCTTCATACCATCATTATTTTATTTTGCTCTTAAATTAGTCTCACTCGCTTAATCTTATTTCTGTAATTTTTTTTTTATTTATTGATTATTCCTTAAACCAAGGAAAATCCAATTCCTGTTTTAAACGGATTACTTGCTGATTCTTGATCGTTTCCTTTATACCACACATCTAATGCCTGATAGAACCCTCAAAAACTTGCGAAACAATAAGGAGAACTTGTACAAAAATTAAAACTATAAAAATCGAAATACAAAATCGAACAAAACCTAAACCTTAGCTGAATAATGAAATGAGCAACACGATAGGTTTTGGACATTTTCAAAATAATTTCACCTTCCATCTTATTGTATGAAAGTCAAACTCGGACCCAAACCAATGAGAACTATATTTTTCAAAAAATCAATATAATGATCTCAAAGGCTAGATGATAAACCGAGTAACAATCAGTAACACGTAGGCCTGAAAAAAAATTAAATAAGCAATGCAAAAATGATAGTCTATTACCCATGTCATTAAGATCTAATTGATTATTTTCAGTACACATTTATATGTGTCCCTGGGATCTAAGTACCCCTTCATTTTAAAAGTTTTTTTCTTTAAAACTTGCTATTAAATTTCTGAAATTAAATAAAAAATTACGTAGTTAGACGCTGAAATAATGAATTGATTCCGCACTTGAACTGCTAAATTTTCCGGTTGATTTTAGAGATAAAAAAATATGTTTAATTTAATCGCTAATTCCGTATATTATGTATGAACTTAAAAAGTCAAAAAATAAATTTCAAGTATTTTTGATTCTTTTTTTTTTTTGTGAATTTTTTTCTCCATATTTATCAATCGAATACCACTCCCTCCCTTTTTCTTGCAACATAACTCATCAACAGTTAACAATTTTTTCCTATTTTTCTCCTCTTCACGCTTTATGCATAGCTTTCATATTGACAAAATTAACAAAATAAAAATGTAAGAACCATATTAAATATAGGAAATTAAAAAAATTAGCTAAATAGGTAGCGAAATCATCTCGCATTACCTACAGAAATTTCAAATTCACAAATAACCGTCAATTTTTGCAGAGAGAGACAAAAAAACCTCAGAATAGAAGAAAAAAAACGTGTAGATTGATTAAATTTGGTTTAGAATCGACAAAGAAGTGGTAAAATATCAATTTTAGCTTAAAATATTTGAAATGAAATGTATAGCCCATTTTGACAGAAATGTCCAAAAACTCCAAACTTTTGTTATTTTCATCAACAAAGTATAGTCCCAGTTCAATGTTACTGATAGGTATCCAAATGAAAGATCATTTAGAAGGGAGGAGGAAGATAGGTTCTTTAAGCGCGAATTTATATTGTTTTTTTTTTTCGTCAAAAATATGAAAAATTCGATTTTTCATAATAATATTTAATGAGAATATTTTGAAAAAAATTTCCTCTTTAATCCTAGACCCAAATTTTTCTATATGACCACGTTGTCCGTAAAATTACAATATACTTAAAAAAAAGATTTTCATTTCCGCATCTTTGTCCAATTTACTCACGCAGCGTCTTTGCAAAGCGTTCTTAAAATAAACACCTTTTTCTAGTACGTTATTTGTAAATACAACGAAAAATATGTAGAATATTGTATAAATAATTTAGTTTGTAAATATAATAAATTATTCTCACTATAATCGACCTATTGACCATATTAAATCAAATGCATGGAACACTACTACATATAACAGAAATAATTGTAATGAAGATAACCCTGGTTGAATCACTTTTCAGATTAAACCTATGATATGAAAGGCATGAAAATTGAAAATAAAATCACTTCATTTACTAAATAATTTTTCAGCTAATTTAAAAATCAAGAAGCTACCTTACCATTATGTGGCGAAAAATATTCAAAACCTATTTAGTCGAAGTAATTACAAAAATAACTAAGTAGGCATTTTACCTTAGTAAGTGAGTATGTAATAATAATTCATGTTATATCTTCATGTCACCTTGTCACCTACCTACCAAATTTTCCTTTACACTTATGTTGATTTCCTTAGGGACTATTACCTATATTTTTTGTTTCTAGTAAATATTTATTTATACTTAGCATTTACTGCGAAATCGTGTAAAAGTTGTATATTTGTTGTATATCTTCATAGGCTACTTATCGTATTCCTATATATATTTACCGTATTATTTTTTTGCGAAAATTTCAAACTGTAAAATATTTTTAAAAGTGTAAGCGTATCTCGAAATTGAAAATTAAAACATTATAATGTTTATCTCTTTTCTTTTATTCATGCACGAATTTAGTTCAAAACGCCGTGTCTCCCCTCGAAGAGAAGAAAAAATTGAGTTAACGTTCTCCTTTTTTTTTTTTTTTTTCATAATTTTCTTGCAGAGCTTTTGAACGGCTTACCTACTTTGATTTTATGAAGTTTTAAAACCATCAGTACGTATAGTTAAACCAATGTTCATAACTTTTTGAATATTTTGTAGTCTACTTATACTTAAAATAAAAATTCATACCTTCAAATTTACCTAAATGAAATGTTCTATTTATTATTTTAAAGGTACTGGTGTTTTGGAAGGTAATAAAATTCAGTCGTATAGGAAGATGTAGGTGGTTTTTTGTTGGTAAGATTGACAAATTGGTAAATCAAGAATGGAAACATTATTTAAGATCAGTGGAAGACTGGCTGGGTTGATGGTGTGTGATATTACGTGGGGTCACTCTCTTTCGTGTCCCTGATTCATTTTTAGGCCCGTTTGAACATTTTCATAAAATGAATTTTACACAACATTAAATCGTTCATATCTCCTCATTAAATCAACGTAAAAAGGTCATGAACAGAAAATGGCCTCTTGAATTTGGGTCAAAATGGATCCACAATTGTAGATCATACATGATTCTTTATTGTCAACAAAGTATTTTTTATCGATTTTTTTTTAAATAATTAATCGATATATCGAATTTTCCAAAATTGATCGATACATCGATTTTTAATTTTTTCAACTTCAGAAATTAAAATTTCGGTGTTTTTAAAAATTAATTCATATAAAAATTTCAACACTACACCATATCGATTTTTTTACTTCAAAATTCATCGATATTTTGTTAGGCTCAATATTATACGATACATCGATTTTTTTTCAAATGATTATACATCGAATCTATCAAAACTAATCTGTGCATTTATTGCTAAATTTTGCTAACCTAATTGATAGATGTTC
Organism: Phenacoccus solenopsis; assembly: GCA_009761765.1. Lineage (NCBI taxonomy): Eukaryota > Metazoa > Arthropoda > Insecta > Hemiptera > Pseudococcidae > Phenacoccus > Phenacoccus solenopsis. Next base: position 24,407,696 of record CM019755.1, on the reverse strand, counting down.
ATTAATTTTTTCTATAATAATCGATACTCGACTTTTTCTATTATAATCGATACATCGACTTTTTCTATAATAATCTATACATCGAATTTGCAAAAATATTGATCGATATATCGATTTTAAATATTTATTAAAAAAAAATAAATCTCTCTATATATTAAAATCAAAACTTTAAAAATTGTAACGCTGGAGTTTGTGTACCTAAGTAGCTGTGTATTGTGATATTGTGGTTAACCAAGCCATAAAATTTATAGAAGGTTGTATTTGGAAGACCAGTGCTGTGTATTGTGATATTGTGGTTAACCAAGTCATCATAAAATTTATAGAAAGGTTGTATTTGGAAGAAATCTATTATATTGAGGAACGCAGATATAGTACAGTACCAAGGAAAGAATACAAATGTATCATGGAAATACCTACAATCTTCAAACCGAATATAGTAATAAAATTTTATGGCTTGGTTGACTTGACCACAGGACAGGGCTGTACTAAGGAAACAATAGAAAGCATATAAAGCTTTTATAGAATTTTGTAAACGATTCCTGATGACATAGGGTTTCCCACAAAATTTAGGTAGGATCAACAATGGATTGCTTTTTTTATGGAGGGGGGTTAAATTTCGATTGCAAATAATATAACAGTATTTGTCCATACCTAATTATTTAATCCTAAGGTGTATAATATATAATTATGGTCATTCTTATTTTCCAGATTAAACAGTAGTATAAAATACTTTAATAATCTTATTATGTTTTGATTTAAATCACGCTTAAATTCACTTTAATAAAAAATGTGTACGATACATGTTTATGTGGCATAGGGTTGGGCCGCGCAGCGGCCAGGGGCGTAGCCCCTAGTGTTTAAATATTTTTTAAAATTACTAAATGATGTATAAATACCAATATTATACGATACATCGATTTTTTTCTCGAGGGTTAATAAATTCATTGAATTTTTGTAAAATTGATAAAAGAAATTTTTTTCGCAAAAAAATTAATAAATATGAATAAATTTTTAACATTACGCGATCCATTAATTTTTTTTTTAAATTTAATCGTTGCATTTTTATTTTAACTATTTCTACCAAGGATTCATCTTTAAGTGAATTTTCTTCCAATAATAATCGAGATAACTTTTTCCTCAAAATAAACTGATACATCGACACATTAAAGAAAGTAAATGATACATATATATTAATTTCTCTTTTTGAATCAGTATAATATATAATTTTTTTTTCTCTCAAAAATAACCAAATTTTATAAATTGATTGTCAAGTTGAACGAATTTTTATGATCTCCTCATCAAATCTGCGCAATAAGGTCAAACGTTGTGTTGGGGGTTAGTTGGTGACCAGACCTCTTCAATTTGTGTCAAAATTGATCCAAAATGGCGCATCGTAAAAATATCAGGATAATTTGTAGAGCTTCAAATAGCTCTAATTTGAAATTGCATGACAAAAAATACTACTGTTATTCTAAATTAGATTAAGAGATTTTGGAAGGGATAAGGTAGGGGTTTGCAGACTTGCTATTGGGTGTGGTCTGAAGGCAGGAAGGATTTATCAATACTATTTGCAAATCTGAACAAACCACAATTAACAACTCAGCTCTAGTAATGCAGCAGGCGTGCTTACTTTTTTATTTATTTATTTATTCATTAGTTTGGTGTAGGCTTCAATCCAGACGGAGTTATAGCGTAGTCATTATATACTGTGTCTAACTGATTTTACAATCCTTAAGCGCCAAATTCCCTTCATCCACAAAAAAGTATTCATTATTTCATTTTTTTCATTTCTTTTTATGAGATTAAGAAATTAAAACATAAATAATTGTTTCTCTATGATTTCAATCCATAATTTACCAGATTATGAGTGTTTTTAAACTTTCAACATTTCATTCCAGTTAATTTGCTATACTGATTTTGAAAAAAATGAATTTAAATCAATCAAATGAGTAGTAAAAAATTATTTAAATCATAGAATTTCAGAGACCAAAGTCTTAAATTATTCATTATGCCATAAAATGAAATGGATGATATTTTGTTTTTCATAAAAGGGAATTTCGCGCTCAGGTGTGTTAAAATCAGTTAGACACAGTGTATATGTAGTCTTATGACTTATGACAGTCATGCCTTGATTACTCCAAATGTATTTCTTATTTCTGCCATCAGAGGTTACCCACATTACTCTTAAATCCCAATACATTTCTCGGAGTTTCTGGACGATGTGAGCTGTAATATTAGCCATGTATCGAGAAGAACTGTAAGTTACGTAATTGCTAGCTTTTTTCATTCGAGCTCTGTATTTTGGAAATTAAATTTTTTGCTTCGATGGATTCTTCGCAATGACAGAATGTTGGCCTCAGATTAATGTGAATCGACATCGAGCTTCCAATCGTAGAACTAGGAGAGCTTTTGCTTACTTGAAGTTATTGAGCTTCTTTAAAATCCTCACTCACTGATAGCAAATCTCATCGATGGAACTACCAATACCCCTTTTCTTCTAACATAAAATGCCATCGCAAAATCTCAAGTACGCCTTTCCATATAGTTCCTTTTACGTGTTCAAATACCATCTCTGACTCGGTGCATTCCGAAACCGGAAAAATTGGCAATTCATTCGATCCGTTTCCCATACATTATTGATTCATCGACCCATTCGTAGGTCAAAACCGAGGCGCTCGCGCGTGTTATCTTATTAGCGAAATATGCGTGGTATTGTACGAGGGCTATCAAAAAGGTCATCGGTTCCGAGTAACGCGGCGTGTTTTTCAATACATTTTATAACGTTTTCCAACGCCCATTCGATTTAATATTTTGAAAGGTTTATCGACGACACTTATTCGCTCGTCCTTATCAACCAGTTCATCGTTAACCTACGGGTCTTGATAAATTCACATAAAAGCCTCTTTCATGCGGTTCGAAAAACGCATCTTGAGATAAGAAAGGAAGATTTAACGCGGATAACACTTATAGTAACAATACGCGGCTTGGTCTCCGCATATTAGTCAAATTACCTGTACCTTGGTTTCCTGTTTATTTAAAGTGTACCTCGGGTTTACTGTGGCAACTAGGTAGCAAACGGCGCGAGTATTTGTGCCAGGCATACAGATGTTTGGGAACTGGTATTACGAAATAAGAACTCACTGACTCGATAATTACGCGTTAGCGCCCCGAGAGAAGTCAAACCTCAGCACGAAGTCCGCGCAGTCGCTAATTACCAATTGATGGTAATTGAAGTGAGATGTTACGCTAAAAGAACCAACGTACGGTCGCCGAGGAAACAATTTAACGTTCGCAACCCCCAATCGGACCTCGATTCATTCGACTGTGTCATATTTAATTGGTTCGAATCGTCGTTTATCCCTTCAGGGGGCGAGGGCCGGCCAGCGAATTCTCAGTCGTTAAGAAAACTCGCTGCGAATCGAAAATACGCTGCTTCCAGTACACATTATAAATGTAAATAGCGTCGCGAGCGGCGAAAATATTTTAATTAATAACCATTGTATTATCTATACAGACGCGTGCGACGTACATGACTCGATGCTTTCGAAAAGAACCGCCGATCAACGAGCCCTCGTCTTTATTTACTCACTCGGTCAACACCGCCGCTCGTATGACTTTTCTTCCACCAAACGTTCCTTCGTACGTCAGCGTATCCGCAGCCGCTATGTAATTTCACGTCAGATGAAAGAATAAGGCGGTCGAGCCGCCAAGTCGCTTCTGCAGTTCTATCATCTTATGATTTTTCTATCACTCCTATAAGCCGGTACTGTATTACAATTACGTAAATAGGCGCGTACCGTACGATATTTCAATATACGATCGCCATTGTACATCCAGAATTGTTTGCACAGCGAAAATAAACCATTATCGAAAGCCAGACGCGCCGCCCGAGCTATATCGCCGCCAGCACCTATCGTAATAAGGTTAAGAGTCGATTGTTTTGTTTCGGAACGCTGTACATAGATAGAAAAACCTAAACTCTCGATCCGGTTCGCTTTGTTGTGCTGGTAACATTCCTACAGGCGTTATTTTCTAGTTTTGTTTCGCGCCTCATGTGTTCTCATTGTTTCTTGTATCTATATGCCAGGGATGGGCAGCGAAAGGATTCGGTTTTTGACGAATCGCCATTCGATTCCAATGAAAGTTGACGAATCGTGAATCGATTGCTTTCAATGAATCCCGTAATTTGAAACTCCAACCGGTCTCTTCTGCTCTTGCTGAAACTGAACCAGCCAATCAGCTAGACTTCAGACCTCAAAGCTTCAAAAAGTTCAAACTACGTTCCAACAGTATTGAATCGTTGAGTGTTTTGTTTTACATTTCAATTAATGAAATATCATCGAAAAACGGTCAAGCATGTTGTAGAACAAAAAAACAGGTAATTAACAAATTTGTTAAATGTTCATATCAAATTATTCCATATTAAAAAAAAAAAAGTATGACAGCAGAAAGTTTTAGCTTCAGCTTTTGGCTAAAGCTAGCGTCCTTGAAATATTCAGCTTCGGCTTTTAGCTAGTCCAAAAATAAACCTAGCTTTCGGATGTTATTCAGCTTGCTTTCAATTAATGAAATTAAAAACCAATATGTATGTTGTATAGAGATGAGTGATAGGAAAGAAAGTTAAATTAATTGATAAAAATAGATTGAAAAAATTAATTTTTAATCAATTATTATTTAATATTAAATTAGTTAATAAGGGAAATCAAAAAATAATTCTTTACGTAAGTTTCTTAAATTCTTCCAGTAATTTAAAAACTGGTTTTTGAGTCTTTTTTAGCGAAATTTTTGTTCATAAATCAAGTTTTTTCAACAAAATGTATTTATTCAGATGAAATTTGGAAGTTTTTGTGCTTTTAAATTACTTTATTACCAATAACTTACTGGTTAGTTACCTGAAAATAAATTACCGGTAATTAACCAACCCTAATGTTGTATGCCAAGTATGTCAAGAATATTAAAATTTCAAGCGGAATCCGAAAATATTACCGAAATTAGCCGAAAGGGATTCAGTAATACTTAATGTAATTAATAATTGATAATAATTATATAAAACTGAAAATCATTTTTTTGTTTTGTTTTGTTTTTTTTTTATTACCAATCAACATGATTATCCTTATGTTTTAACTTTAACAGAGTATCCAAATTAATTTTTAGAAATAAGATTTTACCCAGGGCTGTAATAACGGTAACGGAACGTAACGGCCAATTTTTTCATTTAAGTAACGGAACGGAACGAAATTTTTGAGAACTGAACGTAACGGAACGTAACGGATCCATTTTGTTAGTGTTATGTTATTTTACATTGTTTTCATTTTTTGAAATTTGAATGCTGGCAAAATTGTTCCTATCTTCCAAGCCCGATGTAATGTACATTTTTTGATGTGAAATTCAAATTTGATTATTTTGAATTAACTTCAATATCTAATACCGTAGCAGAATTCTGAATTTGTGAAAAACAGGGGATGGTAACTCGATCGCTAACCATTAACTCAAGTTAACCACAAAGTGATTGAGTATTTTCACCCTAACTATAACCTAAACTGATTGAGTGTCTGAAAGACTCTAACTAACTTCAACTTTAAATGACTCAAACATTTTCAAATTTGTAAGCTGACTTAAACCAATAACTCGATTAATTATCAATCAGTCTTCAGAAAAAAAAAAATGCAAAACTGCTCAGCGCATTGTCGTTGACTTATATAATGTGAGTCATTTTGTGTTATTTGCAACTTTGAGCCATTGTTTAAATGTTTATGTTTGATTTTCAATGTTTTTTGAATTTAAAATTTTTTACTATTACTATCATCGATAAAAAAAAATTAAAAAAAAGACGAGACTCCCAACTCATAAGTCATAACTTATATTATCAACTCGTAACTAAAAAAAGAGGTAAAAAATGGAATGGAATAGAACAGAACATCCAAAATTGGAACGTAATGTAACGGAATGAACGGAAGGAAACATGATCCGTTATTACAGCCCTGATTTTATCAATCGTACTTACTTTCAGATTATATCTTTGTTTCTTACAGTGTTGTAGGAACGAACATATGTCTGTTCTTGTTCTTATAAAGAAACTGTTATTTGATCCTGTTCCTGACTCGTTCTTATTTTCAATGCTTCAACTGTTCTCATTCCGTTCTTCATTCTTTCAATTCTTTACAATCTCGTTATCGTTCTGTTCTTTGTTCTTTCAATTCTTTGCAATCTCGTTCTCGTTCTGTTCTTTGTTCTTTCAATCCTTTATGGTCTCGTTCTTCTTCGTTCTGTTCTCGTCCTTCCTTTCTTTTTTTCTTTTTTTTTTTTTTTTTTAATAACGTGTTCACTGTTTATGTTGTTGTTGAAATTTAAAATTAATTAATTGAAGCTGATTAATATACGCTTTTTGTAATTTTTTTATTTTCTTTTTCCTCTCATGAGTTCTGTTAATTTTATGATAAACCATGAACTTTCAAAAGAACGAAGAACAACCAAAACTTACATCGTTCTTATTCTTGTATCTTAACATTGTACATTAGTTTGTTCTTATTTCGTTCTTCGATCTTTCAGTTTGAAAATATTCTGTTCTCGTTCTGTTCTTTGTTCTACAAACATATTAGTTTTATGTTCTCGTTCTTGGTCCTTTTTCTCTATAAAATTGAAATCAAACTCGAACCATTATAAAAATTAAGTGATTTTGGTTCTTGATTACCAAGTGGTATAATTCTGTGAAATCGTTTCATCCTAAGTGTGTGACTGTAATGACGATGGTTAACTAATCTTATTCCTCATGCAATTTTCAAATTTATTGAATTATTTATTTAGGCTTACATTATCTTTATGTACATACATTCGATACTCACTGCTCTGCGTACATACGTTTCATAATGTTTAGATGAACATTTAATAAAAACGATAGCTATTACAGCCTACCTGATTTGTAAAGGGAGTCCGTGGAGGGGTGGGTCTTCAAATCTTCGCATTTCAGATCATTTGTAATCATCTGGCAAATGTCTTACGTTTTGATATATCGGGTGACTACTTGATTCGAACACCTAAGCGACAAAATAAGCTTAAAGATGAATAAATTCAATAATTATATGATTAGATATGATTGCGTATTTTTTGACAACCAAAGTATAATTTGAAATTCTGCATTCAATTGATAGACGCTTCAAAGCATTAAGTAAATTTTGTTTATGACATTTATTCTTGCTAATATCATTCAAACACATAATTTATTTTTATGAATGAACAATTTTTGCGTTCTCTCCCAACGCGCAGTACCGAAGAGTATTCATAAAAATGGCTCAAAATTCGGTGAGAGACTTTTCTTAAAAACACAAAAAAGGTACAAAACAAAATAAAAATAAATCCTGAATCGGAACCACAACTTAAAAATTTTTTTATGTTGGTTTACAAATCATTATTCAATTTATATTTTCCATACACTTTTAAATTTTTATTTTATCGTACCCCATGTACTTCCAACAAATACCAATACAAATCTTTCACTAATCATATTATTCACTGCGCAAGTTCAAGCCAATCGACAGTAAGTATGAATTACATGACTTATTTCTTCCAAGATTAATGACAACAAAGTGTCACCGAATAGAAACTCGCGACTGGTTAACTTCCTCCATTTAATCACAACAAAAAGGCAGGGCTTATCAGTGACGTCGGTTCTTTTCTCCTTTTTATTGGACACACCATCTAAACTCGTACTCACATTCATCTCAAGATACCTGTTTACCGCAGCGAATCATCGTGTAAGAGTATCGTCTGTAATTATAGGTGTTATCAAATCCTACCCGTTGTTTAGCTGCGTGGTTTTACACAAGCTCCAAGATACATATAAAAGCGCGAATACATGAACTCGTTTTTTCCTGACTAGTTTTCGAGCGCAACTAAACATACACGTTTCTCGCAAACATTAAAATATGGGTATCTACATACGCAGCCTAATTAGCGATGAATCTGCAACTACGAATACAGCTATTGAATTTAAATGCGGCTCTTGATATGAATTGCATTTCTGCGACATTCCTGAAAAATGAATCGAAGTTAGATATGTATTCAGAATGACTATGCCTAAATCTATCACTAAATGTCAATAAAAAATATTAATATTTTGAATTTCAAGTTCACGTTATTTAATAAATTTAATAAAATAAATTTTCATATTATTATAAGTAATCTTATAAAAACATGAAATATGTGAAAAGATACAAGTATAAAAAAATTAAAAATAATTATTGCATTATTAATTTATTTTTATTATAATATTAAAAAAAAATTCATATTTAAATAAATGAATCAAAATAAAATAGATTCTTAAAATTATTGTTAAATTTAAATAAAATAATATATTTTTGTTTTGTTAGTGAAAAAACAAAAAAAAAAAAAAAAAAATGCATATAATAATATGACAAACAAACAAAAACAAAAATGGCAACTGCCGAAGACAATATCAGAAACAACAACAAAAACAAGAGGGCAGCAACCGAAATCAAGATAACTAAGAAAAAAAGGTAAGCAGCTATACCACATTACTGGAGCTGAGTTTTTAACTGGGGCTAGTTCAGGTTTGGTAATAATAACATTACTCCCTTCATGACTATAGGACACACCCAACACTAAGTCTAAAAACCCCCATTCTATCCCTTCCAAATCCACTTAAGATGTTGAATTTGGGACAAACGTATTATTTCTTGCCATGAAATAATCATTTGAACACATATTTCTCAAATTAGAACAACTTGAGGTCCCTCAAATTATTTTTAAATCCTTATGATCCGCCATTTTGGATCCATTTCGACCGAAATTGAAGAGGTCATATTCTTGCCATCAACTAATCCCATACACGAAATTTGATCTTTTTAGGCCCGTTTGTTAAGGAGATACGGATGAATAATGAAATTTCCTACGGTAATTTCTCCTTCAAAAGAGGTTTTTTACTCCAACTCTCCTTCAAATTCACATGGGAAGCTAAAATCAGTATATGTTATTTACTTGGGTTCATTTTATCATATGATATGGCAATGAAAAATTTTCGATTTCTCTTATACCCCACCACATTTTTAGTTCGATAACTCCTCTTTATCCCCTCCAATATCATGTATGGAAGTGAATTGGGGATATTGTATACTTTTCATCTTCAATAATGATATAAGTTCATATCAATTATATTTTTACTAATTTGAGGCTCCTCAAGCTCTACTCAAATTTTGATAATCCACCATTTTGGATCCATTTTCACCCAAATGCAAGAGGTCATATTCTGCTCACCAACTAACTCTACTTTCAAAGTTTGACCTCTCTAGGTTGATTTGGGGAGGAGGTATGGAAGGTTTAAGAAATTTCATGACTCTGAATTTTCTCAAAAAACCGTTTTTTGCATTAACTCTCCTCTAAATACACTTGGGAAGCTGAAATTTGGATATCATGATGTCCGCAACTCACTCTTTCATATGAAATCAAAAACAAAAAATTTGAGGTATTTGTCCCTTCTCCAGCACACCTGAAAATTTGAGTGATCCGCCATTTTGAATTTTTTCAAAAAAACAAAAAAGTAGTTTTGTCAAATTTCTATGTAAAATCTCTCATCAAGTTTTAAGTGAATTTCATATATTCCTGCTCGAGCTACGTGTGGGGAAAAATATATAATATACATAACAAAAAGTTGGACATTTGCCAGATGATTACAAATGATCTATAATGCAAAGATTTGAAGACCCCACCCTCCCCCGGCCTCCTATCTCCAAATTAGGTAGGCTGTAATAGCTATCGTTTTCAAGTTAAAAACTCAGCTAAAAACAATTCGCACCAGCAAAAAAAAGAACGAAAAAATAAGAGCAAGATAGCCATGACATCATCGTATTTAGATAACAATTACAATATATCAAGTATCATCAATTCATCATCTTTGTTTCCTCGTTAATTCATCATCATAACACTGCGAAGACTAATAACTTAAATAGAAGGAGAAGAATCTTAATAATTCAGGAAATGCAACATTTTGTCTAGAAGAAATCTATTTCACCATTGCAAATGTAAGTATTTACATATTCATACATATATATTTATCTATAATGGCAGATCAAGTAACGTAAAAAATGTACATATCAAAACACATTCATAATTATCATTCATAGAACGAGTTAATTCATTCGTTTCATTTTATCAATACGACTAAAATTTCTGCCCAAATACACCGATTATTTTTTATAGTAATTGTACCTATACAGTATACAGCTACAGCATATCAACATACGTACATGAAAGTAATAATCTGTCGAGCACAACTTTACGAGTTCCTCTTACCCCTATCCTCCAAGCCACCATTTCTATTCGCTTACGTTAATACTGTGTAACAGTACGACACGCCTATCCGCATTTATACGAGCACATCGTCGAAAATAATATTTTAAAAACACGAATTAACGGGTAGTAAAAAAAAATCGAAAATAATTGTTTGCTTCGTTGAATCGCTACACACAGGTAGCGTACATGGATAATTTAAGCAAGCGTACAGAACAAGGGGGAAAAATGTTAACAAAACCCTCTGAAAACATCGAATAAAATGCAAAATACACTCCGCCTCGTCTAATCACCATTAAAAAAAAAGTACCATAAAAAACTTCCACCGTTCCATGACGAATGAATAAAACAAGAGAAAATGAAATTTTTTCAGGTATTTTCGGTTTTTCAACATTTGTTTGAAACATCAAGCTAAGGGCGCCATGACAAAACGGCAACATTTACCGCCGAATGCTCTACCAACTCATCTGAATAATTCAATAATCGCTGTCGAAGTCGTATCGCCTTTATAGGGGGTATTTTCAAACGAAGACGAAGAGGGAATCGGAATTTACATTGGGGCGCGAGAGACACCCGAAAAAACGGGTACCGGTACAAGTGAGACTGCGAAGTTTTTTCGAACGCGTTACCAGCATTTACTTAAAACGCCCCCGCTCCCTGTCGCCTTCACCGGCTATGCAGATGAAACGTTACGATTCCCCAAGTGACGTGAATTTCCAACACTTTTCCAACCTTTCTTCGTTCTTTTCTCCCTCCGTCTTATTCTTTTTCACCGCCTTTCGTCGTGTCTTTTTAGCATTTTTCTCTTATCTTTTTCAAGTTTGCGCAAAATACCGAACGAAAAGCTTTCTTTGTTTTTCGTGTTTTTTGAATTACAAATTTTCCTCCATTCTTTCCTTTTCTTTTTCTCGTATTCGCGAAAACCTCGCGAATAAATCGACACATTAGGCACCTTCGAAGGTGAATTTTACTCGGACGAGTTTTCGATAAACGGAAGCGCGAGACTCGGACGCGTCCGCAACGGAAAGCGAAAAAGTTGTAATTCGTATTTGTTAATGTAACGAGTTATTGTTGAAAAAGAATTACGAGGCAGCGAGCGTGAAATAAAGTTTTTGTCAAGAGGTATCGATGCGAAGATTATCGAATTATCGAGTCGAGTGCCCTCGTCTCGGTCCCGGCGGGGCGTAAGTTGAGCATCGTTTTTATTAAGAACCCTACACCGCGAACTACACGGGAAACACTTCATGTGGTCTAGTTAAAGTACCTCAACAAAAGCCACCGTCACAATGAAACCTTACGCTCTTTAATAACATCGTATTGCATTTTAATAATCCAAACATTTAGCCCTAATCTTTTCGTCGCCTCTCGCCTTAATAATAATTTGTTATTTTTCTCCTCCTCTCTTCGTACGTCGCGTTGTAATTTTTACAAAGATTTGAAACCTTGTAAGTAGCATATTTTTGTTGAGCTAGTGTCCATATGGATTATTCAAGTATTAAGATCTTAATCTTTTTTTCTCTCTTTTTAAGAAGAGGATTACATGAATTACAAAACTGAAATAAAAGAGGTAAGATAAGTAAGTCACCTAAAATGAATAGAATGATGAAGAAATAAAATGCGATTTATTTATTAAAAAAAAAATAAAAAAAAAAAAACGTAAGCAGCCATGCTGCATTGCTAGAGCTGAGTTTTTAATCGAAACTTGTTCACATTGGCAAATAAAGTTACAAACCCTTTCATGTCCACAGGCCACACTAGTAACGAGTATGAAAACCCCTACCTTACCACTTTCAAAATCACTTGAAAAGTTAAATTTAGAACAACTGATGAATTTCTTGTAATGTAATAATCATATTATGAACATATATTTTTAAAATTAGAGCTACTTCAAGCTCCACAAATTATCTTCAAATTTTTACGATCCGCCATTTTGGATCCATTTTTACTCAAATTCAAGAGGTTATATTCTGGTTACCAACTAGCTTCACACACAAAGTTTCACCTTTCTAGGTAGATTTGGAGATCTATGAAATTTCTTACAGCGAACCCCCCCCCCCCCAACAAAAGCCAATGTTACTCTAACTCCCCCTCCAAATTTACTTGGGAAACTAACATCAGAATAAGTATGTCATTTGGGGTTATGTTATCATATTATATTACAATAAAAAAATTTCGACCTATCGTGCACCCCCCCAACACTCTTTGAGGTCGATAACCCCTCCTTTTCTCCTCCAACATTATGTGAAGGTGAGTTTGGGATACAGTATACTTCGTATCTCCAAAAATCATATGAGTTCATATTAATCACATTTTTACTCATTTCAGACTCCTCAACTCTACTCAAATTTTGATAATCTACCATTTTGAATCCATTTTGTCCCATATTCAAGAGATCATATTCTGATCACCAACTAACCCCACACACAAAGTTTCACTCTTCTAGATTGATTTGGCGAGAAGATATGGTAGACTCAAGAAATTCCATTACTCAACAGTTCAACACCTCCTCAAAAAGGCGTTTTTTGCTCCAATTCCCTACTAACTTCATTTAGGAAACTAAAATAAGAATAAGTTAGTCACTTGGGTTCATTCTATCATATGATATGATAATAAACAATTTTCGACCTCCCTTATACCTCCAACACGCTTTAAGGTCGATAACCCCTTCTTATTTCCTCCAACATCGTGTATGGAAGTGAATTGGGGATATTGCATCCTTTTCATCTCCAATAATCATTTAAGTTCATATTAATCACATTTTTAATAATTTGAGGATCCTCAAGCTCTACTCTAGCTGTACTCAAATTTTGATAATCCGCCATTTTGTATCCATTTTGACCTTAATACAAATGGTCATATTCTGATTACCAACTAATCCTACGCACCAAGTTTGACCTTTCTAGATTAAGTTGGTGATGAGATATGGAACATTCAAGAAATTTCATGACTCAAAACTTTCTCAAAAAGCCGTTTTTTGCTCTAACTCCCCTCCAAATGTACTTGGGAATCTGAAATTTGAATATGTTAGTGTCCGTAACTCATTCTTTCATATGAGATCAAAAACAAAAAATTTGAGGAATTTGCCTCTTCTCCAGCACACCTCAAAATTTGAGTGATCCGCCATTTTGAATTTTTTCAAAAAAACAAAAAAGTACTTTTGTTAGATTTCTAAGTAGAGTCTGTCACCAAGTTTTGAATGAATTTCATGAATTCTCACCCGAGCACCAAAATGTTGGACATTTGCTAGATGATTACAAATCCTCTGAAATGCTATAATTTGAAGACCCTCCCCTCGTGCGAACCCCTTCACAAATCAGGTAGGTTATATTAGCTATAGTTTTTACTGAAAACTTGGCTAAAAAAACAAATGTAAGCAGCTATGCCTTATTACTGTATGTGAGTTTTTCAATTGGAGCTTATTGAAATTTTCAATCTGAGAATTCCCACTGATTCCCATATCTTCAAAAACCACCTAACAAGGACATGAAATTCTTGCAATCAATATTGCATGAGGGTATAATTTAAAAATTCTGGCTACCTCAGAACCATCAAACGGTTCTCAAATTTTGAAAACCCGTCATTTTATATCCATTTTGAGCGAAATTCAAACGCCATATTTTGTTCTCCAACTAATCCCACATACGAAGTTGAAACATTATAAATCGATTTGGTGTGATGATGTAAAAGATTCAAGAAATTTCATGATTGAAAGCCTCCTCAAAAGTCATTTTCTACCCCAACTCTCTTTCAAATTCATTTAAGGAGCTAAAATTTTAATATATCAATTTCCTCAACTTACTCTCCCATATGAAACCATGAACGAAAATTTTGAGTTATTTGAAACATAGATATAAATGTTTGAGAAACCTCTACTCTGATCCTCTTTACCAAATTAGATTCTCTATAATTACGATTCCTATTGATTTGATTATAAAGTCATCCAAAAAATAAATAAATGAATTACACGAGAACATCCATCTACCTCTATCAACAGCGAAGAACTTCCGCTATTACCTGCGTCATTGTTTGATAACTTGTTTTAAGCTTCCCGCGGCTAAACTTCTCGTGAACGATTCATCAATGTTCATCCACGATTTTTTATTTCTCGAATTACATATAAATATGTACTTGGCACTAATCCAAACAAACAGTCCATGACTATCCGGAAAAAGGAACTCACTGAAAATAAACTACTCATTTATACTCATTGTAAGTAGAAGTTTCGGTCGAATAATAACGATATTTTATTCACAGTCGTTATTCGCGGGTTTTTCACATAAGATTCATAATTGTTCGAGACAAAATGGTAAGTGAAAATTAAAGTATTTTTATTTTTATTTTCTTCTAAATCAATACATGATTGTAGATTAGAGCATTTTTTTTTGTCGTCTAAAATTTTATTATTAAAAAAACTTAAATTAATAAAGTTACAGTTACTTCTAATTTCACGAGTCACAGTTTATCAGATCTTTTTAAAGTGTGCTCCCAAACTATACATAAATAATGAATGATTTTAAATAGATTTTCAATTTACTTACAAGTTCTAAATTATGAGGTTTCATCTCCATAAAAACTATCCAAGAGGTTAAATTTGAGATATGTTAGATTTACTGACTTCGCTGATTTTTTGGGAGAAAAATTGTGATCTTATATGATACCTACATATAGTGCATTCAGATTACATATAGGTATTGACTTATAATGAATTACCAATCATCCTTTTCCTTCTATTTAAAATTATAGAATATTGTGATTATCTATCACAAAGAATCATATTATAAATCAAGTAGATACTATAACTCCTCGCATTTGCTTATTTATCATTTAAGCATAAGCTAAAAATAAATTTATTGTGTAATTTATTCTTTTAATTAATATTTTTCTTCATCTATAGTTACAAAACATCTACTTGTTGCCGTTTTTCCTCGCAATAACCTCTTTAAACCATATCACTGGAAATATCATCATTAACCAAGGATCGTATGAACCTTCCCACCTAGAAATCCCTTCTAAAGCAAATATAATCATCAATCAAGGATCGTATGGGCCTACCCACGTGCAAGGCACTTCTAAGCCGCCGCACATCATCGTCAATCAAGGATCCGGTGAATCTACCTATGTGGAATACTCCTCCCCGGAAGGATCTCCTTTTTCGTCAAATATCGCCATTCAACAATCTTCTTTAACAGGTACAACGAAAAATCTTGCCAAGTGCCATTTCATGTGATTATCTAAAAAAAAACTCTTAAGCTCTAGCTGTAATTACGAGTCGTTAAAGGCTTCGTCAAAAATTGAAATTTAATATGAAGGGGTCTGAACAGGGTACAATAGAAATCATTGTGACAGTAGATATGAATTTTAGTTTCGATCATTTATGCATATAAGTTGCATATACTAAAGAACTGGTGGTACTATAATTATTAAGTTGTAAAGCCCTCACCCTAATATGGCAATACACGTGTTAGTTTCACTTCTTTTTCAAAATAACTTCATTTTTAATTTGACTATGTACAGATTTTTTAGCAGCTTAATGAAGAAAACTTAATACTAAAATATTAGAACGAGGTAAGAAAGAAGTGAAAATTAAATTTCATCATACATGAACCAAAGATTTGAAAATTTTTGATTTCTCATATTGAGAAAATTTATCCTGAAAAATTCATCATCTGCTACTTTTACAACTTCAAAATCGATTCCTTGTAATTTTATAATGCTTTATTTTCACCCACCAGAACAAGAACCAGAACCAGATAATTCACAACCTCAAGATTCTTCATCACCAGGAAAGAAATCTACTTCAGTGAAAGTTGCGTTAAATTCAAATGTTGTTGTAGGAAAGTAAGAAGTCAACTATTGTCCTGAGATCATTCACAAACAATTACTTTGAAAAATGGAAAGCAAAAAAACAAAGAAGAGCTTCAGTAAGTATATTTGAGCTGAATGTTGTTTTGAAAAAAAAAAATTATTTCGCGATGAAAAAAACAAGCAACTTTAATTTTGAAATTTATATGATAAGTAGCCTTTACTCGAATTTATAAGCAGACATTATAAGCACTAATACCTACACCTACACGTGTAAATATACAATTCAAATGGTACTAGACTTTTTAATTTAATTTTTTTACCAATAACCTTCGTTCTCAAAAACCTGTTTGCTTTCAAATAATCCAATGCAGTTTCTTACAACCTTCGATTAATATTCCGCTCTAATACATTTCCATAGAGACCGACAAAAAATCCGTGTTTTAATTTTTTCCACTTGTCTATCAAGTTTTGTATACGTGATTTATTTTACATATTCCATTAAATAGTGATATAATTTCAACGATACGAACAAAAAAAAAAAAAAAAAAAAAAAAAACATTAAAAAATAGTAAAATCTGCACATCAATAAAAATAAATGATTTGATGGTTCAAGTGACTATCAAAATTCATTCTACCTGAGAACATGTAAAACACTACCTACCTACTTTTATTATACGCGAATATGCCGCATTTATTTGGTATTAATATATGAATAAATATCATTTGAATGTCATGCTTGGAAAGGAAGCTAAATCAGCTCAATCGACAAAACTGAAATTTCATTGCGTGCAAAAAAAAACTGCGAAAATTTCTTAAAATGTCCCCTCATTCATTAAAACTCAAGGTGTCACATTCCTATTTTTTAGCTCAAATCAAAGCCATTTATTTCGCAATTTTCAATGCTTATAAATAAGAAAGTACTAAAATATTTCATCATTTATCGCCATAATCAAAACCTTTAGGCCTTTCGTTTACCTCTACCACATTTTGAAGACAAAAACCCCTCCTCCTCTCATAGCTAAAATTGTATGTGAAGGTGAAATTGGTATACAGCATATGTCTCATCACTAGTAATCATATGAGGTCATATTTATCAAATCTAAGCCATCTGAACCATCTGAACCTCCTCAAGCTATCTTCTAATTTTAATCATTCGTCATTCTGAATTCATTGAACCTAAATTTGAGGGGTTAGATTCTCGTTTATCAGTAACTCCACATACAAAGTTTGATCTTTACAGGTCGATTTAGTAAGAAGATATGAGAGATTCGAGAAATTTCGTAACTCAAAGTTTTTTCAAAAAGACATTTTTTGCTTTTACTTCTCTAGAAATTCACTTGAGAACTTGAAAGTTGGATATATTGTTGTACCTCACTCATTCTTTTATATGACATCAAAAACGAAAATTTTGAGTGATTTGTGCGATTCTGACCATTTGTAATCATCTGGCAAATGCCTAACTTTTAGGCATTTTTTTCTTTTTCTCCAACGCGTAGCGCAGGCGGATATTTATGAAATTCGCTCAAAATTTGGTGAGGTATTGTTTTTGAAAATGCAATAAACATACTTTTTTGTTTTTTCGATATATCTCAAAATGGTGGATCACTCAAATTTTGAGATGAGGTGGAGGAAGGGAAAATATCTCAAATTTTTTGCTTTTGATCTCATATAAAATGTGAGTCACTGATACTAACATATTAAAATTTCAGCTCCATAAGTGCGTTTGAAGATGAGTTAGAGCAAAAAACAGTTTTTTGAGAAAATTTTGAGTCATGAAATTTTTCGTATAAATATCCTTACCAAATCAATCTACTACAGTAAAACTTTGTACGTGGGGTTAGTTGATTACCAGAATATGACCTCTTGAATTTAGGTCAAAATGTATACAGGATTATTAAAATTTGAGTAAAACTTGAGGACCTCAAATTGGTAAAAAGTGTGATTAATATGAGCTCAAATAATTATTGGGAATAAGAAGTATACTATATCCCCAATTCACTTCCACACACGATGTTGGAAGGGAGAAGGAGTGGTTATCCAATATCCACCTCAAAATGTGATGGGGTACATTAGAGGTCAAAAGGTTTTGTATTACGTTTTCATACGATGAAATAAGCCCAAGTGACTAACCGATTCTAATTTTAGCTTCCAAAGTGTATTTGAATGCGAGTTGAGTAAAAAACAGCGTTTTGAGGACATTTTGAGTCATGAAATTTCTGGAATTTTCCATGTCTTCTCACTAAATGAATCTAACAAAGTTTAACTTCAATAAGAACTCGTATAATCATTGGAAATAAGGAGTATACTATACCTCAAATTCACCTCTATACATTATGTTGGAGGAGAAGGAGGGGTTATCGACCTCAAAGTGTGGTGGGGGTACGGTGGAAATTTTTTTATTGTAATTTAATATGATAAAATAAGCCCAAATAAAATACCTATTCTTATGTTACCTTCCCAAGTGAATTTGGAGGGGAGTTGGAGCAACAATGGTTTTTGAGGGGTAAAGGGGAATCGCTATAAGGAAATTTTATAGATCTTCCATATCTCCTCACCAAGTCTAACTAGAAAGGTCAGACTTTGAGGGTAGAGGTAGTTGGTGACCAGAATATGACCTCTTGAATTTGAGTCAAAATGGATCCAAAATGGCAAATGATGGATTACCAAAATTTGAGTAGAACTTGAAGAGCCTCAAATTAGTAAAAATTTGATTAATATGAACTCCTATGATTATTGGGGATAAGAAGCATACTGCATCCGAAATTCACCTTCAAACATGATATTGGAGGGGAGAAAGAGAGGTTATCTATATCAAAATGTGGTGGTAATACTGGAACTTTTTTTTTTTAGCGTATTTATTTACAATGAGCTGCCCTAGAGTAATAACATAGGCAAGATTGG
Organism: Phenacoccus solenopsis; assembly: GCA_009761765.1. Classification (NCBI taxonomy): domain Eukaryota; kingdom Metazoa; phylum Arthropoda; class Insecta; order Hemiptera; family Pseudococcidae; genus Phenacoccus; species Phenacoccus solenopsis. Next base: position 24,388,688 of record CM019755.1, on the reverse strand, counting down.
GGGAGGGGAAGGAAATGCAGTTTTAAATTCTAAACCAGGGCAATTGGATGATTGCAGTAAATGCACTGCCACCCATAGTTAAAACGTCCTATCTGAATTTTCACTTTTTTTTAAATTTTTGCAGAATATTGTTCCTGTACATTTTTCCTGTCTCCTCAGCTAAGTTAGAATGTCCTATCTACAACAGAACCGTAGAAATACAGCTAATAATTTTGTTCTATCTACCTTCTCACATGGTTTTACGAGTTTAAAACGCCCTATTTTGCATTCATCTCAAAACTTTCGAAATGTCAGATAGGACGTTCTAACTACATGCGGCAGTGTAGGTAGTTGAGAACAACACTATTCGTGGTTATTAGCTGATTGACATCATATATTAAGCATTACAGACTTATTAGTAGAGGGAGTACAAATACAAATGATTTTTTCATGAAGTCTCAAACGTTAAAAAATTTTTTATTGGGGTGTCATATGATGAAACGAAAATTCATTTATTTACTTTTTGTTGAAGGTACAGTTGGGACATTTTTTCGAATACAGAATTTATATAAGCGGATTTGAAGGCAAAATTGGGGGAGGGGAAGGAAATGCAGTTTTCAATACTAAACCAGGGCAATTGGATGATTGCAATAAATGTAGTTTAAAACAACACTATTCGTGGTTATTAGCTGACTGACATCATATATTAAGCATTACAGATTTATTACTAGAGGGAGTACAAATACAAACGATTTTTTCATGACGTCTCAACTATACAGGTTTGCAGAAAAAGAACTCGAACATCAATGGAATACTATTATCACCATTCTAATACCTACAACAACAAAAACAACATTTCTTCAAATTCTTTCCATAAAAATTTCCATCCGTCCTTTCGCTTTTATTTGACTAAAAATAAAATCTATACCCATCACGTTCGGTTGTTCTTCCACGTGATTCTAAGACCTGCATACCTCGAACAACATATAAAGTCCGCGAAGTCTCATCATTCAGGAATAACGGGTCGACAAGCACTCGGTCAAGTTCACTACAAATATGTTAGCAACCAGCAACGTCTAGTCACCTCATTTAGGTCACCCTCGCCGATAAAATTTTAATTTAATTTTCTCATTTATCACTCGAATAAATCCTAATAAGAATTCAATAGATTCGAATATACGAAAAACCTTGGTACTTTCACATCGACCAAAAATTATCGTACTCCTTGGCCCAACATATGCTTAATTAAGTAGCCTTTCCCGCCACTTCTGAAGTTTCGTAATTAGCCAAAGCAGCAAGCTCGTTAAAGGTAGATGTTCATCCTCAACTCACACACATGCTTACACGATGTTCGCTAGGTAAAGTGATAATCGTAGAGTTATTCTTCGCTGTTTTGCGGTGAAAATTAATACGACTATACTTGGCTCATACGAAGAACAAAAATGGTAAGTACTTTTCTTCCTTTTTTTTTTTTAATTTGTTCAAATTCTTGGATTTTCTTTTTTTTTTTTGAATAATATTTTGGACGAGGAAATCGAAATTCTCATTGACTGTAAACAAGCATCTCAAATGACTTTAAATTTTAAATGATTTTATCACTTGTAAATATTTGAAATTGGAATCGTATCTGAAAAAATCATGCTTACTGTCATTTTGAAGAATACTTAACACAAAAAGCTGAAGATGAAAACTTATAAACGAATGAAAGTGTTGAAAAATATAAAGAGAGGGAGAGTAATTGTAGTAACTGGTTCGTTTTTTGATTGGTCGAACGTCAGGGGTGTATCAATCAATCAACAAGTCGGATAGTGGTAAATTACCTCGATTCACTCGTAAAATAAAAATACGAATCAGCTGATGAATCACAAAGAATATCCATCGTTCATTGAAAACTGAACGATATTTAGAAAGGTAGAAATGAAATTACTTAGATTTTATCACATCCCAGCCTTATGATTGGTAGTTACGTACGTGACGTATGACCAATAGAAAACGGATCAGTTACTATAACTTCTCTATAATACCGTGCGTCCAAGTGATTCGGGTACACTCAGCGCAAAAATCTCGGTTTGTCGATAACGTAATAAGAGTTAAACTACAATTTTTAATTTAGAAATCATTTTAAAAATAATTTCAATGAATTTTAAGGCTGATAAATTCATTTCAACTGGATTACAATTTCTTTGCATTTAAAAAAAACCAATTTTAAATAATTGGAAAAGAGATTTTTTCGCAGATTGTACTCGAATCACTTGGACTCACAGTATACATAAGTATGTATAATAATAATAATAATTATAATAATAATACTACAACTACAGTATTTCTGAGCATGAGGTGGGAGGGGGGCAGAGTCTGAAATTGAATTTTCAAAAACAAAAGTCCATTAATCTTAACAAAAAAAAAAAAATAAATAAAAAAAAAAGCAAAAATGTTTTCTTATTTTGAAAGCTAAAATCGTAAAATCAACTATTATTATTTATTAAAAAAAAAAAAATGAAGAAATGTCCTTATTTTCTAATAAAGAATTTTTGAAAATTTAGTATAAAAATTCCAACTTTTTATCACCTGCACCTTCCCATATGGTATCATGAAATAATTAAAGTTTTAAATTAATATGGAATAAATATCTCGTTATACTCATCCAAATGAAATTGTTTTGTCCACAGAATACCTACCTGTCCGTTTTACTCATTGCGACAACGCTACCATACGCTATTCTCCTTCCACTAAATAATGGAGCGCATCAATCTCCTTATGGCGAAAGAATACGGCTACAACGACGTCAAGCTGCCAATTCAGGATATAATCATTTTTACCCAAACCAACCACAATACCAATACAACCCTCAACCATTTCCATCTTCACCGGTAAAGATACGATCACCTCGAATCGAAACTCAGTACTCAAATACATATTCACAAACATCTCCTCAAGCTGCACCTAATTCGCAATCAACGTTCTTTTCGATAACAGCACCACCACCACGATCGCCATTTTCGCCCCCAATTTTCACGTACTCTTCGACATCTTCACCTCCTCAAAGCTTTTCGTCACCTACGTTTTCCAAAGTACCTTCTATAGTAATCTCCACCGAACTCACTCCACCTGATACAACTAGCGAGCTAGCAGATTCTCTCGGTCGTGCCATTGATCCTGCCGAAGGTTACGCTGGAATACCATCTGCGTCTGATGTGAAAAAAGTTAACGTCGATGTTAATAATAATGTTAGTGTAGGTTAAATCAGGGTGAACAGATCAAACCGATAAAAGAGCTAGCCATCGAGGGTAGAGAATCGAAAAACAACGCTGATTGATTTTTCTTAAGAGATTAAAAATTTCCATTTCCGTCATACGAAACAGAAGTGTCGAAAATACCAAAGAACACCGATTAACACCTCCATACAGCTTTGTCAATTATATGTCAAACATGAAAATTTCAATCGCGTGATTTTCGTGAGATTTTTTTTCTCATTTCGTCTTAAATTTCCATTTTCCTGTTATTTTATACGTTATTTTAAGTATGTTAGTTTACGATATTTTTTTATGTAAATATTTTTGTATAGTCATTATTTTATCGTTAATAAATTATTTTTAAATGTATTTATTTCGTTCTTAAATTTTCATGCCAGTCACTTGCTACAGAATCAAGTTTATTTTTATTATGGAAATGCAATATGGTTCTCAAATTGTTAACTAAAGGCAACTTTGAAGGGTACTTATTACATTTTTTAGGAGAGATGAATACCTACCTAGAATAAATAAATAAAAAAATAAATAACTAAATAACTAAAAAATGAATTTTAATTATTTCATACATAAAAATTTATTTTCAATTTGAAAAGTTTAATTAATTTTACAAGACAGAAAACCTTTAAAATTTCATGATAATTCAATTCAATTCAATTCAATATATTTCATAGTTATAAAAATCACTTTCCCATCAACATATTAATCTCTACGGCAGCACATAGCGAGTGCGGTAGGGAAATTATTATCATTATGGGAACATAAGCAGAAATAATAAATAAATAAAAATGAAAAGGAAACAAGAGATATTCATTTGTGGGTGGGGGAGTGGTAAATTTAGATAAGCGAGAATTTTATTACACCGATATCTAACTGCATCCCACTGATCAGTTCTCATCGCAGTTTTAACACCGAATGATAAAATATATTTAAAATCTTGAATCAATAGAATTAATTAAAAATCAATATTTCTTATTATAAAATTATTAATAAATTTATTTTTTAATATTTATATTAATGATAATATTAATTAGAATTTTTATAAATATAACCAATGGGATAAAAATGAATTCAGAGATTTTTCAGGTAAGTTAAATTCAAAATGATAGGGTACGTTTTACTCAAATGTATAATCTCCTTGCTTTTATCAACCGTAATTGCGGCATTGAGGTACGGGAAGAACTAGACCTTGAGCCGAAGTCAAAATAATTTTAGCGCTCTTTTTTCATTCATTTTCGAACCTAATGAGGATTTGAAAAAAAAATTAATTATAAAAAAATCTAATTGGAATGACGAAAGGTTTTAAAATCTAAAATTTTGATTTCTACGTCCTCTCAGAAACACGGGCCGAACACAATCAACCCCCCCTCTGCCCCTCATCCTTCTTCTTCCTGGTCCACTGACTGCAACATTGAAAAAAGGATTGCAAAAAAAGAGATAAAACCAACTTGCTGATATTTCCAGTAACATTTTCCCTGCGAGATAAAATTTTCCGGATGAGTTCGTTGTCATTCGGTTCTTCTTTGTTGAAGTGTATCGGGCATGCGCGAGAACATGTACTTTTTCCTGTCTGTATCTTAATAAGAATACGAAATATGGTTCAAAAACAAAAAAAATTACAAGTTGTTTGAATACATTTGATTTGAGACGTTTTCCATATGAAAACGGACAACTTGGGCCAGTTCGTGACAAATCGAGATAGGCGTGATACACTTACTAGATAACATTTCCTACAAAATGAGACAAAAATGAAAAAATTTCGTTCGTTTTTCGCGGAGGAGTAAATTTTGGAAATTCACCTTTGAAAAAATTACTTTTCGAGAAAAACGTGCCTAAAGTTTTCAAAACATTTTTTTGAATATTTTTGAATATAAAAATTGATTTTACACAAAATAATAGTATCCTATTAAAAAAATGCAGAGTATCGTAGTTTTAAAGCATTAAATTTCCAACTTTGATATGAGTCAATTTTTTTTGTAAAATGCTTAGTTTGCAAAATATTAGCATAAGTTGCAATTCATCAAAATTTTTAATTTTTTCACCTTTTTCATGTAAAAATCGATTTTGTTGGAAAACTACGCACTTTGAAAAAAAAATGCATAGAACTAAAGTTGTAAAGCATAAAATTTTCTAACGGCTATAAGCGGTTTGTTTTTTTGTAAGATGAACGGTTCGAAAAATATTGGCGAAGAACTTTTTTTTCAGGGTATTTTTCACAATGAATATTTTTTTACCATTACTGTCTTCTAGAACAAGTACCTTCATTACTCGTAGTATTGTAGTGTATTACAATTAAAAGTTGTTTCAAAATAGAACATAAAACATTTTTTTAATACTAACAAACGAGATCAAAATTAATATACTTAATAGTAGGCGAGAATTTTTTTTTTTTTTTTGGTCGAATAGAAGCTTTGCTGTTTCTCAAATTTTTTCTTTAACTGCGACTTCGTTAATTTTCCTTTAATAATCAGTTTCAATTTCATCTCCAAGATTTCTTTGCTACGAGCTGAAATAGAGCATGAACATCTTCATTTGAAATGTCTAACAAGATTATCTTTTCTATTACCAGATATATTACAATCCGCACAAATAAAATTCGTTATTAAATTATTTTAACATTCAACATTACATTACCATAATCATACGCAGATATATAAAAATTCAAGTTGAACGAAGACAAGCCGAGTGATAACGAAAATATCCGTAAAATTTTATTCCCGAAAGAAAATGTTCCTGGAACCATGTGCAAGTGAAAATCATACCTATCGTATATGATTTGAATTTTCGATAAATGCTCTCTCAACATTCGCATATCATCGACTTTGGATTTGATTAAGAGACTACCATAGAGTTCAGATTTTTTCTCAATCCATGTCTTGCTAACTTCCTTTCCAAAAACATCGAAAATTACTGGGTCCAAGTAAAACTGATTTATAAGCGATAAAGACCTTCAATTAAATTTTCGTAATCAACTCGTATTCACGATACTGGATTTTATAATACGCCATCAATATTACACTGACAGCTTGAATTCCGAGGGAATGAAGAGACGATACAATATGTTATTTTAATTTTGCATTCGATTTCTATAAAAACCTGATTCTAAGCCCGTTTGCTCGCTTCCGATGATACCACGTTCATGGCAACCTTGAACTACATCTTCTCATTTTCGGCTAGGACCAGTTTAAAGATGCTACCAAAAATATTAATCGTGTTTACCTTACTTGCTTCGAACGTGTTATAAAGAATCCATATAGTTTGGGAGTTAGATCGTACTTATCAATATTGCAAATGAGTTTTAAGAGCTCGTAGACAGTAGGGAGAGTGTAAATAAGGCTCGTTTTTGGGAACGTCTATTGTACAACCTTAGGGCTCAGAGGTTGTAATATACAATGCCTTCAGTGAGGAATAGGCCCTTATTCAACATGCAAACCCCTATTTCTTGGATAAGGGGGCATAAAAATTTCAGCCTAAAAATAAGTTTGGAGCTGTTGTAAAATAATCTTTTTTTTTTTTTTTTTTTTTTTTTTAAATCAAAAACAAGTAATGACCTGACACAAATGCAAGCAATATGTAAGAAGAATTTTTTTAATGAAAGACCCATTTTGGAGTTATGATGTTGTTCATTTTTGGAAGTTTTCAAAGATTTTTATTTAAAATATGGTAACCTTTGCTTATGGAAGGATATTTGTTAAGAAGGCAACAAAAAATTCTATATAACTTTCATCTCCACTATCATAGGAAGGGAGGAAGAAGAGAAATAAAATTATCTAAAAATCGATTTTTTTCGATATAAGCGTTTTTTTTATAAGGTTCAAACTTACCTGGGTTATGTAAACCAAAAATACCTCTCGAAGAAAAGGGTTTCAAATTTTCAAAAATGAACAACCCATCTCATTTCGCCATAATGGGTCTATAATCAGAATTACTCTTTTTACACAATTCTGTGAGTGATACTCGATGATTTTGGTCTATAAAAAAAATTATGATTGAACAGTGGTTCCAAAAATATTTTCAAGTTACGACTATGAAGCCTTCTTAACTACAAAACATGAATTTCTATGAAATGATGGTCTATTCTCTATTGGGGTCATCATAGATCAAAATCTGTGGACGATATGGTTCTAAAACAGGTAGGTTCAAAAATGGGCCTTATTTAGATTCGTCTTTTCTCTTGTTACATGATTTGTAAAAAAATTCATTTGAAAAAGAATTTATGTATTTAATTGGTGAACTCGATAATCGATTGGGAATGGCAAAAGCCACTGTAGGACTTTCGTTTGTTCTTCAAAATTGATGATGGATAGATGAAAAATGTTTTCAAAAGATCTCAAAAGTAAACTCTAATAATTTTATCTTTTTAGGTCAATATTGCCCTATAAGATAGAACAAAAATGACCCATATTTTTGAAAAATTTTTAAAATACGTGTTTTGGGGAATTTAATATATATTTTTTTTTTCTTTGTGTACTATAACTAAAGAAGTATATTAATTTTGCCTGAAAGCCAAAAAATTTGATAATTAATTTTTTGGATATTTATTGCGTACGAAATTCAAGTACCAAATAGTATATTTCCAAAAATTAATTTTAAATAGCTTTTTTTTTAATGAATTATCAAGGACTAGTCTCATAAATAATACACTCGATTCGCCATTGATATGTGACGATGTAGCCCACATACAGCTCATACAGGGTTCGAATCCTCCAAAAAATATCGTTTCTCTCTCCTCTTCAGGTGTTGATTGAATCCATGATAAAAATAGTTCAGTAATATTTTATGCATGAAAAAATGCTTTTTACGAGCTATAGATTGGCAGTGAAAAAATTCCGAGAACTACAATAATTCATGTTAATTTGAAAACATTTCCACTTTGGAAATCACTGAAAAGCAAAGATTGAACGTAGGTAATCGTACGACAAACAAAGAGGAAATTTTATATCATGCATTGGAATTTAAAAAAAAATAATAACAATAAAATAAAATAGTACGTTTTTGAAACATATTCAAAAAAATTGTAAGAAATATAAAATTTTTTTTGTCATGGAAACAACAAAATCTAACCCTCAAAAAGGCACAAAAAAATTAATTTTTACAACTCGATTTTGCTGATTTTATTTTAAAAATTCGAGCTTCATATAGAACAGAACTTTTTTAAGCATACTATTGGGATCCCTTCACCATATGTATTTCATCTAGCTATCATCAATTTTCAAAAATCACCTTTAAAGAGTTCACCTTGGTATTCTTCCAAAAAAATGGAAAACTTTTACTTCAACGAATTCGTAAAATACCAATAAAAATAATTAGGCCACCCATACGCCAACGAATCAACAAACATTCATTCAATAAAATATTAATCAACTAATTTGCATAATACGTATTTGGCGTTACTATAATCCACATAGGTGATGGAAGGGCGCTAACTCGCATAGATGTTCTCGACCCCGATAAGTCGTTCTCCCCGCTTTTATCAGTAAGTACTTTGTAATTAGCCATAGCAAAAGAAGCTCATTTATAAATAGATGTTAATAGTTTCCATTCACATTTGTGCAATATACATGATATTTATCACGTAAATTAATAGAATACCAGTCCACGTTTGAGTTATATGTATTATTCGCGGGCATTGGCAAAAATTAATATAACTGATTGCAGCTTAAAATGGTAAGTACCTAATTTCGTAATATCACTTATTTCATTAATTTTCAATTTTTCATTAATCGAAGTATATATGAAATTTCGCAAAATATACTTTTTCTAGATTTATTTCTAAATTTTAAATACGAGAATTAAAATTTGGAGTTATTATTTTAAAAGTTTAAATTAATTTTGAAAAATCGACTTCGTAATTCTTACGCTGACATTGTACATTTATGGAGCACGCATAATGTATTGAGCTCAAACAATGAAACCTTAGAATTTTCATGCTTTCAGAATTTAACACCTTATTTAATGAAAATTATACATATGTTACGAGTTCTCTCAGATGGGTGTAAAGAACTCACATATTGTCTAATAGAAAAATAAACCTTTAAAAAGTGATTAAAGAAATAATTGATAAGTTGTGTTTTGGTTCAGAGGAAATAACAACAGAAATGGTAAATTTAGGCTTAGTTTTACAAAAAATGAGACAAGAAAAGTCTCGTAAGTTTCTCCTTTTCATGTCTAATGAGAAGTCTCATCTCATGCTTTCTCACGAAATTTGTTCATCTTACGAGACTTTTTTGTCATACTACGTTGATAAATTTTTTCAGATTTGTTTTGATTCGTTGGGAGTCTTCGAAAGCAATACTTCAAATTTTGAGTCAGTTTTACATTTCGACGTTTATTTAGGCGTGGAGGGGAAGGGGTTTGAAATTGTAATTCCGGTTTTCAGTTGTAACACATGAGCACTGAGCAGTGATGTTTTGAAAAAGAATAATGTTTTCAAGCATAATTTCCATCCCACGTTGACACAATTTTTTTGAGGGGAGGGAGGGAGAGGAAAGGTCGAAAATCATAATTTCAGTTTCTCAAGCGCATTAAAAATATTGAATTCATTTTATATTTTAATTTTTTTGATGGAGGGGGAGAGGGGGAAGATTGGAATCGAAATTGCAGTTTTTAGGGGGTGGACATGAACTATGAGATTTTTGAAGGTGCTGATTTCAATTATTTATACATTGCACATTTTGACCTTTTTTTGGGTGGAGGAGGGGGAGGGAGTTGAGTTAAAAACTGGAACTGTAGTTTCTATGTAATGACATGAACATTCAGGCTTTTAAGGAGCCATTTTTCAATTATTTGGTCTATATTATATTATGGCTCTTCTCCTTATAAAGAGATTGAAAATTCTAATCAGCAACTTCAAAATCTTTTTAGTTCATGCATAGAAAAATGAAAAATCATAATTCAAATTTTGAACCCTCTCCACTCCAAAGAGAGATAAAATCCAAAAATAAATTCGAAAATTCCAAACAACTAGCAGTCAAAATTCAATTTATGATTCATCAAATTTTTCTGGCTTTCAGGCAAAATTAATATACTTCTTTAGTTATAGTACACAAAGAAAAAAATATATATATTAAATTCCCCAAAACAAGTATTTTTTAAATTTTTTAAAAATACATATGAGACATATGACTGCAAAACCGAATTTTCAAAAAAAAAAAAAAAAAAAACATTGGGGAAGGATTTAGAAATCAAAAAGATATAACATGTTATTAAAACTCTCCTATTTACCCAAACGTAGTTGCGATGCAGTCAAAATTTGACTAATTTTTTTTTTAATTAAAATTTATATCCTATAAATAGATGTTTTGAACTGAGAAATGGTTTCCGAATTCCAAGATTTCTTTGGAAGGAGGCTCTATTCTTGTAAGAAACACTGATAGATAGCCAGAAATAATTGAAAAACATTACGCATTTCCACTCGAAGCTAAAAATAATATCAAGCTTTTTCCCCTGTTACAGAAAACTCACTTGTCACTTTTACTTCTTGCGACAGCACTGCCCTGTACCATCCTCGTTTCCCAGGATTCTAAGGAGCCTAAAACAGGTACCATAACATTTCACGTAGAAAATGAATATCGGATAGGAGGACAAATTTCACCGTCGAAGGTGAAAAAACGTTCACCGCAATACCAACCTTATACATACGTATCACCACAAAACCTTTCTACCGCTTATCTCCCCCAATTCGGAGAGCTACAACCACCATTCTTACCAACGCAGGGAGACGAAGGATCAGGTTTATCTGGACAGCAGCAACCACAACCACCATCATTCCAGTACAAACCACCGTCATCTGGATTGGGATTCCAGTTTGGGCAGCCACCACAACCAACACCATCCTTAGCCCGGATTCCATCATTTCCACAAGCGCCTCAACAGCCACAACCTAAGTATCCATACACACCGCAACAACCGGCTTTACCATCGCAGACACCAACACCACTAAAACCTCAACAGCCACAATTCCAATTCCCACAACAACCGACGTTACCACCACTGACACCATCACCACCAAAAGTACCCCAACAGCCACAATTTCAGTTCCCATCGCAGACACCATCGCCGCAAAAACCACAGCCGCCATCATTTGTACCTCCAACACCAATCTCGCCAACTTATTCGCCAGATAAAACGACTTCACCGCCGAGTAAGCCTGTCGTAACACCTCCACTAGATACATCCAAACTTCCACGACCAATTACCACCGCTCCCGTAGATATCTTCAATTTACAGAAAAACGCAAATCAAATACCCAACGTACGTCCGGAATACATTACTTCATCATCGGTACAAGAATCACTGGTGAAGAATGAAACTGTTATCACCATATCCATCAATAATAATGTGGTCATAGATCTCAATTCAGATCTAAGTAGCGTTGTAGTAAACCAAGGCAAGAAGAATAAACCAACATGAAGACACTGAGGATAGGTATGTGGTTTGGATGCAACTCATTCATTATCGCAACGGCTATATTATCTCCATATCACTCGCTAATTGTCTAATTATCTACACGAAGCGTCCGAGATTCAAGAATCACTTAAATCGATTTTTCACACAAAGTACGCCAATTAATGAACAAAAATTTCTCTCTCATCAGAGCATATCTAAGCCTGTATTCGTGTTAAAAATATACCAAAGACTTTACAGGTATTTCTAACGGTAACGTATTTGTGCACATTCCTCGTAGCAACTATTTTTAAAACTTGCCATCAAAAAAATCAACAACTCTAAGAAATCGCATAAAAATATGTGAGATGGCAATATCACAACTCAGGTAGGTCTTTATCCCCGAACATAACGATATGTTGAATTACAACGTGTTGGAGGAGAAAACATGAACTGAAACGTTCACCTATGAATTCGCTCCGTGAAGTATTGTTCTGCTCGTTGTTCTTAAAAGATCTTTAAAATTTGCGCAGTTATTGCTAATCGCGTTTTTTGGCGCAAAATAGGTATTTATATTGGTTTTATATGTTTCAATATGTAATCAATAGAATTCATGCGTAAGTCTAGTTTTTTTCCTCAATCTACTCGTAGAATTTTAGATTACTACGAATAATTTGGAAGAAAACCAGATTTCTATTTTGCGCGTGGTAATAAAATGAATATACATGATCTATTTACGAGATTTTAGAATAATTAATACCATAACATTGCGACTATTTTAATCTTTTTATACCTATTTGTTTTATGTATTTTGTATCCATGTTGTTTTTTTTTAAATAGTTAATTTTTGAAAAATCATGAATTTTTTCCTAGTTATTATTAGAAATTGAAATATATTTTAGAATGTTCGTTTCCGAATATAACATGAAGTGTAAGCAAGGGCAATGAGGGTGAGGGTTAAGAAAAATTGTCTGCAAAAATCTTAATTTTAAGTTGTTGCGTACAAGAGCAGATTAAGGCAATGTGTTTTACAGGGTTAATGGGTACTCGAGGACTCAGTTTTCTATATTACCTTCACCTTCACATTATTACCTATGATTGCACCTAATTAAGTACACAAACTGGACACTACCAACTACATATGATATGATATGATATGATATGATACGATACGATACGATACGATACGATACAATATGCAATGCAGTGCAATACAATACAATGCAATGCAATACAACACAATGCAACGCAACACAATAGAACAATACAATACAATACATACAATACAATACAATACAATACAATACAATACAATACAATACAATGCAATATAATACAACACTACACAAAGCAACGCAACGCAACACAACAATACAATACAATACAACAATACAATACAATACAATACAATACATTACAATACAATGCTACATAAAGCAACGCAATACAATGCTACGCAAAGCAACAGAATACAATACAATACAATACAATACAATGCAATAAAAAAAATTGCATCTCTCCTAGAAAAATAGGACTACAACAAGGGGTGACTACACGTTTTACTTTTTTATATTTAGGAAAGAGTTTCCTACAACATCCAAAAATAACATTTTCTACTTCCTCAAAATGGTAATACTATCTGATAAATACATGAGAAAAATGTCCAAGAATTCACATTTTTCTCAAATAGCATATAGAACAAATTAGTACACGTCACTTGTCCCTCGTTTCCTTTTATTCGAGTAATCGACCTACGTGCAAAGAAAATTGTTGTAATACTTACTTACCGAGTACAACCTATTAGCAAAATATTACCTATCATACCAGGACATCCTGCATGCATTCTCGAAAACAAATTTTTTGGGCCCAATCTGAGTGTCTCGAGAGCCCATTTTCTTTCAACATGATAAGTGCTTAGGGATTATAAAATTAATAAATCTCACCATCGTCCTAATTCACCCCATGAATAAAACGTCGCTTATAAAAATATACGGTATTCAAATTATACTTTTTCTTTCATACTTTACGAAGTTGACAAAAAAAAAATCGAAACGAACCATCAATATGAACGAAATAAAAAATTGCAAGATGTTCTTGATCACCGTTTCGAGTGCCAAATACCAAGAAACAACTTATCAAGTGATCATCATACTCACATCTATACACACGAATGAATATCTCAGCCCTTCCTATCTATTTACACGATCAACAAAATAACCTCTACGGACCAAACCGGCTACCTAATCTATGGCACGAACTTCGTTAACATGCGATTTCGCCGGTTTCTGTAATATCGATTCATTCCAACCATGACTGTTTTACCAGCTCTGGTAAAATTTTTCATTTCATTTTTTCAAGTTTCGTGATGAGGAAAAAAGCATAATCGCGGGTTCGCATTTTTCGCACATTATAAACGTTACTTTATAAATTTGCAAATAGTGTATATAGTATAATCAGTGTCTGAAAGAATCATTTCTCGTGGTGATAATGGACCATACTCGATGTAACAATTTCACCAGCCAACAAGTAAGACTTGTGTAAACGTGTATAGCAAAATCGCTTTCAGTTGCTCGTTCCGATCACGTCAGATTTTTTCAAAAACATTCAATCATGTCTGAAGAGAACACGGAGTTATCATTTTTCGGAATTGATGCGATCAAGTACTACACCACTCACATACACGGTTACTTGAGCGTAACCATTTGCACGATTGGAGTAATAGCAAATATAATCAACATGATCATATTCACTCGCAAACGTATGGTATCGCCGATCAACCTCATACTCGCTTCTTTATCGTTCGCCGATTTCTTCGCCTTACTCAATTACTACTACAAAGCGTGGTACTTTTACATAAAGCCAGGTGCCAATCCTTACGTTTACTGGTATTTATCGCATACAACGGCTCGACTTATGCAATGGCAGCTTCACTTCGCCCACATTTTCATCAACATCGGGGTATGGCTTACCGCCTTGGTATCCATATGGAGATATGTAGCGATCGCTTTCCCATTGAAAAATCTTTATTGGGGTAATAACAAAACCACCTGTAAAGCGATCGCACTCGTTGTCATTCTGTGCCTGTTATTTTACACTCCAGCTCTGATAGCCAAGAGGGTTCTTGCCATTACGTACGACGAATTGAATTTGACCATTTACTTAGTCAGTTTCAACCAAACGGATCCTCTATCTACTTATATGGCGGATGTTGATCACTTCATATACAGCATTTGTTTTAGATTTCTGCCTTCTATTGTGATCGCTGTACTCAGCGCGAGGTAAGTAACCACTTTTTTCTACACTCCATGAGTAAAACAACGTGATTGGGCACAGTTTGCAAAGAAAGGAAATTTCCGCATAAATGTAATTTTATTTATAAGTCAACTACTGGAATGAAATAAGTAAGACCGTCCAAAAATATTCGACTTTTAGGGCTAAGGCTTCAGCCAAAGGAGTGGGGGATGGGGGTGAAAATGTCCCATGACAGGTAGTAAACGTGCGTATATAATGTACATAAATATGGTACTTATGAAACCAAACACGCGGATTTAATTTCAATGATAACATGCATAATTATTACATACTTGCAGTATAAATGGGAAATTAAATATTGGAAATCACGATTTTATCGTAATTATAACCTTGACTGTAAATAAACATTATTTTGGGCATGGATAAAATTTAATTTTTCAATAAGTATTTTATATTGAGTAACTATATGCCTTTTTTAGCAATACATTCTAAAATATTCAAAATTAATAATAATTTTTTATTATTTTTTATTTTATTTTTAATTACATTACACCCCTGAGAACCAAATTTGGCGTTTTTAGGTCGAGTAAATATCTGAATAGCCTTCTAAGATTTAGAAACGATTTACGTAATACAATTTCACACAATTATATCGTATATGTATCTTGCTACATCTATGCTGTCACAGGTATATCTGTCGATATGTAAAATGAATCTACGCTCATCAAGATTTATTTAGATATTGTTTGGATATCTTAAAAACGAAATACTTTTGCAATATCTACACATTATCGAAACTATATAGGGTCATCCGGTTTAAAAGTAAAGCCATCATATAGCTATCTCAAGATATAAAGAGATTTCTTTAAAATTTTGTGATTGTGTTGTATATTATTTATTATTCAGTTTTGAGTTCACACGTTCTTCTCATTTTGATAAGTTTCGACTCTTATAAGACAGTGTTCAAGTGTTTTTTTTTTTTTAAGTCATAGTCAGTTGTCTTTTGTGTTTTATGATATCATGTCCAGTGAACTTCCTGTTTAAATTAAATTTTTAATAGTGAAGTGGAAGAATGAAATTTGTTGGTAACAATGATAAAAGTGTAAAAATCGTTAATTTTTTATCTTTCCATGTAAATTTCTTTTTTAATTACTGTACAAGGTATCTAAATAAATTTAGAACTTACCATAGTTCGCAGAATCTGTTTTTTACAGAATCAACTTTATAGCAATCAAACTAGTTTTTTTTTGTTTAGTGTAAATTATGCTAAGTTAAAAAGAAAAACACGATTTTGTTGCTTTACTGAAATTGATGCTGTAAAAAAAGGATGCTGTCAACTATGATAGGTTCCGAATTTATTTTAGACACACTGCACCAGCTTTGAGATAGGTATACATCTATATCTATATAATTTCGCAATTTGTATATAGAATCTATATAAAGAAAAGGATATATTTATACGATATATAAATTCGAAAATGATATCACATAGCATGTATGTTTCATCTATATCGAATAGAAATAAGATGAAATCTACAGATAAAGGCTAGAGATCAATCGATATACAGTAGAAATTAGAAGGATATTTTCCAGATATCTATTTGATATATTGTAAAGCAGTTCTATATTCGGTAGAAATAGATCGTCAAATTTTCAAGTAGGTATCGCTGATAATCGATCAGATATACACAGATTTAGAGCACTCTAATCGATATAGGCGGACATTTTCGCTATGATATAGATATAGAACGTATTTTACATAGCTCTGTACAAGAAATAAGAAGATATCGTTTGGTCGCTAGGGACTGGGCGTGTATAATACAGAGCTTTCAAAAATCTAATAAAATATCATGTTATTAAATCATTTTACGAGTTAAATGAATCATGAATCAGAATTACCAAATTGAAAATTTTTTATGCCAATTATCCACAATGTTAAAATTAAAAATAGTTAAAAAAAATCTCTCAAAAAAAGTATAAAAAATGCAAAAATCACAAAATATTGCAAAATACTTAAAATTTAACTGAAGTGTATATCCTGATAAGGAGCAATTTTAGCCCCAAGCGCTTTTTGGCTCCTATATTGCTCAGGTGCTGTGCTTTAACAAGAAAAAAATTTCACAAAGTTTTGGACCCTTACCCCCCCCC
Source organism: Phenacoccus solenopsis (assembly GCA_009761765.1). NCBI lineage: Eukaryota > Metazoa > Arthropoda > Insecta > Hemiptera > Pseudococcidae > Phenacoccus > Phenacoccus solenopsis. Next base: position 24,371,676 of record CM019755.1, on the reverse strand, counting down.
CCTCCATTCTGTCCCATACCCATTTATTGCCGTTTTTTCAAGAATTTTACATTTCTTTCAGAATGATGGATGTTTTTTCGCACATATAGGTAGGTATCATAGGCAAACAATACACGTGCATATATAACAAATATAAACTTGCGTGTACGCTGAAAGACCCCCGTCCCGCCCCTGACAGACAGGTTAACAGCTGGAACTTTTTAGCGAATTGTTCTACACTACTTAACTAATGTGAAAGATGACACGAAATCGTAATTTATACGTATGCACGACGATATGCGATAAACTGACATGAAAAATAGTTTTTACTTTAGGCATGCTATCTATTAGGAGATTAACTAGCACTCTCAATGTCGCATCACACTCCATCACAAGAGCTAACGGAAAAACCCCAAAATAGCATTCTACGCCTGTGATATCTTGTGCATTTTCATAACGCTGAAAGCGTAGATTCTTTTTTTTTTTTGTCATATACATGACCTTTCAGAAATAAGACTTGAACTGAAATTTGTGAAGTAATGTCATTACTTATTATAAGTGCCTAATGCAAAGCTATTTCTTTTTTTGATGAGTTTTTAATGAAAACGACATTTATCACAGCTCACCTGATTCATAAAGAATAGTTCGGAGGAAAGAGACTTTATATCTTTGCATTTCAGACCATCTGTACAGATTGCCTAATGATACGTTATTTTACATCAATTCATATTTCCCCCTCTGTTTCACTTCTTGATGTAATCAGGGGTGCATGAAAATCATTCAAAATTTGGCCAAAAGTTGTTATGTAAATATTTAGAGGTTTGCTCTAGATATTATGAATCCAACTCAAAACTGTGGTTCTTTATAATTTTAAGCGGAGCCTGAGAGACCTAAGAAGCATCAACATTTTTCGTTTATGGGGTTATAGACCAACCATTATAGACATTTGGTGCGGGTAAAATTCCCATCAAAGAGAACTTTTTTATTGTTAAGAATACCGCCATAAACAACACGCTAAAAGTCCCCATCGCCATCGGGTGAGCTTACCCGAGGAGGGAAGTGAAACCATCTACGAATTCGGTTATTGGCTGTTTTCTCCATAAGTATGGCTTATAACTAAAAAATAGTTCTATTCAAAATTAATCTACATCAAATTTTCTATGAAAAATGTTCTATAAATTTTTTACGTGGAGTGTACCTCATCTCCCAAAACCACACTTAAAATTGAAAATTTTTTGTTGCAGGCAATTATTGTGGAATAATGGCGGTGAAATTTGTTGTTTTGTCGTATATTAGATATGATGATGTTAAAAGTAATGTACAGGATGGAAAAAAATTAGCACTCCTGGGGGTAAATAGTTCAAACTTGAGAGTTTTGCCGACTGAATTATAAGCTTTAATTCACTCGAAATAAAAACAAAAATTTGGATTGCTAGCACAGAATATGTATAAAAAAAAATCAACTTGAAGCACAACAACGTAAAAAAATGTTACTCATAATAAATAGGTATTTATGTATTATGCGACGCTTTTTTAGTAGGTACCATTGAAATATAACACTGTTCAAATTTATAAATATTCCGGTGTTTCCTTTTTTAATGGATAAACTCAAGAGAGACCGCAAACGGTTTCAAAGAAATTATCATTATTTTGTTCTCATTACTAGTGTATTTTTTTTTATTTTTTATTTTTTAAATTAAATTTTCTTATTTTTTTTATTTTTTAAACACATTAAGGGAACATATTATTCATGAAAAAGGGTTATAATCGTACTCTTCTTCTCGCATGGTATCAAATTTACGTTCACCTTGGTGATGAAAATCGACTATTGGAGTTTTCACTTACTTAAAGGCCCATATCTATCACTCAAGTAAGTATTACATTTTTCCGAAAATCAACTATGAATTGAAAAAATGGAAGTGCTACTGAGAAAAGTAACACTTGACATTCAAGGGACAATTATGAATCTAAAACAACGCCAACTGATGGCGACTGTTACTTAGCGCAATACACGCTAATTTGTAAAAATAATTCGCAATTAGAGTTTTTGGCTCAAATTCATAATTTCGATGAAGCTGAAGGTCAAAAAGTAACAGAGTATTTCCAGTTCATCTTGAATGAGGTCGATATCTGTAACTTAATGACTTGGTGCGAATTGCTGCATGTGTTTCAATATTGTCTGAACTGCTCGTATCTCGGGCAAAAATTTACCAAAAACACCCATAAATTGTATAAATATACGTGTTGTCATATTGTGTCACAATTCAAGTTGGATGATAATTTAATTAAATTAGGTGTCAGCCTCGAGAGGCCTATAGAACATAATGTCATCTGAAACTCAGCAAAACTATAGCATTAGAAATACGATAACGATATTGCATGCGTTGATGTTATGTCCTCCCGACCCTCAGGGGGCGCTAAGTTTTTTTTTTCTATCCTACACATTACTTTAACATCATCATACCTAACATACGACAAAATAGCAAATTTTTCCATATGCATAATATGCTTTCAACAAAAAAAAAAAAATTAATTTCAAACGTAGTTTTGGAGGGTAAAGGGGCACTCTACGAGAAAAATGTATAAAACATTTTTTATTGGAAATTTTATGCAAATTCATTTTGAATAAAACCATTTTTTACGTAGAAGCCGTATTTATGGAGAAAACAGTCAAAAACCGAATTTATGTATGTTCCCACCCCCACCTAGGGTTAGCTGAGCTCCTAGCGATGGGGACTTTCAGTATTTTGTTTAGGGCGATATTTTTAACATTTAAAAAGAAAGTCCCCTTTGATGGGAATTTTTCTCGTACTCGGTTCATACTATGTCTACATGCTTAGCTTATTATGGGAGGAAATAGGTCGAAGATACCAAATTACTAGCACATCTTGATTTAATTTTCTTAACTGAATTGGCGATTAGTAGAAACGAAAAATAACTTTTCCAGAACATGATATCTTGAATTTGGGTAAAATTGGATACAAAATGGCAAATAATTAAATTTTGAAGAAAGCTTAACGAGTCTAAATAACTCAAATTTGATAAATATGGACTCAATGATTACTGGAGGTCAAAATCAAAACTCACAAATGAATGTTGGAGGAATAAAGAGGAGTTATTTCTCCTTCAAATGCAGTGAGTTGGTAAGGGTAAACACAAAGTTGAAATTTTTCAATCATATTTTCATACTAAACAGTGTGCTCAAATCACCGCAACGAATAAAAATTTAAACCTTTCGAGTAAAGTTGAAGCGATGAACAGCTTTTTAAGGGGAAATTTGAAAGGACTGTAAATAACGTCTGTTTTTTGAATCACCTGCTTCCCGACTTTATTACTCATATAGTTTGAACGTGCCCAGTCATAAAAAACTCAGCTCTTGTAATACATTATGACTGCTTATAGTTTTTTATATAATTTTCTTATTTTTTTTTACAGATTACTCCTCATTTTCGCCAAGATGTCAGAAAATCGTAAGAAATTAAGCGCTTCAGCGAATTCCAACCCTGCTAGCTTGAAAAAAGAGAAACAAATGGCCCGGACTACTCTTGTATTGATTATATTATCGATACTATGCTTTGTTACGCAATTACCGCAATACATTTTAGGATTAAGTTCATACTTTCTCAGCGTCAATAGGCATTATCAATACGAAAACGTTTTGAAAGAAATCTTCGATATCTTAGAATTAACCAATTCGGCCATCGGATTCTTCATATATTTAACCATCAGCGAACAATTCCGCGAAACCTTCAAAATTCTGTTTCACTTGAAGTCTGAACAACAGAAATCAGTGATATCAACATCGGGTCATGCAAATCAAGGATATTCTTCTAACCAGTCGGTTGATTTGGCTACTGCGTCGACTAATGTTTGATAGATTTAAAAAGTCGGTGAAAATGTTCAAAAAACATTTCAGCCCAGTCACCCTCCCTCCTACTCTTTCATTTGTGTAAAATTGTAGATAAATATAAGACATGAAAGTGTGTAAATATTTTTATCGTTTGTAGTAAATTGTTTTCGTGAAATATTTTTTTTGAGACTGCGAATCATTTTTAGCTGAGTTTTCAATAAAAACGATAGCTATTACAGCCTACCTGCTGTACCAAAGAGATCCATGAGAAGGGTCTTCAAATCTTCGCGTAATCATCTGGCTACTGCGCCCAACTTTTTGATATGAATATTTTTCCCCCACGAGTAGCGCCAGCGGGTATTCGTGAAATTTGCTCAAAATTTGGTAAGAGACCCTTCTTAGAAATGCGATAAAACCGATTTTTTATTTTTTCCGCGAAATTCAAAATAGCGGATCACTCAAATTTTGAGGTAGGTTAAAGAGCAAGCAAATAGCTCAAAATTTTAGTTTTTCATTTCACCTGAAAGAGTAAGTTATGGACACCAATATATCCAAATTTCAGCTTCTTAAAGCTATTCGAAGGGGATTTGGAGCAGAAAATGGTTTTTTGAGCAAGTTTTGAGTCGTGAAATTTCTCAAATGCTCCATATCTCGTCACAAAATCAATGTAGAAAAGTCAAACTTTGTATGTGGGATTAATTGGCGACCAAATATGACCTTTCGAATTTGGGTCAAAAAAGATCCAAAATGGAGGGTCACAAAAATTTGAGTGGAGCTTGAGAAGGCTTAAATTATTAAAAATGTGATTAATATGAAGCCATATGATTATTGATGATAAGAAATATACTATATCTCGAATTCACCTTCACAAATGATAGTGGATGGGACAATGTGAGGTTATCGACCTACAGGCCAAGGCGACAAACTAAATGTAACTTGGAAAAGGGAAATGTGTAAATTGTCACTAGGAATAGGAGGGGAAGAATACAGAAGTATGCGATAGCAAGTGTTTAAAAATAATAATAATAATAATAATAATAATAATAATAATAAAAAAAAACATTAAACAACTAATTTACAACAGCGCCTAATAAAAATTGAAGAAATAAAAGGAAAAAAGAAAAATTTATAAATATGTTGAATACAACATATTAAAAAAAAAAAAAAAAAAAAAAAAAAATGGAAAATTCACATCAGGGGGTAGAGTACGAAATAATTTTTTTCTATTCGACATGATCATATTACTTTTTGCATTTTAAGTTTTATTTTTTTAGCATTTTTTATTCGACAAGCTTATAAATTTTCCTTTTTTCGTTTTTTTTTTTTAATTTTTATTAGGCACGGTTGTGAGTTTGTTGCTTCTTTTTATTTATTTTTTTTTTCAATTCAAAACTCTTGTAAACTTTTGTTTTGTTTTGCTATATTTTCTCACAATAAAGTAAATCAAATTTTCATTTATGCTGTGTAATTATTCTTTTTTATACATAAAAAAAATCGATATGTTAAAAAATCATTAAAAAAATTTATTAGTAAATTTTTTTTTGGGGTGGGGGCAATTTTTTGGGAATACGTATCTCGAAGGCCCTTATAAGGCCCCTATTCGAGTGGTTGCCAGCGACGCAAGCACTGATCACCGGCAATAAATTCACGAATTTCCAACTACGTGGATAAAGGTGCGAAAAAAATATATATATGGTAGAAATACCTTAGAACTAAGCGCACGGACTCGAACCTCCAAATTTTCAAAAATAGATACAGATATGTGGTTATAAAGTGGAATAAGAGAGTTACAAATTTGTATTAGCTAGTGAGCAGTTTGAGGCGATTTATGGTATTTTTCATACACTAGGAGTACCTTGAAAATACGAACACGAACTCGAACAGCCAAATTTTCACATTGTGGGTATAGATAGATACGTATTTGGTAATCGGTTTACAAAGTTGTAGACAATATTGAGCAGTTTGAATAACGTAAACGCATTTTTTTGAATTCTCCAAGTACTCTATTCATCCTGTGAGTTTCCACCCTATTCATAGGAGAGGGAAAAAATTTTTTCTAGACATTTATTCGTAGTTCGAAATTTTTGAGCTTCATAGACGTCATGATGTAGTACCTTGTATTGAATGTCGTTTTTTATCCACCCCTTTACCCTCCCAACAAGGGTAGCCGATTTTTTTCTATCCAAAAATTATCATTCACTAATGAGCCAACGTGAAACTTTGTGTAGGTTACCTAATTTCAAATTTTTGATTTTTCAATAACATATGCATTTTTCATAGGTCAGAAGCTGCTAAATTCAAAATTTTGAAAAATAATAACTCTCTCCCCTCCCCAAATGGACAATAGCAGCTGAAATTTTGCTCACGAGATACTACGGTGATGTACTTTTGAACAAAATTTGCCCTGTTAAAATCCGTGAGTAAAAGTGCGGGTGGTTCCATTGTTGGTACCTTCACAATTTGCGGCTCTACGACTTTTTTTTTCTAATCAAAGAAAACATTTGAAAAATTTATTGAGGATTTAGTTTTTATATTTTAATACTTGATACTTTCTATATTTAAAGTCTGTATAGCATAAATAATCAACATTTTTGCGCTGGTTTATTTCACTGATAATTCGCCGAATTATTACAATCTCACAAGTATGAGAGTCAAGATCAAGTCGATAAAGTAAGTATTTCTTATGATAATGTTGACTGTCCTCAAGTAGCTTCTAATGCATAGGGAAGTTTAAATTAAATTTCAAATAAATGTACTTCCAATTCAGAAGGTAGATACTAAGATCAGTTGGACCAGGCCCCAGGGCCGGATTTAGGTTTCGTGGACCCCGGGGCCCAGTAAATGTGGGGGCCCTTATTTGAACATTTTTGCAGTGGGTTGGAAGCCAAATATAACCGTCGCAGGGGCTTCCTTATTCGTACCTAATGGTCCCAATCTCGTAATGCACAGATGCACTAATTATACCTTTATAAAAAATATAAATAACAGAACAGCAAGTACAATATTTGAAACGCAATCGCTAACAATCTAATAATAGTGACCGAATTATAAATCGGAATGACGAACAAACACAAAACACAATTATTGATAAAAATTATAAACAGTACAAAAATTATAAATATTTGACTTGTATGTTTGGTGGCCAGCAATTGGTCGTTTTTAATGAATAAAAGATGTTGCCTATTATTTTTTGTATAGGGGTTTCCGGTTTATGAAGAGAAGGAAAATCATTGTAACGTACCTCTGACGTACCTCTTGGTTAAAAACTTTTTTACCTGTCATTTTAAGGGATACTTTTATGATTTTTTGATTGTGGGGGCCCCAAATTTGTGGAGGCCCGTGGCCCATGCCCCTTGGGCCCTGCCCTAAATCCGGCCCTGCCAGGCCCGTAGCCAGGATTTTTTCTAGAGGGAGCAAAGGAGGGCAGATTTTTTTTTCAACACCAAAAAAATTTTCAAATTCAAAATACACTTATGAATATTATTTTTTATTTTTTTAAAAGTACATTTCAAATTAAAATACGAGTCCAAAATTTAATACCTTCCCTCCCTCCTCAAAGATGACCCTATCGTCATTAACAATCTTATCTCCTTCCTCAGATCCTCTGGCCTCCTATCACTAATATAACCATTCCCTTTTCCGTGCCTCTGACCTTTGTTGTCTGTACACGGCACGTAAAACAAAAAAAGTAAAGTAAGTAATACAATTGCAATTTTCAAAAATATGTTAATTTATCAATGCGACTATCGATTTGAAACACATTTATGTGGATTTATTAATTTTTGTGTCAATGACCAAATAAAAAAATAAAAAAGGGGTTTTTGGGTAATTTTTCTAAGGGGGACAAAAATTCTTCTAGGGGCAACGCCCCCCCTTGCTCCCCTGGCTACGGGCCTGAGTTGGACGCAGTGTACAAATTCTAGGTTTTTAAATATAAGTAAATCAGCCTTATCAAAACTAAAGTCGTATTTCTGTATATTACGCCCATACTCTATAGATAGTGATCTGGACATTCGGACTTACACAGTTGTAATAATATTTGTAAAGTATAAATATTGACATACCACCTGGTCAAGTACACGTCTGCGCGTGAAACGGTTATGTGATATTTATGCAACAAATATGCAGCTTCTATCGCTACCACATTACCTCCCACAAAGTATCGAAGATAAGTATTTTCATTCTGTAAAGGTGTGTCAACCAAACTAGGTATACAAGTAGAGCCAACATTTTATCAACAAAAAAAGCAACACCGAATATTCGTAATTACGCCAGGGCTGCGTGAAAAGTTAATTTTTTCAAGAATGTCGAGAATTCGTATCTAATGCCTGTAGGATTTTCGAATTATACCTAGCACCTGTTAAGCTGTTTCCTTTCATCCGTCGTTCAATTGGTTTACACACTTAGAACTATATAGAATTCCGATATATACTATACAGTGGAATATCTTCATGTGTCGAATTTATATTTCAAAATAAAATAAACAATCGTATATGAAATGAGCGACTATCCTCTCGAATGTTATTTCAACGGACGAGCTCATGTCAATGATATAACCGGGCTCGAGATGATACTTGCGTATACAAAGAACACGTAGGTAGGTAAAAAGTTATACACGAAATCAAAGCTTTGTAAAGGTATCATACGAAAACCATCGAACGAGATGACTTGCGTATTTTAATTTCACTTCGATGTATACCTCGAATAAATGTTTTGTTTGATTTGTATAGCGCTACGAACGAGGCTGATATGAAATCAAACAATCTTCGCTACATCTACAATCTACCTAGTTTAAATAACGGACGATTTTTTTGTTTTTTTATTGGTTTAATTCGAAGCACGATAATTACGAAACGTAAAACGCCGTCGGGGAACATGCTGAAACTGATACTAACGCGCAGTAAACTAAATGGTAAATATAACGGGAAGAAAGTGCTCTTTGCCAAATTCCCAGCGTTAGAATTCAATTATATGGTTAACAAAAAAAAAACCTCAAAATATGTATATGTGAAGTGGTTTTCAATTTCTGTAATTCTCAATAATGGAAGCAGCGCAATCTGCCATCATGAATGATATAATGCAGCGTCTTTATATTCGCTGTATAAAATTTTGCATATCCTTGAATCTGAGGGGTAGCTCTGATTTTAGAGAAGTGAAAGGTAGGAATTCTCATTAGAGTAGAACAAATATCAGTTTTTTTTTACGAAAAGTGAAATGGCGCGATTACATTGGTAAATGATCTCAAAAGGATGACGAAAACATTTTAGCCCAATAACTCCATTTTTAGACTACAAAATGAAGTCAAATTCTAAACATTTTCAATTAAAATGTTTTCATGCTCAGAAGCCATTATTTGTCATTTTAAAGATTGAAAAATTTTAGTCTCTGATTTATTTGAAATTTAGGTTTTAGATTTTTTTTAAACAATAATTTTGGTAATTTTCAAATATGAACGACAAATGGGTAATGTACAGATCGCGTGCACAATATAGGCTCAATTTAGGGTTTTTTAGGAATCAAAAGACAAAATATGCTCGATTTTTGTTCCACAGGAATTCCTAGAGACGGGCCTTTTTTACACTAAAACATCTGTGCACTGTACGAACTACGAAGTCATTTTAAAAGGAATATTGATGTTTTAGGAATCCCTATGAAACAAGTATATTTTCCCTCTAGAGTTCGAAATAGCCTAAATTAAGGCTATAATGGGCAGATGACCAATACATTGCCTATTTGTCGTTCATTTTTGAATGTAACCAAAACAATTGCTTTTCGAAAAAAAAAAATTAAAAATTATTTAAAGCTCTTAAATTCAAAGAAAATTATTCTTAAATATTTTTTTCAATCTTTGGATGACTAAAATATGATCTTAAAATAAAAAAAAATTTAACCACTCGAAATTCGTTTTTTTTTTTTTGTGAAAATATGAAAATTTTTAAAATGTTGGCTACAATTTTTTTTTTGGGGGGGGTGGGGAGGAGTAAGAGAGGTCTAAAAACGGAGTTAATACGGCTGAAATTATCATGATGTCCTCTGAAGGACATTCAAAAATCCGTTAAAACTATAAGTTACATGAGGAAAATATCATCGGAATGGAAGGTCTAACTTAATTGAGCTACCAAAGTTCATTTGCATCTCACCGAGTTGTAGCACTTTTTTTTTAATTCAGCTCCCTTCCCTACTGCCAAAATCCCTGTGAAAAGTTTCCATTCAGAAATCGATTGTCAATGATTAAGACGAGTGGAGTACCATCACAATTTATAGTCAACTCCAACTACTTTCAGATGTTAAATTTCGAATTAACGTGAATTACAGCTTATTTGAAAAATTTCCCCCTGCCCCTTCACATCAAAATACCCACTAAGGATAATATTTTCAAAATGTATCGAAAACAAATTACTTTGAATAAGCGTCGTGAGATTGAAGAATGTGTCAAGTTTTGGATGCTTTTAGTATTTATTAATTTTTTGCATTTTTCTCAAGAATTAACCCCCCTCACCCCGGGAAGGTTGTTTATATGAGCTCTTTCGGTTGTAGGGGGTTTTCTGATGGAAATTGTTTAATTCCCTTCATTTTGTATTACATTTCCTTTTTTTTCATAATTTTTATGTTACCGTCTTACCGAATTCAAAACCCAAATTTTATACCTTCTGAAAGCATCCAAAAGGTTCATTTATAAATATGTAACAATAATTTTTTTTGGTTCAAAAGAATTTTGAAAATCCTTATTTTACAAATTTAAACTGATGAGGCTTCTAAAGTGTAGGTACCTCAAATTTTGACTTATCGCCATTTTGGAACAACTTTTGTTCTATTTCAACCGAAATTCGAGAGGTCATTTTCTGATCTCCCATTAACCCTGTATACAAAATTCAATCTCTTTAGATCAGGAAACATGCAATTTCTTGTAATGATTTCCCCTGCAATAGCTGTGCTTCGCTTTTACTTCCCTCCAAATGCACTTAGAAAGCTGACATCGAAATATCTCAGATCTCAGTCACATGGGCTTACTTTATTATCTGATACAATAAAAAATGTTCACTTTTTTGAAAAGAACACGGAATCAACTCAAGTTTTACTGCGAGAGTTATTCAACAACTGTCCAGTATCTACGAGCGTACTAGTATTTATAGGTGCGTTCCATGTCCCCACTCCGTTGATGTAAACAACGCACGTTAGTTTTGGCTAGTGCCTTTCACACGAGGCTACTTGTATTCATTTCAATATGGGAAATTACTATGTCATTTACCCAGGTGCTTTTTACACGAGGTTAATTTTACATTTTGTTCGCTCTCGCCTTCGACCATAATACTATGGACTGCTAATGGTCGTACAGAAACGAACACGAAAGTGTAGCAAACAATAACAACATCATAGATGCGCTCGCGCATGCGTAGTGATATTTTAGGAATGAAAATGAAAACGCATCGAAATTTTCAATGATATGAATGTTAAATCAACATCAAACTACTGATTTAATTTTATTAATAATATTCAATAATTAAAATTACATTAAAGAAAGCGTATTAGTAATTATTTCAGTGAAATTACGCATGCGTCAGCCCATATATCTAACTACTGTTGTTGTTGGATTCAGTTTCTACCATTTGAATTAGCAGTCCATAGTATATGGTCGAAGACTCTCGCATCCCGCCATATTTTGAGTCAATGATTTTGAGGACGATAATCCCTCCCCTAACTCTCCAAAATGAAATGTAAAGCTGAAATCTGGCGCGCTAGTGTCATTTTACTTGAAATGGTGAAACTGATCAAAATTTAATATTGGTTTAAATAGACGTGTTTTCGTTTTTTAAATTTTTTGATAAAAGTGAAAGGTTTAAAGAAAAATTTATCATAACTTAATTTTTAGAGCATAAAATTTCTCATTCAATGATTAAATATTGTTATTTTCTCATCATCAGTAACGATAAAAATTTGAAAAAATGAGTTATCACAGTGGCGCATTACCTACTCCATATAGCAAATAACAATAATATATGAATACTGAATAAAAAATCCTCATTGCACAATTCACTTAAACACAACACCAACAGACTGATTACTAAACAAGTGTCAAGTGATAAGCGAATAGTTGACTTTAAATGATTAATACAATGAACAATTAATTTCTATTGTTATTAGGTACGAAAATATAACAATGTTTATATCTTTGGAAAAGAAATTTTGTCTAAAAAAAAGTTATGATGAATTTTCTCCTGCATGCCCTTATTTTCTCGTAAAATTGGGAAAATGAAATTTCTTCCATTTAAATCAATGTTAAATTTCACTCATTTTCACCTTTTCAGAGGTTCAGAGGTTCCACTATAATCTACTAGAGACCAACTCTTTCGATGCCCGGCCCGATTAACATAGTTCTCATTGTCAGTAATTATATGGGTGCGCATTACCAAATCTGAGCTATTTGAGGCTCTTCAAGCCTTCCTCCAGTTTTGGTGATTCGCTATTTTGCATCTAATTTCATCTAAATTTGAGCGCTCATATTCCAGCCTAGTTCCATACGAATTTTAATTTTTCCAAATGAATTGAATGAGATGTGGGGTCAAAGAAATTTCATGATTCGAAACTATCTATTTTCAACAAAACCTAAAAAAGAAACTATTTTCTTTTTATTTCTTCTATTATGAACAAAAATTATCAAAATTTTTTTAGCATCAGAAAAAAAAAATTAAAGAAATGAAAATTTTTAACTTTTCTTTGCCAATATGAAATCGTCCATCTTTGTTCTTAGAAAGTTCTTAAATTTAAACACCTCTTCTCCTCCTATTTTTAACCACTGTATTCGCGTATACTATTACCTAAGCGAAGTTACCACCACAAAATGAACTTCGTGTAAACGAATACATTAGGTACTCATGATCAGAAAAAGAAAATAATTATTATATTTTTTATAAATTTATCAATATTTGAAGTTTTCTGATTTTTTCCATTTAGTAATTCTGTTGGATTTTGTAAATCAGTTATTTGTATAAATTTATTTAACACTTAGAGCATATATTTTCGTCACTGCTCTGGCCCGAAAAACAGAAAGAAAGATTTTTCATTCGAAGGAAATTCTTCACTGAGCAACGACGCAACCGAAGGTATTATTCTTCCTTTCTTGATTTTATATCTCCGAAGTAACTGTGAAAATTCTCGCTTACAGGCATGAAAAATATTTCATGTTTTTTCGTATCATTAAAACAAGCTCGAACTAAGTCGATGATTCACGTCAGCCGAAACTTACCGCTGGTTTTTCAAACACCCGGCGTTGTGTATAGGAAACGAATCGCAGGCTTTTATAATCCATTATCCAGTTCATTAGTAGCATCTGCGGCGTTATTTACAAGCAAAATAAAATTACTCGCGGAAAGTGTTACAAGAAGCCGCGATCGTCTGAGAAAAACGTGCCGAAGAGGCGTAAACGGGTAGGCACTTAAGTCACCGTATAATGTAGTGGGAATATAAGTTCGACGATGGCGAGCCCGAATTATTAAATTGTAAAGAGATAGGTTGAAAAGTGTACAGTAAAATGGGACGGTCTAGGTAGATACATTTAACAACACCTCACTTTGGCACTTGCCTCGCTCAGGCGCCCCCTTTAATTAGTTTTACGCTTTCCATTAGCTACGCTCGAATCAACTTTCGACCACACCTTCGACTAACTTAAACTAATTATCGACGCTTTCTCGCCATACATCAGTCTCCTCCTTTACTTTTATCTTTTTACGCGTTCGGCGCCCTCTCTTTGGCGCTGCCAGAGCAGCGTATAACGTGAATTAAAATAAACTGTCACGATGTTACACAAACTGCGCGCCTCGTACCGAAAATCTTTCTCATAAACGTATCTAGGTCCCAAATTGAGTTATTCAAACGTTTGACTTACAATTTACCCGGTACAGAGCGCCTTACAAAGGCGCCAACCATTCAATTATGGAAATTTTTTCCTTTCGTCGGATCTTTTATTTCTACGAAGCATTCCTTCGTTATGTGCCAGGTAGGATCGTGTTGGAAAGCATCTTAAAGTCTTATATAGTAAATTTATCGTTCAAATCGATATGATGAATTAACTCGCAATTTCAGAATTTTCTCGTTCATCCGACGTGTTGTATACTTTCAAAATTTTCGTAATTCTGGTCATGCTTAGAACTTCTTAGTTCAACGTTTACGCCGTGAAAACGCCATTAAGTTACATGAAACGAACGGTTCAAGTTTTTACCAAGTAGAGAACTTTCTTTCAAATCTTTTTACCAGCAGCATTGTACGAATGAAAACTATTTGTAAACTGTTGTAAAGCTACGTGAAAATACACACGTTTGTAGCGAAACGCTGATAGAGAAATACTATACTTACCGACCCAAGTCCAGATCAGTTGAAAAGTAATTGAATTGATGGACGTGATGAGAATGAATGAAGCACTGAACTATACTGTATACATTGATTCTTGAGTTATCACAACGTATCAATTTCTAGGAAGGTTTGTTTTTTTTTTCAAACTTATTCGATGATCTGCTGTGCTGAAATAATGAAGCGTTGGAGCTTACGGTAACTTTCACAAACATCGTACTAGCTATTTATTGCTTAGATTATTTTTATCACGTTAGTTATGTCTATATGAGCATGAAATGGAAATAACCTTATCAATGTTTTTCTCTCGATCTTCTTTTCCGTCAAAGTTGCTTCATGTCAAGTGAGTCAAGTATCGGAACAATGAAATACGAAAATATATCGCTTACATATGTAGGTAGATTTGCAAATCAATCCCAGGATATACTCTACCTCTAGTTCGATTGTAAAGCACAGAAATAAAACATAAGAAACAATGAGGTGTTTATTCGTAGATTCTAAATGATTAACGGCAAAAGAAAATAAATTATAATTCATCAAAATCGTTAATTTTATGATTCAAATTTTCAACACAAAATTGCACGAACAAAGCAGAACATGCCTAAAGAACTCTTTTATCCATGTAACGCGATCTGTGTAAAGTCATTCTAAGCTATGTTTGTTCATGTGCTCGACTGTATGACGGCGCTCTTTTAGCTACTTCGATTTACTTCGATAGGATGTAGAAGTAGGTAGAACAATGTGGGAATAGAATACAGCCTTGTTGGGTTTTCTTATATTTTTCTTTTTCAGTTAATAAATACTGTTTTTTATGGTACCTAACAGGGTTGAGCGTTTTAAACCAAAATGTTTAAAACATGTTTTAAACACTAAAAAAAAAACAAGATGAAATTTAAAATAAAATTTTGTTCAAAATGTGTTTAAAACGTTTTTTTTTTTTTGTTTTAAACATGTTTTTTATTTTCCTCATTTTTTTCTTTTAATTTAGTGTATTTAAGCAAAGAAATACAAGTAAACGCTAATTACGAAGAATTTTCTACCTACTAGACTGTGAAGGCATCTTCTAGATTTCAAATTTTTTTTCAATTTTCGATTTTCAAATCTTTTGAACTTTTGAGAACTTGAGAAGTCAACGTCATCAAGGGTATAATGGCTAGCTAAATGTGAAATTTTGAATTTAATTTTTATGGAATGGAATAAGTTGACTTATTTAAATTTGGTCAAGACTCACGACAGGTGTTAAACAATAATATTATTAAACGAATGGGAATGCTTGCTGGATTCTCTATGCTCGTAGTGCTTAGGGCTCAAGTGAAAATTAAATAATTATGGTTCTTAATTTTTTCTTATTCAATTATGAATTCATGAAGTTACGGTGACGAGCATAAACATTATAAATTTGGAATAGTTGAATACTAAAAAAAAAAAAAAAAAACAGATTTAAAACAGTTTAAAACTAGTTTTAAAGAATGTTTTAAACATGTTCTTTTTTTCATGGAGGTTTTTTTGTTTTTTATTATAAACAACGGTTTTTTAGCAACCCTGGTACCTAACTTTAGAATGCTTTGGCTTGAATATTTCAAACATAATTGATAGATTTAATTCCGGATTAAGATATTGTTTTTTTTTAGAATAATGAGATATATATCTCGCAAAGCTAGCGATATGATCTATTACCTTTTGCTCATCTTCGAGGGATAACTCTTTAGCACTGCTGGGCGCGTTCGCGTTCAGGAACGCGCCTTAGAACGGAATGGGTGAGATTCTTTTATCAATTGAACGAACGCTGAACGGAACGGAAAGGATAAAATATAAAAGTTGGAACGAAACGGAACGGAACGGAACGTTTTTTTTTCTTGAACGTAAATTTTAAACAACCTTCATTTATCGTTCAAGAAGAAACTTGTTTTTTATTGATTTTTTGCTATTAGGTATTAATAATACCTAATTAATACTACTAAGATGTTTTTTTTTTTACCGTCAAAATACAATTTCTAATTTTCTACTTGATTTTAAATTTTATTAAACTTTAAAATTAGCGTTATTAAGAGTTCTTGACCCACAGATTAATCGTCTATTGCTCTATTCACGAAGCGTTCATGAATGTGAACGGGAACGGAACGCGTGAAATTTTTGAAATAATTGAACGAAACGGAACATGAACTGACGTCAAATTTGAGAATTTCATTGAACGCGAATGAACACCGTTGAAAAAAAACCTGAACGCGCCCCAGCAGTGCTCTTTAGGCCTTTTATTGTGTTTTCATATTTGCGGGAGGAAAACGCTACTTTACTTCCCGCTCGCTATTCGCTCGGGTCTCAAACGAGTGCTTTTCTTTCATTCTCCCGCATTTAGGAAAAATTTCATCCATTACTCGGGAGAAAAATTGATTCTAGAGTTGTATGATTTATCACCCGAGCAAAGCTAGGGTGACAAACCTCACACTCGTCAAGAATCACTTTTACCTTCCTAGTTGTGAAATATACTATTACCTCGTTCATCGGTAAATTTGACATTTGACGTGAGATTGTTTTACATTAGAGTTAAGATTCGTTTGTAACTGATATCGCTTATTTTTAGAAATGTTGTTTAGCATAACTCTACATTATTCAATATATACCGATATTTATGAAAAAACTAATTTCTTGAATATTTTGTGGAAGTCTTACATTTTCGACAACACTTTTTCGTTGGCCTTACCATAAGTTCTCGTCTAGATGAAATAGCGTAAAGAAATGAGGATCTTGCCTCAAAGCTCCGGCCCAAAATTTGTTTAATATAGCCCTCTTATCATTTTCCGGAATTAAATTATAACAGTTTTTTGGCAGCAAGGCCCATTGAATTGTTTATCTAGTTTTGGATCGTTCTGTTTTTCTCTGGGGGTTATATAACTAAGATTTTGTTATAATTATTTTTCTTTTCGAATTTTTCACGTTTAACCCGGATGTTTTGGCTTTCGACCTTTTTTCGGACAACCTACACCTGTATGAAATTTTCAAATTCAATTTGATTTAGACTTACATACCATACTTTGTTTATAAAAGTGTGAAGAATTATTTTACACTTTAGTTGAATTAAAATATTTGAAATATTGTTTTGAATTTAAATTTTATTTTTTATGGATAAATCGAGAGGCTTTTCTATTCTGAACGATTCACGAAGTGGTTATAACATTAATACATGCCAAAATGAATGTAGAAAATAAACATATGCGAGCAATCTGATTAGTATGACTCAACACTTAAGTAATGAATTTAATAATTCATTTTTCAAATAATGCCGAAAAGTTTTAGAGTTTTAATCATTTTGTTGTGTTCATTTCTACACTTTTAAATTTAATAAATATCCATAATATTTGTTATTTTATTATATGTATGCTTTTTACACCATTGAAATATGCAAACTTCCTTTGCGTTTTCCCACAAAAAATGTGAGGTGAGTTTCTAACCATTGCTGCATAATAGGCCTATGGTCCATTTTAAATTTTAATATTTTCAAGTTAACGAAGTTCGTCATTTCTTACGCTTATTTCTTCAATATTATTACTCATTTGTCATGACCAAAGTACCTTCGTTTGTTCATTATTTTAATTTTAGAATTAACGAAGTTGAAGTCATATATCTTATTGTCATTTTCTTCAATTACATAAATATCTTGTATCAAGTATTATTATACCATTAGCATAGGTACAATTACCATATTTGTAATGATTATAGCCCTCTTTTTTTCACTACCAGATTTAAAATTTGTTGTTATGAGTTTAATGAATGGAAATAAACAAATAAAAAAACCAAGAGTTGAATTTGATTTATTAGTTTATTATGCAGGTTCAAATAATCGCTACTAAGATAGAGGTAGAAGATTACTTTGTGATTGGCTAAAACATAGTAATAAAATACGCGCATTTCATTGGCGCATAAATGAGCCCAGCGACATGCTCGTCACAAAATTCTACTCCACAAATCCTGACTTTGGGCTTTCTATATCACATATGCAAAATATTATGCCTGATTCTGTTTTTTTCTTAGTTCGGGATTTATTTTCTCGAAACTTAATACAGCTTTTATTAAATTTAATAACGAGTGATGATTTACCATCAGCATCATCTTTCTTAACATAACTCCCTGCAGGGTAATATGCTATTTGAATAGTGCAAGTTTCGTTGATCTTCCTGTTCTTTTTCACTTTCACGTTAATTAATAAATATTCCAAGCTTACATTAAAATTTTAAATCCTTGAGTCATGTGTAGAAAACCAGTTGTGGGAATGTGTTTTTTCAGTTGGCTTTTGATTGCAGTATCAAATGCTTTTGGTTGAACATTATATTTAAATTCAATGATTGAAGCTGTACGACAATCTTCAGTAACAACCACAATATCTGCTTCGCCTTTACCCGCCTTTTTATCTCCTTCTTCCACGTGTCCTCTTCTGTATGAACGTCCACTGCTATGCAAATCAGAAGATAACCAATCTTGGAAGTTGTGTTCTTTGAATTTTTTTTACCTGAATTTTTCATCTTCTTACTTATGGTATCATATTCAAAAAATGATTGTCATGAATTTTTCACTTTCTTCAACTCTTCTGTAGTTACTTCTGAATTTTCAGCTAATATCAAGAAGTCATCTACTACATCATTCGCAACATCGCAAGTTCCCATGAGTAAAAATTCTTCCCCCTCCCCCCCTCCCATAAAATATTCACTGAAGGCTTTTTTCAAATGGAATTGGATATGTTCATTAGGTATTCTATAACGGCCTACTTCTTGATCGCATGATAGGAAATCAGTTTGTAGAAGAAATGAGAAATGTATTTTCTCAAGGGCATTTCTTTCTCTTCCTTTTGAGTATGGAATATTTCCAAACTACGCTGAATTTATTCAAGTCTTCTAGTGATAGATCTATTTTGTCAAACCTTATGCTTTTGTTATATAAGTCAAATCAACATATTTATGATAAACGGGAGAATTATCTAAACTCGATTTTAGTTGTTTCATTAAATATGGATTAGTACCACAAAACTACAAATATGGACATGCTTAAACGATTTTTAAAGAAATTCCCTTCTTTTTCAAAGTCGTCCTAATAATTGTCCGCTAAATATCATGAAAGATCAGGACTTTGTCAACAAGACGTACATTTCGGTAAATATCCAATAATTTATATCAGTCTTTTCATAATTATAAACATTAGTGATCCATATTACTCTACGTGGCGCCAGGTAGAGAAATATGGATCACTAATGCTTATATTTGTTAAAGGAGTAAATAAAAACAATTCAAAATACTTTTTCGTTTGTAGGTCGTATTAAGTACTTGATTCAATAACTATTTATATTTTTGATTATATAGCCATTGGTATTCCTTTATTGCATCGACAAATTTTCTAGTCAATTTCATAAACGAATCTTATGATGATCCAGTTGAAACCGTTATGAAAAGATCGATATGAATTATTGGATATTTCCTGAAATACGTCTTGTTGATCAAGTTCTGATATTTCATGATATTTAACGGACAATTATTAGGACTACTTTCATAAAAAAGGGGAATTTCTTTTGATTATTTCTTCATCGTGCGAACGTTCTAAAAATCGTTTAATCATGTCCATATTTGTAGTTTTACCGAAGTGTCGTGGCATAAGTACCATTTTTTATTCGTAATTTTCTATAATAGTTTTGATAAAATCATTCTTGGACGAAATTTTGGATTCCCGTCCGAATTAACGCGTAGGTAGAAGGTTTTTGATGTCATTCCAGTTTTTGTCCATACGAATATACGATAAGGAAAGAAAATTCACGGGACATCGTTGATGAGATTCAGCTGCATTGAATAAGGATACTGATACAAAAATTCGTACACATAAAACCATACAAGTATATGCATATGTGGCAGCATTACCGCATATATTCTCGCTAATTATTAACATTTTAAGCGCGCATTACACACGAGATTCATAATATGATAGAAAAATGCTTACAAATAGAAATGCATTCCTTAAATGGTCGCAAAATGGACAAAAAAAATTGCTTCCGCGGAAAAAAACTTTTCAAACAACTTGGCGAAGCCACGATGGCATTATCATCAACCCGAACCTCGAATCGAATTTTAAGATTATTCATTTATCGCCAAATCTAATCTATCTAAGTTATGATTAAAACGATAAGTAAAGATCGGTAATTACAGAAGCGTACACTCGGGACTCGGCCACAAAATCGTCTATGTTGACACTGCGTAAATAATACGCGGAGAATTTGGAAATTTTTTGATAAACGCACTCGAATTAATCGCACAGATATAAGCGCAATATACTAAATAGAACATGAACATATTTATAATCTAACGTGCAAATCTCAACTTGGTGTTGTTGAAACTCTCCGAAACATAATTATCACCAAATCGAAGTTGTTTTTCTCTACACCGCGCGTCCAAGTGATTCGGGTATAATCAGCGCAAAAATCTCAGATTGTTGATAACATAGTAAGAGTTAAACTACAATTTCTTAATCAAAAATTATTTTTAAAATTACTATAATGAATTTCAAAACTGATAAATTCATTTCAACTGTATTACAATTTTTTTGCATTTGAAAAAATTAATTTTAAATAACTAAAAGAGATTTTTTCGTTGATTGTACTCGAATCACTTGGACGCACAGTATAGACATTAGACAATACCAATTAGCTATCACTTATGTTGCTGTAACTTACGAGGACGAATAAACCTGTTAATTTTCCAAGTAAAACTTCACCAGCGAAGTATTTTTGAGTGAAATACCATCAATTTTTGAAACGAATATTTATTATACTCACCAATATATAATTCCACATTTTTCACTAGGAAAACTTCTCACATTAACTCCTTCTTCTCCATCTTTCCCCCAATAAATTCAATTTTCTAATTTTGGAAACGATTTCTCCGAGGTCATCCTCTCTGCCCATCACTTTTCTTCGATGAGCCCCATTGTCATGATTTACAAAAATCTATTAATATGTATCAGTTTGTGCGTCCATGAAACTTGAAGAAACTGACAATTACACTAATAAAAAAATTACACATATTTATCTTACTTCAAAAAGGAAATATTTTTAGATGAAAAATTTGCCCGATATAATTTTTAAAAAGAAACGAAAACGGTAATAAATGATTTTCATTTATTATATTGGGCCAATATAATACAATACAATGTTATCACTAATTGTTTTTTTTTACTCAGCTTCAAAGATCACAAATTTGCATGCCTAATTTTACCAAGTTTATGATATTAAATTTCCTAATAGGGAATTGAAAAAAGAAATTGTCAAGTATTCTTGAATTTAAATGGAATTTAAAAAATACATAAATAATCATTATGAAAAATACACTTGAATTTTCATTAGATAATTTTGAATTTGTTTATAACATCAAGCTCTACAAATCCATCCTTACAAGAACATTACTACAGCTTATAAGAGAATAATATGAAATGTAAACCTATTAATACCCGGATTCATGTATTGTGATCACTTCATTTTTCAAAAAGGATAAAAATTTGAACAAAAATGATACACTTCTAGCTGAAAAAAACTTTTTCTTCTCTTACAAACCATTCAACATAAATCTGTTTACGTTTCACTACACAAAAAACAAACTAGCGAATTCGCTAAACGTTTAATTCATCTATATAACACAGTAAACGCAAATTATCAAATATACATACAATTGAAGTAATAATATACAAATTTTAAAAAATCAAATACGCATAATTTTAGCAATACATTTACATTCTTTGTTCCAACTTCTCCTACAGTCGCGTTACATTAAACCTTTATAAATGTATTCTAAACTGGGAAACTTTTTCGAAAAATTAAAATTAAAAAATATGCATTACGATTAGCGAAACAAAATTATATAAAAAAATTTTAAATTACCGATATCAAATCATAATCAAGAATATTCTGTTCATAAATAGAAAACATAATGCGCCTTTGTAACGTAAAATTATCACAATGTTGTTACATGTAATTTTGATTCGTTCGCTTCACGTTAGTGACTTATTAAATTATAAACGATCACCGAACATAAAATAAAAATGTAAAAAAAATGTCATAATGTGATATAATACTTAATCTTCGTAAATAGGAAAAAAATTACGATATTGATTTATGTATGTCAGTACATAAGGTAACTGTTTTACAACATATATAGTAAGTATATGTAAGTATTAAAAATAAAATAAATATAAGAATATACAACATACAAAAACGAATTCACAACAAAACATATTTTTGTATAAGTATATTCATTTGATCGCTAATATGAAGCCCGAAGAGTCACTTGTCTTATTCCCTTCGTCTTCTTCGTGTAAATATACACGATGTTAAATAACCCGGAATTGCTATTTACGATAGAGCTAAAAATCTAAACATTATAATTAACTAATTAAAAATTAAAAGTTGCCAATCAATGAAATACTTTGTTCAATGTACTAAACGATAACACAGAACAGTTATAAAATGTAATAAAATACATCGTAAACGATTCACCGAAAAAAAAAAAAAAAATACAAATACAAATACAAACATAACGCCGAAGTCTTATAAATATTGCACATTATTGTAATACTTCGAGTCCAATGAATTTTATCCTTTCGCACTACGCAAAAAGCTTCAAAGAGTTTTTTTTTTATTGCTGTTAAAGAATGCTTATGAAAAAAATATATATAATAAAATAAAATAATACAATCACATATGCACAATAAAAACAAAAATAGGCGATGAGAAAACTAACAACTGACGCCTCGAAACTGAATGCGATTTGGAGATTCGTACGAGCATAGATCATACATGATAAAACAAACGATGCAATTTCCATCGGTACCAGCCGATAAGAAATATTATACCAAATTTCAGATCATTAAAACCTATTTACAAATTTCTGCGGAATAAAATCATCTTAGTAAAACGTTAAATACAAATTTCATCGCGCTTGATGGCTCTGGCGGACATAAAAATTGAGTACATATAATTGGAACGCATTTGGAAAAATAATACAAAATAAAAAAAATAATAAAAACAAACAAAAAATAATTAAGTATTTGTGATGAGATTTTGTTCGACTTCATCGTCTTCGAAAGGTATTCTATCTAGTCTTTGTCGTTGTATCAGCAACTTCTTGTAACTTCCTCTGGGATCTTTCTTTTTAATCTACACGCACAAAAAAGAGATATCGTCAATAACGATGAACTATAAAAAAAATATGATGAATCGTAGCAACCATTACTTGTAAAAATGTAAACATTAATAAAAAAAGAAGAATGGCACCGATACAGCCCACTGTGATCATCGCTGTAGTAGATAGGAATAAATTGAATTTGTTCGGCGACGAAACGGCCATTGCTGTTTCTCCATCTTGGAATGCAATTCTACGCTTGCCGGCCGGCATAGGGTTATGACATTCTCCTGTAAACATACACATTTCAATAATAAATCTCTTGAAAAATTTCCACCAATGTAACAGTCTACTTTCTGTAAGCCAGAAAGGTTCTAAAAAATGAAAATTTTCGATTCCCAAAACAGTCGAAAAGAAATATTTGAAAAATAAACTCATGAAAAAGACTTCGAGTAAGAATACACTGTATTTCCGATTTCATCTGCGCTCGATAGAGGTAAGGATTCCTTAAAAGGTAAAAATTTGTCTCTTTAAGTAATTTTTGGTTGCCATGAAGACATTGATTTGTTTCATCAGAAAAATCTTAGAGATGAAAATTATGTAATATCTCGAACTTGACTCTAGGTCTTAGTGGTACCAACCCCCTCGAAAGCTATGAAATAACAGTTATTAGGTATTCTTTAAAAAAAAAACACCAGAACAATCCAGTTATTGGTTAAATTGTCGAAATTAGCATTCTACAAAGCAAACTAAACTTCCTGTGTGGATGAATTCTTGAATGACCCTAACGTGAAATGAAACTTCTCAAAAATATGTTTTTGGCATTCATCTCAAGTAATATGACGCACACAAGAAAAATGAACAAGAGAAAAACTGATACATCTACAATTTCAAAGAAAAAAGCCCTATTTATTTTTCAAATGAAATGCTTCCCAAGACCCATAAAGTCACTTATCAACTTATTTTCGAAAGACTTTATTTCACCATTGAATATATAGTCTCTATGTTATTGTAATGAATAATTTTTTTTTCAAAGTCATTCATTTCTTTTATGAGGTATTTAAAAGGAGCGGGAGGTGGTAGGAAAAGGAGAAATTCTAAATTCTTTGATTTTTTTCAAATTTAGTCAATTTCACAAGAATATAATAATTTTCACATCAAAACAGAAATTTCTAAAGATAAACGTAACGGACGCGAAGAGATTACCTAAGTTAACACAACAAAATTAACACACTAATACACGACACAACACTAAGTACGACTATGTCCAAACTCTTAAGACTCTGAACACCATAATGACCTTAAGTCTTTCCAAGTCCCTCCGAGGTAAACATCCTCAACCACGCGAGCAAGAGTGAGAAACCCTCCCAAAGCTGAGGCGGCTTTTACACCGAGCAACCTCCTACAGTTGAGGTGGCTTTTACACAGAGCAAGGAAGAACCAGTTTCATGTTTCTTATTATACAAAATACAATACTGCAAATTATTTACATAAGTATTTTAATGAAGTCATCAATTTTGAATTTCGAATTTTTCAGCGGTTCCAAAAATTTGTTTTTTGAAAATACTATTCTCATCTCAATATAGGAGCTTTTGAAGAATGATGTTTAAATGGTGACTTCGACATTGAATTTCGAACATTTTCAGGAGTTCCTGAGATTCCACATCAATATAGGGGTTCAAGAATTTTATTTTTGAAAATACCACGTTCACCTCAATACAGAGATTATCGAAAAACAATATTTCAATCATGCGATGCCATGTTTGAATTTCCAACTTTTTGAAGACAGGTTCACAGGTTTCGTGATTAGCGTAATAATACTTTAAAATATTACTTCTCATTGCTCCCCTCCCCCCCCAAAAAAAAACCGGCAGTATTTTCAAAAGTCAACTTCTACGATCTCCTGAAAAAGGTTAAAATTCGAGTTAAAAATTTGTACGTCTCGCCATTTTGGATTCATTTTGATCCAAATTGAAGTGGCCGTATTCCGGTCATCAATTAACCCTGCACACAAGTTTGACTAAGTTTGACTTTTCTAGGTCGAAGTGATGACGAGGTATTGAAGATTCATAATATTTCTTGCCGCAATTTCCCCTCCAAAAGCGGGTTTTTACTCTAATTCCCCTCCAAATAAACTTGAGAAGCTAAAATTGGAAAGATCAGTCATTTGAACTCAATAAGCGATGAAAAATTTTCGAAATCTCGTGTACCCCCACCACATTTTCAGGTCCATAACCACTCCTTCTCCCCTCCAACAACATGTATAGAGATGAACTGGGGAAATAGTACACTCCTTATTCCCAATAATCACATGAGTTCATATTAATTACATTTTTACAAATTTGAGGCTCCTCAGGCTCAACTCAAATTTTCATGATCTGCCATTTTGGAACCATTTTAGGCCAAACTTAAGAGATCATATTCTGATCATCAACTAACTCTACATACAAAGTTTTAACTTTCTATGTCGATTTGGTGAGGAGATATGGAAAATTCAAGAAATTATATGACTTGAAGCTTCCCCAAAAATACGTTTTTTTCTCTAACTACCCTCAAAATGCACTTAGGAAGCTAAAATTCAGATATGTTTGTGTCCGTGACTCATTCCTTCACATAAGATCAAAAACGAAAAATTTGAGCTATTTGCCCCTTCTCCAGCTCTCTTCAAAATTTGAGTGATCCACCATTTTGAATTTTATGGAAAAAACAAGAAAAGTAATTTTGTTGCATAACTAAGAAGAGTCTCTAACCGTGTTTTGAGCAAATTTCATTAATATCCGTCCGCGCTACGCGCGGAGGAAAAAGTATACTAAGAAGTTGGACACTTATAAGATGATTACAAATGCTCTGAAACGGAAAAATTTTGAGGACCACACCCTACACCGACCTCCCTTCCCAAATCAGGTAGGCTGTAATAACTACCGTTTTTAAGCTAAAAACTCAGTTAATATAACTTCTAATATAAATGAAATCACGAAGACCGCTATTTCATCACACTACTATCTTCATCAAAAGTTATTTTGATTGGTCTATTCTTATGTCGCAACTTAATTTTCCCATTCTTACGGAAACTGCTAACTTGAATGTAAAAATGCAACCCCTAAGCGTCGAGGGTAATTTATGAAAAGGCCTTTTGAGCTTCCTTGAGCTTGTTTTTGACATGCCACATTTCAGTCACATATTCAAAACTAACAATGAACGCAAATCAACCACAGAGAGTAAACTATAACTGTTCCCTCGGGCCGGATATTAATAACAGAACGATGCTTATACGATGAAGAATCAATACAATCATTTCCTTCTCACCCAGCCGAAACTAGTTTTTCCACTTTCTCCCTTGTAACGGCTATGCGCAATGACTTGCTGCTATCAGTCCTTTGTTCATTTTATCAAGGGAGAAACAGACTATTGTATTGGTTCGTAGAGTTTTTCTCTTTGTCCTTGACCTATATATCGTAACTGGTAGCGCAGGTTTATATTCACCTTGCGATGTTGCCACTGTTGCCAAATAGTGCATCTATGTTACGCGTGTTTTAAACCCTTGTTTCACTAATTACTTAACAATAATCATTTGCTCCACCTACCAGTATTATTATCACAGTTACAACACCCGGTAGTTGTTCTTTCCGTACAACAGGGTACGCATTGTTTATTAGATTTGTCTAAACGCAATGGATATGTGCAAGCTATACAGCTATATGGACCAGGACCGTCGCATGCTGTGCAAGACGAATGACAGGGCTTACACAGTTGTGTTGGCGGATCATAATACTGAGAGCCTAGACATTCCATACATAATCCTCCTTCTAGCATGAAATGCGGCGGACATGACGTACACTGAAGAGGCCCTTCGCCTATTAAACGAATAATTTCATAAGAAAATTCGATAATAAAAAATAAAACCGTATACACATGTGATGTTAAAATTACGATTTCATAAATTACCTTTACAAGTACGACAATAATGATGACATTTTTGACAACCGAAATCGGACATGAAGAAACCTTGAGGACATTCCGGATGACATTCTCCGGCAGCCAATTGCCATCCACGAGGACACGTCACACACTGATCTCGTCTCGGTCCGCTGCACGTCATGCAACTCAAAAAGCATTTCGCGCAGATACCTAAATCGTTGAAATATCTGTAAAAATGGAAGGATTATTAATATATAGTTTCTTAGATATTGCGAGTTTTTTTTCCTCTCTCAAATCTTTACCCATTGGCGCAAGAAGTTCGACATTCGCCACTCTGTAGTAATAAAGGTGATCTGCATTTACTGCAGTTATAACGAGACGAGCATTCCTCGCACGTATGAAGACAAGGCAAGCATCCATCTTTGGTGTTGAAATAACCTTTCGAGCAATCACCGACACATTTATTACTTTGCAAAATCAAAGCGGACGTACACGTTAGACAACTACTATCTGAACCATCGCTACATGTTTCGCACGACGAATGACATTTTACGCAGCTATCGTTGATGGAATATTCGCCTAAAAAAGTAAAAATTCGTTACATCGACGAAACAAAAATAAAAACGATTTTCATCTCGAAAAAATACCAACCTCGCCTACACAGCTGGCTTCCTACAGTTACGCATTTTCCTTCCGTATTCAGAGCATACCCTTCACCGCACGTCGTACACGTCACATTATTATCGCACTCGGCGCAGTTAGGCGGGCATAGCAGACACTCTTTACGTTTTGTATCGCCGAAATACCCCCTCGGGCAGGTATCGTAACACCTCCTCGATAACTCGAAATAGCCGGATTTACAAGTCGTGCAATTATTCTCCGACGGTCCGGTGCAAGTTTCGCAATTCGGCGAACACGGTCCGCATCTGCGAACGGCATTAATATCTTATTACCACTGAATCGCACGAGCGAATTTTATTTCGGCCATATATCCTTAAATAACACGCATCGTGTATATTTCCATTCATATACCTGTACGAATCCGTCTCGTATGAATTCGGAGGACATGTAGCCAAACATTTGTTATCGCTTAGTACCAAGTTGTGATGACACGATGTACAATGATCCGGTCGTTCTTGACAGCTGGCGCAATTAGATTCGCAAGGCACGCATGTTCGTTCCTCCAAGTCTACGCAAATCCGTCGTTATAAATCATACAGAGTTCATTTTCCCCGAATCCGGTATAAAAGCAAAAAATTCCGCACTTACTTTCGAAATATCCTTCGGGACATTGTTGCAAACATACCGCTAAATCCGTAACCCTTAGATGGGCGGGAGCGCAAGTTAAACAACTATCTTGTCCGGCTCCGGCGCACGTTTCGCACGATTCGTGGCACGGCCAGCATAATCCGCCTTGATTCGGGAAACTACGAGGAGGGCAACGGCTAACGCAGGTGCTGAAAAAAAAAACGTCAAAATAAAAATACAACGTAGAAACTGATGAAATAATTTAAATAATCGGTTTTCGTCCCCCCCCCCTTCCCAATGATTTATTAATTCATTTTAATGGAAAAATACTAATTTTTTATTTTGTTGATAAACGATTATGTGCTGTCCTCGGTAGGACGTTTGCCTCTCCTTGGAATTCATTACCTGAATTCTTCAACTATTACAATAGTATTTTTTGAAATACATATTTCTCCACGACTACCTACAAAGGGAGGGGCGAGAGATGCATGGACAAGTTTGAAATTTGCGAATAACTTTCTCAGAGAAATTCGTCCACATATTTTTTCACATTTACAGTGAAATGAAAGAAATAAGGATGAGCACATTAAAGGGCAAAAAACTGGGAAAAGGGGTGGAGAGAGTAAGAGGCTTGAAACCATCAAAGGATCGTGGTCTAGTTCTGAACCTATACAACAAACCAAACCGTATCAAAATCGGTTCATATGAAGAGACTATAGCTCTATCTAAAAACTATAAAATTTTAAGGTACGAGTTGTCGTTAATTTGAAACAATGTGATATACAACTGAGATTTATCAAACGAAAGAAGTCCATTGAGTTACTTTTGCAAGCAATAGATATGAGCCATGTAGTGTTACTTTCGAATTTCTGGTTAAAAAAAAAAACTTTAAAACCCCATTTTCATATGGGTAAAATAGAAATTCTCCTAGAAAAAAATTCGAATTAAAAGCTTCAAAGAGAGAAGAAGACCAGCATTCAAAGGGTTGAAATTTGAAAATAATATATCAATCTACCTCATACTTTCGATCTCATGAAAAAAATATGATTACTAGGAGGTGGGGAGGGGAGCAAAAAGTGAACATATCGAAACTAATAAAGCATTAAGGTCTGGCTACAGTTCTATGAAACAAACCGAACTGCGTGAAATTAAGTTGAAATAGTCCTATCTAAAAATTATGTAAGCAGCCATGCGAAATCTCGGGGGGGGGGGGAATTTCAAGTAAAGTAAAAACTCGATGAAAAATATAAATACGTTTTCAGACTGTTGTCCTCATATTTTCAATTGAATAAAAAAAAATGAGGGTACAGGGGCATGGAGAATCCATGTTGGGAAAAAAGTAAGAGTGCGGGGAGGGGAGGTCGAAACTACCTAAGAGTCATGGTTTTGATCTAGAGCTATCCAACAAACCAAACTGCATGAAATGGGTAGAATAGCCCTATCAAAAAATTGTGTAAGCAGCCATACGAAATTTCTAGAAGCGAATTTCATTTGATGAAAAATATAAATATATTTTCAGACTGCTCATCTCATAATTTCAATCGAATAAAAATCATGCGTACAGGGGAATGGAGGCTCAATGTTGGGGAAAAGTGTAGTGGAAGACGAGGGTGTCGAAACTACCTTAGAGTCATAGTTCTGCTCCAGAGCTATCCAACAAACCAAACTGCATGAAATAGGTAGAAATAGCTCTATCATAAATTGTGTAAGCGGCCATGCAAAATCTCTAAGATTAGCTAGAAATTTAGAAGAACAATACAAATAATTTTTTGCTTAAAATAATATCGTGTAAGCAAGTGTAATGAGTTTGAAAGACGTAGAAACACTAAATAAGCTCGCAGAACTTAAGATTCTCTTTTGTAATAAGTAACTATTGCAATGTCGAAAGAATGTGGGTTCGGGTACTGAGGATTTTAGGCCTTCACAACTGTTGTACCATAAGCTTCCCATTCCTACCTCATTCTATCATCAACGTAATTATTATGATTTTTTGTCAGGAATTTTTAATTATTTTCAATTTTTTTTTTTAAATAAACATTTTTTTCTATTGTTTTTTAATATAAAAGTTTCAAATTTTTTGCATATAAAAACTTTTTTTTTTTTGCAAAAAATTATATGTACGAAAGTTGAAAACATTAGTTCTTATTTTTCATGCAAGATTTTTTATTCTTTCCAACATCTCGAAAATGTTTCTTCTTCAAAATTAGTATTCAAAAATCCATCAAATGGTTGAACAAATTTTTTTTTCCAAAATTAATATTTTTTCAAATCCTAAATCCTTTACAATAAATTTAGCGCCAGAATCATAACCACTTTATACTTTTATTAATTGCCATTAGATGGATGGATGGATGGATGAATGAATGAATGAGTGGATGGATGGATGGATGGATGGATGAATGAATGAATGAATGGATGGGTGGGTGGATGGACGCATGAATGAGTAATATGGGAAGTGAAAATTGTAGTTCTTGCAGGGAATGCCTTTTTTCGGAAATAGAGTTTGATTTAATTTTCAACAGCGGTCAAAGAATCAGTTCAAAATTTTGAAAGGAAACGGAGTAAGCATTGTTTCAATTTATCTGAAATTCTCCGTGTACACCAACAGTCTAAAACCTAGATGTCCATGAAAGGAACGGAAGTCAGCAAAAATTCAGCTCCAGTAATGCGGTATGGCTGCATACACCTAATTTTATATTTACCGAATAAAATATTAATTATTCTAAATTATTAAAAAAAATTACAACTTAAAAACAACGAGATAAAAATTAAAAACAATTAATTTTCATTTATTACAACAACAAAAACAAATAAAACAAAAAACACATCTGAAATATACAATTGCATCGTGCAGCAACATCGTAAGTCTTTCATATCATTAAATCCACGAAAAATAAAACTTTCGCTCGTCTTTTAAAGCTTCCAGCCATAGGCGAATTTCCTTCGCCGAATTTCACGGTACTCTTATTTCAATTCTTCTTTCATCTTTGATCTAGTAAATACTAAAGGAATCGGAGTAAATGTCTTCAAAGGTTTATCATTTAGGCTATTTGTTTTAAATCCAGCTTCATATTCGCTCGCAGGTTCTTTGTAAACGTCCTTATATTCGACCGGCCAAATTTCCTGCTGGCCGTTTTTAAACTGGATGGGTAAATTTTCGCTATCAATTATTTCATCGGAGGAATATTCTATAGAGGGGTTCGGATCCTTTTCGTCTATCTCTTTACATTGGCAAGTATAATAGGGTAAGACATCGTCGAGAAAATAATCACGCTCTAACGTCCTACGAATATATCAAACCACATTAATCCTCCATACGCCATCGTTCTTCCCGTAAGCGTCGATGCCAAATCGCCGAAGGCAGAAGCCAGAAAAGCGAGCTTGCGAAATTATCGTTCGTCTAATTTCGTCAACATTTTCAATCGGTAAAGGAGACCAACACATATATTTTCAAATTAACCATAAAAGACGAGAAGCAGAAGGAGATAGGAAAGAGATGCGAAATTATCCAAAAAAAAAATATAATGGTGGTCGTAATTCGCAAGGACAAGGAATAAAAAAAAAATTTTCTTTCATAAAATATGAGAAAAAAATCATCCAACAGTATAAGGTACTGTTAATGATTTCCATTGAAAAAAAAAAAAAAAATACAAGCAAGAAAAAATTTCTACGAAAATTTCCATTCGCGTATCACATCTTAAACATCAGATGCCTGTATTAATGGCCCCATAGGACATTCTATGATACTCACTTGTCCAATTTATACCGCTTGCAGGACACACATTGAGTAGGCCCTTTACCATAACATCCTTGAGCATCGCATTCGGGATCACAATCGTGTAATATACGTCGTCCTTCCATCGAGCGAATATTCTGCACAGGTCTATTCGGACGATCGCTCGAGAAGGGTACAACGGCACCCTAACAACAGAATATCGTTCGGGTTACCATTGCAGAAAAATATGCATACACTAGTACACCATATGAGAAACGAGACCCACCTCTGGTTCGCTACCGCTGGCGAAAACATCCGGTATATTTCTGAACCCATTTTGACCAATAATTTCCCCGATATTGCTACTCGGTAAATACCCATTAGAATATGGAAAGCTGCTACTACGAGCTTGAGGTTGCTGTATGGCAAATGGTATAGGCTGCGAGGGCGACTGAGCCGATTTCAAACGAATTGGGTTGGTCGATGTACCATAAAATATTAACTGCCATCTCTTCAAGATACCTACTCACAAAATACCATCATCGTTTAAACTGTTAAAAAAATTTCTACACAATAAAAACTACAAAAGTAATCACCTGGCTGATTAATATGCCTATTTCCGTTATTATGTATCCTCAACGTCCACCTTCCCTCAGCTTTCTCGCCCCAGAAGTGCACACTGAGGAATGGCCAATCGTCGAAATTCGAGCTAACGACGTCGCGCGGCCGTTCGAACAATAACGTCGAAGTCGTACCCATTGGCGAAGTTAAATCTATTTTTAAATTACCGCGCGGGAAAAACCGCAACGATATTTTGCATTGGATGTGTTCCAAAAATCGCACTTCGTTCAGGGTACCTGGGCATCCGTTTACATCCATGTATACCGTTAATACGCTACCCGGGTTTGAATCTATGGGTCTATAAATAAACGTAGACACGTCAATACCTTAATCCGACCACACGAATACCATATCGTATATCAGCTCGTAAATCCTTTCGCACTTACCTATCCTCGTTTATTTCTTGCGACTTGCAGATATGTTGCATCGGTACGTTGGTCCATTGTTCGGCCAAGTTCACCATTGCCTCACCGTCCATTAAACCGTAACCGAATTTATGATTAACTAGGGACCAAGTTCAAATGTTAGGATCATTTGAGGAATTATGTTTATTTCAACGATAAAGTCTCAGGTATTTGGATTTACTTACATTTACGTTTTATACCATTCACAGCCCAACCGGTTTCCTTTTCTAGCGGTAATGACTTTGAAGTCATCACCACGATGTATTGCATATCTCTCCACGTCAGGCCCGGATTCGCTTCTAATGCTAGAGCTACTAAACCAGCGGCCAAAGGAGCTGACGCAGAAGTACCTGTGTGAAAAATACGTAATAAGCAATGCGAAAATGAATGATTTACCATTTTCAACATTCTCGAGTTGTACGAAGTACATAAACTCCCGCAAACCCTTTCTAAGCTCCTTCCAAGGAGGGAATCCAAAGTATCACTTCTCCTTCAATTTATTGAAAAAAAAAAAACACTTATTTTTACTTCTCTAAACTCACGTGGTTACGTGCCTCTAGCTAAGTTGCTGCATACGGCACGTTAATCAACAAAAAGAATTAATTTTCATGAAATTTTTAATAATGATTTTTGTATTTTTGAAATAAACATGCAATTTTTTCTGTTTTTTTTTTTTTTTTTTTTTTTTTTTAATGATAAAAAAACTGTCATTTTCAAAGTTTTGTTCATTTTTGAAAATGTTTATTTTTATTATTTGTTTGTTTGTTTATTTATTTGTTTATTTATTTATTTATTTAATTTTTTTTAAACATTAAAAGTATTTGTAGTTCCTATTAAGGGTGCAATGTCTTTAAATTTCGTTCATTTTTTTTAATTTTATTTTTTTATTTTAGTATCAAAATGTGGCTATATTTTTTTTTCTTAGGATTGATTAAAAAATCTGCCATTTTTTAGTACTTTTTTTTATTTTTGATTATGCTTATATAATTGCGTATATTTTTTTTTAATTTTGATGAATAAAAAATGATTTTTTTGAATTTTTTTTTTCTTTAGAAGTGCAAAAATGGTAATCAATTTTTTTTAAATTTCACATTTTACGACTCCTACATTTTTATAAATTTAAAATAAATCCTATCATTTTGAAAATTTTCAAGACTTTTTACATTTTTGGAATTTTTACAAATTTTTCTCGTTTGTCAAATTTTTATTTTCCAAATTTATTTTAAAAAAACGATCATACATTTTAGTTTTTTAATGATTTTTTTTTTCTTTTAAATTTAATTACACATTACACATTACATATAATTTATTTTTTGGGTTTTTAATATTTCTAAATATATTTGCGAATTTATCCAGACTTTTGGAGCGTTAGAGAAATTTTTCAAGGTTTTTGATGATTTTCGATAATTTTTAAACATTTCCACAACATGTTGAAATTTTTGAAAAACTCTTCACATTTTAGAAAATTCTTAAAGTTTTATATTTCTAAGAACTTCATACAATTTTCTAGTTTTTTAGGTTTTAATTCATTATTTTTGAAATTATTTCAATATTTAGGCCCATAGACAGAACGTAATTTTGAAAGGGTGGGGGGGGGGACGTAAACGGAATCTTGGAAGAGGCTTTGATTTCTTTTTTTGTATTGAATACAAAATTTTACTAGCAACAGAGCTCAAATTTCTTTTGAGAGATTCAGCTCCTTTCCAGCCCGCCTTGCCAATAGGCATGAAGTTTTTGACAATATCAGTAAATTTATTATGATTTTTACAAAATTTTGAGATTTTTTTTTTTCAGTTTTCATTATTTATGTGCAATTTTTTTTTAACACTTTACACCTTTACACGTTTATAGTACTGTTTTAATTTTTTTTACCAATTTTTGTAAATTTCGTAATCATTATTTTTAGATTCGGCGTACGACGATTTTTGAAGAATTTTTATATTTTTGTGAATTCATAGATTTTCGTTGTTTTTTTTTTTTTAAATTTCTTTATTTTATGTCGCTCGACTGCTAGGTTATTAATTTTTGTATTTTTTTCATTTTTTTTTTTTTTTAAATTGATACCAAGCACAGCCCTGCGGCTAGAAGCGTTTTTATTTAGTATAAATGTTAAATTGTGGGATATAGTGAGACAGACTGTAATTTTTTATTAGAATATTATAAAAATTGATGTGAATTTATTAAAACAAAATTTTCAAAAAATCTCAAAAATTTCGAAAAAATTCTTATAAATTTAAAAAAAAAATTAATAAAAATGCTCAAAAATTAGTTAAAATTAGTAAAATGAAAAAAAAATTTTTTCAATAATATTGTATTATAGTGAAGTTTTCAACCACTTTAATTTGTTACCTTAGTAAGAATAAATTGCAGCTATCTAATAAATCATGAAAATGATGATGTAAAAATATTTGAAAAATAACTGATAACCTTTGAATGTACGCAAAATTTACATAATACGTAAATAATTTACGGAAATCACCGAAAATTACTTACTTACTTACTTACTCCATTAACGTGCCGTGTTCTGCTACTATGGCCAGAGGCACGGAAAGGAAGATTACAGTTTGGGGAGGATGTCTATTGTTTTTAAGAAAGAGAACAGCCTAGATATTGTAGATTCGTTATCGGAAAGAAGCCCGGGTATGGATGATGGAAGAGAGAACTGGCGACGGATATTGAGAAGAAAAAAAATGAAATATTACAATTTTTAAAAATGTATAAGTGCTGATCTTCGAAACATTTTTCATGTTTTGAAAATGTTTATTAATTTTTTAAAGTTTTTTACATTTTTTGAAATTTCAAAAAATTGTCCTCATTTCTTACATTTTATTTAAACTTGTGAAATTTTTTTGCGAATGCTTATGTTTTTATTTTTGAAACTTTTTTAATAATAATAAAAATTTTCAAATATTTATGAAGATTTCTAATATTAAATATTTTTTTAAAAGAGATATAAGTACACAGTCCAATAATAGAGATTTTGGGAAATTTTCAATACTTTTTGAAATGTGATTTTTTCATATTTGTGAGAATTTTTCAAGAATAAATGTGGAAGATTTTTTTTTTTGATCCGCGTCGTGTACAGCAGGGAGGCTAGAGGCACGGGCATTTCTTTATTTTTGTTACAGTAGTAGGAATAGGGCTAAACTGTTGACGAATTGAAAGAGTTGGAGGGCAGCCATTTCGTTGTCTTGAAGGAGGGGTAAAAAAAAGATTTTATTTAATTTCCAATTTTTCATTATTTTGAGTATTTTTTTTTTCATTTATGCTGTATATACTGAATAGTACGGAGACCAGAAGCTTTACAGTACTATTTTTTAGCATTAGATAGCGGGATATGGAGCGGGGGAACTTGAAATAGTGTTTTCTATTTTAAGTGAAGTATTTTCTAAGATGAAGTCAGTTTTGGAAGTTAAAAAGTAAATATTTCTTTTAATGGAGTATTCAGGGCATTGGCTTAATACACGGACTATAAAGATAAGTATGTTGTATACATCGCATAGATTGATGGTGTGTCTATTAAGTGAATATTCGGGCATGAGAGGAGAGTGCCCTGTATGCATCCTAGCGAGGATATCATCTTTGCAGATTTTACACTTTAATTTCGACAATAAATCACCATCTCAAAGCTAAATACAAACCTGTATGCTCAACCGTACAAATATGGTCTGGCCTCAACCGTCCATCCATATCAACTGTACCAATACTCTTATCATGACCCGGAGTACCCGAACTATACGTAGTGGCCAACGTAGACGCGCATTCTTCTAAATACCACGGTTTGTAGCTATAAAATAAACCCACATTAACACTCCATCAAATTGGCATAAAATTTCAAAATCACATATTCCACTCACCCTCCTTGCGTGGCGCTCGAAATACTCAACGTGAAGATACTATTGGTGTAGCCGTCGCAATTACAACAATCCGTGTGTCTGCCTCCGTTACCGGAAGCCCAAACGAATATCGAGCCTTTACCGTGTCGTCCCTGTATAAATCACAACCGCGATTTATTAAATTCGTACATGGCCCAGTATCGTTGACACAGGGAAAAAAGAGTTCGCGCAAAAGTTGCGAACATTAAATAAATAATTATTATCGCCGACCACCCGTATAGTATTAACGACCCGCGTGTACCCTACTCGTTTCTAATAAAATACGCGTACTATAAAAATACACAAC
This sequence comes from Phenacoccus solenopsis, assembly GCA_009761765.1. Taxonomy (NCBI): domain Eukaryota; kingdom Metazoa; phylum Arthropoda; class Insecta; order Hemiptera; family Pseudococcidae; genus Phenacoccus; species Phenacoccus solenopsis. The sequence continues at coordinate 24,334,269 of CM019755.1, read as the reverse complement.
GTAAACATACCGATGTGACTCCATAAATAAAAGCTCGCCTAGCTAAAGGTCCCGGACCGTCTACTGTTTTACCATCATCTTCGGGACCCCAAGAGGCGCTGTATATATCAATGTGATTTATATTCAAACCCAACGCTCTGGCTTCGACCGCGTCGTTTACCGTACCGTCCAACATACGAACACCTAGAAATATCGAGAAAAAATTCATCGTTTTTAATATTACTACAAGCTAAACTTACTCGAACTTGTGAATTCAACAAAAAAAAAAAAGCTAGCGAAAAAAGGCAAATGTTAATTGTTAAAACGTGCATAAGCATTAATATGCGAAACGACGAAGCTTCGCGTCGCTTTTACTATCTCGTCTCTCGGCGTCGTTATTTGTCGAAGAAAAAAACACCATCTGTCTCCGACACTTTACTGTTTCCCATCAAATTCGTAAAACTTCTTAGCTCGGTCTTACGAATAAAAAAATTTTTTGTTTAATTTCTTCGTCGTTTTGATTTATTTCACATGCCAAACACGTACCGCAATTCTCTATCCCATAAAAGCAACTTCATAAATGATAAAAAATAAGAGATATCGAATACGTCGTAAAAATTCTTAAAAGCGCGTCCCACTTCGTTCCATCGAGTCTTTCTGAATCCTTCTTCCAGTAAATAAAGATTTCGACAAATTTTCAATTTACAAATTAACTAGAAAAATTGTCTGTTTTCTATTACGAGCTGGTTGAAACGTTGGGAAAAAAAATTATTCGTCGACGATACGTTCCACAAGTTTTCTTTTCCAGGTCAAATCCCTCGTATAAATAAGGCATTCGATAATGCATTATTCGAACGTCGAGAACGATTCGATCGAACGCGAATTATACCTAATTGGACGTGTTGCCGTCAAATTACAGACGATGCTTTTCGAATTCCCAACAACGTATTGCAGTTAGCGTGAATTCCGCCTTAATGGTACTTTATTTAGATTACAAAGGAGAACGAGCGGATGGATATTTTATCGACGAGAAAGAAAATAAATCTAGGAATTTCAGAAATTGGCGTAACACGAAAACAATTCTTATTACATAACATCGGTTTTTTTTTTGCGACCATAAAAATGAATATGAATGCTTTACTTTTCTTTTTTTTTTTTTTTAAATATAAGGTTTATAAAATGGAATTTTTATTGTAAATTTTTACATTAATTTCACCCCAAATATAATTAATTACTCTACACGTCATTAAAAAAATTTTTGTCAAATTTTCAGTAAAAAATACGATAATATGTTACAACCTACCTTATTTTCGAAACAAAGAATGAAGATAATCTTCACACATTTACCTTCAAGATCATTTGTACATATTCGCAAATTTGCAACTTCGTATTTTTTAATGAAGTTTTTGAGACCGTTAAAAAGGAGGATACAAACCAGATTTCAAGCTTCTTGTGTTGATGCGGAGGAAGTAAAGCCTTTTTTTTTGGCATGTTTTAGATCTCACCTCTCAAACATTGTTCATAGAATGAGCCAAGACCACAATATGATCCTCAAATTTTCGTCCAAATGCATCCAAATAGACAAATGGTAAAAGATAAGAAAACTTTGAGGGGTTCAAAAAGCTAAAATTTGATAAATATGAATTCAAAAATATTGAGGTAGAGAAGTACAATAAATTTCAAATACCTACTCACAAGTAATATTGGAGAGGGAAAGGATTGGTTATCGGCCTCAAAATGTGGTGAGGTGAACAAAAGATTAAAATGTTTCTATTATGACTTCATAGGATGAAGTAAGCTGAAATAGGTACTCCGATAGGAAACTTTATCACCGTTACGCGACATGTTAAAATTAATAGATATGAGCAGAAACGTTGGGAGTTTTACTCATAATTAATTCGAACAATTCCAGAGGTGCTCTCTGAAAAATTCGAACGTTGAAAAATAGGTGGCACCCAATACCCCATTGAACGTATTAGTACATATTTTCATTAAATTTGATCGAATATGTCTTTATCGAATTTCACCCAATCAGATCATTTTATTCACGAATGTATTCATCGTATAAAATTTCATCAAAATTACAAAATTTGGAAAAAATTTGAAAACTCCTATCATCATAATACTGATATCAATTGATCTATTATGATCAATCTTTGTTTAATCATATCAAAAAAAGGGAAAGTAAATAATGTAAGTATTTACATTGAGAAGGGCGGGGGAAGGGTCCATTAGAGTGTACCGAATTTCGTTTTTTTTCCTTTTTTTTTTCAAGTGAAGAAGTTAATCATAATAGTAACTAAATAACCTCAAAATGACCCCATAAAAATTCCAACTCCCTAACTCAAATTTTTAGACCACTCAAAAATTAATCAAAATATCAAAACTAGGGCTTGTTTGAGTTTGGAAATAATGTTGCTAACCCCTTCATGACTACCGGCCGCACCCCATACCAAGCCTTAAAACACCTATACTATCCCTTTCAAAACCACTTAAAAAGTTAAATTTAGAACCACTGTAGTATTTCTTGGTGTATCCCCACTATATTTTCAGGTCGATAACCCCCCCTTCTCCCCTCTAACATCATGTATGGAGCGAATTGGTGTTATTGTGTACTTTTTATGGCCAATAATCATACGAGTTCATATTAATTACATTTTTACTAATTTGAGGCTCCTCAAGCTTTACTCATTTTGATAATTCGCCATTTTGGATCTATTTTAATTCAAATTCAAGAGATCATATTCTAATCACCAACTAGCTTCACAAACAAAATTTGTCCTTTCTAGGATGATTTGATGAGGAGCTAAGGAAGATTCAGAGAATCTCTTGACTTAAAACTACCTTAGAAAGACGTTTTATACTTTAACTCCCCTTAAAATTCACCTGAGAAGCTAAAATTAGGATATATTGGTGTTCGTGAGTCATTTTTTCATGTGAGACCAAAAACAAAAAAATTTGAGCTTTTGCGTCTCCTCCAGCCCCCCTTAAAATCTGAGTGATCCGCCATTTTGAGATGAATCGAAAAAACAGAAAAGCACTTTAGTCGCATTTTTAAGAAGAGTCTCTCACCAACCTTTGAGCGAATTTCATGAATAAAAGTTGGACATTTGCCAGATTACAAATGGCCTGAAACGCAAAAATTTGAAGATTTCATCCTCCCCTTCCCCCCCTACCTAAATCAGGTAGGCTACAATAGCTTTTGTTTTCGAGTTAAAAAGTCAACTAAAAATTTTCACTCTTTCAAAAAAAAAAAAAAGTTTACCTCCTATATAGTCATATTTTGTGTACAAAAACTGAAAAACTTTTAGGTTTCAATTTTTTCAAAATTCAGGAGGCCTGAATATTTTTTAATTTTTTTTTTTTTTTTTTTTTTCAAAAGCACTAATTTTGATTATTTTAAAAATAAACAACAAATGGATAATTTATTGATGATGCGCACAGTATGGGCTTAATTTATTATTTTCAAGTCCAAAAGGCAAAATATGGAGGATTTCTTATAAAGTTTCCCAAAATATCACCTTCTCGCTTTGAAACGATTTCATATAGATGATTAAGCATAAAAAAGTTCATACTTTGGAAACCTCTGTGGAACAAAAAACGAACATATTTTGTCATTCGGGTTCGAAAAAGCCAAAATTAAGTCTATATTGCGCACACAAAAAATAATGAATCACCCATTTTAGCCTCTGTGCGGGTGAACTGAATAAAATAATTTTTCTATATCGAAAATTCAGGTGCTATGGAATGATTCCCAACCCTCTTTTCTACGCCACTGACGTATCGAATGATGATCGTTTATCGCTTTGCTAAGTTTATATTCATACTATAACTTGAATGAGTCAACTTATACTAGCATCACAAGCATGAATGACTTTACAGAATCAGTCTCAGATATTGTGTGCGAGGATGTTTTCAATGGGCTGAATTTCTAAAATTCCTTTGATGAGACTAATAACGAAGCAAATAAGAAATATCAAAGCAAAATATCTTCTCGAGTTACGATTTCCCAGCCAAAATTTAACGTTAATGAACTTAACCGATTTTCAAAATGACGAATCATCCGATGAAATTCTTGTAATTTACGAATAAATTTTAAATAATTTCATTCCCACTGAAAATAAAAGGAAGCATTCATTCAAACCCCAAGACATCAAATAAACTCGCCAAAGCTTCGTTAAAAATTACGCAAAATTTCCACAATGCCCATCGATCGCAAACTCGAACCTCATTAAAATCCGACCATTCCACTCCTCATTAATTAACTATCGAGTTACGCTAATACGAAGAAATTTCCCAATGAGATTATAACATTCGGTTATTCCCACGTGCTGTTTCTACGCTTTCTAATTAACTGTGGCCATTTACCTCCTATGCTGGCATTATAGGCGACTCCGACTCCGCAATACTGATTGAAAGCTACCCCTGCTACTTCGCCTGCGCATCTAGTACCGTGTTTGTTGTCACCGTTGTCGCGAGGCATCGGATTATCATCGCCGTCGTTGATATCTGTACTGGCGGCTGGATCCTAAAATGAGCAAAAATAGTTTTTCAATATACAATCGATGAATTCTAGTAAACGTTTTGCCAAAATAAAGGAAACTTGGGAGGTACGAAGAACATAAATCGTCAGCAACGATTTCATAATGTACCTAGACATTTGTAACACGTGTCGAGCACAGCACTGAATAAAGAATCCGTCAACCCATCAATTCATCAGAAGTGCTCCGCGCAGCTACTCGTAGATAAAGTGTTGCGTGGATTACTACATAAGGTTGAATCTATATCTTACTAATTACCAACGCGAACTTATTGTTATCCATAGGTAATGTATCTTAACGGTAATCGGAACCGCGGATGCCCTGTGAACACTGATATCCTATTTTATCCATTCTAGTATTAAAGCGATTCTCTCGCGTTTCATTCGTTTCATGCTTTATTCTACCGCGTAAATACGACACATCTTTGATCCAGGTTTTCCTCAGAAGAGAAAAAATCATCGACACACCGAACAGAACACCATCAGTACCCGAACATCCGCGATAATCGAATTAAAGTAGGGTAAAAAACCGCTACATTAAATGTAGCGGAACTTTTTCATATAAAATATTTTCGCTGCGCCATTCTGATTAAAGGAAGGGCAAATCCGAAATCAATTTCGTTGCAAATTGCCTCTCCATTAAGAAACGGCTAAAAATGTACGTATCCTGAAAGCGCCAGTGAAAAATGTCTCCGATATCTCTTCGCACTTCGGGATTAAATTTCAGCTACCGACAGCGCCTTTCTCGACGGCGAGCCGCCTTCACCGATCATATCGTAGACATTTTTCTCGCTCAGACAGCCGTCCGTTTTATCATTTTTCTCTTCTTTCGTTCTTCACCACGCGTAATCCCTCGCGTAACCGACAGGGTGTAGGAGTGGAAGGATTTAATCGTTTATAAAATACATAGCCTATTTACAACGATAAAACGCATTCTTTTCTAAATTTCGGTTCACTAGAAACTTAAGGCGTATCTACTGTCTATCAAGAATGTTGCCATCAATGTCAACGGTATTATCATCACTATTTTTTTAGATACATTGCTCATTATTCAGCTCTTTTTCATTTTTTGAAGTTTTATTAATTTTTGAAATTTTTTTTAATCGATTCTTGGAAAAATATTTTTTGGCGAAATTTTTCTTCAACTTTGAACACATTTTCATTCGCATGACCGATTTTTTATTTTTAAATAATTATCACTATTATAATTATATTTTTGTTCGTTTTATTTTTTTGGTATTTCTTCATTTTTCTAGCAAACTCCTTTCCGAAATCTAAAAATTATCCATCCGTGCCTCTGGCCTCAGTTGCAGTATAAGGCACGTAAATGGATAAAAGTAAAGTAAGTAAGAATTAAAAATTTTTGACAGTTGTTCATTTTTTTCATTTTCCGTAACTTTTTTCAGATTTTTTGTTCCATTCTTGGACGATTTTCAATTTTCAAACTTTTTTTCACTTATTAGCTGAGTTTTTAATAAAACGATAGCTATTACAGCCTACCTGATTTGGGAAGGGAAAGTCGGGGGAGGGTGGGGTCTTCAAATCTTTGCGTTTCAGACCATTTGTAATCATCTGGCAAATGTCCAACTTTTTGGTATATATATATTTTTTTTCCCCCACGCGTAGCAACGGCGAGTATTCATAAAATTCGCTCAAAATTTGGTGAGGAACTCTTCTTGAAAATGCGCAGAAGTATTTTTTTTGTTTTTTCGAAAACTTTCAAAATGGCGGATCACTCAAATTTTGAGGGGGGCTGGAGAAGAGGCAAATAGCTCAAATTTTTCGTTTTTGATCTCATATGAAAGAGTGAGTCACGGACACCAACATATTTAAATTTCAGCTTCCTAAGTGCATTTTGAGGCGAGTTAGCAAAAACCTGTTTTTGAGAAAATTGCGTTTTTTGTGTCACTCACTTTGCGCAGGCGGGTGTGGATAAAATTCGCTCAAAATTCGGTGAGGAACTCTTCTTGAAAATACGCAAAAGTATTTTTTTTGTTTTTTCGATAAATTTCAAAATGGCGGATCACTCAAATTTTGAGGGGGCTGGAGAAGGGCAAATAGCTCAAATTTTTCGTTTTTGATTTCATATGAAAGAGTGAGTCACGGATACTAACATATCCAAATTTCAGCTTCTTGAGTGCATATTGAGAGGAGTTAGATCAAAAAACGGCTTTTTGAGGAAGTTTTGAGTCATGAAATTTCTTGAATCTTCCATATCTCCCCACCAAATCAAGTTAAAGAGGTCAAATTTTGTGTGTGAGGTTAGTTGGTGACCACAATATGACCTCTTGAATTTGGATCAAAATGGATTCAAAATGGCGGATTATCAAAATTTTGAGTAGAGCTTGAGGAGCCTCAAGTTGGTAAAAATGTAATTAATATGAATTCATATGGTTATTGGGGATAAGTTGTATACTATATCCCGAATTCACTTCCATACATGATGTTGGAGGGGGAAGGCGGGGTTATCAACCTAAAATAGTGGTGGGGGTACAGGAGGGGTCGAAAATTTTTTATTGCTGTGTCATATGATAAAATGAGCCCAAGTGACAAACGTATTTTGATTTTAGCTTCCTCAGTGATTTTGGAGGGGAGTTAGAGCAAAAAACGGCTTTTGGAGGGGAAATTGCTGCAGGAAATTTCATGAATCTTCCATATCTCATCACCAAATCGGCCTAGAATGGTCAAACTTTGTGTGTAGGATTAGTTTGTGACCAGAATATAACCTCTTAAATTTGAGTCAAAATGGATCCAAAATGGCGGATTTACAAAATTTGAAGATAATTTGAGGACCCTCAAATAGTTATAATTTGAGAAATATGTGTTCGCATGATTATTTCATGGCAAAAAATACTACATTTGTGCCAAATCGAACTTCTTAAGTGTTTTTGGAAAGGATAGGGTGGGGGTTTTCAGACTTGGTATTGGGTGTGGTCTGTAGTGATGAACGGTTAAGCAAGGTTATTACTAAATCAAAACAAGCCCCAGTTAAAAACTCAGCTCCAGTAATGCGGCATGGCTGCTTACGTTTTTTTTTATTTATTTCTAATATTCTATAATTTTCTGGAATTTTCCGTGAGCTCATGTTTACTTTAGGTTTAGGACATTTTAATATTTTTTAACAATTTTGTATTTTTACCTTACAAGAGTTCCAAAGTATAAGGTGTTTGGTAAGAAAACACTAAAATACGTTATTTTAAAACAAAGTCGTGAACGATACATTGGAAAGCTCTCGTCGATAAAACCTGACGTCCAATATTTTCGAAAAACAAGGACAAAATTTTAAAAACATTAAGAAGATTTTTCACACGAATTCCTCGCCGCCTAAATGGAATTCACAAAATGACGAAAAAAAAATCACCACTGAACCCACTCAAATACCATCGCAAATAAAGAAACATTTCGAAACACTACGTACGCAGAAGAGAATAGTTTCAACATTCATTTCACTCGTTTTTTACTCAGACTACGAGTCGAATTAAATATTTACGCAGCCGAATGCACAAAATGCGGATTTCATTCTATCGTCGAATTTTTCGTTCTCATTTATCCGACTCGTTTTGCGTACGTATTTTCGGCGAATATGAAATATTTTATTTGAAAATTTCGAATTCTTTTACACTCAAAGGGAAAAAAAAACAAGCTGGTAAAACTAAAAGATGTCGCGTTTTACCAAATAAAAAAAAAAGGCATTTCTGAATCACTCTCGTTTGGTAACTCGTCTTCAAAAGCCACGTTGGCCTACGAAGTGTTTACTTTCAAGGTGAAAATTGAAACACTTTTCGTCGCAAATTATTTATAGCACTGCGGCGAAATCGTTTAAGAAAAATATTTACCGTTGAAATTCGCCTCAAATATACCAAGATATTTGGCTTTCATCTAGTCGCACCTGGTTCGATTATTTACATTATACGAAAGAACTGGCTCGTTTGAAAGTAAAAATTTTTAAACATCACCTTCGCACGCTACCGAGTTCAAACTTCAGGTACATAAAGCTGACGATTACTGGAAATCGTAACTTTTTGTATAGTAATTTTCGAGTATTTTTATTTTCGTCGAAATACCCTCGAGTTTTCCTCGCACGTATCGTAGCAACGCGCTTTTAACGATGTAAGAAAATTCCACCTAAACGAACGCATCGTCCAGCAAGCACTCATTGTCCCATTTGTCGGTGCGATTACTCGCTCGCATGCTAGCCACTTCGTGAAAATATCATACGAAGAATTTTCATAAAAAAGCTTTCGTTCTCGACCCGGTAATTATGTATTTTTTTTCGAGAGCATTAAATAATTTAACCAAAACGAAATGACTTTCGGACTAATTGCCCAAGACGAGGAAACATTCTTTTCACGCTTCGAAATATCAAAGTGAAACACCTAATTAAATTTCGTCGTCCAATAATACCTCTACATAAGGTTGTAAATATAAGAAGCGAAAAATGGCGTTATTGTTCTCTAGTCGAGAAATTTCCGCAATTCCGAGTTGTATATTATTTCTCGAAGATTACGATACTTTACGATAGTTTTTGATATCAGATTTATGTTCCAGTCGTAAATTTCGGATTACAATTTTTTCCCTTTGGCTCAGAAAATTCTGAGATATTATAGTTCACCTAATTTTGAAAGAAGGAGCGTATCCATACGTTTCAGATCATTTGTAACTTGATCGGCTAGAACTTAACTTTTACATACTTTGCGTTTCTAATAATTTCAGTGCCACTAAACGCGAAATATTTTATACGTCAACAAATAAATCAGTTTATTCTGTTTCTTTTCGCATCTCATCATGGAAATAGAAAAGATATTATTTTGTCTCTTGACTATTTCCGACAACCCTCATGCACTGCTATCGTATTCCCTATTGTAATAAATTATTTTAGTTCTATTGGCAACACTGACTTCTCACAAAATTACCATAAATGAACGATCCTTAAATGAATTTGAAGGGAAGTTAAAGGAAAAAAGGGCTTTTTGAGAAAGTTTTGCATTATGAAATATCTTAAATTTTCCATATTTGCTCACCAAATCTTTCTAGAAAAGTCAAACTTTGTATGTGGGATTACTTAGATAGCAGCACATGAACTTTTGGATTTGGCTCAAAATGGATCCGAAACGGTAGAGAGTTAAAATTTGAGGAAGGCTAAAGAAAAGCTCAAACATGTCACAAATGATAAATATGGACTCATAAACAGTAAGACAGCCACCTTACCATTCTCACAGTGTACTTATGGGACACGAGAGGTGAACAATTTCGCAAATCTACTTTCACTAGTGATAAATGAAGGGGCATGGAAGGATGGGTTATTCGCTTCATAATGTGATGGGGCAAACGAGAGTTCAAAACTGTATAATATGGTTTCATATGATGAAATAAACCCAAACAGAAAACATGTTCAAAATTTCATGAATGGTCCATTTGTATTCACCAAATCGATCTAAAGAAATCAAACTTTGTATGTAGGGTTGATTGATGACTAGAATATGACCTCTTAAATTCAACTCTTAATGGATCCTGAAAACTTTCAAAATCTCTTAATAATCTTCCAATCATCCAATTGCGCAAATGTACAATAGACCAATAATAGTCTGATCGTCCAATCGTGCGATAATTGTCTAATTGTCTAATCGAAAATCGTCCAATTGTAAAATAGTCGTGCAATCGTGCAATCAACCAATAATCGTCTAATTGTCTAATCATTCAATCGTGCAATCCTCCAGTAATCGCCTAATCGCCCAATCGTGTAACTGCGCAATCCTCTTATAATCGTCCAATCGTCCACATATCAAATCGTCTAATCATCCAATCGTCGAATTGTCCAAACTACCAATCGACCAATAATCGTCCAATCATCTAATCATCCAATTGTCCAATTCTGCATTGTAAAATAATTGTCCAACTGTCCAATAATCGTCCAGTCGTCCAATCAACCAATATTCGTCTAATCATCTGATCGTCGAATTGTCCAAAGTTCCAATTGACCAATAATTGTCTAATCGTGCAGTTATCCAATCATCCAATAATCATATAATCGCTCAATTGTCCAATCCTGCAATTGCAAAATAATTGTCCAATTGTCTAATAATCGTCCAATCGGCCATTTATCAAATTGTGCAATAGACTAATAATCGTCTAATTGTCCGATAATCATCTAATAGTCCAATACTACAATCGTAAAATAATCGCCTAATTTTCCAATAATTGTCCAATCGTCCATTTATCAAATTGTGCAATTGCCCAATAATCGTCTACTTGGTTAATCATCCTACAATCGTCCAATCGTCCAATTCTGCAATCGTAAAATGATCGTCCAATTTTCCAATAATCGTCTAATCATCCAACTGCAATTGTGCAACCGTTCCACTTATCCAATTTTTTAACAATCATCTAATCGTCCAATTGTCCAATCAATCAATCATTCAATCATATAATCTTGCAATTGTCCAATTGTGCAATAGTCTAATGGAAAATATTGGTCCAATCGTCTTATCGTGTAATCGTCCCATCGTCCAATAATCATCTGATCGCTCAACTGTCTAATAATCGTCCAATTGTCCAATTACAGCAATCGTGTAATTTTCCAATAATCGACCAATTGCCTATTCATCAAATTGTGCAATCGACCAATAATCATCAAATCGTCTAATCACCCAATCGTCCATTTATAAATTGTGCAATGGACCAATAATCATTCAATCGTCCCATCATCCTATAATCATTCAATCGTCCATTTATCGAATCGTGCAATCGACTAATAATCATCTAATCTGTCCAATTCTGCAGATGTAATCGTCTAATCGTCCAATCGTGCAATTGTGCAATCGTCTCAATTGTCTAATTTTGTAATAACTGTTTTATCATCCAATCGTGCAATTGTGCAATCGATCAATCGTTCAATTGCCTAATCTTGTAATTGTCCAATTTTGCAATCGTCTAATAAAAAATAATTGTCTAATCGTGCAATTGTGCAATCGTGTAATCGATCAATCGTTCAATTGCCTAATCTTGCAAATGTCCAATTGTGCAATCGTCTAATGGAAAATAATTGTCCAATTGTCTAATCCTGCAATCGTAAAATTATCCCAATCGTCTAATTTTCCAATAATCGTCCAATCATCTATTTATAAAATCACGCAATCGACCAATAATCGTCCAATTGTCCAATAATGGTCTAATCTTGCAATCGTGCAATTGTGAAATAATCGTCCAATCGTTCAATTGTCCAATAATAGTCTAATCGTCCTAACCTTCAATTAACCAATAATTGTTTAAATCATCCACTCTTGGAATCGTCCAATTGCGCAATCCTCCAATGGAAAATAATTATCCAATCGTCCAATAGTTCTATAATCGTTCAATCGTTTAATAATCAGTTGTCTAATTACTCAATCGTGCAATGTGCAATCATCCAATAATCGTGCATTCGTCCAAAAATTGTGTAATCATCCAATTGTGCAATCGCTGAATCGTCTAATCTTGCAAACGTCCAATCGTTTAATGATCCAACAGACCAATAATCCTCTAATCGTTCAGTCGTTTCATTGTCCAATAATCATCTAATGGTCTGATAGTCTAATACTTGTCTATAGAGCGGTCCACGAAACTAGACCCTCCTGATAAGCGCTTTGTTGCCATATTTATTACTAATAATTATGGAAATAAAATTATGGTAGCCGTATGTTTTTTCGTTGAAAAAAACTTAATTATTTAAGGAAGTGCGAAACCGTTCTCTTTTTTAACCAACACATGATTGTTAAAATGAATAATGAGCGAACCTCTGATGCGAATCACAATTAGTTTTTATAAAATAACTGGTTAATTTGAAGAGATTTGGCAACATTTTTTTTATGAACGCAAAAATTTTATTTTTTGTATATAAACATAAAGGTCTAGTTTCGTGGACCGCACTATAATCATTCCGAAGCTAAACTCTGTACATATGGTCACTATTAGTTCAATATTAGATCAGGGATTGTTAGTGTAAAAGGAGATAATTTTTTCAGATTTTTGATCCGACTCAAAATGGCGCGAAAATGAAACCCAAATGAACTAGAGTTGAGTGATTAGGTTGAAAAATAAGTAGTCAAGGGTGGCTTTAGCTTTTGGAAATTAAAAAAAAAAAATTTCTAGAACAGTTTTGTTTAAAATTAATCACAGATCAAGTTGGGTGATTAATAATTTTTATGTAGGCGTCATATTTACTTACTGATGTACGGCTGTCAAAAACTCATTTTGGGAGCCGTTTTTTGAAACATGAATTATTTTTCTAGAGCGCTTTATGGTCCGTAGAAAGTATACTGAATATCTGGCATTCCTCTATACGCATTACACACTATCTAAAAATTTTCGGCGTTTCGTATAGGCAATTTAATTAACACCAATAGTACCATTCGCACCGCGTTAATAGATTTGCCTACACGAACGCCTTATTTCGTTATCGCCACACAGCGAACGATTCAAACACCCGGATTCGAATATAGAGAAAAAACCTCACAGCATTATAAACTCGACGACTGAAAACTTTACGAAATCGCTGAAGCTATAAAGACGACGAAACATTTTACGCTCGTTTTTGTCATCACTAATGCTATAAAAAAAAGCGACGTATTGCAGTTATCTTCGCGTCCGTTATCTACGCCGCGTTCGCCGGTAATACATATTTAATTTCATTCGAGACGACGAAATAAATCCGCCGCAACGCGAAACCCATCAAACAAGAAAATTAAAATTTTAAATTCTCGTTTCGTTTCGTCGTTGGCGAAAGTCGAAGATCACGCCTTCGCGCCATCTCATTCGCATATTAAAGCGAACGCATTTCAATTTGCAATAACGTTTCGCCACCAACAACTCGAAATAATCAAACGCCTAGTGCCGTTAAAAATATGTCGCTCGAGCGTGCCTGTACCGCAACACTCGCGTTCGCATTGTCAACCCTGCATGGTTGTACTTTCTTGTCCCTTTTACGTGTAAATGCAAATAGACACTCGTATACACCAACAATATAATCTATATGTACACAAATGAACAATACGGCCACATTAACGATACGGAAATTCGCTCCCCCGATGCCCCTACTCGTCCTTTATCTCCAAGTCATATAGGGCGAATTGTCGAGCGCAATACCAGCCATTTCCTCTCTCCTACGATTATTGAGCGTATGCAACGTGTGCACATCTTTAAAAACCAACGAACACGTATCGCACACCGAAACGATAACCTTAACTATATTTCACACATTCCAATCGATTGGCGCAAAAGAGAATAATTTCTCCATCCACAACTTCGTCGAAGCTAGCCTTCCGTTTAACAATTCTTTTTCTTCGTTTCTATATCAGTACGTATATACATTCGCTTCGAAAAGCTATTAGATAAATGGCCGCCAGTATGCTCGTTCTCGTTTCCCATCCATCCCCCATAAGAGGCAAACTTTTTACCACTTCTTCAAAGTTACCCATAAATATCGAATCTAACCTAAGCGTTTGTATCGGTAAAAATTTTTTCTTTCCGCTTTTTCAAAATAAACTTAATTCGTTCTGATATTTGAGAGATTACGCCGCACATACGTTTTACGCGCCGCCATTCCACATCGCTAAGGTATTCCGAAAAGTCGTAAATTTCTTTCTCGCATATGCCCGGAAATCGACGATTTTCACGTTTCCAACGGCCGCTTATCATCGTACGTACGAAAAAAAACTCCGCTTTCCGCGGTATGATTAAACGTGTTCGCTCTTCTCCTTGTTCATTTTTAAATCGTATTATTCGACAAAAAAAAAAAGTTTTACGAGGGTTCCTTCTTTTTCAGCGTGGGTTTTTTTTTCAACTTCTTTCGTTTTTCAAACGTATACATGAAATTATTCCAAATTCGTTGCTGTCTCTGTCGTGTTAACGCTAATACGAGGGTAGATTTTTTAGGTAATAACGTCCATAATGAAGTAGAGGCGATGGTAGGGATAGCTTGACCTTCTAATTCTTACTACACAGGATTGGCATTTCTAATCAACACTCGTACTCAAATCAATGAAAATGTTGAATAAGCTGATGAATGATAATGATAAATTGATTCCATATGTAACTGTGGTTGAAAAATGTATGGCAGTTTATTCTTAGTGCTTGCAACAATAGGGTAATATCAGCCATAATTTAACAAATTCTATTATACATAAAAAGATGAAATTTTTAATTGAAATAAATTTTTCTAGACTGAAAAGTTGAGTTATGTGAAATGAATAACGACATTTTTATTGGAAACTTCCAAGAATTAATACCAATGGTCGAAATTTGAAATATCAATTATTGGAACATGTATAGGCGCAATCGAAGGGGGGGGGGGGGGATCTAGCAGGCTATAGCCTCCAAAAATTCTTCGAAATTTCAAAAATCAATCAGAAGTGCATACACGTAAATGCGCGGGAAAAATTTAGTTGTTTCACCTTTGTTAGCCCCCGCCCCCCCTAAAATAAATATGGTTGCGGCAATGGAAACATGAGATAACGATTACTGATAATAAAACATAGAATATCGATTATCGATAAATTATTACTTGAAATATCGATAATCGAAACTTTGAATGTCGATAATCGAAACTTTAAATATCGATAATAAAAAATATAAAATATCAAACTGATCATCAAAATCCAAAATTTGAAAAAAAATCTATCAACAGTATCGATTTTCAAAACTTAAAACATTCAATGTAGTATGAATCATCAAACCACGAAATATCAATTATGAAAATTTGAAATATCGATTCACAAAAACTTGGAATACTGGTTGACGATTTATCATAACTTTTTAATGTAGATTATCAAAACTTGAAAATATAGATTAGTGAAACACGAAATATCGATAATTCAAATCTCAAATGCCGAACCAATTATCAAAATTTTAATCATCAACTTTCGAAAAGCACACCATCAGTATCATCAATTTTCAAAACCTAAATATTCAGTACACAGATCAACAAAATACTGAAATACAGAGAATGAAATTTTGAAATATCGACTATCGAAACTTGAAACATCAATTATAGGCAGTAACTCGAATCATCAACGATTACTTTTAAAAAACTCAAATGTTCGATATATATATATAGCTTATTAAAACCCAAAATATCGATTACGATAATCTGAAATATCAATCATCAAAACTGGAAGGAATATCCATTATCGAAAATTGAAAATCGATTATCGATTCATCAAAACTTGAAATATCGATCATCGAAACTCCAGGTATCGATTATCGAAACTCGAATATTTCTTACTTAGATTATAAATAATCAAAATAAAATATCAATTCAATTACCAGGAGTCGAAATATTGAAAATAGAAACTTGGAACTATTCCAATTATCGAAATTCAAAATATTAGTTATTAATGGTCGAAAACTCAAAATATCGATTTTTCTATCAATAAAACTTGAAAAGTTGATATATCGAGTACCAAATGCATTAAAGTTCTAAACATCGATTATGTGAAGTCAAAATACCGATTACAGAATGTCGAAATATCAATACTGAAAACTCCAATATTTGTTATACTATAGATTATCAATAATCAAAATAAGAAAATATCGATTACCTAAAATCAAAACTTTAAATAATTTCGATTATCTATAGTTAATAATTCAAAATATCGATTTTTTCATTATCAAAGCATGAAAAGTTGAAATACCTATAATGAAAGTTCGTTTGAAATATCGATTATCGAAAGTCGAAATTATCATCGAAAATCGAAATATCAACAATCGAAATTCGAAAATCGAAATCTACATTATCAAAACTGGAAACAATGACAGTGAAACACAAAACATCAACCATCGATTATTGATATAATAAAAAAGATCGATTACCTCAACGTTCAGGTTCAACTAGATAGTACAATGATTATGCACTTTGGCCATTTTTATAGCCTAATGTGCCCATCGATTCCCCCGAATGATAATTCGAATTCGAATCAATGATCCATAGAAGTCAAATTCGTTGAAAAATTAGAAAACAAAAAATTACCATAAATATTCAGATATTGAGCTATAACATAATAATCGAAATACTCAAAATACGCACCGTTTGCCACACAATATTAAATCATAGATAACTGACAAAAGTTGACCACTATTAAAAATGCTATCTAACAAATAATATTGTACTTCAAAATTTCCAAGACTACTACCTATTTCATTCTTCCTACTTCTATTACTAAGGAATCAATTTATTCATGAAAATAATGGCGAAAGGACGAGTCGAAAATACCTTTGAGCTACTTTTGAATTTCGGATTCCGAAAAACATTGTCTACTCGCACAAATTTCGAGCATTCTTCTCAAAGATATATCTAAGTACCTAAACTTTTCTTCTTGAAAATTCCATCTCCGTTATTCTCTATCGAAGAAAAAAGGGTGAATATGCATAGGCATCATACGTACGCCACGTATCTCATGAAAATTTTCCTGACACATCGTTAACGTGTTAGGCGTACGCAACTAAACGTTCTGTTTTATACAGACGGGAAATTCTGTGTAACTTTTACAAATTACCACTGCGTCATGAATACCATATCACGTTAAATATACGTTCAGAAAAAAAAAATTGAAAATTTATCGTCAGACGAATACAACGAGGAAATGGTACTAAATCAAATAGGCTTATGATTTCACAATTGTAGATGTATTTTTCACGATGCCAAATCATCCATTGCAAAAGTTCAATTTCATTTCCAATCTTTCGCAAAGTAATTAACTCTTTCGACAAATGAAACAACCGATCGAAAACTAACACGTCGTGTTTGATAACATTTATGTAGCAAACAAGCAACATCCATAAATAATATCTGCAACATCAACAAAAACAAACATTGATCGCCCACCCAGCAAACTATTCAACTACGACAACCGATACGAAGAAAACTCGTTACATAAAATGGTGGCTTCATTTTCTGCGCTACGATATTGTCAATTTATAAGCTGTAAAAAAAATCAGCTCGTAAACGCAGCGAATTTTCTCGAAAAATGACAATCAGGCCGCATTCTGACACATCGCCAGAGGCTGCGAAAATATTCTCAACTTTGGTAAGCTTTTAACAAGTTTCAAGACAAAACTACGAGACGAGCTTCCACGATTCTCAAATATTCCCCCATAATACCTACCAATTAAAATTTCCTATGCTATTACACGTGTCACAATTCCCTCGTATAATTTCCATCATCAACTCGAAACCGTCCATTAGATTGGCATGCAAAAATAGATTACCAAGTTATCTTATACGCAACAATTAAGCGACAAAAGAATACACCAACTCCAACCAAAAACACTTCGGTGAACCGAGAAAAACGAGCATGGTACATTAGGCCGACCCATCGACTTTAATCTGCAATCGTTCTTATATCTAAGATAAATAAGGCGATTATTTCTTCGGTCATTGCGCCACCATATCCCTAATGTCTTTGCCTCTTCTACATTTGACCCCAAAAATTTACTTTCGGATGTCGCTTTAAGAAGTTAATTTAGTTTCGTAATGCGTTCCGCGTACGCTGCACGGTCGTACAATCGAAATTACAACGAGAAAAATCCACTTACGTAATTAAGAGCCAAGTCCGGATGATTGGTTTGGATTCCGTCGTCTAAAATGGATACGACTACGCCTTTACCGGTGTAACCTTTCTGCCAAGCTGGACCCACGTTCATGTCGAATCCATCCTTAGCACCGCCGTTCTGTAAATACGCCCGAAATTATTACTTATTTTATTAAGGCAAGCTTGTTTACAAGCGGAAAAAAAAATGGAAAATGTTAACGAATTGTCGTAATAGATTTTCCAGGAAAAAAAAGGAATATTATTTTTATTAAATTAACATTGAAAATGAAGTAATTTCTTTCAACTTTTAAATTTATCATAATAACAAAAACTTTAACTTTTTTTTTATATTTACAAGTTCGATTTTTTTTTTTTTTTTAGTGCCATGTACATTGTACACTGTACAGTCGAATTTTTTACAGGTAGCATTTTTTCCTATATACATATTTTTTATTTAATGAAATGAGTAAGATTGATGGATTGATGATATGATTATAATTATTTTATTTAGTTAAAATAAAGAATGAAAAACTGTTTCATTTTATTTTTCATACAAATCAAACGAATAAAAAGTCATAAATTTATCCATTATTTTTTTTATATTAAATGAATTTTTCACAAACTTCACACAGATGTGTTTATCATAGATTTATGACTCCCCTCTTTGACTATATAGATACCCCTGGACCGCTCGAACTGTAAAGAAAAATTCTGTCGATATCAATTGAACACTCTCAGACCAAAATGCGTCTGCGCATGCGCGAGTCAAAAATTACAACAGTAACAGCTAATACCAGTTGAACTTATCATAATCAAAACTTCAAATAATATTAATAACTTTGAACTCGCGCATGCGCAGACGCATTTTGGTCTGAGAGCGTTCACTTGATATCGACAGAAATTTATACTATTCTAAACAATGAGTTCGAGCGGTCCAAGGGTATAGTCGAAGACTTCCCTCTATTTTCAGTTGAGTGTTTAATGAAAACGACAACTATTACAAATGTCTAACACATTACATGGAAAGAAATACTACTTTCCTACTACTTTTTTCAATTTCTCTACTACAATCTTATTACTATGAAACTCTTTGTATTCTTTCTTTATCACTATGAACTATAATACTGATGATTATGAACAGAGAATATTTTTAATAATTTCCTTAAAATGCAATCCACCATTTTTACTATCTGAGTATCTATTAGACTCCATGTATTACAGCCCACTTAATGTAGAGGGGAGGGAAGGGAAGGGTCTTCATATACTCAAGTTTCATGTCCAACTACGTCAATAAACCTTTCCCCACCCCGCCTCGTAACGTTAAAAATGTTATCAGGACTTGTTCGTAAAATTATGCATGGAACATTTTCAGATTTTTGATTAAACCGAAAATAGTGATTTACTTCACTTTCGAAGGTTATGGAAGGAACCTTCAAAGGATAAAAATTTTTTACCATGATTTTATTATGCTAGGATTTTTATATATTAAGATTTCAGCTTCCCAAGTAAATCTGGAAGAAAGTTATAACGAAAACCATATTCAAAATGGGTTATAACGAAAACCATATTCAAAATGGGTTATTTCGTCACAGCAGACATGAAATCCATAGATGAGACTACCACATGCTAATTGTAACCAACATAGATATAAAACAGGGGCACCCACTTGAAGTCCCACTTATGTACACAGACAGCGCAGCATGGGTCATGACGTCATTGGAGGGTTATGAAGATCCGAATTAAAAAAAAAAATTTGAGATTGATTGTACTCTCTAAGAACTAAAAAAAAAAAGTTATCTAATAAATTTCGTATCATCGGAAGAGGGGACATTAGGGGTTCCAAAAATTTGAACGTCTTAAAAATTTTACAAATCAAACTTTTTGCGTATCACGTTTTCTGTTACAGTTTGCAGACACACCATTTCGTATAGTAATTAATTATAATCTGTTGAGAAAAAGTATTTTTTGGAAAAACAGAAAATAACTTGAGTTTTTTAGAATTTTTTTTTATTAAAATCTATTGTACTGAAAAAGTGAAACAAAAAAAGTCATGTATAATTTTAGACTTTCAAAAATTGAAGGAGCAATAGTGAATTGAAAGTTTTTATGCACTGTAGCCCCTTCAATTTTGAAGATAAGCAAAAATTTTAAATTACTTTTTTTGGTGTCTTCTTCATATATTATCGATTTCAAGAAAAAAATTTCCATTAAAAACGCAATTTTTTTCTCCTATGACGTCATCGCCCTTTTATATTTCCATCAAGTTTTCCAAAAAACAAGTTTTTTCTTAACAAATGACATATGAAATGGACAGTGTATGCGACAAAAAAAGTGACGTGCGAAAATTCTCCATTCGAGAAATTTCGAAGAAGGTCAAATGTTTAGAACCTTCTAGATCTTCCCTTGATGAGATACCAAATTGTTAAAACCACTTAAATTCAATTTCTCTGGAATTGGGATTCTCACAGTCCTCTAATGACGTCATCGCATATAAAGCTTAACAACACTACCAATGGAGAATAGTGGGATTTCGATTGGGTGGACCCGTTTCAAATCGTACCTTCATATCTTGATTCCATAACTGCTGTAGCAGTTTAAAGTAAAAATGTAAGGAAAGCTCGTGGAGAATCAAATTTCTTAAAATTGATAAACATGGACTCGCATCATAGTAGCAATTAATAAGCATAAAATATCCTAAATCTAATCTCACAAATGTTGTAGGAGGGGATAAGGTGGGGATTATCGTTTTTAAAATGTGATGAGGAATAAATAAAAAGTCGACATTTTCTTGATAACATTTTCATATGATAGCGTAAGCTCATATCACCAATATATTAACATGGGTTTTTCCAGCCCCCCTCCCAACACCCGAAATATATGAAGTCACAGCTCCATTTTATGAGATTCACTTACTTAGAATTCAAATTATTTGATTTTAAAACAATTTTCTCCACAAAATTATTTTCCTTATTATTAGACACATAGAAAATAAATCACTACAAATGTAAATTTTCAGTATTTCAACCAAAAATATACAAATTTTTTGTAATACGATTATTTGACTTAAAAAAAAAATCCTGCTTATTCAATACTTCAGTTATTAATTCAAAAAAAAAAAAACAATTCATTACCATTTTTTTCCAAATCATTACAAAATCACTCTTTCAATGAGTCTTCTAAAACATAAAAATACTCACCAAGTACCACTGCTCCTTAAACAACGGATCCGGGAATACGTTATGTTGTCCAACGCCTCTATAATAGTTCGAATGCCCAGGCCCCAACTGCCTTCCAATACCGCTGGAATCATAAAATGCCGAATAATCTAAAACCGGAGCTTGATCAAACGAGAAATCCCTCTTCTTACGCTTCTTTTCGTGTTGTTGTTCCACCCAATGTACCTAGAAAAATGAACTCCATATAGATCCTCGTTACATTACACCAAATTAACCCACGAGCTGGTCTCGAAATACCAGTAATTCCGCCATACCCAAACCTACGTTACAATCTATTCGCGTCATGTTGGTCAACGCTTTGCAGATATTAAACGGGATTAATAAGCGAGCGGAAACATCGTACTTCCAGCGTAATTCCCGTTCGGCTTTCGGGCCGAAGGAAGAGCTATATTTCTGAATCACGAGAGGCCTTTTTCCTCGAAAGTGCGAGTTAAAGTGTCCAACTTGATACCGGAAATTATCTCGGTGCGCTTCTTCGCGGCACCGTCCGATGGCCTAGCTCGTTTTAATCTCTTTACAAATTCGCCGACCGGTCGACCACGCGGAATATATAAATTTACGTTTATATCACGAATATTTTAATTATTATAAACCGAAATATTAACTTTAGTTATACGTTTTTCGTTTAAATCGTACGCCCATTTTCCACCCCTAACTTCTTCGTACGTACCGTTTCGACCGTACCGTAGACTTAAAAAGTAATTAATCAAATTCGTGACGCGAATATTATACGTTAACGTTGGTCCGAACATTTATCAAAATAAATAAAAATATCAAGAACTTATTACCGCTGCATGAGGACGAGCGAGGGGAAAATTCGAACTTATCGCTCTTTTTCTTCATTTATAGGTGTAAAATGGATGGAAAATCTTTTCCAAGTTACAATCTGCCACTGATTTCTGTTTACAGTGAGTTCTGAAAAGATGGCGGACCGGTGATGCGAGAGAAATAAACTCACTAGAGCCCAAAGGTGAAATATGTCATTTTCCCAACTAGTGGCTGCGCAAGGTGAGGTAGCATGGTTAATTTCTTCCCTCAATAATTTTATTGAGGGGGCGGAGGAGATTAAAAAATACCAATTTGAAATCAACAAACTATGGGAGAGTTTATCCAAAGAAAAATAATTATTGTGTTTCGTTCGAAATATTAATGTTTTATTTCAAAATTATCAAATTAAATGAAATCATTTTTTAGCTGAGTTTTTAATAAAAACGATAGCTATTATAGCCTACCTCAATTGGGAGGGCGTGTGAGAGGGTGGGCTTTTTCAATGGTCTATGTTTTATTTTTGTTATTTTTCATTTTTTAATCATTGAAAAAAATGAATACTCACTAGTTGGATATAAGGTTTTTGAGATCTAAAAATGAGCCTGGATTTAAATATTCAACTAACTGATTATCTACTAAAACAAAAATATTATTATATATAATTATTTTGACTCTCAAATTAAGAAAAAAAAAAAAATTGAAAAGTGGAGAAAATGGTAAAAAATTCTTTTGTCATTCTATTGTTGGCCCTTTCCTTGAGAAAAGTTACGCCTAGACTACATCGCTCTGAAAATTTATAAAAAATGTTTTTATCGAATTCGCTTACATAAGTATCACCAATTCAATTATACCATCCTTTCCAATTTGTAAAAATATATGTACCTAAAAAAAATTAATTTAGCTAATTTTTAATTTTCTGTCAAAGTTTCATCACACACATTCCCAAATTTAGCAACTTTGGAGACGATCAAGGAAGGGTAAACTGCTCCCTACCCCCTCCTGCTACATATTTCAAGAACTCAAAGAGCCAGAATCAACTAAAGAGCGAAAATAACTTTCGGGCTGTTTTAAGTTTTTTCTCAAATCCGATAAAAATTTCCAAAAAAATTTAAGGAAAAAAAAAATTTCAATTGGAGTGATGAAAATTTTTTGATTCTGAAATTTATATTTTCAGGGCTTCTCAAAAACCCAAAATCGATCTGCTCCCCTTGCCCCTTCCTCTCACTACCCCTACCCCGTCGAAATAATAGGAAAAAACTCACAAAATTGGCATTTTAAAACATCTCCCAAAAATAAGTTGATAAGCGACTTTTTTGGCTTTCGAAGTATTTTATTCGAAAAATGTATAGAGCCGTTTTTGTTTATAATTGCTTTTTCTTCAATTATTTATATAAATATAATTGATTTTGTTTTAATTATAAATTTTAAAATAAGTTTAAATATTTTAATTTATTCAATTATTTTTCATAGATTTAATTCATTAATAATATTTTTTATAATCGGTTTATTATATAATTTTTATAAAAATCGAAATTTTATTTTAATTAAAAGAAATTATTTTATAATTTTTAATTTATATATATATTTTTTTTAATTTAAATTTAAATATACCAGAACTGAATTCTCTCATGGTCATTTTCGACGATTATTAACATTCAATCGAACACAGATATGCTCAAGGACACAGGATAATTCTTATCTCTCAGAACTCCTGCAGTTGGGAACATTAGTATATTTCACAACTAGGGAGGTAAACGTGATTCTTGACTAGTGTGAAGTCACACGAGTCTAGAATCAATTTTTCTCCCAAGTAGTAAACGAAATTTTTCCTAAATGCGGGAGGAAAGCGCTCGTTTGAGACCCGAGCGATTAGCGAGCGGGAGGTAAAGTAGCGCTTTCCTTCCGAAAGTACGAAATGTATATTTCAAGTTGGGCTACGTGAGTTATTTTTCACCGATTACTTTTCAGTCACTCTTTGAAACGAAAAATAAGTTTCTCTTCAACGCTTTTCACTCCACAGAGAGTGACTACCTATTCGAATAATTCGGTCGATTGCAATTACGCTCAACTATGGAGTCGAATATTCAAAGAACGTGTAAACGAGCGTCAAAATTTCGCTATTAAAATAATTCTCGACCATTACGCTCGCCAGAATGATCGCGGAGGACTCAGCATTCGAGCACGTCTCATCGAACGATCGTTGTAAATTCTTCGACTGTACTTTTCCCATTTCGCGCCGTACCGACGCGGGCGCAGATTTCGCGACGAAAATAAAAATCTACATTTGGCGTTTAAAACGCACCAGGAATCCGGTAACGACTAAAAACGCTGCCGTGAATTCGGGCACTATACGATGTTTATACCGTTTCGCAACAACGTAAAGTACCACCCGTCGTCCAACAGACCGCTGGGAAATAACCTGATCTTTTACTTATTTCACTCCCTTCGAGGATGGTGAGCTTCGTGTCCTCTCAAATGAGAATTTCTCGGCGCTAACTAAACTCCGAATATAGGGAGCGCTCCACGTAGGTTTTTATTTTATTATTTTTTCCAACCTAACTTAACCATCGTACCATATAAAATGATAACTATAAATCTACTCCGCGTTCCCATCTTTAAATGACCATTCGATAACGTATAGCTACGGGCTTCCGCGGTTAACGTAATTAAATCGTTGGTCCGAATGCTATAAATTTGCTTCTCGATTTTCATTTTCAATATTATCCAATTCCTCATAGATGTTTTTTTTTTCGTCGCCAATTTACTACGCTCTTTTCTTCATCCCGATCGTCGAACAAAATAAGCATTTTTTCTTCCAATCGAGTCGAATTTTTAATAAACTTATTTTACACTTCAAACGGGCCGGAAGAATTTCGTAATATTTTTCTTATATTAAAAAGCTCCATCCACGATACCTCATCGATGTAATGTCGATATAGGGTGAAAATTGTTAAACGAAAGATACCGTAATATTTTCACATTCATTAGAATTTTAATGCCATTATCTCGCTCGACAAATATGCAAGATGCGAAGTCGATAGAATTAATTTAAAAATAATATCAACCGAAAGCGCTTGACGCGAAGTTATCATTTTTTCCGACTCAAATACAGGCAGACTGGCGGTATAATTTTTCATTCGAAACTCATATAACTCATAGATTACGTAAACTCGGTGATGATATCGAGAGGTTCATTCTTCTCAATCAACTGACACGATGGATTCCAAATTGGAAAATTTTTGATACACAATATTGCGGCTTATATCATCAGTATATTTATAACTCATGTGGTATGAGTAATACAAGAAGCAAATATTTTGTTAATTCTCAGTATTCAGCATTTCAAATTTCTCGTTACATGTTGGGATGGAGGAAAAGGAAGTTTTTATCTTCAAAATATGGTAGGGGTAAACTTTAGGTAAAAAACTTCTAATTGTGATGTCGTACGATAAAGTGAGCCTAAGTGACCAACATATTTTAATTTCAGCCTCCCAAGTGAATTTGGAGGGGAGTGAAAACAAAGAATGGCTTTTTGAGGGGATATCATAACAAGATAACAAGAAACTTCATATTCATTGTTACAAAAAAAAAAAAAAAAAAAACGAATCTAGGCTTAAATATTGGATTATTATTTCTTTTTTAGTTATCAGTTCCTTCACTGTTTCATGCCAACTTCATACGCACGCTTGTTTTCATTTGAGGCAGCGCAGAGGAGAGAGTAAAAAACCAATTACTCACGGGTCAACAATTTTATTCGAACAAGAAGACCATAAATATTTTACTCAATGAAAAAATATACAAAAATAAAAAAGTTCTGAAACGAAAAAACATAAAATAAAAAACTATTTGAAAACATGAAAAAAAAGAAAAAAATAATGTAAAAAAAAATTGAAATTATCAAAAAAAAAAATAAAAAAAAAATAAATTTTTCAAAAATGGGAAATGGGAAAAAATTAAAATTTCTTTAAAAATGAATAATGCACCAAAACCTAAATAAAATAATAATGAAAAAACATCTAAAAATTAACAATTGTACAAAAACTGAGAAAAAATTATTAATGAAAATTATCTAAAAGTAAAAAATTATCCAAAATTATTTTTAATAAATGGAATAACGTTCCATGAGAGAATATTTGAAAATTAACAAATTTAAAGAAATCTAAAAGTGAAAAAAAAATGTTTAAAAACGAGTAAAAAATAAAAAAAAATATCCATAACATGAAAAAAAAATCCAAAATGAGAAAAATTTAAAATCAAATTCTGTTTAAAAATGAAAAAACACCCTAAAAAAATTACTCGACAATTTAAAAAAAGGTGAAAAAAATTGTTCAAAATTTAAAAAATGTTCTAAAATTTAAAAAATGTTCTAAAATTAAAAAAAAAATAGTCAACATGCTTCTGACACTTTTAAAAAATTTTCATTCGAAATATTTTGTGAAAGCGCTAAAATGAAGTCTTCAAAAACAATCAACTCGTCTAGTGAGGTCACTCACTGCTTTCAGCAGGCTCGTCGTTTCATCTGTGATATTCTCAAAACTGAAGAGTTTATCAAAGTGTTAAGGCAATATTTTTTTTTTGTATATTTGTGTAACCAATAAAAATAAATACGTGAAAAAAAGAATTAGCTATTGCAGCCTATCTGATTCGGGAAGGAGGGTGGGGGAAGGTGAGGTCTTTAAATCTTTTCAGACGATTTGTAATAATATGATAAATGTCGAATTTTTTGGTTTTTCAAAAGTGCTTTTATTAAATTAGACCTCAGAATGGCGGATCACTTAAATTCTGAGGAGGACTGGAGCGGAAGCAAATAGCTCAAAATTTTTGCTCTTGGTCTCACATGAAAGAATGAGTCGCGGATACCAGCATATCTTAATTTTAGCTCCCTAAGTACATTTGGAGAGGAGTTTAAGCAAAAAATGGCTTTTCGAGGAAGTTTTGAGTCATGAAATTTCTTGAATTTTTTAATCAATGGAATTATTACATAAACTCCAATTTTTAACATAAAAAAAGATAAAGTAATAGAATTTTTATTAATCAAAAATGAAATTAAAATAAAAATTATTTAAAAAAAAAATAATATATACATAAAAATTATTAATCAATTATTAAATTTATTTAAATATATCAAAATTTCGTACGTAAACTACTTCAGGACTTCGAATTTACTTCGAAAATCTTTTTAATATTTTAATGGCGAAAATTATGTTTTTTCGATCCTCAACTTCATATAATTAACAACACCATATCTAAATCAACATCAAAACAGAAATTCGCTCTCTGCCACTCTGTAAATCTCATTTTCATAAAAATTATGTCGCACATTCGACAAAAAGGAAGCCAGCGACGCGACGATAACTCGAGTCAACATTCCTCCCACGCCGTTTCGAATAATTTTCCAACGATAGAAAAAGCCGAGTTTACTTTACACAAAGGTAAACACTAAAGCACTCGAAGCACGCCAACCGAATACCCGCAACGTAGCTGAATATGTCGAGTCTTGGTCGCGGAATTCTTGTCAGTAATTTTTTTCCTCTACCGGTCTCCGATGACTTCAAGGGGTTTCCTTGTTCACGTCTATTCGTACACCGGCGGAATGCTTTTATGCTTTCAGACTAACTATGAGAACTCGCTTAATACTTTCGGGCGTGTTAATGATATTTTGTACGTAGAAAATTCTCTATCTCAAAAAAAAAAAAAGTATACTAAAAGGATAAACTCGATACCGTGAAATTCCAAACGAAATAAAAAATGTACAAGTCTGCGGTTGAAATTCGCGCCGTAATTCCAACTTCCAACGAATAAAAATAAGATAATTCTTCGAGAAACACGAGAACAAAAATTAAGTCGAATTTACCTTCACGACGGCAACATCGCGTTTTAATTGTATCGTTGTATTGCGAGCTAAATCGATTCCATGAAGCGACTCAATCAACAAAAACGGTACTCGACCACGCGACAATCGTTCGAACCACCTAGCAGGGTTTTTGATCTTGAAAATGTTTCTCGGCTGTTGCTACATTATTTCCATTGTATTCGTGTCAATTTAAATTTCGCCTTTTCCTTAATTAATTTCAGTGCTTTCGAATGACAAATATTTAAGCACCGTCGTTTCAAAGGTACTGCGAAATAACCTCTTTTCACTGGCATTATTCGATATTCAATTTCGAACCTTTAATTTTACTCGACCAACGTTTCCAACGTGAGCCATCATTTTTGGTTTTTCAGCTACAGTTTAATTTTTCACTCGTCTCCAATACCGCATTCCGCCATTCTAGCAATTAATTCGTCCGAAAACTCGTTACGCGAAATCAAAGCGCATATTACCCTCGAATGCGTACACGAAAAGCAACTCAAATGTAATGCGCCAAATAGTACCCGGCCGACGATTTATCATCGCCATACATACCACTATGTTGGCGTTAATTTGTATAAAGAGTCAGACATGCATGCGTAAGGTCACCCTATGCAAAGGCGTAACAATAATACGAGTTATAACGTTACGCTGATAAAGACCTCTTTTAGGGTCGCGCTCAAATTTTCCTCGACCTAAAAAATACCTTTTTACGGGTAATTTGAATTTTTGGGAAAATTCTTCGCGTGATAACCGGATAAAATAACGACTTATGGTCGCCTTATCGAATCAACTATACTAACGAAAATATTATGTATACGATATCTCGTCAAATTTATACGTAAATAAACGCCTTAAAATGCCCCGCTTTGTTACTCCCTACAATAGTCTCTTTTGGCATAGTTCCTTCGTCGTGAGTTACGCTTTTTTTTTTTCGAAACTATATTTTCGAATAAGCTACGCCCTTTATTCATGCGATACTATATGGGTGCTATCTAATATCCATATTGTTACTTTGTTCGTACGAAGGTTGTACCAAAATTGAAAGAATGAGTTATTTAATTGGAAATTTTTTCTTAAATACAAGCATGTAGAATATCGTAAGAATAAAAGCTTGCATCAAAAATGAAAAAAAGAAAAAAATTTGTAATATTTGGGACAAATCAGTTGTATTTAAATTAACGAAAAAAAAAAAAAAATTAATAAAACGTAAGCAGCCATGCCGCATTCTTAAGCTGAGTTTTTAACTGGAGCTTGTTCAGTTTTAGAAATGAAGTTGCCAACCCCTTCAAGAGCACAGGCCACACCCAATACTAAAGTCTGAAAACCGTAACTCTATCCCTTCCAAAATCACTCGAAGAAATTGAATTTAGAACAAACATAGTATTTCTTGCCATGCAATAATTATACGAACACATATTCTATTTTCATTCCAAATGAAGAGATCATACTATGGTTATCAACTAACTCTACACACGATGTTTGACCTTTCTAGATCGATTTTATGACGAGATATGGCAAATTCATGAAATTTCTTACAGCAATTTCCCTTTCAAAAGCGGTTTTTTGCTACAACTCTCCTCCAAATTCACTTGGGAGGCTAAAATCGGAAAAAGTTAGCCATTTGGGCTCATTTTATTATATGACACTGTAATAAAAAAGTTTCGATTTTTCGTGTATCTCTTACCATATTTTTTGGTCGATAACCCCTCCTTCTCCCCTCCAACATCATGGATGGAGATGAATTAGGGTTATTGTATAATTCTCATCCTCAATAATCATACGAGTTAGCATCAATTATATTTTCACCAATTTCAGGCTCCTCAAACTATACTCAAATTTTGATAATCCGCCATTTTGTATCCATTTTGACCGAAATTCAAGAGGTCTTATTTTGGTTACCAACTAACCCCACATGTAAAGTTTGACTATTGTAAATTAATTTGATGAGGATACATAGAAGATTCCGGAAATTTCATGATTCAAAACTTCCTCACAAAACCGTTTTTTGCTCCAACTCCCCCAAAAAAGCACCTTTTTTGCATTTTCAAGAAAAGTCTCTTACCGAATTTTGAGCTAATTTCATATGCACAGAGGAAAATATATTCATAATAGTTACATGTACATGGATCAAGGGGGGGGGTATAGGGGGTCACACTCTTCCAAGATTGGAGGAAGTGGACAAATGGTCAAAAAATGGAATATTCGTTGCTTGGATTTTTTTGTATTAACTGACAATATTAAACACAGTTTACACCACATTAGGTAGGCTAGATACCTACTATCGTGTTTCCTCATTTTTTTTAACAAAAAAAAAAAAAAAAAAATGCGAATCGATTTACATTTCATTTTCGTTAGTTGGCATATTTCAGTATCGCACCCCCCCCCAAAAAAAAAAAAATTCTTTGGTCCGTCATTAGTTTATTCGATAAAAAATTCCTCGTAGAATCTTTTGTTACTGTATTACTTTATCCAGTGGAGGCTCCCTTGAGGAGTTATAAGTAAAACACAACTTTTTGGTTTATCTTGAAAAATGTTTAAAAAATTATTTTTTAATTTTAAAGCATTTCATTTGTGATTATCCAAGGGTCGTACATTTTGGGGCAAAACGCACAAAAATGCTCGGAGTTTATTCTTTCTTAAACTAAAGAAGATGTAATAAGATTCTTATTCTCTTAAAATACCTACTTTACATTTTTTATTAAACACGTTTTTCCCCCAAAAAATTATCAATAAATAATGAATAATTTAAGAGAGAAACACATACTATGGCACGACTTTGGGCTCTTTAATATTCAAGAGAAAATTTT
This sequence comes from Phenacoccus solenopsis, assembly GCA_009761765.1. Classification (NCBI taxonomy): domain Eukaryota; kingdom Metazoa; phylum Arthropoda; class Insecta; order Hemiptera; family Pseudococcidae; genus Phenacoccus; species Phenacoccus solenopsis. The sequence goes on along the minus strand of CM019755.1, from coordinate 24,303,523 downwards.
CGCTCAAAAATGGACAATCTATTACAGAATAAAAAGACAAGACAAGACAAGACAAGAATGGCATTTTTTACTCTTGTTCTTCCTGTTTCTTGCCGAAAAATCATATACAAGATTTGCCTTGGAAGCAAAATTACCCTCAAGAAGTAATGAAAATTCGTAACCACAACTTCAGCTAAAATAATAATTATAAATTTTTCAAACGCTCTCAGAAAATTAAAAAATTCTTATAAATTGAAGAAAAGTAATTTTCTAAATGTTTACAACCTTAAACGATTATTAAAATCACAATAAATTAGAAACATCATTTTCCAATTTTTTAAAACTTCCAAAGATTGTTTAAAGCTAAGATTTTTGCACAAAACACACGCAAAACCTGGCATATATTCAATAAATCTCCTCTGTGCCTCATAATCGATGCTCAAAAATAGAATCGAAGACGACAATTTTAATGCCTCTTCGAGCGAAATTCCTTCATACGTTTTACACTTTGTTAATCTCAATGCGTCCATAATTTCGACACCTGCGTGTATCACAAAAACAGAATCCACCTATCAAAAAAATACACGTCTGTGCAAATCAACAGCATACAAAATACCGCATTTTTAGGCATATCGCCAAAATGTGAAATTCGTTCAATTATGCTCGAACCCTTTTACCGTCGAATGAACAAACAAAGAACAAGAAACGAAACCAAAAAAAAAGCCGACTAATTCTTCAACCACCGTTTATAATTTCTTCTCTCGTTGTTCCAATTTTTTAAGAGCTTAGACTTCATTTCCAGAAAGAAAAAAGTAATTAATAAAATGGAAAAATATTCTACCGCAGGGTATTCCGTTTTGTAAGCACTTTAAGAGGCTGAGATAAAAATATATGTATGAGATAATAATGAAATGATCAAGAATAATGAATGATAGAAAAAGCATTTGTACGAAGATATGATTCTTCCATTCCCTGTACATCTACAATTTTGTCCATAATATTTTTAGCTGAGTTTTAATTTAAAAACGATAGCTATTACAGCCTACCTGGTTTGTGAAGGGGTGGTCGGGGGAGGGTGGGGTCTTCAAATCTTTGCGTTTCAGATCATTTGTAATCATCTGGCAAATGTCCAACATTTTGTTATATATATATATTTTTTCCCCACGCGTAGCGCGGGCGGGAATTGACGAAATTTGCTCAAAACTAGGTGAGAAACTCTACTTAGAAATCTAACAAAACGATATTTCTTATTTTTTCGAAAAAAATCAAAATGGCGCATCTCTCAAATTTTGAGGTGTGCTGGGGAAAGGGCAAATAGCTATAATTTTTTGTTTTTGATTTCATATGAAAGAGTGAGTCATGGACACCAACATATCCAAATTTCAGCTTCCAAAGTGCATTTAGAAGGGAGTTGGAGCAAAAAACGGATTTTGGAGAAAGTTTTGAGTTATGAACTTTCTCGAATTTTCCATATCTCCTCACCAAATCAACCTATAAAAGGTCAAACTTTGAGGGTATAGTTAGTTGGTGACCAGAATACGACCTCTTGAATTTGGGTCAAAATGGATACAAAATGGCGGATTATTAAAATTTGAGTAGAGCTTGAGGAGCCTCAAATTAATGAAAATGTAATTTATATGAACTCATATGATTATTGGGGATGAAAAGTATATAATATCTCCAATTCACTTCCATACATGATGTTGGAGGGCATAAGGAGGGGTTATTGACCTTAAAATGTGGTGTGGGTATAAGAGAGATCGAAAATTTTTTATTGGCATGCCATATGATAAAATGAGCCCAATTGACTAACTTATACTGATTTTAGCTTCCTAAGTGAATTTGGAGAGGAAGTAGAGTAAAAAACTCTTTTGGAGGAGAAATTGCTGTAGGAAATTTCATTAATCAACCATATCTCCTCAAGAAATCGGCCTAGAAAGGTCAAATCTCGTATGTAGGATTAGTTGATGGCCAGAGTATGACCTTTTCAATTTGGGTCAAAATGGATCCAAAATGGCGGATCATAAGGATTTGAAGATAATTTGAGGAGCCTCAAATTATTCTAATTTGAGAAATATGTATTCAAATGATTATTTCATGACAAGAAATGCTACGTTTGTTCCAAATTCAACTTCTATAGCGTTTTTGGAAGGGACAGAATACGGGCTTTTAGACTTGGTATAGGGTGTGACCTATATTTATGAAGGGTTCAGCAACGTTATCATTACCAAACCTGAACAAGCCCCAGTTAAAAACTCAGCTCCAGTAATGCGGCATGGCTGCTTACGTTTTTATTTATATCCATCGCATTGGTATATGAATTAACATCTTCTTTGAGCCTATAGTTTGTCAAACGATTTTTTTTTTCCATGAAAAAGTGAGCAAATTGATAATTTCATATTCGTAGTACTTAGAGGGCACTCGTTATTCTTCATTCCTCATTCATCAGCTTTCTAAATTATTCGTAACAAAAATATAAATTTTACCATTTTTTTTTTTACAATTTTTTTCACGGTATATTAAAAGCCTTAATCATCAATATTACCTGCAAAGGTATGAACATACCTCCACTGAAAATTCAGCTCCAGCGATGTGGTATGGCTTCTTATGGTTTCATATTTTATTTTCAGATCGGTGCTCATATAAATTTCTTTCCTAAATCGATACTCAGACAGTTTCCAAATTCAATAGAAATTTTATCCGCAAATTGGTGAACTCACCTGCACTATGTCAATCTCACCTCACCGATCATCATATTTCATCTTTATCAACGCAATTTCGCATCACTTCACATACCACGAATCCGTAACATTCACCAAATTGCGAGCTCTTATTACTATACGACTTTGAACTTTAGCCCAAATTAAAGGCTCCAATTTACTCGTCCTAAATAACAAATTCCTCAGCATCTAATGACAAATGTAATCTGATATTCACCAGAAAACGTTCATCCGGTCGAAAACGACAATTTCGCCCAAGACACAAACGAGAAAGTGTAGAAAAAGACGTTACACACGACTCGTATAACGCACCAATCGCAATTACCATCAGTGGAAAAATCCCATCGGCTTCCTATCCTGTACTTTCGTTACTCCATGTTTCCAATTTTAAATGGAAATCTAATATATCTCCTGGCATCTTGTCTTATTACTCTTGGCCCAGATAAAATAGTTCCTTCGTTGTATTCCATGTATACACCGAAATTATCATTTAAACGATTGCTCTTCCGCGACAATATCGCACCACCTCGATAAAAAAAAAAGAAACGAAAAACTCTTTCTACGAGCATTCGCAAAATTTCACATTTATTTAAACCACGCTATAACGTATCCGCGGACGTATTGACGTTTCGATTTTTCATACACGTATATAAACTTTATTTCCCCTTCCGTCCTATACGCATAGTAGCGAATCTCGGTGAAATAAAAATTACCTAATGCTTCTCCACACACGACGACGAAGATGGCGCGAAATCTCATCCATTTTCCAAATGAAAAATTCGTATCGACGAAATACCCCGTGTATAGACCAATTCGTTGGAATTGTCAGTCCACCCCTTCACCCTTGTCATACGCTCTAACCTTCTATATTCCATGTATCTGCGAACCATTTGTCGTCGATTCATTAACCTCTACGAGAGCACGCTATTTATTTAAATTAACTCTCGACTCGCGAAATCATCGTATCTTCGCCCCACATAGGTGCGATATTTCGACTGATATTTTTATCGAATATTCCACCCCACTCGTACGTCGAATAAGCAATAAAATACAAATGTAACCAATATCGTCGACGATTTCGCAAATTAAATACCGTCTACGGTCCGAGCACTCGTACAAAAAGGTCCCTCGAGTGGGCAAAAAAACGCCTTTCGATTAGCTAAAAAATTGCTCGTCGATTTAACAGGCATTTTGCCAGAACGCTGGTATTGTAGACCTCGATAAATTCATTTCTGACGACCGATACGGCCATATTACACGATGCAGGTGAAAAGGGTTCCTATTATCGTATAGTTCGCACCTTTAACCCAGCACCCCCGATACGACAACACGCGCTGCCATATTCGACGCGAAACCATTTCGTATAAATATTTTTTATCGTATTCGAAACGCAAAAAAATATCCGTCTACATTGGTAACGCGCTCGCCGCGTCACCAGCAGTCGCACTTTACACAACGAATTATCATATCGTTTCGAGACATTTTCGTAGCCTTACGAAGAGAAGCAAAAAAACGTTAAAAACTCAATTTCCCCAACTCTCGTCGCTGGTCGAATACCACCAGTCGACCAAAATCTTTCGCCATGGATGCGAAAAAAGTTACTTTTAATTTACATCGTGTTTCCTAATTCGCTAAATGTTTTTGTACGCGGGTTTTCGCTTCGTTTAAATCTCCCCCTCCAACAACATCCCTCACCTTTTCGTAGAAGTCGCGATATTTTCGAAAATTAACTCCGACAACTTTTTCGCATCAACAAGCCTCAGAAAAACACGACGCGAAGGGTGAAATTTTCGAAAAAGTTGGATTCGCTGTTTATTACACCACTTTTTTCTCTTCTTATTTCGTTCGCGCAACTTATTTAAACCATTATTACGATAGCTTTATTGTTTCCATATTTTCGACGAAAACAGGGAATTTTCGATTCGGCTCGAGTTTCTCCACTTTCTTTCGAACGGCGAGAGGCATTCGATCGGTGGTATATTTGTTTCGAGAAATCATCCCTTTTTGATGAACGAACCAATAACGATACTTTTCGTAGAAATACGATAGGAAAAAAACTCTCGTAAATTTTTCCTTTTCACGTCTCGTGAGCAGTCTCATTTCGTCTTCTTTTACGTGACCTTTTTCATCATCCCCATTTATTGATGAATTTTTTTATTATTATTTTCGATATCTAGAAGCAATCGTGTCCAGTTGCGAGTCTATTTTATATTTCTTCCCTATTTTTAGAAGACGATGGAACCGTATGTTCAAAATTACAATTTCGCTTTTCAGGTGCTAATTTCAATTACTCAACCATGGTGTCTACGAAACAACAAAATTCAAATTTCCTACCTTTTTCGGTCTCTAAATTTGACCAAAAAATTTACATCCCTCTCCCCTACCATTCTTAAAGAAGATGAGATTTTTTTTTTCAGAACAAAAAATTTACTTTCCTCTCCTCCACTACTCTTAAAGATGAGAATTTTTTTTCACACCAAAAATTTACTTCCCTCTCCACTATTACTTTTAAAGAAGATAGGATTTTTTTCAGACGAAAAAATTTACTTCCCTCCACCCCACTACTCCCAAGATAGGTGGCGTTTCGTCCTCAAATATTTACATCCAACAACTACGACAGAAACAAAATATTAAATTCATGCTTTTCCCCATTTTTTCGCCAAATTTCATACTACTTTTATACTTTTGTACGTAAAACTTCAATTTCGTACCTTTTTCGTACTTTTTGTATTCGCTACACACCACGTTAGCACATTCTACATCATTAGAATTCGCTTCTATTTTGCTGGGGTAGGAAGGACAGGGGAGGTGAGAGCGATGAAATTTTTAATTTTGATTTTTCAAATGATCATTTATTTCGTTCATTCTGCATTATGACTTTTTTTTACTAAAAGGGGTATTTTTTTTTTTGGTGGCGTTTTTAACTGCCTTGGTTATCACGCCACCTCTAGGATGGTTAAATTTTAAATCGAAGGCCGCATCGTTGTAAAAGAGTCAAAATGCTATGGATATTTTGTGGGTTGTCGGTTATTTCTTGTTTGATTTTTAGTGATTTTCGAATATCGTTCAATTTTGGACACAGAAAGAGAAGGTGGTTTTGAAAATTAGAATTAATTATATTTTAAATTTAAACTATTTTTATTGGTATAGTGGGCGGGGGAGGCAGGGAGCTGAAATTCATAATTTTATTTCTTCAAACGTAGCATTGTAAACTAAGAAGTAAAAGCCATAATTTTTTTTAAATCAAATTTCAAAATTAAACTCGTACCAAAAAATTATAAAGTTAATAAAACTAAATTTAAAATTATTTTTATATTTAAAAATTCGTTAAATCGAAATATAAAATAAAAACCGACCTGGCTACAATCATTTATTCGGTCTATTCTGCATTTCGACGTTTTTGCTCGAAGGATGGGGGGAGGGTTGAAAACTGTAATCACGTATCCACCAGGATCGCTACAATCGATTGATAATTAAAGAGAACGTGGGCGAATAATGGAAAGATGTTAATACAGAATTTAATAAAATTTACGGTTTTTGATTTTTCAAGTCTGATTTTATAGGAGGAAAATAACACAAATATTTCCGTGTTACGCGATGCGGTAATCAGTGTTCAGATATCGATAGAATTAATTTCTAAAACTAATTTTATAATTAATTTTATAGTAAAAACTTCTCGACGTTCAGAATCATTTTCTATTTTTTTTCATCGTCTTTATTCTTCGCCTAGTTTTTGGATTTTAGATTTGAAATCCATTTTTGCGAAGAATTTTGAATTTTGGATTCGAAATCTTTTCGTCGCGGATTTTTCCCAACTCTGCCAAATACTACAATATGAAGAAGGGACATGTTAGCTACTCATTTATTTGCAGGTGCAGTGTGCACCGATTCTTTACTTTCACATTGTTCTTCAATCTCATTTTTATTCCACTAATATTTTTAAAGAACGAAACTGAAATACAAAATGTTTGATCTCATTTACGTCACGTAGACGGATTAATTTTTTTTTTTTAATTTTCACGACGGATATACTATAGTTTTCAATCGATGAATAACACAAATCACGTTTTAAATTCTTTCAATAAATTACAAATTTGCTGCGAACCTTCTCAATTTCTGTTCTGAAATCGAATAACCAGCGAGATTTGCACTGGCCCAATTGTGAATCTGACTTCATATTCATGTTCAGGAGGTCCAGTTTATGTGAAAACGACACTAATATCATCGACCTACCAGAATTCCAAAGAGGGGTGGGAGAGTACCACTGTGGTTCAAATTAAGGCTTGAGGAATCTCATTTTTCTTACCTATGATTTCGTATTGATATAAGTAGTAAATATACAAAATATACAAACTGTATTATCAATACCAATTTTTTTTTTTTTTTTTTTTTTTTTTTTTCAAAAACACCTGTATTCAGCCTCTATTTCAATATTTCAATTTTTTCTGATTTTAACTCACCCGAACTAAACTTAAAAAAATATACATATTATTAAGAAGTGAAAAATACGGCATAATTTTTGTACCAGACCATCATCATCATTAAAAAAATTAAATCAAGTTATAAAAGGTAATTTTTCGGGTCAAAATTGGTGGGGAGAGAGGGATGTGGATTTTTTCTGAGATGCCTCTTACATGAATTGACAAAATAGCAAGAAATTGTTCAAGTCGACGAATTTGTGTTCGCGAGAAAAATTTCTATTCGTTTTACACTTGAAGCGCCCACCTCAAAAACGAGAGGGGTAGGGGGTAGAAAATTCTGATCAGGTATTTCTCTATGGTACCCATCTATCATGCGAGTATTAACCCGAAAGCGTTCCATCCACCTATTCGCTCCAACTCATCAAGTGTTGAAATGCTGAAATAAAGGGAACAATATATTAAGCACTTGTCAAAGGTGAAAACGGAATGACAATTTTTCATTTGAGCTTATAACAAGTGACATCACTTGCTATGCTCAATCATCAATTCACTGTAATATGAGAGTTTTTGAATTTTGAAAATGCCATGTTTGTTTCATATAAATTGAAGGAAAAAAATTATTATATCTTTTAAACATGAAAAATTTGTCGACTAAAATTTCCTTAGCTTCACGAATAAAGTGTGAAAGGTAGATGAAAAAAAAAATACACGTATATACGAGTACATTTCAAAAATTGTCAAATTTGTGAGATTTTGAAGCAATAAAATTAAAGGATATAATGGAACTGGAATTTCCTTCAATTATTTTTGTTTTTCTATCGTAATTAATAATACGTACTTTCAACCAAAACCTTAAATCATTTCGTACGCAGACTCACAAAGAGCAAGGAGCAAGGGGGACCAGTTTTTCATAGTTTCAGATTTCTGAGACTGTTTGCAAATCAAAATTATAGAATTAAAATCCATTTCATAATTCCAATTAAAATTTTTTCTTTTTTTCTTTTGGAAAAATTTTTCGATATTTCTATAGGTTTAAGAAAATATTGAAGATGAATAACTCAAAAAATATTTTGACTCAAGGCTAATCCTAACTCTCTCTGGCCCCGTGAATATGTATTTTTAATCACTCATAAAATAACCTATAATCAACATAAACACCCTAGTAAATCCTTTCGCTTACTCTTATTCTCATTCGACACCAAAATAGAAAAAAATATCCAACCATCCTCCTAAAAGCGAAGGAAAAAACCCCCCGGCGCACACTCGCGCTCTATAACTACCGAACGGAAATATTCACGCTCCGACGGAAACGAAATCCTTTAAAATGATTCATTACGTAGTCTTAAACGGCACCGGAATAGCACCAAGTTCTCGCCTCTCGGCTCCCAAAGAAGCGCGTGAAAAACAAGAAAACTCGCGATTAACAATTCTGCCCATCGGACGAAAAAAATTCTACGAAAAAGGCTCACTAAAGGAAATACCTCGTATCCGTAATTCAACACATTTCAGGCGTGAAATTGAAGAGAAAAACATCGAAATTGTAGATAAAATCTAACAAAGCGATTTAACTAAATACACGGGGAAAAAAATCCCAAATTAATCCGCTTCTAAAATATTCCCTCTACCATTGCACATTCTTTTCTCGAACCTTCGACGTTTGATTTGCGATCGAGTGACACGAGATTGGCCATCGATACGAAAAATTCACGCGCTGATTTCCTCTCATAGCGTGTACCACACCAGAGGTATCCAGTCGACAGCTTTAAACAGGCTCAGACGCTAGCGAAGCTCTGGTAAATCGGCTTGAAGTGATTGAATTTAGAAAGCTTTCTCTTCGCCATTACCTCACTCCCTGTGTCTGGCATTCGAGCTACATGTATGACCCGAAAATCTTTTTCACATTCCGGTTATTGCATTAAGGTCGCTTAGGGTGGAGTGTGTACAGAGCATACGAGAACGGAAAGCGTTATTTTCACAATGGAGAAAAAAATACGACGAAAAAGGAAATAATACTTTTGCACTACGGTTTCCTATCCTTACACGAGCACGAAACGTGGAGGAAACGTTGTACGCTATATACAGCGCAACGAATTGATAACGAATATAAGTGCTGGTGATATTTGCGCGTACCGAATGCAAAAAATTACCCAGGGCTGGAGACCTCGGGCGCCTCTTCGTGGGCGCGATTTATATCGAATATTCTTCGCCGCTCGCGTTTTCGCTGTCGGTAATAAATCTCGCTTTCTCCTTCCTCGTCTAATGGCGTGCATCGCTTGGAAAAAAATAAAAATAAGCAGCCATGTCGTACCGTTCGAGTTGAGTTTCTAAAGAGGGGCATGGCGAGACTTGCAGATATTGATGTTAATTTCTTACATCCACATTTAGTAGCGAACGTAGAAACCCTCCCTTACACCCTCCGACACCACCATTTTCGATATTATTATCTGGCTTTGGATCCACAGAACCACATCTTCGTATTATTTCGGGTTTTTGGAGCCTTCATAGTTTCTGTTTGGCTCGCACCAGGCACCAATATTCCCTTCTTCTAATGGAGAGTGGCTCTGGTTCACTAATCATGATTATCATGCGGCCTCTTCACATCTTTGGGTTTCTTGAACACACTCGTTGTCGTTGGAAACGCCTCTGTATCTCCCACTCAACGTCCTATTTAGTAAGCATGACGGCATTGACAAAGTCATTAATACAACGTCATTCGCTTATTTCTCCCAGCATCACTGAGATTAGAATTTTATCATTCAGTTCAACAGTTCAGTGGAATTCGAGTGGATTTGGAATATGATATCACCGGTAGTTATTGATTTTTTTTCCTGTTTTGTATTTTTCTCCTATTTTTTGTATTTTTTGCATTTTTTTTTTTACCTGTTCATGACAGGATTTTTTAACATATTTTTCACGATATTATTAGCTCCTCGCGTAGGTGAGGGCGGAAGGTTATACTTGAAATAAAATAAAATACATTATTCATGACTTTTCATCCCCCTCCTCCCTTCCACCCACTTCCAGCATTTGTGTATGATAGCCCTTTCTTATTCCCATCAACTGTGTCTGTAAAGATGAATTTAGAACATGTGATACTTCTTCACCCCATCAATAACAGGAAGTCTATATTCATCATATTTAAGCTATTTGAGACTCGTCAATTTGTCCTCAGATTTTGAATATCCGTTATCTTGGTCCAAATTCAAGGGATCATATTATAGTGTCCAACTACATCTACATAAAATTAGAGCTTTTTAACTGAATTTAGTGAGAAGATGTACGCTAGAGTGAGATGTGTTTTTTTTTCCTAATAAGCGAAGATATTGAGTCACAATAGTTGCTAAGTGACCTCAAAGAGTAATTAATTGGTCATGTTCAGAGTATTTTTACACATGATTGTATTTATTCCATATGATTTCATGAAATACAAAATATGGATAAAATTTGAAAATTTCAATCATCAAAAAACTGATAACAATTAATCTAATTTAATCAATTTTTATTCAATCACAACCAAAGATTCCCGTATAACTAATATGAGTATTCAGTGAGGGGGAAGTGTGCAACAACTGAGCACTAGGATGAGACAAATTTCGGATTTGTTCAAAAAAGTGAAAATGATGGTCACCATAGTTACTAAATGACTTCCAAAGGTCGCCATATAAAAATTTCAGACACTACTCAATTTTTAGATCCTACCCAAATTGAAGTCAAGGTTTCGAAAATTTCCAAAAAATTAATTTTTGGACAATTAAAAATTGTCTATCCCTTAAAATTATATTTTGTCATCTATGGAAGGAAAAAATTTTAGTCCTGATTTTTTTAATGCTGCTCTGAGTCCGAAAAGCGAAAATTAAGCTTCTATTAAGCATACGATTCGTAAATTTTACATTTTTCGTTTATTTTTGAAAATAAATAAACTCGTTCATATTTCAGAAAAATTTAAAAACTGTTCAGACATGAATTTAAAGGAAAAAGTGTTGCCAAAATTTTATCCGTCTTTGAAAGACATCTCGAAATATCACAACCAAAGATTAACTTACTTACGAAGCCCTAACCCAAACCAACTTCTGGCAAACATAATCTACTGGCCTTTCTACATAGCACCCAGCTTTACACACTTATCTAAAACCAATACATCGATGCACCTCTAGCCATAGTAGCTGTACATGGCGCGTAAAAAAAAAAAAAAAAAAAAGAGAAAATGTTCAATTGCTTAAAAATGTATTTTTTTGAATATTTCAAATAAGTTTTAAAAGCTTTGATTTTATTGGGGGGGGGGGTCTAAAAATTGGGTTATCAGGGTGAAATTTTTATGAGTAATTTTTTTAATGTTTGGATGAGAAATTATGACTAAAAAACCTGAAAAAAATTTTAATAGTCAGAAAATTCTTTTTTTTGAAAATTTTTAAAACTTCAACTTGATTTTAGTGGTTTGAAAATAAAGTTAAGGAAGCGAAATGCTTATGAAGTCTATTTGAGATCATTTAGCAGCTACTTTGATTCTCCCTTCTTTACTTTTAGCGGGAAAAAAAACAGAAATTCGGCCTATTCTAATATACATAATCAAGGAAAGTTCATACTTATATTATCTGCCCAAAATTCATCTTTCCCTTTTACTCCCTTCCAACTCTACTCAGCAATTAGAATTTTTTCTGACATTATATATAATCGGCAATGCTTTTCTCACGTTTAATTCATCACATTATAAGGACAATAATATCATCTCATTCTATCCAATATCCATCAGTGAAAATGAACTTGGGATATGGAACTCTCCTTGACCTCAGTAACTCATATTTATCAAGTTTAAGGAAGCTAAGGATTCTCTAGCCCTTTTAAAATGTTGACCAACCCTCATTTTGAACCCATTTGGAGCCAAATTCAAAAAACCATATTCTGATCTCTAACTATGCAGAATTTGAACTTTCTTCGTGGATTAGATAAAAAGATATGAACGATAAAAAATCATTTTTTCCTACAACTCTTCTACAAAGTCATTTAGAAAGATGAAATTCAAATATGTTAGGTTCCAATTTTGTTTTATTTCATAGCATAGGAATCGAAAACTCTGAGACTCTAAGAGCGGTAGCACAATCAGAATATTTTAGAGAGCAGGGGAAAGGGGGGTCACATAAATATTTTACTTTTCAATTATTGGTAGTTATATTCTAATTTAACATTTTCTCTCGCTTTATACTTTTGCCATTTCTCAATTCATAAGGCATGTTTTGGATACTTGCCTAAGTCAATGAGAAGGTTGCTTTCTAATAACTACTCTGTTGGTGGGAGAGGAGGGAGGGTTCCTACAGCGTCTTAGACATTAAAATGAACCATCATTTTGAGTCGAATCAATATGTGATTCCTATGAAAATCCCCTCAATTCATTATGATTGATTTTCATGCATAATTATTATCCCTACTTTTTAAGAGGATTTACCCAAACAAGTCAAGTTATTACAGTCATACTTGCTATAAATACACATATGTTGAAGTAGAGATTACCCAGTGAACAACAAATGGTGTACAACTTGAGCATATCATGTTTTTCCCTTAACCAACCACTACACAAATTAGATAGATCGTAATAGCTTAATTTTACATAAGAAACTCCGCTAAAAAATCTAGCGACAAAAGAATTCGACGAAGGTGAATTTCCCCCTCCCCCAACTACCAAGCAAAGTAAATGCATAAAAAACTACAACAAATTCGAACGAAAATTTTATTCGAGAATATTCTAGCGGCTCATTTTACCTGGCAAACATCCATTGGCATCTGTGGTTTTCGTGATGAAAGGAGGTTTTTTAAATTTATCATAATGCTTGATATAGTACCCGGGTATAGGCGGATTATTGCGATTATACCTGTGCCTCATTTCCACCGTATTCGTGGTGGCCATTTTAACCGTATCGAACTGCGGGGTCATCCTACCCATCGCCAGCATATGGAGGCGTTTGCGAAACTCGGCTTTACGTTGTTCTTCCTTCTGTTTCAAACTCTCCAGCCTCAGCTGAGTAGTGTGATTCAAGACCGGCTCTATAGTGGCGTTTTTACTGGATTTTATTTTAGCGTTTTTCACTTTCCACTCCTGCAGTATGTTAGTTCGCGATTCCAACCACATGGCTCGTATCACATCCGGATCTTGGTAATTCCAATCGCGTTTCGTTTTCTGCACCAGCACCGCCATCTCTGGGTACATATCTTGTAAATCGTACTCCAAAATTCCCAACCGACGCGCCGGCTTCTTCGCAGCAGCTGGCGTAGACTCTTCGCCCACCTGTTCTTCCTCCACGCTCAGCTCCTCCGAATTCAATTGCTCCTCCGATTCGTACGTTTCGTCCAAACCACCGCTCTCTTCGCCTTCGAGACCGCTATCTTCGTCACCGGCGATAGATTCTCGATCGTATGAAACATTTTCCTCCGGCTCTTGGGCGGCTTCATCGGCCATTTTTATCGGATTTTTGCGAATCGCTGAGATTAGAGTGTACGAATGAGCGGCTAAAGCGGAAATAAAATCCAAAGTGGAAGCTCGCCGGACGAGTTTTCGAATAAATTTACATTTCCAAGGAAAATTCTTTTTACATCTTTTTTCAGAAATTTTTCGTCGCTAAAATGACGCGAAATAAATACCACAAGCGACATAGTTCGAAAAAAAAAATTCTAAAACCTCATAATAGAAATGTATTCCCAACGCCAAGTTTTTAACGAGCACCTTTGCGTATACGAATTTTGAATACCGAAAAATTCTACAGTTTGCGTCGTCGTATACCTTTCCATAATATTTTCTTGTATAATTTCGAGAATACTCCACACTGAAGAAAATAATTCCAAGTCTCGTCAACTTTTCAATCAATATGTTCGTTCAGGTCTTTCGTGATTGTATTTATTTCTTCGAATACTTCAAAATATCAAGCAGAGCATTATTCTATCACACTGATCATTATCAACGCCACAGATGCTTTTTCATTCCTAAAATGAGATTTACTCCACGCCAAAAGCGAACTGTTATTTTACGCAATGCAAATGCTACCGTAGCTCTCAATTCAAGTCGGTAAAAATACTCACGTACGCTTATGTATCAAAAAGCGTCAGCTATGCGGCAATTAAACATTAAACAGGCGAGAGAAATGTACCTACAAATTATCCTCTTTACTTCGCGCCTCCATTAGCACTTTCAAAAGTTTACACCGAGAAACGTTTTCCTTCCTCGTCTCTTTTCCTAAACGAAATAAGCGAAGGCAAATTAAAAGTTTCTTTCTTCAATTAAAAAATAATTATTTCGCGTGTTAATTTTTTCTTTTTCTTTGTAAAGTGAATTCGCAAATACCCCTCGCTTGAACTCTTTTCAAAAATCGAAATAATTTTCAAACGCAATTTCACGATGGAAATGTTCAAAGAAAATACGAAAAAAAAATTATTATTTTCCTGAAAGCTAAAAAAAAATCTGCAAAATTTTCTCGAGACACTGGAAATGAAATGACTCTCGAAGACGAAAGTAATTAAGCAACTAATTAACTACTCCAATTATACAACTTATGAAAGATCTTATCTTCAGATGACAAAAATATATTTTCATTGAGGTGGTTCAAAAATACAAATTAAACATTTCTTTTTTTTTTTTTTTAACATAACCTGTAAACATGTTCTCTTGCATGAAAAAAATACAACACAAATTTTTATTGAAAAAAATACGTATATAGAACAAACAGAAGGAAATACCTAAATTCTGAAAATTTGACCCAATAAGTACCGAAGTAATACATTTCTAAATGTAAACATCCAAAAATTTTGCAATTTTTCAAGACACAACCTTTATTTATATTTATTTATTAATTTTTTTAACATCGGTATCGAATTTTTTCATATATTTTCAGGTCTGCAACTTTTCGCTTAGGGGAAATGGAGGCTTTGAATTTTCTTATTCTAACAACGTATAGAGAAAAAAAGCAGGCAATTAAGTGAAAATTTTTTTTCGACATTTTCGAACATGGATACGAGAGAAAATCCTCTTTTACAGCCCCAACAACGTATACAAATAACATAAAAAATTGTTAATTTTGACTAGCTTTCCGAAACCTTCGAGCAAACGATGAAAGAAATTTCTTTTTTTTCTCGTTTTCTAGATAAAACATTGGAAAATTTATGGCATGCAACTTCTTAATTTATTTTTAAGCCTTTAACCATTTGGTGAAGGGAAAATTTAAGGATGGAATTTCTCATTCCGCTATAGCTTGGTGGCCTTGGTTCATAATTAAAAACGCCATTGTAGAAAAAAAACTAGAAATTTTTTTTTTACGAAAATAATTTCACATCTTTAGATCCTAAGAAATAATTTTTTCATATTCAGCTTTGAAAAAAGAAGAAATAGGCAAGTTAGTGAAGGAATGTAAGTTCATTATCGATTCTTCAATTAGTAAATATGAACCTAAAAATGAATAGGAAAATAAGTTTTTTTCCCAATCTAAATTTCTATTAGGTATAATAAATTTTTGATTGTGGTGAAGGAAGTTTTTTTTCTTTACGAAGTGACTATTAATTTTTTTTATGAATATTTCTATCATTGAAGAAAAAAATAATATGCGAAAAAATGTTCTCAGAGGCTTTTAAAATTTATGTTGAATCCAATCCAAGATGCCTCACTATCCATAGGATTTGTCGTTTTCATTTATTTCCATCATTTTTTAGCCGAGTTTTCAATGAAAAACAAAGCTTTTACATCCTACTCGATTTGGGTACGAGGATTCGGGGAGGAGAGGGAGGACCTTACAGGTGTACGTTTCAGACCATCGATAATCGACCTAGCACTTTCAATTTACAAATATACGTATAGGATTTTTTTACCAAGTTTACATCCAGGTGGAGGTTCCCATAAGCCTGAATATTTTTGTACTTATTAAAAACGTAGCTCTAGCAATGCAGCATGGCTGTTTACGCTATTTTTATAATAGGACAGAAAAAAGTATCATCACAATCATTAAATAATATAAATTTAAAGAACGAGTTGAAACAAGAATCGATACTTTGAGGAAACTCTGAATCATTAACTAAAAAATCTCAAACTGCGTATAATAGAGTTGTTTATACACCATGATAATAAGACCCTTCGAATTTTAGTCCAAGTCAATTCAAAATGGTGGATGAACGGAACGTGGGAAAAGCCAGAGGAGCCTATAAATTTCATAAAACAGATTTAATCTATTTTCTAGCTACCTTAGATTCCTGTTAGCCGGAAAAACTTCAAAATTCATTTTTTAAATCTATTTTCGTTCAAATCGCCATTATTTTTATTTTTTTTCATGATTTTGTTCCACTTTCTGGGCTACTTTTCAATTTAACAATGGTAACATTAAATTTAAATTTATTAGAAAAAAGGAAGCAAAAGGAAGAACTATTTGAAAAATTACAATAATAATATTGATGTTTCATTTTTGCATGATAATGACTGCATTTTTTTCTTTAAAAATTTCACGTTTTTAACTGACTGGAAGAACGTGTGTTTGAATTTATGAGAATGTATTTAGCTTGTTTTGAAGAAAGATTGCTAATTTTTGAACTCAGTAATGCTATATTTTAAAAATTTAAGAAGACTGAACTTTTCCAAAAAGAACTGTATTGGTGAAAGAATAAAATTATGATTACAAAAAAAAAACACAGGTGAACTCTCAAAAGACACACACTTAATCCTCTCTCGCAATCTTAATCGTTTTAAATTATTTTGGACATGAATATTTTTTCCGAATATTTTACATTATTTTATTGTGGTTTGCAACGCATTCATGATTATTCTCCAACACCCCCCTGGGCCCCGCACTTTCTAAAAAAAGTCGGAAGTAACAGCAACATTAAAATTTCTCAAAATAATCAAATTATATTTCGTAAAATCAAAAAAACAAATCCATCAATAATTTCAATCTCAGAAAAAATAAAATAAAAAATCTCGAATTTTTCAAACCTTAAATCACATCAATCGTGAACCATAGTTCAAAAATTCAACCCCCTTCAATACCTTTGAAATGTAAATAACTCTTTATCTCCGGCTCCGCATGGAACGATATAAAAAAAAGCCTAACACGTCAGTCAGAAAAAATACAATATTAGCTGATATTCCAACGCCATAAATTTTCAACCAAAGGTAACGTAAATATTAAACCTTTTTCGGTCGTTCCGAAAAATAATAAAAATATAAGGAAACTAAAGAGAAAGATCCTCACTTCGGATTCGTTCCTGCCGGTCTAAGAGGATGAAAAAAAAATGAAAACTTACCACCGAAAATATACACGAACGAGTAAATTA
Organism: Phenacoccus solenopsis; assembly: GCA_009761765.1. NCBI lineage: Eukaryota > Metazoa > Arthropoda > Insecta > Hemiptera > Pseudococcidae > Phenacoccus > Phenacoccus solenopsis. The sequence goes on along the minus strand of CM019755.1, from coordinate 24,286,110 downwards.
CCACGTTATATGGAACCGTTAACGTGTACAGATCATACGAATTAATGTACCAGAAGATCGTTTATGTAGAAAGATAAGCTCAATTATTTACCTTCGTTCGTTCCGTACACGACGACAAAAAGGAAAAAAGCTTTATTCCAAGATAAATTAATGGTGTAATGAAGCGAAACGACGAAAACACCTGCATCTTCTATTTCCCCCAAAAGAAAACAACATAACGTTATACAAATAGATGTTGCAAAAAAGTGATAAAATTTTTATTTACTCTTACAATTCGAAAAATTATGAAAATATTTTCAAAGAAAATAAAAAACATTGGCAACGTAAACGTAAGACCAAAATTTACCTCACAAGCAGTCCGGTACAATGGAAATAATAATAAAAAATTTCCACATCGTTGTATAATATCTCGTATATAATACGAGTAACATCGAAGTGAGGAAGATATGAAAAACCAACGTAAGCAGCCACGCCACATTACTGAAGCTGAATTTTTAACCGGGGATTGTTCGGGTTTACAAGTAAAATTGCTAACTTTTTCATGCCTACGGGCCATGGCCACGCCCAATACCAAGTCTAAAAAACCACACCCCAATCCCTTTCAAAAACCACTAAAGAAGTTTAACTTAGGGCAAAATGTAGCATTTCTTACCAAGCGATAATTATATGAAGAAATACAGGAGTAGGAAAAAGGTCAGACAACGTAGTCGAAAATCCCCCCCCCAAAAAAAAAATGAATAGTTTTATAACTTCAGAAAATCGATAACGTGAATAACGATTATTGGAATTTTTCAAAAAAAATACGATAATATTTTGTTGTTTTTTTGAAGTTTATATAATCGTAGCAAAAATTTAATAGGAAAAAACTTGATGAATAAGAGAACTGATGAGAAAATCTGAATGTCTAAAAATTTGAAAAATTCAAAAAATGGGTGAATAAATTTTTTTCAATTTTTTAAATGTGTAATAAATTGGAAAAATAATTTTAGGGATGTAAAAAATTGAAAAATGTATTCGGTTTATTTGTTTGGTCACGTTATCTTTTTCGAACTTTCTTAAATTAACTCATTTACCTAAATTTTTAACTGTTGAGCACGATTGCCTGACTTTTGCCCACCTCTGTATTTTTCAAATTAAATTGTAACTACTTGAGACTACTTAAATTATCTTCAAATTGTTGAGATTCGCCATTTCTGCGGTAATTTCACCTATAAAAGCCATTTTTTGCTCCAACTCCCCTCCAAATTCACTTGGGAAGCTAAAATCATAAAAATTCAGTCATTTTAAATTTTTATATGTTGAGCACGATAATGCCTGACTTTTGCCCCCTCGTATTTTTCAAATTAAGATTGTAATACTTGAGACTACTTAAATTATCTTCAAATTGTTGAGATTCGCCATTTCTGCGGTAATTTCACCTATAAAAGCCATTTTTTGCTCCAACTCCCCTCCAAATTCACTTGGGAAGCTAAAATCATAAAAATTCAGTCACTTGGGTTTATTTTATCATATGACATCGCAATAATGAATTCTCGTGTATCCAACCACATTTTGAGTTCGATAAACCCTCTTTCCCCCCTCCAACATCATGTATAGATGTGAATTAGAGATATAGTATACACCTTATCCCAAATAATGAGTTCATATTAATTAGATTTTTACTAATTTGAGGCTCCTCAAGCTCTACTCGAATTTTGATTATCCGCCATTTTGAATCCATTTTGATCCAAATTCAAGAGATCATATTACCGTCACCAACTAACCTTATATACAAAGTTTGATCCCTTTAAGTTAATATGGTGAGGAAATATGAAAATTCAAGAAACTTCATAATTTGAAACTTCCTCAAAAAGTCGTTTTATGTTCCAACTCCCCTCAAAATGTACTTAGGAAGCTGAAATTTGGATATGTTGGTTTCCGCGACTCACTCTTTTATATAAAATCAAAAGAGAAAAATTTGAGGTATTTGCCTTTTCTCCAGTCCCCTCCAAAATTTGAGTGATGCGCCATTTTGAATTTTTTTGGAAAAAACAAAAAAAAAAAGTTTTTTTACATTTTTAAGAAAAACCCTTCACCAAGTTTTGAGCAAATTTCAATGCTCGCGGGAAAAAATATGTAATACTAAAAGAATTGGTCATACCGCATTAACTCATAAACGTCTCCTTCACCATCAACCACCTCCTTTTTGCTCCACATGTAATACTATAATAAACGTACCTCACATTCTACTCGACTGTCCTCTATATAACCAACACCGTACAATTCACCTATCAAGTAACAAGATAGAACAAATCCTTTCAGACGATCCTAATCACATGAAAAGACTACTCTTATTCTTGAGATCTACTGGTCTAGCTCCCCTCATTTAAACCAACCTCAAAAATGTGTGCCTCTAGCCCCTGTGGCTGTACACGGCACGTAAAATTAATAATAAAAAAAAAAAACAGTCTGAAACGTAACGATTTAAAGACCCCACCCTCCCCTGACCCTCTTTCCCAAATCAGGTAGACTGTAATAGCTATAATTTTCGAGTTAAAAACTCAGCTAAAAATGATACGTAAAGGGGTAAAAGCATTCGCAAAAATTACACCACTAATTTTACGCAACTTCGATAATTGGATTAGCAAAAAACTCGTCGCTGGCTCGCTTCCCGCCACCAACGAGGTGCGGTAAAAGCATCAATTTTACATTTACATTTCCACCGTTAAATAAAACTTCGCCAGGGCACGCAGGCGCTGATGAGAGGCTATAAAATAATACTCCTTTGATTTATACCAGCACGTATTCGCCAGCTCACACACAGCACCAGCGACCCAAACTTACCCAGCTATCCAACATTTATGAGCCGTGAAGGCACTCTGGGCTTATCTACGGTTCGAATAGTTTTGATTAAATTTCAAAAATTTTCCATTAAATATTATTTATTCCTATTTCGACTTATGACTGAAAAAAAAAAATATGTACGCTGAAAAAATTAACATCATTCTTTTCACTCATATAGGCACGAACGCGCGATAAACGATGTAATGTAATTTCACCCGCCTAAATAATTATCGTTATTTTTACCACCACGAATTCCGATACCCTCAGGGACGACTGCGATAAATAAGCACGCGATAAAAACGATTTATAATTTCATAATGAAATTAACATCGCGCCCAAAATTACCCATTCTGCGCGAAGGCCTAGTGGTTAAATAACCGTCTCCAAATACATTAGCTGTAAATATTTACAAAACAAATATACAGCTTACATGTATTCGCATTTTTAACAGATAATTATCGCGACCTTTTCCAATACCACATACGTTGAAGTGATATCGATATCGTAATCGTTGTTTCCATCGTCTCGTTGGCTCGTTTACAATTTACACAAATACACTGAAATTACATCGTCCAATGATACCTTTCACGAGCCTATAATTACCGCGTAGGTAATAAATTATATCGAGTTTTACAATAAATTCAACGCGAAGTAAATCTAAACAAGAAACCAATAAAACATTCCATTATCAGCGGCCTTTCATTAATGGAAAACTTTTGAAATACTATATTCAAATTTACCGACCAACAGATCCAAAATAATAACCTCTCAAACTTTATAAACCTAGGGAGATTTTTTCCCAACTCAATACAATAGACCTTCGAACTTACTATAATCAAAATTTATAACAAGCATTTCCATCGAAATCCACCACAGAGCCGAACTACACAGCTTCCAAGGTTAGCCACGAAATCCTTTTATATAATTCTTCGACGCCAACATCGAGCTAGGAAAATTACAGATTCGCTTTTCAATCGAAAAATTCCGCAGCTTGTTAATTCGTCGATAAGCCTTTCACACCGACGGGTCAATTTTAAAGCGAAACATCCGTCTTCGTATTTTTGCGTGCGAACCACTCAACATGCAGGAAAGGGCTTAGTAGTATTTTGTTTTTTCCCTGGTTAATGGCCACGTTTTCAGGTTCCCTTGGAATGAGAATTCAATCACGTATTAAAGTTGATCTCGACCATGCCTGTTAATTAACCCAACAATTTCTACGATTCGGATACAATACCGATTTAACATTTGGGTATGCAGTTCGTCGGGTCATTCTAGCTTATTTGCATTTTTTGTCGATGTTCATCGGTAAATTTATTCCAAATCTATACAATAAATTTATAAATTTATTCGTTATATACGAGTAGGTTAACTATTTGAGTAAAGATATCAGGAAAGATCAGCGATATTTTTAAATTTCTGTTTATCATATTGCAAAAATAAACCAACATCCTAATATTACATTTGTAATATTTGTACAGTTTTTTCCTTCTTTTATTCGATAAAAATTTCCAATATTTCGTTGTAATCACGAAAAAGTGAACTTAAAAGCAAAATTCTCTGATTCCAGTTCAAAATTTTCCAGCGCTGTCATTGCCATTAAATGAATGTAAAATAAAAGAGCTTTAAGGACAATTATGTATGCCAAAAGGAGGAGAAATATGAACATCAATTGAGAGTATATAAAAAAGACATAATTAGTTGGAGCAGCAATTAGCTCATAACTTCATCTTGGAGCTCACCAAATGCATCTGAAGAAAAAAAAACGTAAGCAGCCATGCCGCATTACTGGAGCTGAGTTTTTAACTGGGGCTTGTTTTGATTTAGTAATAACCTTGCTTAACCGTTCATCACTACAGGCCACACCCAATACCAAGTCTGAAAACCCCTACCCTATTCTTTCCAAAAACACTTAAGAAATTCAATTTGGCACAAATGTAGTATTTCTTGCCATGAAATAATCATGCGAACACATATTTCTCAAATTATAACTATTTGAGGGTCCTCAAATTATCTTCAAATTTTGTAAATCCGCCATTTTGGATCCATTTTGACTCAAATTTAAGTGGTTATGTTCTGGTCATAAACTAATCCTACACACAAAGTTTGACCATTCTAGGCCGATTTGGTGATGAGATATGGAAGATTCATGAAATTTCCTGCAGCAATTTCCCCTCCAAAAGCCGTTTTTTGCTCTAACTCCCCTCCAAAATCACTGAGGAAGCTAAAATCAAAATACGTTTGTCACTTGGGCTCATTTTATCATATGACACAGCAATAAAAAATTTTCGACCCCTCCTGTACCCCCACCACTATTTTAGGTTGGTAACCCCGCCTTCCCCCTCCAACATCATGTATGGAAGTGAATTCGGGATATAGTATACAACTTATCCCCAATAACCATATGAATTCATATTAATTACATTTTTACCAACTTGAGGCTCCTCAAGCTCTACTCAAAATTTTGATAATCCGCCATTTTGAATCCATTTTGATCCAAATTCAAGAGGTCATATTGTGGTCACCAACTAACCTCACACACAAAATTTGACCTCTTTAACTTGATTTGGTGGGGAGATATGGAAGATTCAAGAAATTTCATGACTCAAAACTTCCTCAAAAAGCCGTTTTTTGATCTAACTCCTCTCAATATGCACTTCAAGAAGCTGAAATTTGGATATGTTAGTATCCGTGACTCACTCTTTCATATGAAATCAAAAACGAAAAATTTGAGCTATTTGCCCCTTCTCCAGCTCCCCTCAAAATTTGAGTGATCCGCCATTTTGAAATTTATCGAAAAAACAAAAAAACTATTTTTGCGCATTTTCAAGAAGAGTCTCTCACCAAATTTTGAGCGAATTTTATGAATACTCGCCGGCGCTACGCGTGGGGAAAAAAAATATATATATACCAAAAAGTTGGACATTTGCCAGATGATTACAAATGGTCTGAAACGCAAAGATTTGAAGACCCCACCCTCCCCCGACCTTCCCTTCCCAAATCAGGTAGGCTGTAATAGCTATCGTTTTGTTAAAAACTCAGCTAAAAAATGCTCGAGAAAGAATTTACCTCAGAGCTCCCAATTCCAGTGAATACGAAGACTAAGGGTACAATGATCACAATGATGAAGACTTAATAATCAACATACGATTTTTTTTTACTCATTTGCTTGATTTAAAAAACATTTATTACTACCTGAAGGTATTTTGAAAACGAGATGGGTATATGCTCTAGGAGGAGAAAATACTTTATCTAGACAGACTTAATTTGTTATTCCAAACAATTTATATTATGACAAATTTCATCCTACCTCACTTACTTCTCATGCAAATCGCGAAAAACAGGTTTTCTAACAATTTTTGTAAATTTGAAGCCCTAGGAATTCGTTTAGGGAAATTTTCATAATAAGTTAAAATATACAAAACTTTTCAACTCATTATTCAGACTGAAAACAACTAGAGTTACAACAGCACAAAAAAAGGATATGGGTTCTTGCTCCTTGTATTATGTACATATGAATGTGAGTTCTCGAGTATGCCAATTTGAAATTGAAAGGACATTCTTCGATGCGAGTCCTCCCTCATCCCTTTTTCCAAATTTATAGAAAAATGACATAAGTGGGGAAGGAATATACATTTATGGAAAGTTCATCGTTGCGACTGAAATAGTGTAATAAATTGCGAAGTAAATTTTTCAAAGTTTTTCTTCGATACAAATTTAAATTTCAAAAAATTCGTAACTTTGAAAAATTTTGCGAGTTTATAAAAAATTGAATATTATAATTCTAAATTATTTTATTTTTCATGATTTTATAGATCCAAAAAAATTGTTTAAATTAATTTTTATTTATTCATCGTAATAACACAAAATTTGTTGAAAAGCTAAAATAATTTCAAAATAATTTTTACAGCTAAGAATGTTGTTATAGATTTACGATTACTTCTTGCGAGGAATAAATCTTACAAGAAATCTTATTTTTATGTTAAGAATTTTTCTACGCAATTTTTGTATGCAAGAAAAATCACGAAATATCGAAAAATATGTTTCTAGCGTTACTTTTTATAAGAACAAGACCAAAAAAGATCATTCTTGTCTCCTCTTGTCTTACTACATAACCTCACAGGGGATACGAGCTTTCAATAAATAGGCATTGAGCGGAGTCATTCATTAAAAACGATACCAATTATAACTCATCTGATTTAGGAGAGAGGGGTATGGGGAGGTTGGAGTCTTTATATTTTGCGTTTCAGTATAGGTATGGATGAAAATCCTAGAAAAGTATGTGAGAGACTTTTCTTAGAATTTTGCAAATTACGTTCGTAGTTGTTGTTGTTGTTTTTGTTGTTGTTGGTGTTGTAGTTTTAAAATTTGAGAAAAAATGGAGGGGGCAAAAGGCTCCCAATTTTTGTTTATAGTCTCACATGAAAGGGTGAGTAAAGGACACCAACATATGTAAATTTCAGCCTCCTAAGTGCGTATGAAGCGAACTAGATCAAAAAACAGTTCTTTGAGGAGATTTTGAGTCATGAAATTTCTGAAATCTCACACATCTCTTCATTAAATAAATTAAAAAAGTAAAACTTGTTCATAGGAATGGCTTAGGATTTAGGATCAGAATATGAGCCTTTGAAATTGTATCAAAATAGATCCAAAATGGTGGATTATCGAACTAGAGAAAAGCTTGAGGAGCCTCAAATAGCTCAAATTTGATAAGTATGGACTCATAATATTTCTGGGAGTAAGATGTATGCTGTATGCGAAATCCATCGTCATACATAATACTGGAAGGGAGATGAGGGGTGATTGTCCTCAAAATACGGCAAGAGTAAACGAAAGGTCGAAAATTTCTGACGGTTAAGTCATACGATGAAGTGAGCACAAGAGCCCAACCAAGGTCAAACTTCATTGATGACCATGATATGAGCTCTTGAATTTGGCTCAAAATGGATGCAAAATGTCGGATTTTCAAAATTTTAGTAAGGCTTGAGAGGAGCCTCAAATAATTAAAATTTGAAAAATATGTATTCATATGAATATTGAGGGCAATAAGCATCACATATTATGCTACATTCACCTTCTTTACTGTCTTTAGAGGGGACAGAGGGAGGGTTTTTAGATTCTGTATTATTGTGATCTGTAGGCATGAAGAAGTCAGCAATGTTACATGCGGAACAGAACAAGCCACATTGCGGCATGACTGCTTACATTTTTTTCATCATTTAATTTATATTTATTTAATTTGAAAACTGATTAGAATTCCTTTTTCCAAACTACGATTTCAAAAAAAAAAAAAAAAAAAAAAAAACTTAACAATAATAATACATCAATAATTCAATCACGAAATTCTCCCCTCTCAAGAATAACTTAAACTATACACGACTACGAGTAAAAATTAATTTAAATAATTCAAGCAAACGTATCCCGAAATTCCACCCATAAGGGAATTCCCGCGAAACCTTTAACGAAAAAAAATTCCTGCCATAAATAAAATAAAAAAAAAAAAAAACAACGAAAGATTTGGCGCTTTTATAAATTTATCAACTCGTACATAACACAAAATGAGGTTCCTCTAATATAGATATTATGCATATTTATAGCGCGAGGTTACCGTGGCTTTTTCCTCTATGTATATTTTTAATGTGCATCCGTATACAACTTTTTTTGATTTTTATCGCGCCCCAGCACGGCCAAGTTTTTTAATATCAGTTGCGGAACAGTTGTTGCGAAGGACACGATAAAAATTTCGGCCTGTTTTATTTCGTCGTTTTTAACTTTTTATCTCGGCTAGCGGAAAATCCGCAAGCTAAGTTTTCCCACTCCGAGTATTTTTTTAATGTCGACTCGACGAGTCCGTGCAGCGCTGCCTAAAACAATCGAGAAACGGCAAATCCAAGACGAAAAAATTACGCCCACATAATACGCCATTTCGATTTGCGTACGCTTTGATAAATGGATTTCAATATCGTCCGACACACTCTTCCCATCGACGGAATATTATAGTCGATTATCCATCTTAATGTACATCCAGACGTCATTTACGTAGCTAATTGAACGTGAATCGAATTAAATCGTAATCTTAATGAAATAAGACCATTCCAAACCTACGATACTTCGTCTAATTTGGACGAACGAGAAACGAGAAATGAGCAAAATTTGCCTCGCACGTTTTCCAGATATATTCGTCGATTTTTCCTTATTTGCTACTTCAAACGAATCCATTATCAAATACGAGCAGGGAATTCTTTTAATCTTCGTTGTGTACTTTTTTACTTACAGTTCTCGTCGGCGTTTGTAAACGAATTGAATCGAAGGATTTGCTCCCTTCGTTACGAACAGGCCGAACTTACGTATCAGCGAATGTAAATAATTAAAAGAACGGTGGCTTTTTAGCTGAGTTTTTGACGAAAAGCTAAGCTATTACAGCCTACATAATCTTGGTAGGAGGGGTAAGGAGAAGAAGTTCAAACGTTTACTTTTTATATCACTGGTAATCGATTACTTTCCACGATGATATGTACAGGGTGTATCAAAAGTATGTTCACAATGTTCGGTGATTTACGAAAAAACCTATTTTTTATTTCTAATTTTGTAATTAATCCTTTTGTCTCGCATTTTGCCCAACCCTGGATGGCGACCAAAATATAACACCTTACATTTACATCAGAATTAGTACACGCAGTGTTGCTGTTTTAAAATGGCAAAAAACTCCGAAAAATTCTGCATTTTTTTTTTTTTATCTTTGAAAAATATGAAATTCTTCGGGTTTTTTTCTAAATATAAAAAGATACTAGAAAAATATACTTGTAGTTTATTGTTTGAATTTCAACAATCACAAATAAAAACTATTTCGCTCCAAAAAAAAAAAAAACAAAAAAAAACGAACGAACGAACGAAATCTTAAAAACTGAATTAAAATAAAATATTTGCTTAACTGCAAATAAGTCGTAGCTAGAAAAACCTTTAAAAAAAGAAAAAAAAAAAAAAAAAAAACAGAAAAAGTTTGAATACTTGCAAAAAAATTTTTAAATACATGAAAGTTTGCGAAAATTTTCCACTACTCTTGAAATTCTCTAAAAAACGGAGAATAATCCGTTAAACGGCAACACTGACAAAATGGTGAATCGACCTAGAAATGTCAAATTTTCTATGTGGGGTTAGCTGGGGATGAAAATATGACTTCTTGAATTTGAATCAAAATAAATAAATGAGTACAAAATGGTAGATGGCCAAAATTTGGGAAAGGCTTGAGGAGGCTGAAATGGCTCAGATTTCATGACTACAATTTCAACTAGTAATGAGAAGTATGCTGAATGCCAATTTCACCTCCACATGTGATGGTGGAGAGAAGGGGGGGTGTTTATTGCCCTCAAAATATGGGAGAGGTAAACGAAAAATGCTTCACAAGTGAATTTGGAGAGGGAGTGGAACAAAAATGGCTTCAAATGGCTTTCTAAGGGGAAATCACGATAAAAAATTTCATGAATCGTCATATCTTCTCACCAAATTGATCTAAAAATATCAAAATAATTTCTTCGTAAGACTACATAGCGACTGGAATATAACCTTTTGAATTTAGGTTAAAATCAATACAAAATGGCAGATCGTCGAAATCTGAAGAAGGTTTGAGCAGCCTCAAGTAGGTAAAATTTGAAAAACATGACTCGTATTTTTATCGTGGGCAAGATGTGCTACATAGAAGAAGTTCAGTTTTTATATGATTCTGGAAGGGATAGAGTGATGGTTTCCAGACTCTGTACTGGGTATGGCCTGCAGACATGAAAGAATTACCAATACATGTAAACCTGAACAAGCCCCAATTAAAAACTCAGCCCTAGTAATGCAGCACATCCGCTTACATTTTTTCTTCATCCACTTAGTTCGCCATAAAGGGAGAGGAAAAGGGGAAATTTCCACTACCCCGAGATAACTACATTTACGCGGTTCAGCGGTCCTACCTACTAATGAAACGGTTGGCGCGGAAAAACCACCGAGAAACGTTCATCACCAGAGGCCAACCAGCGAAACGGACGCGTATAATTTAGCAGAAGCCATTTGCGTACATGGCAAGTGCTCAATGAATTCCTTAATTGATAAGCGATAAAAGGCTGTCATCGATTGGCTCTCACTGGCCACCTGCTCTCTACCTTTTTACGCGTCCTAAACGCGTCAAAACACGAAAACCCACTGGTAACCGAGTGTCGTAGATTTTCAAACGGCAACTTTTTCACGTAACTGCATACTTAGACGAAAATGAAATAGTGAGGTTTCATCGCGCGCCTTCTCGCTCGCACGAAACCGCCAACGGCGAAAATGATACGTTGATATTTTAATACCATCGGCGGTGTAATTAAAACCAGCGGTATCGCGGTGACGGGTCGCAAATTTGCTGGAATTATATCCACCCTGTTTCACTTCGTTCCCACACTGGCGCATTCGCAGCGGAGAATTATTCGGTAATCGTCGAGCTCGCAGCGAAGAATTTCTTTCTTGTCTCATTTTCGGTTTTCCAAAACCGAATAAAATTAATACAATCGCGATATCTAATCCGGTCGCGTAAACATTCACACCTTATCACTTCCAGTCACCTTTCGAATAAAGTCAACTTTTCAATTTTTTACCGCCTTTGCCGGAGCTTTCTTCGTGAAACAGCTATTTATGTTTAGAGAGAGTAACGATTCACGACGAACGGCGACGACGGTTTTATTAACGAGGTTTTTTCCGTCGTTCTTTGTTCGAAAAAACGTTTAGAAAAATACCGCTGGTTAAATGTTTTTTCATCGGGATTTTTTTTTTAGGTTGCAAAAAGAAATCACGAAATTACAAAGGACAAAGAGAAAAATAAAACACAGAATTAACAATTAGCTTGGATTAGGATTCCGAACGAGATTTTTAACCGAGGGAAAAGAAAATAAGGCGACGAAAACGAACGAATATACCAGGAAGGTAATAAGACCCCATTAAAGCCAGGAGGGAGAGCTTTATTAAAAAAAAGAAAAACCCCAACGTAAATAAAAAAACAATAAGCAGCTATGTTCCATAAGAGGAGGTGGGTTTTTATTATGGGTATTGGGTATGTTCGGACATTCGGATAATGCTGTTAATCCTTAGACATATACATATAACATTTACATCAAGTATCAAAACTATGAAATCCCTCCATATTCCATTCAACATACTCTGTGAACATGGATTTTCGATATGGTGCACGGTTTGCTCGTGTAATTATACGAAGTCCATACTTATCATATTATAAACTACTTAGTGTGGCATGGGCGTAATCAAGAGGTGGTGTGGGGGGCTATATACCCACTAAAAATTCTTCGAAATTCCAAAAATCAATTAATGCGCGTAAAAAATTGGCCGGAATAAATTTAGTCGTTCTGTCTTGAGTGTTTTATAATATTTCGATTTTTTTTTTTTTTTTTTTTTTTGGTGGCGTTTTTAACTGCCTTGGTTATCACGCCACCTCTAGGATGGTTAAATTTTAAATAGAAGGCCGCAACGTTGTAAAAGAGTCAAAATGTTATGGATATTTTGTGGGTTGTCGGTTATTTCTTGTTTGATTTTTAGTGATTTTCGAATGTCGTACAATTTTGGACACAGAAAGAGAAGGTGGTTGACAGTGATATTTTGTTGATGACATAGGTTGCATATTGGTGGTGGGAGCTTTTCGAAAAGGTAACTATGTGTGAGCCTAGTGTGACCAAGTCGTAGTCTGGTGATTGTTATTTCGCTTTTCCGATCTAAATGGTCGAGGTGTTTCCATGGTATAACTGATTTTTTATGGGTGAAGAGTTTGGATGTGTTTTGGTGTTTTACACATTTTTTAATTTTTTTTTTTTTTTAATTTATATCGTTTTGATTTATAAAAAAATAAAAAAAAAACTACAAGTTATGAATTTTCAGCCAAACATCTGAATGTTATATAATATATACCTAATCACCTACCTACTTAATTATTTTAAATAAAATTCACTTTGTGATTTTTTCAAAAAATTTTCACACTTCATGAAGGAAAGTGGGTTTCAAATAGAGTTCGAGCCCCCTTTTCTTTCACCCTCCCAAGCAAGTTCAGGTTGCACTAATGCAGTGGGGTAAATATGGATAGGAAATTCAAAACTCGTCCAGAACCTTTTTTTCTGTATGTATGAGTAATATGTATATAGAATATATAACATATTAATTATATAATGAAATTTTTGTGACATAATAACGCATATAAACTACAATCTGATTTTAAAATTTTTATTTATAACGTTGGAACCAAATTTTTCAATTTTCATAAGTTGTTGTTGTTGTTGTTTTTTGAAACTTGTAACTAGTTTTATAGTAAGATGGAGGGGCGGGGGGAATACAAAATTCACTAGAGAGTACCGCGTATGTTTATATAGTCATGGTCTATTTCATTATAACATTTGAAAGTCAATCCTCCACTTTTTTCTTAATAATTTAACTTTATACACATGATCAATTATAATTACTATATTTTTACTACTTGTATCAATTCCTGTACTTTCAAGAGCTATTACTATAATTACTTTAGACAAAAATCTAAATATAAACTTTTTTTAATCCTTTAGGAAATGGTAACCCTATTCTTTATCAACATTTATTTTGATTTTTTGGACACTCTGAAGTTTATATTTTAATTCTACCTGGATTTGGTATTATATCTCAAATTATAAATCAAGAAACAGAAAAAACTGAAATTAAATGGGGGGGGGAGGGATCTAAAAATAGGGCTGACGAGCTAAAATTTTCATGATTCTCTTTAAGCTATCTAGTAACTACTGTGATCCTGCACCTTCACTTTTTGAAAAAAAAAAAAAAAATTCGGGCAACCCCAATGTCCATGTGAAGTGTATAAGGAAAGAACCAGGTAAGTCACTTTTCTCACTTTTTAAGAAAAATTTTAAAATTTGTTACTACGTAAAAATAATTACCAAGATTTTTCAAAGCATTTAAGTGCTAAAACAGTTGTGAGAAGAATCAGGTAATTATGTAAAAACAAAGAAAAAAGTAGCTGTAAAGTAGAATAAGTTACACCTTAATAGACCAACACGTAGGTTAGTAGCCATAATTCTTACGCGAGGTTTACAATTAGAAAATTTTTGGAGTAAGTACTTCACGAATTTAGTCCCAATAAATTAATTTGGTGGCTTCAAATTGATAACAGGAGACTAAACGAAAAAAGAAAATTATATTTTTTTCATTATGTGCCTAAAATAATAAACTGAAATATAAATTATAAACTCTTAAAATAACATAAAAAATAGTGGAGACGATATAATGAAAAATACTTGTAATATCTTTTTAATTAAATTTTTTTACAAAAACATTTCATCAGTACTGAAGAAAAAAAAATCCCAAGACAAAATTCGACGACTCGAAACAACGAAGTAAATACGCTCTGACAATCTAACATGAATATAATTCAACTCAAGAGCTCATAAAATGCCGAAGAAAAAAGCCCACCCGACGTGCCCCAAGGTTACATTATTATCGCCACATTTCACTTTTACAAAAAGCTTCCCAAACGAGCCCTTAATTACCACGAAACAATACGCGAAAAGGCAAATACGCTCAAGTCGTCTTTTATTCACCATTTCTAATACTAATTTTCGCATCTCCATTTCTAAAACTCCAGCGTAAGTATACACCACGTAAAATTCTCGTCGTCTTTCCGTTCGAGCGCGTCTCTTTTGTCGCTCCAATGACGACGATTCCGCTACCACATAGTGCTCACATGTTAACTGTATACACTGTTTAATGAGCTACGAGAATACGAGCAGTCTTATCGCGCTGTAATTTCGACGCGCTAGCACCAGAGCTAAATTACTTATCAGCGCGCACGCCATCACGATGCATCACGCCAAATAAACCTCTTCTTAGGAGAGTACAAAAATTTCTAGTTCCCTACCTTCCTAACCGTGCCGGCACTTTATGCATTTCATACAACAATTACTCCAGACATTTCTAATTATAACTTTATACCTACCTTCGAGAACACGTTAAATTTCCGAAAATAATTATTCGCGTATAACGAACGATAACGAACTTTATCAAAGCGTATGCAACGCGGTACTCTTCGCGTTCGATTAGGCGAGCAAAATCGAATTAAATATTCACGTCAAAGCGTACTTGTATTCGAGTAATGGAAGTGGAATAGGTGCATTTTTTATTTCAACTGATGATCATTAGCTAAACAAAATTTTGCAATGATTTTAATCCTATGCTCAAAAAATTTCAGTCCTCGAATGTAAGTCGAGCCATAGTGCCCATATTAAGACAGTGTTAAAAAATTTCAAGTTTTTTGAAAATTTAAAAAAATTTATTTTTTTTCCACTTGAAAAAACCTTTAATATCCAAAGTCAAAAAATTTGAAAAATTTTAGCTAATTCGTTTTTTTTTTCAAGTGGTTTAAACATTTTTTTTAAATTTAATGTAAAATAATAATATTTTCAGAAATTCATGATAAATAGATAATAGATGATTTATCATCAAAATGCACAGCATATATTAGGCTCGATTTAGTCTTATAAAATTCGAGATACGTGTAACCAAATTTTTACCCTCAGAGGTTCTCAAACCACTTTCTAATTTGAGAATATGCTCAATTTATGACCATTTAAAAAAAATATAGGATATTTTGAAAACCCCTTCAAAGTAATACATTATATGGTACGCTCTGTGGGCTGCAATCGCCATCAATGAATAGAAACTTTTAGCATGTTGTTTGTAGCATTATTCTCCACAAGCATTCACGAAGAAAATTAATGTTTAAAATTAATTCCTCAATAAGTCTAAAATTACTTGACTAATGGGCCAGGTCCGACATAAAAATCCTGATATTTTCAAACCTTCATTCAAAGCAATAGAGATATGTAAAAACACGCACAAAAGACGAAATTCATCCCAAAATTACCAAAGTATCTTTCGAAACAGCCTAATTCAGTCGCATCGCATTCGTATAAATAAAAACTTTTTAATACCAATTCAGGCAAATCCTTTCAAACCCCATATAAGCTACGAGAAAGGCAATTAAACTCGGATACATTTTATCAACGTTTTCAGACACGAATAAAGACGATTCGAAGGGACCAAAGGTGGAGGAGAAAATATCGATACGAGCCTACCGTTATTCGCTATTCACCGCTTTTTAATACAAGTACGAGAAAAACGATACGCAGGCATAACACCATACTGCTCCACCTTATGTACCATAAGCGAAAAAAATAATAATAAATAAGAACAGCTCAATGAAAAATGGTTACCGACTAGCGTTATATGTACATAAGGGCTGAACGAAGCTATGCTATGGTGTTTTTACAATCAAACTGACAAGTGAAAAATGTTTTTTTTCGCAACGTATTTTCATCTTGGAAGGCTGCTTTTTCCCCCTTCGAATCGCGTTTCCGCCATTCATGCTGATCCAATATACCGCACCACTATGTAACGTTGTACAATGCACATAGTACATACGTCTCCACGAACAGGGAATATTCAAAGTAACATTTCTTTACAAAGTTCAAAATACAACAGCTCACGCTAGGATAGGCAGATTTTTAGATTTTTTCAAAAAGTTAAAGGGTCAAGGTCACAAAACTTATAAAATGATTTCGAAAAGAGCTCATAAAACTTTCACCTCCCTTAGTCAATTTTTGGAGCTTTTCCCTCCAAAGAAAATCAAGGTTTTGAAAATGAAACACCATTGTTCACAATTAGTTCTTCAGAGGAATTTCTTAAGGCATCTCTGTTGATTTATAGTCTAGTTTTATATATTTATGTTTCCTTGTAGCTTTATCATATCTGAGACCTCTTTTCTCCAGGTATTCAATGTTAGGTATTTTTACACATCATCGTATTCTCAAAAAGCTCAAAAAATTCAACAATCGATTTTCGATAATTTCGATCATCGACTTTTTCAACCCATCGATTTCTTTGATAGTCGATATTTTCGAGTATCGACTTATCTGTCGGTATTCCAAATCTAGACAATCGATAGTTTCGATTATCGATTTTTCTTAAATCGATTATTCTAAAATGTCGATAAGTTTGATCATTGACTTTATTCTTTTGTCCATTTCTTTTTATCATCAGTATTTTGAATTTAGGATCATGTTGTGTCGATCATTTATTTAATTTTTATTTCAAATGTTTCAAGTATCTACTTTTCAAACTATCAGTTATTTCGTTCTTCTGATTTATTTTTTGTCTATGTAATTCATTCTGATTATTGATTTTCAATACTAATTATTTCGATTATTGAGAACTAAGATTATTGATTAATTCAATTCTTGCTGATTTCATTGGTTCACTGCGGTGCGCCTTATAATTATGATGTGGTTGGGATTAAATCGATTCAAAAAATCGATAATCGAAACTATCGATTATCTAAATCTAGAACACCGACAGATAAAATTAATCGTTTCGAAAGAAGTCGATAATCGAAAATATCGACCATCGAAGAAATCGATGTTTTGAAAAAGGCAATAATCAAAATGATTGAAAATCGACTGCTGGATTTTTTGGCCATTTCGAGAATACTAATGATATGTAAAAATAACTAAAATTGAATACCTGGAGAAAGGAAGCCTTCAGATACGATAAAGCTACAAGAAAATATAAATACATAACTAGACTATGAATCAACGGAGATGCCCTAATGGATTTCTACATGATCCAGTAATTTAAGCAAGAAGAAATCCTTCTTAAGAACTGATTTTAAACATCGGTGTATTTTTCATTTTTAAAACCTTGATTTCGTTTGGGAGAGATGGGTTGTAAAAAAATGAATGTGTTGAAGTCACAATGGTTACTAAATAACCTCAAAAATATGTCATAAAAATTTTGACTCTCAAACTCCAGGACAATTTAAAAGTTTTAATAAATTTTAAAATTTCAAAAAAACAAATTTTTTGACAATTAAAAAATTTTTCACCTTCCAAGGTCATATTTTGTCAATCAAATTCTGAAAATAATTTTAGGCATAAATTTCTTCAAAATTTATGCTTGTGAATGTCTTTAAAATTATTTTCAAAAAGCAACAATTTTTGTTATTTCGTAAATGAACAAAAATTGGATAATGTACAGACCATGTACATCGTGCATATTGCTGGCTCGACTTGGCTTTTTTTGTAATTAAGAGGCAAAATATGCTCAATTTTTGTGTCACAGAGATTGAAGTCTGGACTTTTTGATGCTAAAACGTGCATATGAAGGCATTTTGAAGCAAGAATAGGACGTTTTGATAAACATGGTGGTGTAAAAATCAAACATATTCTCCCCCTGGACTCCGAAATAACGTAAATTAAGCCCATATGGTGCACACAACAAATAATTAAACATTTGTCGTTCATTTTTGAAAAAAAAAATTGTCACGTCTTGAAAAAAATTTAAAAACAATTTATACTCAGACTAAACAAAAAAAATTACAGTTAATTTTTTTTCAGCCTATATAAGCGGAAGGTGAAAAAATGTTTAATGCCTCAAAAATTCTTTTTTGGAAATTTTTAATACCTTGACTTCATTTTGAAAAGTCTTAAAATTGAGTCGTGGGATAAAATCGTTATGATGTCCTTTTAAGATGACTTAGCAATTACTGTGAACCCACCTTCTCTACACCCTGCGCGTTATATTGAACCAACGATTGTATGAGTATAAGGCTTTCACAACCCTTCGAGCTGAATCGCTAATTATCCCACTGTTAACGAATTCGCCTTTCAAACAATAAAACGATTATTCAAAACCTCGCCACGCTAATTTTACGACGTGCCAAATGGTTAAATTATACATCAAATACGTGCAACACAATCGCTGGAAAATTTCCACGTATCTTCGTCGGAAATTTCGCTTCTAATCCGAACAGAATAAATTAAAAGAATTGATGAACTTTCACGTAATATTTCAAACGACTTGACGGTTGATACAATATCTTAAATTCCTAAGCATCTTTATTTACCTTCAAAAAGCACATTAAAAGCTTTCCATTGAACGTTCGTAATTCACGTATGAAGTACTCGCTAATAGGCTACGTTATGGCGCACAAAGACGATAATTACGTCGTTTTTTTCCGCCATCGTAAGCCCCAACGTGTATGTTTTTTATACTCGAAGAATTATAAAAGAGATACCTTTGAGTATATATCTCCTGGAGTGATAGAAATAGCCGATTTCGCTATATGCGAGGGTATAGCGTTAGAGGGCGCTGTTCAGTTATAGTTGATGCCCGGAGTGGTGTGATAACTTGATAAGCTAATGAAAAATCCTTAAAAACTGAAGTAAAAATGCATAAGTAAACACTTATTTGTCAAAATTTTCTTGTTTTCATAATTATTTTAGTTTGTTTTTATTGATTAATTATATTTCGATCTCACTGAAGTCCAAACAATCACGGGAAGTATCCAATATTCATGCTTCAAATAAATAAGTTGAGAATTTTTATTTCTGAATTTGATACTTTAGTTTATTTTTTTTATTTATTTCAGATACATGTTTTAAACATTGAAAAAAAACCAAAATTCAGGTATTTTCTAGATTTCAAAATTTTTTTTCAAATTTCTATTTTCAAATGTTTTGAACTTTTGAGAACTTGAGAAGTCAAGTTCCTCAAGGGTAATGGCTGAATGTGAATTTTTGAATTTAATTTTCATGACTTCAGTGGGGAGACCTCTTAATGGTAAATAATATAACTCTTTTAGCAAATTCAAGGTAGATAGAATAAGTTGACTTATTTGAATTTGGTCGCTACTCGCGACAGGTGTTTGACGACAACTAAATGTTCGTGGAATGCTTGGGTTTTCCAATCTCCATGCTCGTAATTTTCATCCTTTGGGAAACTAAATTTACAAAATTTATTGCAATTATTTTTCATTAAATAGTAATGAATTATCTTAATTTACCTGCCATAATATTATGCTGAACTTACTTGAATAAATTTTCTTTTTTACGACAAAGTAAACAAATCCGTTTATAAATCATTAGTAATTAGTAATAAAGTAATTCACATAATAAAAATGATTTCTTTCTCGTAAAAACGCAGATAAAAACACAATAATGATATTATATTATGATTACTGATGATCTTTCGGGCATCAACTACAACTGAAAAGCGCCCTCTAACGCTATACCCACTGAACTAGCATTTCTATCACTCCAGGAGATATATACTCAAAGAGAGATACGTAATCCTACAAAAAGCATATTAACCGGAAAATACTCTAAAAAGGATACCTCGTGTTTTAAACAAAACAACAAACAAACGGATTAAACGAACCATCGTACGTTAAAGCCTATCAACGAAAACATCCCTCAAGTCTCAACGTCTTCGCATATATAAAACGACATTTATACACAGATCGTATTATTTATACTAATAGGATTACGTTCCTCAGGCCATCGTATACGTACAAAGTACAACCTTTTACATGAGAAAAAACAAACGCTAATCGAGTAATCGATAGGTAAACAACGATGCGAGATACTCAAATTCTTACCTTAGGGTGATCGCGAAGTAATCCATGGTGTTCATCGCTGGCTTCTAGAGATCGTTTGTGAACATGAGGATGCTCGAATAAATAAAATCCTTTCAGACTACCGATCTGTAAAAAAAGAAATGTAAAAATATAGCAATATTCGCCTATTCGGTAAATTTATTACTTCGCGTAAATCTTTTGTACATGAGAAATAATTTTTTGCATTTTTCGAAATGTCATTTTCTTCCCTGTGTATGTATTAACGTATACGTAATAATATACAGATTTCACTTATCAATTTACGCACTCGCCAACGCAAAATTATTTCTACGACACGAATCGCCACAGACAACTAATTTATAGTTCCGAAACGAGAGCTGGTACAAGGGAATAATGTGTAGGTGGTGTTTTCCTCCTTTCATTATTTATCGCTCCTGTATACACATAATTGACAAGTGTTATTTGCGAATGAAAGAGGGAGAGAAAAATCCCTGCTTTAAATTGCATTAATTGGGAGAGACACACAAAAAAAAAAGAATAGAGTAGAGAATAAATGTTTATGCTAGAAATAAACATCATTCGTTAATTCGACTATACCGTTGTACCATCTAGTATGGTTGTAGGCTTCCAAATCAACTTGAAACATCTCAAAATACAATTCCAGGGGTTCCCAAAGTGAACTATAGGAGAATAAACTGCAGTAAGAAAACGTGTTTTTTTTATTCATACTTTTATTGTAGTAATTCAGAAGTCAAAATTATACTAAAAAAATACATAATATATGTTCAATATTGAAAAAATATTCATCAATAAAATTTAAAATATTAAAATATTTAATTTGCAATTATTAAATAAATAAATACGTAAAATAATTTTTAAAAATTAAATTAAATATGTAAATAAATATTCCTTTGAAAAACAATTAATTTTCAAATATGAAGGACTCATTCCATAACTACTGTAATATGCATTAAAGAAGTTTTTTTTTGTAATTATTCATTTTCAATTACCTATGATTTTTTTTTTAATTTAGCAGAAATCTATTACAATCCGAATACTTCAAAACTGGCTTAATATGGAGGAATTATACAATTTAGTAACATCAAGTATTTAGGAGATTGAGGTAATGGGAATTTTGACCGCCAATCTCTCTCCCTCCACCTCCATAGCTACAGCCCTCTTATAAAAAGTTTCGAAATTTATGAAAATAACAAGAAAATCTGAACCTAAGAACTGAAAAGTATTATGAGGATTGAAACATTGGTATTTCAAAAATACAAGGAATCACTAACGCAAAGACTAAGGAGTTCCTATCAACTTGGGAAATCTGAAAAAAAAACTCGAAATAAAAAAGAACGGAATACTTTGCTTGAGATTATGATAATATGATTTTTATCAAAAGCAAACACGTGGGAATTTCTGAAAAATTTGAATTTAAATGATAAAAACAAAAACATTGATTTCTGAGAACACGTGGCTGGAAATTCCTTCTGCTCCTCTTAGAGAATATAGTCTATAATATTACATTACATGGGCATGTGTACTCATTTTCATTCATTTTAAAATCATTATCTTGCAAATGACGAATTGAAAAAAATGCTATGCCTGTTGTTAGTGGCCAATCTTTTAGGTGATATTCCCCCTTCCCCCCAATGAAAATATTTATTAATATGCACTTTTATGACTCAGATTGAAAGGGAAAGTATTCTGAAGTAGAATTTCAACTCAACAAAACATTAAATAAGTCAACAATCGATTTTCAATAATTTCGATTATCGACCTTTTCAAAACATCGATTTCTTGGATAGTCGATATTTTCGACTATCGACTTATCTGTCGGTGTTTCAGATCTAGACAATCGATAGTTTCGATTATCGATTTTTTAGAAATCAAGGGGGGTTAAAATGTTGAAAAATAAAAAAAGCGTTGCTCCACCAAAATGGGTCAATAACTGAAAAATACCCTTCAGGTAATGCCTAATATTATTTTCTGTTCAATTAAAAAAATAAAATAATTCAAAATAATAAA
The DNA here is from genome assembly GCA_009761765.1 of Phenacoccus solenopsis. Classification (NCBI taxonomy): domain Eukaryota; kingdom Metazoa; phylum Arthropoda; class Insecta; order Hemiptera; family Pseudococcidae; genus Phenacoccus; species Phenacoccus solenopsis. The sequence goes on along the minus strand of CM019755.1, from coordinate 24,263,789 downwards.
TTTAATTTAAAAATTAATTTTTTTACTTAATTTTTTTTTTTTACTTATTATTATTTCTATTTTAGGAGCTAATCACTTGAGGCTATTAAAAAAATGTATATATTCCACCAGTGATTCCTAACATTTTTTCAACTGTTTACTTTGACACCCCACATCACTATGAGCGGGGGCCGGACGGGGGTTATCAAAACCTGGTGTTTCGAACTTATCAAGGGCATTTCATACAACAACTTTTAAGCGATTAAGTATCGAATCAGATGGGCCCAAAAACCTGCCTTATTCACACTCTTTTTCAGTTGGCATTTTTTCACGAATTTAATTTTCATTCAATTTTCAAAAATCTAAAAATTTTACAAAATTTTTCTACGCAAATTTTACGAAGCTCTGTTCCTTAACCTAAAGCTCACAACTATGACAAAAATACTCGCGAAAAACCAACTCGCCGAATCAACAAGAAACACAAAAAAACGGAACGTCCGATTGTTTCCCCAGTTCGCCTTATACGTAAAACGCTATTATACGCCAAAGAAAGACGATTTTTTACGCTGTAAAAATACAACAGCGAGACGTATAATTATTTCATAAAAAATTAATTCTATTTAAACAACTCGAACCCCTAATTTCGCAACTGTTGAGTTCCGCAAGAAATAATTTCGTGAATAACTAAAAGAGATTCGCGTTAAACGAATCGTAAAAGAGGGAAAAAATTAGTAAAAATCCAGATCACCTAATTACGAGAATTTTTCATGCCGCCAAATAAATCGTTTCACGGTGCGTACGAAAAGTAGCCACGAACAACACGATGCGTAACGAAAGCTCGTTTCGATAATGAACAGTTTCGTCGTGTTAAATGATATTTCGTCCATGTATTAGTATTCGTAACAAACACTGGATTTTTCTTTGCCCAACTTTGAAAACTCGACCAGCCAAAACGTAGTCGACAAAAACACCTCGACCCTTTGAGCTGAGCAATAAAATGTGAAATTTCGTAAAACCTCCTTCTCTTATTTCTTTCGTACTGCCATTCTGGCTTCGTGTAATCATCTAAAGCCGAAGCCTAAAGCGGCGAAGTTTCCAATCTACTATAAAACAAGAGAAACATTTTAAGGCTGCAGATTATAAAGATATCCGGCCAAACGAAAACGCCGCACACTCGGCAAAAGGAAATGTAAATACGGAGTCGCTTTCACAAAACTTGACCCGAAACTAAAATCTGCATTTAATATCACGTCCCAGCATATACGAATGAAATTTCAATTTCGTTTATCTCGCACTAGTACCCGGGGTACGCAGCGAAGAAAAAACAAACCGTGGACGCTGAAAAAAATCAAAATTTAAAACAACACGGAGCCAGTATATATACCGTTGAAATCGCTATTTAAAATTCCCCAAACGAGCGCGTATACTGCTTTCATGTACGAAATTTCGTCATTTTTAATGCAGCTAAATGGTAACCTAAGCGGGTACTTTATATTTAAGAAATACAGCTACACCGGCGTATCGTTAAGGGTATGATATTTCATAAACCGTTACATCTAGCTTTCTATCCCTGCCATACCAGATAATATTCGCGATTCCTTTCGAAAATGATGGCAGCGAAAATGCGGCGAATTTAAATCTCGAAACGTCGCTGGAACGTAACGCAATAAATGTCGTTGCTAAAAAAGCGTTCGACTGCCGAGGGGGTGATAACAATAACGGAATTTTTTTATTGTTAGTCTTGAAGCTCGGAAGTGAACGCGAACGTATTCGTGGCTTAATGTCGTTGAGGTTTCGTTTTTCGTACTTTCATATTTTACTATTATTATTATTTTCTAGTATTATTTTTTACTTATATCACCTGTTAGTTTTTCAAAAATATACATTAAACGACCAACAAAAAAAATAACCTTATCAACACAATCTCTACACCAACGCTCAATTGTTGGCATATACGAGTACCTCGCCTATTTCACTTCAGCGCTATTCTAATACATAAAAATATGTTGAAAAATATCTAAATGAAAATGTTGTCGAGGAGAACGAATCCTATATAGGTATGGGAATACCACAAAAACTATCAGGAAAGGAAAAAAATTGAGATAAAACTGAAAAAAAATATATTTATATATTATCACTTTGTATTTAAATTAAAATATCAACTCCTTTCCTTTCAAATTCCATAAATATTGATTTAAAAAATTTCCCAGATGAATAACTTTTTTTTTCTAAATCAATTTTTCAATTTTTTTCAAATCGATATATCAATTTTTTTTTCCTAAAAAGGGAACGATTTTTTTAATCATTAAATGCATTAATTTTTTTTTTTCAGTTTGATATATCAAATTTTTGATATTTTCAACAATGTTTATAATATCGATTATTCTTCGTCAATGAATGAATTATGTATTTTTTCCCAAGTGAATACATCGATTTTCTTAAATTGATATCTTCATCGATTTTCTTGAATACATGATCGATTTTTTTCAGAAATAGTTGAGTCAATAAGTTTTCCAAATGAATTCATTTTTTTTTTTTTAAATTAACGCATCAATTTCTTTGTAGAATTTATGAAACGATTTTTTCATTACTAGTGTCCATTTTTTTTTTTTTTTGAAATTGAACAAATTTTATTGCATTTATAAAAATGTTTATAATGATTTCTTGGGTTAATAAATAAATTTTTTAATTTTTTACAATTTACAGAGATACTGATTTTCTTAAATCAAAGTTTTGATTTTTTCACGAGGTGATTGACAAATCAATTTTCTTGATTTGGGTATATTTTTTTATAAATTTATGAAACGATTTATCTCAATATATCCATCGATATTAAATCAATAAATGGATTTTTTGATCTTTTAACTAGTGTTTACATGAATTTTTCTGAATTTTTCATTTTTTTCAAATCGATATACCTATGTATCAGTTCTCTTGAATCTATGTCTTGTTTTTTTCGGAAATTAAGAAATTGGTATTCTTGAATTCAGCCATTCATTTTTTTCAGAAATTGATAAATCAATTATTATAATTTTTTTACATCGAAATAGGTATTTTTTTTTTTGGAAATGAAGTACGTATCGATCTTTTTCTTGGGAAATTTGTAACGAAACTATTTTTTCAATAATATACGTGTATGCATCGATTTTTTATTTTTCGATCTTTTTTAATAGATTCATTTTTTAATGATAATTCGATTTCTTAGAGAGATAGAAGAGAAAGAGGAGAATGGAGGAAGGAGAATGAGAGGAAGGGGGGAGGGAAAATCGTTTTTTTTGAAATCATGCATCAGTTTTCTTCAGAATAGATAAATCGATTTTTAGTTTTTTTAAATCGATATATCGATCTTTTTTTTTAAATCGATGCATCGATTTTTATTCCTGAACTGACAAATCCAACATGCATAACATTATAATATTTTTCAATCCTTGCATGAATTTTATAAACAGATTTTTTATTATTTTTCCAAATCGATATATCGATATTTTTGAATCCATGTATCTACCGATTTTTCCAACGAAGTCAATGAAAATCAGTTTTTAAATTTTATAAATCGAAAATTGAATTTTTTTTAATGTGAGCATCGGTTTGTACAGAATCTTTTTTTTTTTTTTAATAAATTGAGTATTTATTTTTTTTAAATCCAATTTCCTGAATCATGAGAAATTGGTTTTTCTACATCGGTAATCAAATTTTACCTTTCAAAGACGTCGATTTTAACTAAAAGTACATGTTTTGTCTTCAAAACGAAAGATCAACATTATTTTTCAAAAGCCGAGTCAAATCGCCTACGCTTCAATATCCAAACTCAAAAGCGTTTCGCCGTCAAAACCCAACACTACCACGCATAACACAGATAGGTAGACTACGTAGTAGGCACTCAAGTATAGGTAAGAGCGTTGTACAAAATTACAAACAATTTTCAACAACGTAGGCCGTTTCATCTCTCTCTCACCTAACGTTATAATCCTCTAAACGTTTAATTCGGTGTTTTCGCGCGAATGTTAATTTATTTTAACAACTTCTCCAGCTCTCCCGCGCCGTTTGCCTATACACAGTGACAAAATTCAAAATGATGGATGATAGCAGGTGGAGCGAATTGATCATCTTGGTAATAGAGAAAATTTAATAGACTTGACGAGCATCATTTTTAACACCTTCACCGACGTAACGCGTATAGCGTTTCATTATGTGCTCGCGATACGCCTACATGTCGCTCGTCGTTTTGCGACGTGTTAAGGAGAACGGAGGAGTGGAGGAGGACGATGAAAAATATCGCGTTTTAATTCGCTACCTAAGGTATACTGCGCGTATACCAGGTACCGGGTACCTAAGAAGAGAAAACGTGCGGTTTTTTAGAACGCTATTCCAGATTCGATGGTACAAAAACGAGAACGAATTCTTGGGGGAATTTTAGCGTCGTTTTGATTTCAAAGATTCGCCATTTCGAAAGTAATTCGAATCGTATGATACACGATTTCTACATTATTTCGTTTACGATTTTTACGCCTCATTGAAATCGCCTGTTCTTTGGTAGTCGACATTTTTGGAAACAAAATTATTTATTTAATATACTCGTATTGTCGCTTATAAAATGTTCAGACTTTTTTCAGGAGGGGGAGAGGGCTTTTAAAAATAAAAATTTTTTTTCATTAACTAATTTTTTTTTCATTAACCAAAAAAAAAATCGATAAATTAAATTTCGAAAAATTTATATCAACATAATTGGTTTTTTATCAACGATTGAGTCAAACTGATGTTAAGAGACAGAAAATCAATAACGAGTGATTAGAGATTAAATTTAGAAATTTCTTCACATTCATTCAAATTTTGCTTCTACCAAACACTCTTTATATTTTTCAATACCCCTTCTAAATCAAGACAAGCTAACATTGAATACACGAACGCAGTCATAATGCCTCTCTTGAAGGTTAAAAGGCGTTCAAATCAACACGAGCCCGTTGAATAGCAGTTGGTTACGTTCCAAGTTCAACGATAAATCATTTCTAATTGGTTATAAATTTCCGTCTGAAGCTACAAATTTTGTACAATTGACTCCACGCGTTTTCATGGCTCGTAACCCAAAAAACCATAAAATTGAGTTTTTTGTTTTTAACTTCTCTTCTGCTTTTCACTGCGCGAAAATATGGTTTGGTATACAAATAATATTTTTCCACGAATGGCATTCGAGTCGACGAAGTTTCAACTTTATACCATGAAAATTCTCTTTCAATATCCTTTCCGTTATGGTATTCCCTTCTTCACTCGTATTCGTATCGAGTAAGAAATGTCGAGAATGCCGAATGAAATTTCAAATGATACGAATTTCACTGTATAAACAAAAATTTCGAAAATTTTGCGTCAACGGTTACGAAATAAAGCTCGAGGAGTTTTGATATAATGCGTGGAACAAAATACGCAATATTTGTCCGAATTTAATCTTCAATACTGAATGACGAAGAAAATGCTGCTATGAAAATTTTCCATAGAAAATTCGCCTACGGGAATTTCCACCACAACTGCGAAATTCTTTCGATAATCCGCATGTATATTTGGTTGCTACGAGTAATGGATTGGGTACAATAAAAAGAGAAAAATTCGATAAATTTTTCGTCGTCTAAATGCAATAGCACGTTAGAACTACATAATTATAACAGACTACTTTCAGTGACTTTTAATGTGCTTTAGAAAATGAAGTTTTTCAGTTTAAGAGGCTGTTAAAAAATAATGCATAAAAATTTAACTCACTCCGAGTACTTCTTGGTGCTCCTGGAGACACTGAATTCATTTTTGATGAAAGGAATTTCAGCAGTGAAAATTATGCAGTGTCCTCAATCCCGCTTCGCCCTATGAGCTACTAATCCCCTTTTAAAATGTGAAGTAAATGTGATATTTCACTAAAAATTATTAGAGAAAAACAGTTTTCGTTCACATACTTCAAGAGTGACATACAAAATAATTATGTATTACACTAAAATTTCTTTTCCTTTAATCTGTACGACTCCCAAAGGAGATGGAACCTCTCCCAAATAGATTTTTGACACACATCTCGGTGAATATAACACTTATTTTAAAAAAAATGATAATAAAAAAATTTCAATCATTTTCCAGCAAAAATGCTTCCAAAAGCCAAAAAAGCTCCTTATCCCCTCATTTTTTGAACGTGACAGTTGAGCATGCAGTTGAGAGGGTAGTAAACGAGCTGTGATAATTTTTGTAGAAAAATCACATTTACTTCAAATCTTTGAAAGAGCCTGGTGCCTCATGAAGTAATACCGGAGTTTGAGACATTAAGTAATTTTCATCTTTGAAATGGCATTTACTGAAAAGTCAACATCCTCACGGCTACCAAGAAGTACAAGCCTAACCCAATTTGGACCTCAGGAGAGCCGAATTTTGTTTTTATCTGAGTTTTTAACTACAAAATGATAGCAGTTACAGCCTATCTGATTTGGGAATTGGTCGGAGGTGGGGGCGGGGTCGTCAAATCTTCGCGTTTCAGACCATTTTTAATCATCTGCCAGATGTCAAACTTTTTGCAAATTCGCTCAAAACTTGTTGAGAGACTTATCTTAAAAATACGAAAAAATGGGTTTTTTGTTTTCTCGATATACCTCGAAATTGCGGATCACTCAAATTTTAAGGGAGGCTGAAGAGAGGGCAAATTGCTCTAATTTTTTGTTTTGGATATCATATGAAAGTATGAGTCACGGACACTAACACATCCAAATTTCAGCTTTTTAAGTGCATTTTGAGAGGAGTTATAGCAAAAAACAGTTTTTTGAGGAAGTTTTGAGTCATGAAATAATCTTTTGAATATTCCATATTTCCTCACCAAATCGACCTAGAAAGGTCAAACTATGTACATAAGGTTAGTTAGTGGTCAGAACATGACCACTCGAATTTGGGTCAAAATGGATACGAAATGGCAGATCATCAAAATTTGAGTAGAGCTTAAGGTATCTCAAATTAGTAAAAACATAAGTAATTTGAACTCATATGATTATTAGGTGTAAGAAGTATACATTATCTCCAATTCACCTCCAGACATGATGTTGGAGGGGAGAAGGAGGGGTTATCGACCTTAAAATGTGGTGAGGGTATACAAGAAGATGAAAATTTTTTATTGTGGTATCATACGATAAAATGAGCACTAATAGTGACTAACCTATTCTGATTTTAGCTTCCCAAGTGAATTTGAAGGGGAGTTAAAGCAAAATATGCTTTTGAAGGGGGAATTACTACAGAAAATTACGTGTAGGGTCAGTTCATGACCAGAATATGATCTCTTCAATTTCTGTCAATATGGATCCAAAAAAGCGGATTCTAGCATGGCAGAAATACTACATATTTTGTTTCAAGTTCAACTTCTCAAGTGGTTTTGGAAGGGAGAGGGTTGGATTTTCTAGACTTCGTATTGGTTGTGGCCCGTACATATGAAGGGGGTAGTAATGTTAATGGTGAACCTGAACAAGTCTCAGTTAAAAACAGCTCCAGTACATGGCTGTTTAGGTTTTTTTTGCGAAAATAGATTTGGCTTTGCGTTTGACAGTTAGCAAAATAACTTCAAAATACGCTCAAAAAATTTCAGCCTTCCTAGATTAATATTTATTCTTACCATGCTTAGGTCAAAATTTAATGATTTATGAATTCAAAAAAATCAAAAAAACTGTTTTGGACAATTTGAAAAATTTTTCGTATCCAAAGACCATATTTATGACTTTTGCACTTCAGAAAGAAATTATTTATATATTCTTTCAACATTCAGGGGTTCTTAAAGTATTTACCAAATACGTGAAAAACTCCTATTTTGTTTATTTGTTGCATTATATATATTTAATACTACTCATTAACTGAATTTTGGTGAATACAGAAAATTTTAAACATTGGTCAAAATTAATTTTTTTGGATTTTTTTTTCAAATTTATAAAATATTCAAACATTGACACAATTATCGAGGGTGTAAATATTAATTGGGTAATCTGAAATTTTTTGGTATACTTATGAGGTCATTTCATAACTACCAAGCGTTGAATTAAATTGATAAAAAAAAATTGTGCTATCTTAGCCTTCGCCCTAATTGAGTATACTTTATGGTGGGACATTACGTATTTCGATTTAGCACCTTCGTGAGCTCATTTTCCATGCATTACTTTTTAACCACCTTTACAAAACTTGCTGTAGTTGGAAATTGGCGACAGAAACAGTACTTAAATATTTTAGATTAACAACGTGCTAGGTTAGTTTCGATTCTTGTAATAACGCTCAATGAATTTAACCGCGATGACTAATCGAAAACACTACCAGAACGTGGCGAATTGTAAGATGGCAATTTTAATGAAAAACCATCGTACCAAAGTAACGAAACGCTGTACCTTCGGTGAACTCGTTTACCAAGTTACTCTCGGCGAGATGATCTCGTGTGACCCAAACCATTTAGATGAAATTAAAAACCAACGGCCTTTCCACCGTGTACCAGACGTTTAACAGACATCTACGACATATACTTCCAATAAGACATTAAGACAGTCAACTTGATAGCTTTATTTTATATACCTGTTTGTACACGTATCCTGCGGTGTCTCTTGCGTACACGTACACAATCGTCTCATACCCGTTACGTATACCGAGGGGAATCTCTTTTGTTATGGAATGAACGTAATAACCGTTTCATTACAGCGACGCAACAGATACACCATAAAACCCTACGAGGGTACATATTGTCAACGTCGACTTTTCGTAGGAGGAACGAAGACCGTATACGTGTAACTTTACGAGTAAACTTCCACCGTTCGATGCATCCGAGCGACTAGAAGAAAAATACCCCGTTTCCGAGGCTCGGCAAATTGGAAAACTTCCTAACGTATTTTTGGTTTACTCGATTTGATTAAAAGTTCTTGGACGAGCGAAAAATCGAGACCGTTAGTTTTTCAATTTTTCACAAATTTCCGCCATTTAACGAGCATTTCGCCGGCTATCGCGGTTACACGTATCATTTGCACCGTGGTCGCAAGTAATCGACGTCTACCGTTCGATACGATCGTGAATTTAACGAGCTTTTCGACTTTCGCCATCTTCCAATACCGACGACTCGTCCAGAAAGACTATTAAAAAACTTTCAAATTTTCCACTTTTTTCTCTTTCCATTACCTCGTCTCATTGTTCGCTGATGTTTTCAATTAGATAAAAGAAATTTAATTTTCAACGAATTAATATCGGAATACGAAAAAAAAAAAACTCATTTTATACAAGGGCTTCGCTTAAATGAATAATTTCGTCGCATAGGGAAAAAAATAATACTCGACGTACAATACCGCAGCCGTCGTCGCGGTACCAGACGAAACGTCCTGGTCGTTTAGGAAATTACCGAAGAACCGAGAACCGAGCTACACCCGACTTCTATGAATTTTTCAACTTCGCAATGTCGAAACGAACGCCGAAGAAAAAAAATAGCGTGGAGTAGATGAAGTGCGGAGAAATGATAATTTGATGAAGCTAGATAATGCCGCTCGAATTACTTTTTTACTCGGCTCGTTCTTTAGTTCGTTTCAAATTTAATTTCTCTAATTTATGGACAATGGTTCTGTTATAAATTACAATCAATGTAATAAAATTTTCAGTTTACGATGTAGATTAGAACTCATCGGTTGCAGGCTGAGTCATGGATAAAAAAATGTTTTCAATTTTTTTTTCCTAGACGAAAATGAAAAAATATATTTTTTATTACACTAACAATGCGTAATAATTTTCGTGAAACATTTTAAACTTTTCTCAAGGTTTCATGACTTTGAAGTTCACTACTATGGATCTGAACTCAAGAGTCTATTTTCATTAGCTGAGTTTTTGATGGAAACGATAGCTATTACAGCCTACCTGATTTGGGAATTTTTTTTTGGTTCGTCATAATTATATTCAATAAGATGGAAGGAAACTAACTCGATTTTTTTTTTCAAAAGGTGTCTGGTTTAAATTTGCCTTATATGATCCCACAAGTACTCTCGAATTTTCAGGAAAGAGAAATTAATTTTTATTCAACTAATATGCTCCAAATTTACGCATAAGTTATATACAGGAAGAACAGTTCAGAAATTATGTCAACTCAACAAATCTATGCTGAAGGTACGGAGGGTAGGGTGGGGGAGAAGGGTGGAGAAATGCAAAGAAATGAACAATAATACTTGCAAGCCTGAATTTCTACAAATTGAAAATTCAGTTGCAGTAATGAGGTGAGGCTGCTATTTTTTATTTTCATTAAAAATGAACTTGGCTTGAAAATAATAAATTTTCATCAACAATGAGCCTCAATAATTTTAATGTATTTTTTGGAATAATTATATGGAGGCAAATACAGGGTGTGCCAAAAGTAAGATCATAGTGTCAAAAAGTAAAGTTATCATCTATATTATTTTATATTTATTTCAAAAAAATAGATGAAAGAACAATAAATAATCATGATAAATGTTTCAACTATTCCATTTGAAGAATCACATCGAACATCTGTCATTATTATTTATCGCACTATTTCAATATATTTTTTGAAATAAAGGTAAAAAATAGATGAGAACTTACTTTTTGATACTATGAACTTACTTTTGACACACCCTATACATTATGCCTATTGAAAAATTTGATACAAAAAAATTTCCAAGTGAATAGGTATTACTTTTTAAATGAAAAAAAAATTAAAATTAAAATTAAAAATTTCACAAATATTTTTATAGTATTAAAGAACGATAAATTGAATGAAAAAATATCAAGGATTCAAATTTCATTAGCATAGTAATGCATAATATACTGCACAAAAAATAAAATAAATACAAAACAAAAGCAAACCAAAAACCGTAATGCATGCACAGAAATTTTCCATTATAAAACATCACTAATCAAGAGAGCGTGGTATGAATGTCAACAAAATTCGGACACCTCGTTCCAAAGTCTTCATTACGTTATAATGCAGGATCTACGTCTCTACGAATACAATTCAACGGTACAGATAAAAGCGCAACTTCGTTTCACACAAAGGGCCCTTATTTAGCATGAAAATACGATAAGGTCATGATTCGGATTACGAATGAACGATAAATTAATGCGGCTAGAATTTACGCTAATTTAAATACATTAATTTGACGAATCATAATTCAACTCGGAAACAAACGAAATTCACGCGCTTTCCGTCCTACAACCTCTGGTTGGTCGGTTTTCAAAAATATGTTTCAGAAAATAATACCCTAATATTTTCGACGAGTATATTGCTTAAAATGAAAATTACTAGTTAACCGTCAAGATTGGCAGAAAATTTCGTCAACGAAGGCCATTTGAGTTTAAGATAGTATGAGTCAACTTAATTGTCATCATTTCAAACCAATTATATTACGTAAAAATTATTCTCGTTATTTGATCAGTACCGTCGACGGCAATAAGCTGCGAAGAAATTAAAATTCGCGACGCGACGTATACAATATCAATTATTTATGTTACAATGTGTTGACAATAATGACTTCGAAGATGACAATAACTGAACAAAAAATTTATCTTTAGAATAATTTTACTGCACTGATGATTATTTTTGTTCAGCAACTACATTAAAATTTAATCGTTGACTTTTCTTGAAGAAAAAAATAGACTACAGGAATTATCGATTAAAATTTTCAAAAGGAAGAAAGGACTCCTAGGTACAGCTCGATTTCAAAATGTATTCTCGAATGGTGTTTTTTTGCTCGTTTGGTCTCCTCGAAAATTCCACAGTGGCCAGATTTCCAAAACACTAATTCTAAATCTGCCCTAATCGACAGCGTATGATGATATTTTATTATCATTTAGGGCAAGTTTTTTCATGTTTTTAATTATTAATTTCTGATCAATTGATCATCCTTACAAGGGATTATCTTTAATATCTTCACGATTCATAAAATTTCCAGTAATTCATCAGATATATCATGACATGTTTGCCTTGAAAGCGAAAAAAAGCATATCTTGGGCTTTTTGTGACATTTATTGACTTTTTGACTGTAAACACGGAGAAGTCAACCAAAAAAATACTTTGAAAAAAGTCTAAATTTCGTACCTGAAAATTTGAAAATACATTCATAGTAGTAGCTTCTTATAATAACAGTTAATAAAAAAAATATATTTAAAAAAAAAACTTTTTTCTCGATCTCAGTTGCTTGTGTCTTTCTCATGTAAAACCGGTGGTATTGTGTAAGGAGCATTTTATGTTGTTACATAAAATCTATGGTAAATCAACGAAATCTGAGGAGAGATGAAAGTTTCCCTTGCTGCCACAAGATTGAATGTTACATACTCATTCCCCTCACGGCCAACACTTCCTCTTGTCTATATTGAATTAGTTATTGTATATTGAATAGAATAAAAAAAGGAGGAAAGAAAAAAAATATAATTAACAAAAATAACGAGCAATTTGAGATACCTTCTACTATTACACGCAGTTTGAAATTTTTACATGTCGAAGTGATTTCAGGATGTTCGGAGAAGACAGAAGCACTGGACAACAGTAACAATAATAACAATGTTCGTTCGTGGACAACAGAAAGCAATATTAGAGTATTCTTAAACGAAAAAAGCAATGACCTTTTGAATAATCAAAAAGCTAAGTCAAAACAAAATACAATGAGATACCTATATCGAATGAAAAAAATTACGTACGTGAATAAAAATAAAATGCAATATGTGGATACAAGCCACCAGAAAATTTTTTAAATGTAAAAAACCGCCTGTTACAATTAGATAAATCAGCTTGAAATTCACACATTTTGATATCCATATTACTACATTATTGCGACATGTTCATGATTTTGATATTATGAGTATTTAAATTTTAATAATAAATTTATTACATAAATAATTTAAAAACAAAATTTAAATTTAAAATTTATTTGAAACAGAAAATAGAATAATTATTCCATCTCAACGTAATCTGAAAAATTAAAAACATATTATGATGCATTTTAACGTTTTTTACGATACATTTTTTAGAACATATTTCACTGTTTTTGAGACATCAAAAAACTTGCAGTAATTGTTATATTCTTTTTTTTTCTTTTTTTTCATTTTTTTTTTTTTTTTTTTACAAAGATTTGATTATATTGCTGAAAATTTTAAAGATAAAATCAATTTTATAAAATAAGAAAAAATATTATTGTTTCAAAATTCTTCAAATCATGACCTAGTAACGTTTTGTGAGTTTGAAGAAAATAATATGTTCGGAACAGGGATGCTCAGCTCGTTCATTACCTTTGAAAAACATTGTTATTTTTGATTTTGCATACATTTTTCAAATTTTTCATCGATAAGAACGCTTTGGTCGAAATTTTAATATTCATGGATTTTTTTTTAGATACCACAGATTTCTCGAAATCCAATTCGAAAAAACGTGATGAAAATTTATTCAAACGTATCACAAATTTAAGATGAGGAGCACCTTAGAAAAAGTATTTTATTACAATGCATAAACACGAAAAAAATTTGGAGGCAGATAATTTAATACTGATAGCTTAACCTTATTGTGCCACAACCCCACCCCCCTTCAACAACCACGCATGTAAATTTTTATTTTTGCTGCTTTATTACGTCAGCATTTGAAGCAGAATCAAGTGCTCTCACTGCACTGATACCAGGTAGGTTTTATCAATCTATCACACTTGACTAGATATCGTTACCAAATGTACTCGTACTCCGACTGATACATAATGTACTTGTTCATATAACGTTCGCATTCCTATCGATAATGTGATTTTCTTCACACAGCATTGGTACTCACCTGTAACAAAAAATGCAAAATTGTAACATTAGTACTCTCTATCAGATAAGGTATCGTTGACAATTAAGGTTCCTAGTCTCAACTAAAGTACTCGTATAATCGACTATAATCACGAAATTAATATGAAATGTCTTTTTTATAGTATGAGTGTTCTAATGAATTGATGCATAAAATAATGAGAAAAAAAATCATACACAAAATCTAAAATTTCGCTCATGTTGTCCCTACATTTTTTCGTTGTGACTATCCCCTTTTCCCCCTTCTTTACCATTTAGAACGCTTCTGTGCTCTGTTGCGAAGAGTAACTAAAGTTTATAAAATATTTACATCGTGAATCTTCAATTCACCATACTCGTACATAATATCTCTTTGAAAATCGTTTTTTTATCTCAGCTCCCGCCACCTCCCTCTTGAATTCTGTTTATCGCTTTGTCCTTTTCAGATAAAGCATTCACTGTCGCTCTCCTGTTTTCGAGCAATATTCAAATCAAATTGAGCATACTAGCAAATCTTTGTCACTCCTCGTGAGACAAGAAATTACGGAAATAACACTCTGAAATGCTCGTATTCCTCAATTTGTGGGCAATCATTTGATTCTCAGTTGAGTGTAAAATGTTCACAATTACTGCTTAAGATTACAAAACTATTGGTCGAGTGAGTGGAACGTACCAAAGAGAGATTTACACTTACGTACGCTCTTCCCATGGCACGTATTAAACACATTTTATCGATGTATGTTTTATTACTGAACAACCGGCCGTGGAAGTTGGCTTGTGGGTCGTACTTTATCGTAATTGCACTCGAGCCGCGCATAAATACCAGCGTCGGGTTGTAATAAACGAAGAGTTCGATAAAAATCGGCGATATTTGCGCCTTCTATAAAATCGGGATTTATTAAAGTTCCCTCTTTGACGTCACCGAACGTGATTAACGCTTATGGAAATGAGTCTGCAAAACTTACGGACACGAATTAGCAATTTTTGTTGGTATTTGTTTTGGACTTCATCACGTTACCAAGTGAGAGAATTGAGTGATGAAATAACGGTACAGCGACGGATACTGAACGGCCCTTTATTATTGTGGTAAATGCAGATGGTAAAAAAAATTCGAAGTTTCGATTTTATTGTCATACTGAGTGCTTCACTGCAACATGAGCTCCTTCATGTCACATGTTCGATTACTTATGTGATAGTCATGGATGATGGATTGCCTACTCTACTTTTTCAGGGAGCAAAGATACAAAAAATAACAAAAAATTTCTTCAACTTCGATTTTTTAGTTGAATTTTCAATTAAAAAATTATAGCTATTACAGCCTACTCGTATTTGATTTTTTTTTTTTAAAGTGTGGACCCTAATCCCAGCTATGCCCTGCTGGGTGAGGCTAATTTATTAGCCAAATAACATACAAAAAATAATTACTTCTTAGCGCCTGTCTACAGGACTTTTACGCAGTAATAATATAATAATTAATTTTCCTAAATATAACTACAACTTATATATATTTAGGAATACAATAATTTATATTTATATAATAAGGGCATTTATTAGATAAGGTATAGAAGATGAATAAATAAATAAATAAATAGAAATTAATTAAAAAGAAAATTACATAAATTAAATTACAATTTAGACAAACTTAAAACTAAGGGAGATGGCACACCAAGATCTCTACCTCACTACCATAAAATGCGTCCTCCACTAATGGGAGCACATCACCTCATGTCAGCCTGTCCCTTCCCGTTCCAATTTTGGAAAGAGCCAGCCTACCAATACCCCTCTCTTCAAAGGCATTGCGTTGGGCAAGTAGAGACTGGTGTAGCGCACTTACTCGTATATAATTAGAGAAGGAAGGGGTCGGGAAGGTTCCTCATATAAAATTTTTGCACTATTTTATCTTCTTCCTTTCATCCAGTAAGGTAGGCAAATCATCATACACGAATGCCACATGAGTAGTTCTACGTGTGATATGAAGGGGCTCATATTATGTTGAAATACACAGCATGGTTGCTAATTAGCTCATTAATATTAACAAAATAGTGTAACGAATTACTCCCACATCATTATGATATTGTTATACTCTGAGGTACGGTACGTTATTGAAATTTCGTTCCTTTATATTTCACTTCATAAATGTTTGGAATTTTTGGAATTTCTCCTCCTTCGCCCTCGAGTGCAACGTGATATTTTTTCACGTCAAGTATATAGGCTTTAAGAATGACACGAATTTACATCTCGTTCGAACAAGCTGCCGCAACATTGGAGCTGCGAGTTATGGAGTTTAATTTGTTTTCTTAACGTCACTTCGACGCTTTTACCAGAAAATTTTCAATTTCCAGCGCATTCTTGGCGATGCAAGATTTTTTGCTGTATCGAGTTTTCGCGTTTTTTACAACGATGCAACATTCACAGCTTACGAACTACGATAATTAATTTCAGACGTATATTGTTGCTGGGAAGATTCGAGTTTTTGTTTTTCCTCGACGCCTGTGGTGGTAGAAATATTTCTCGCCAACACTGAGTAATCGCAAACTTTTAATAGATTGTCGTAAAAATACGGCGTCGCGATGTTTATATGTGGCACGATCGAAAGACACGAGCCGACAATGCAGAGCCTTTGCGAGATTAGTTTTTGAACGATTGGAAGTAACGCTACTCTCGATGTTATAAACAGCGAGGGTTTTAACGCTGATATGAAAAATTAAACGCTTCGAAAATTCGTATTCCGCATTGAAACGTGAAATTGTTGGAAAATTAATTAAACTTTATTTTCGTACCTTTTATGTATTTTTCAACGTAGCGACGTTTAGATTCTATATTAGAACGAGGCAGCGATACATACTTGGGGCTGTAGCTGGAAATTCATTAACGACTGTTTGATTGTTTATCTGGTTTTGAACACTTATGGCCTATGGCTAATCGTGTTCTCGTTTATTGGTTCGCGGTATTAACGAGTTATCGAATACCGGAACACAGAGTATTGGGATACGAGGAATTTCGGAATTTTTGCTACACTAGGAATTTGCATCAAGGCGACCTGCGGTTGAGTGAAGTAGAGGCAAAAGAGTATTGTTCACAGTGGTATATGTTTTGATCAAGTTTCGTGTTAATTTGTTAACATTGGCGGATTTGTATTTTAAGAGATTAAACGAGTCTTGGAAAATTTTTATTTAATGGTACAATGGTTGACATCGTATTTACAGATCACAAAATTTTTTCCTTGAGAAATACCAAGAATTCGATGGGTTTTTTGAACCTCACCATTGTAAAAAAAAAAAATCTGAAAAAATTCGGTACATTTCTCATTGGGTACCTCCACCTACAAGCCAAACTGGAAGCCCATAGGTTGTAATCAGCTAGAGATAGAATTTGGACTACGTAATCACAATATTCTAGGTACAAACCCACCACGGATGAAATAAAAAATCATCTGTTTGTTTAAAAATAATATCTTCTGAACACATATTTAACGAGAAATATAGTATTTTTACCAACCTTTGATAAGATGATGCAGTACTTCGCGATTTTACAACTACTCGCTGATAAAGTAGCGCGTGAAGTAGTACATAAGGAACCGAATGCATCGTATTTAGCTCAGGCAGGTCAAGGAGCCCTCATATTTGTTATACACATACATGACCACTGGACTCATATAAATACCCACTATCAAATAAAAGTGTTTATGACGTCATTATATTGCTCAAATTTTACCTCGATCCGGTTATGTTATTCATTCCCTACTAATACAACGGTAAAGCTAAAACTAGAATTTTTAGATGAGTTTTCAATTAAAAACGATACCTATTATACAGGCTACTTGATTGAAGAATGAAAGGTGGGAGTAGGGGGGGGGTCTCCATATATTTGCCTTTCAGGCTATTTGTAATCATATGGCAAATATCCAACTTTTTGGTGTGCGTGCATTTGTAGATTTTTTCCCTCGCGCAAAGCAGTGATAGATATGGATGAAAATCGATTAAAATTTGGTAAAAGACTCTTCTTAAGAATGTGAAAAAGGCTCACTTTTTTTATCAATACACGCCAAAATGACGGAGTAATAAAATTTTGAGGGCGGCTTGAGGAGGAGGGGGGCAAAAATTCAAAATTTTTGTTCTTGGTCTCATATGAAAAAGCGAATTACAGACATCGTTGTACCTAAATTTCAGTTTCCAAAGGGCATTTCGAGAAAAGGTAAGAGAGAAAATGGAATTTTGAGGAAGTTTTGAGTTATAAAGTTTCTAGAATCTTCCATATATCCTCACAAAATCTATCTAGAATGAAATTCGCTCAAAATTTGGTGAGAGAGTCTTCTTGAAAATGCAAAAAATGTACTCTTTTGTTTTTTCGATACACCTCAAAATGGCGGATCACTTAAATTTTGAGGAAAGGTGGAGAAGAGGCTAACCACTCAAATTTTTCATTTTTGATTTTACATAAAAGAGTGAATCACGGGTACCAACATATCCACATTTCAACTTCTTAAGTCTATTTGGAGGCGAGTTGGAGCAAAAAATAGCTTTTTGAGGAAGTTTTGAGTCATGAAATTTCTCGAATCTTCCATACCTCCTTACCAAATCAATCTGAAAAAGTCGAACTTCGTATGTGGAGTGAGTTGAGGATCAAAATACGACCCTTCGAGTTTGAATCGAAATGGATCCGAAATGGCGAACGGTCAGAATTTGAGGAGAGCTTGAGAAGCCTCAAATGACTATAAAAATGCAATTAATATGAACTGATATGATTACTGAGGATAAGAAGTATACTATATCCCATATTAATTTCTACATATGATGTTTGAGGGGAGAGGGGGCGTCATCGACCTAAAAAGTGGTGGAAGTACACGAAAAGTGTAATAGTACATTATGCAACAAGAACTTAAATGGCATTGAAACAAATTCGATAAAATGCTGTTTATGCACATAAATTAAATAAATTTTTTTAGAATGAGTCACATGATAGAATAAGCCCAAATGACTATCCTGCTCTGATATCAACTTTCCATAGCAAAAAACGACTTTACGAACGGAATGACTACAGGAAATTTCACGAATCCTCCTTACCTCCTCACCAGATTGAGCTGGAGAGGTCAAACTTTTTATATAGACTTAGTTGATGACAATGAATGTGGGTCAGCAAGGATCCAAAATGGCGGATTGTGAAATTTTGATGATAACTTGAGGAAGCTGAAATCGTTAAAATTTGATGAATAAGAGTTCATATGATTATTGTAAATCAAGAAACAGAAATTATATGTTCTTAATTCAACTCCTTAAATGATTTTGGAGAGGATAGGGTAAGGGTTTTCAGACTTGGTACTGGGTGTGACCTGTAGATATGAAGGGATCAGCAAAATTATTTGCGAACTTCTCAGCTCAGTAATGCGGCATGGCTGCCTTTTTTTTTTATATATAATGCATAATTTACTAAATTTTCAGCTTATTTCAGATTTTGAACGCAATATTGAATTACCATTAGGACAATAAATTATCCTAAACATCTAACTAAACTAATCGTAGCCAATGTAACGCGCCCCCACTAAATTAGCACATCTGTTTACCCCATCATCTACATACGTCACCTCCGAAAGCTGAAAAAAACCTTCATCATTGCTTACATAATTTATTTTACGATCGACTGTCGCGTCCTGGTTGACATAATAATTACTCGGCAACGAGTTTATTAAAACGCGAACGTTAATTGAGCGTGTAATTTCATCAACAGAAGCAACGAAATTGTATTTCTTCTTCTGGTTGAACTAAAATTTCTATTACGCGAATGTTCCTAAAAATACCCATTCGCAGGGTCGCCATTTGGACTTTTGAATTTAATGGTTACGTATTCCATAATCTCGTTTGTCCATCTAGACAGTATATTCCGCTCGATAGTTTTTTTCTCGCTCGTAGGCGCTATTGTATACGTATTTATAGCCGAATACCCAGATTAAGATCTTTAATCGGCTTTCACTCGGTGTTTACGATTTATTGGATGATTTAACGGACGCGAAAATTTGTTACGTTTCGATGGCCGCGTTCTCTATGCCGTTTGCGAACGCGACGATAAAAATCTCATTTTTACAACGTGTAAAATTTATTCCTCTCTGGCTCTCTATTCTACCTAGGTACTCGAAAATGAACGCTCGCGCGACAACTTTTACCGCGTTTATTATTAAATCGAGCTTGGTTCACTGGATCGCACGCAGTTGAACATAGTACGCTGCTGAATAGCACCGGCGTCGATTCTAAGCCAGCTAATTCCACCCTGTAATGGGTAAATCAACGAGTATTCAGCAACCTTTCCGTGTATTAATTTTTCACCGTTGAGTTAATACGTATGTAAACGCTTATAAGAGCTAATGAGGATCGCTATTGTGCCTCCATTAGTGCGTCGAATGCATGCACTATGGTGAAACGATCTTTTTTTTCGAAAAATGAAAGGGGCGGGGTTACAATAGTTGCTAAATGAGCTCAAAATGATGTCATAAGAATTTTAACCCTCTCACCTCCAACTTAATTTTTAGATCTCCCAAAATGAGGTCAAAGTTTTAACCATTTTCAAAGAAGGGTATTTTTCAGTTTTTTTTTTTTTTTTTTTTTTTTAAATTGAATGATTTGCAGCTAATTCATTTTCTGAAAATGAAGTTCGTAAATAAATGTCAACTTGAAAAGAGGAGTATAAATAAGGCTGGTATTTGGTCCCACCTACTTCAGAACTTAATTTTTCAAAAGCTGTTGCATATGAACAACTTGAGAAGTTCTTTGCACGAGTTTTCGATAATACCCCCTCCCCCTCCAAAAAATAAAGATGTGAGGGATACCAAAGTGAAAAGTTGAAAAAATATGAGGAATCATTGGTGCAATCCATATTTTTTTTAATAGCCTAAAGTAATTAGATATGATCTTATGATCCAACATTGCGTGAAGTGGCTTTTTTCAATAACCGACCCATTTTGAGAGACGTGAGACTTTTTTTCATTTTTTGAAATTTTGAAACCATTTTTTACCATTCCCATCTACTATCCCTCTATTCCGTTTGAAGGTATATAAAGGCCTAAATTAATTGATTAATAAAATTATTTAATAAATTTTTTTATTAAGTTTACCTCAAAAAAAAAAAATTTTTATATATTATACGATTCTCAAGGTCTTTTTGTCTTTTAATGTCATTTAATTTTTAAAATTAAAAATTAAAAAATTTTAAACATAAATTAAATATAGATTATTTTTTATTTATTCACTCACTCTATCATTCTTCAATCCATGTAAGTTTCAGCCCGATAAGGAAAAATTCGATAATTATTTTTTTTGACTTAATCTTATTTTGGAACCGCTGTGAGAGGGAAAGGAACGAAAAATCCACAGAAAACATTTTTTTAAATAATACCACTACTCACCACGACCAAAAGATATTTTCTCCCTTTTCAAAGCCATTATGACCCTCACTCCATCATATGTACTGTACTTTGAGAATCCCTGAAAATGGATTTAAAGGGCACAAAAAATTTTATTAGGATAAAATTCTACTTAAATACTTTCCCTTCAAATATGAGTTACAAAAATAGATTTTATAACCTATTTCAAGATTTTCATGTTTTTTTAGAAAAAACTACTCGAAATATGGATTTAACAACAGGCATAGCATTTCTTTAAAATTCGACAAGCGTGAAAAATATACATTTTCCTTTTTAAAAATAAAAAATAAAAAATGAAAATATTTCATGGTCTAAAGAGTGAAAAAAATTTTAGCTAGCAATTTTTTTTCAATTGAGATAGTGTAAAGCATTTTTAATTTCTTTTTTTTTTTTCAAAAAGCACTAATATCAGTTATTTTCAATAATGAAAGACAAATGGTAATTTATAGGTCGTGTGTATCGTATAGGCTTCATTTAACCTGTTTCGGACTCAAAGAGGCAAAATATACTCCATTTTTACATCACAAAGGTTCCCAAAACATCGCATTCTTCTTTTAAAATAGCTTCGTATAGAATTTCACTATCAAAAAGCTCAGATTTTAGGAACCCCTGTGGAACAATAACTGAGCACATTTTACCTCATAACTCCGAAAAAGCCAAAATCATGCCTATACTGTGCAAACGACCAATGAATTACCCATTTGTTGTTCATTTTTGAAAATAACTAAAATTGTGGATTTTTGAGAAACAAAGATTTGAAATGATTTACCCCTCATAAGTTTAGAAAAAAATTGAAGGCTAAAATTTTTTTCACTCTTTGATCGACAAAATATGACTTCGGAAGGTGAAAAATTTTGGAATGCCTGATATTTTTTTTTTCAAATTTTCAAATTTTCAAAACTTTGACTTCATTTGAGGGAGGTGTCTAAAAATTGAACAAGGGAGCTGAAATTTTTACGACGTACTTTCGAAGTCATTTATTAATTACTATGAACACTTTCCTTTACTTTTTGAAAAAAAATCAGCCCACCCCAGTACGCATTTCACATACATCTCGCATGTAGCTCGCATTCGATATAATAACCATCACATGTACGAAAAATGGCCACCAAAGTGTTCTTTCGCGTTGGAAAAAATCGCCCAATCCCCTCGGGGCTTTGCACCTTCATACGCTACGAAAAAGTGTGAAATTATACGCAGTAAAAAAAGTTCAAACGTGCCCGGATTTTCGGCACGAATACGCATCGATAAAAATAGGTAACTTCTTTACAACTTTTCCGGCTTAATACCGACGGACGATACGAGAAGTTTTCGCAATTCGCCCCCTCCGCTCGAATTAAGTCATTCGGGAAATTTAAAAAAATAAAAAAAATTACTTCGAAACGTTGAAACCTCGTCGCGGGAGTAAAATACGCATCTCGAGTGTTACTTTATCGCCGCGTTATTCGCGAAAAACTAATAAAATTCCGCCCAAACAAATCTCACCACAAACCGCAATTTTTTTTCAGCGCCCTCAATTTACGAGCAACATCTTGGCGTTTACGGTTCGCCGAATTACAATGAAAAATTTCCCGTCGTCGGATTAGAAGTTTTTAACTCGGACCAGCGAGTTTTTTCCCCCTCTAATCCGGATGACCTAATTAATCGAGTATTCTCGAGAAGCCACACTTACGATAGGCCGGTGAGTGAGAACTGGATGGATGCTCCGATAATTCCAACTACGAGGCTAACTGAAAATTCATTCGATGTAGTATTATGGCTCCGTTTAGCATTCGGTCGAAATTTACCACCGAAATATTGAAACGATTGCGAATTTTATGCCTACTTCGGTATACGGCGGGTATAATTTGACGGGAGAGTGAACGTTGTTTAGTTAAGTGCAAGGAGAATGAAGTAAACGGGTGATTTAATGCTGCTGCTGATATTTCGACGGCTAGCACAGAAGGTAGGGAAGGAAATCTTCCGAAGGCAGTTTACATTATTTTTAAAAGCTTGTAACAGCCAATAGTAGTGTTTTCTTTTAAATTAATTAATTTTTTCATTTGTAATGCAACAGCGACCTTTTCTAATTAACGACAATATTAAAAAGGTTCAATAGATATCATCAAATTACAAATACACCTAATCATAAATAAATAGGCGAAACATAAGACGAACATGTCATATAAGTTGCCTATCCGCATAAATTTTAACAAATTCTTGTAAGAAATGAGTAAAATAACAACAAAAAAATTATCTCAGATCAGATCAAAGATTATTTAAAAAAAAAAAAAAAAATTGAACAAAACTAGATGTAAATATCTTTAAAAAAATAGTTAATAACAAACATACATAAAATTAATTTGTTAAAATAATATTTTTTTTTTATTATTCAATTTTTAAAGTAAATAAAATAATTATAATTATTTTTTTATAACTATTTTAATTAAATTAAATATTAAAATAAATAGTTTTTGAGGATCAGGTCATATATTTGTTCCAATTTTTTTTTTTGGCTTCACTGCCCTCCATTCTGAGATACAAGGGGTCAAGGACTAAAATCCTTCGTATTCATTTCAAGGCTAAAATGTAATCCTCATTATTTCTCTTAAAAATGTAATTTTTGGAATTTCAAAAAAAAAAAAAAATTAAACTTCTTCTAAAAGACATGAGAAATAGAAAGATCTTAGTTCACATCAAAGATTTAATTATTCATCTCATGAAAAATACCTGAAAAAATTATCAATGATGAATTCATGTTATTTTTTCGATTTTTATGTTTTTCAAGTTCATTGACTTCTATTTGGAGTAGTAAAGGCCAATGACTAAAAATCCCAGTGATTTAGAGACTTCATTTTTTCATAATTTTCTTTCATATATTATGTACAACGTACAATGTACACTATTGTTTTGATACATATATATATATATTTTGAGTTTTTGATGAAACACTACAGCTATCACACCCTAATTGATTAGAAACGGAGGGGTTAGGAAAAGATATCTTCGTATCTTTACTTTTTGGCATTCCCCCCCCCCCTCCTAGAGATGCTAGTAGCTTTAGATGAAGTCACTCAAAACCATTCTTCATGTAAATACGCCGGAATCCATTTTTCAAATTTCTGATTCATTTCAAAATGGCGGTTCACTCAAATTTTGAGTGAGACTGGAGAAACCACAAAATCCTCAAAATTCATGATTTTGTTGCCATATAATTAAGTAACGTACAGGTACGAAAATACTCACATTTCAGCTCACCAAGTCAACTTGTACTGGGTTTGAGTAGAAAACGACTTTTTGAAGTTTTAGTGCAGACATTTCCTTAATCGTTTATATTTCGACAAATCGACCTAAAAGCTCTAATTTTAAATGCGAGGTTGGTTGTGGACCAGAATATAATGCTTTGAATTTGGGTCAAAATGGATCCAAAATGGCTGATGGTCAAATTTCGAGGAAGCTTAAAGAGCCTCGAAGCTCATATATCATTACTTACCATAAAAATAACACTTATTCCAAATCCACCTTCATCGATGGAGTTGAAGGAGAGGAGGAGTGAGTTATCGTATTGGGTAAACAGTGGTATGGATTTACAGTTTTCGCTTCTTTGATGATGTTGTTGTTGTTTGGTAAGTAGTAGGGGGTATCGGAACTACCTCTCCCTATTATATATCAGTACCCTTCCAGTTTTTCCGGCGCTTTGCGATTACATATTTTGCGCCCCTCCGGTTACAGAAAGTTTTTGTTTCCCCTTGCTCAAGTCAGAAATGTTACATATTATAGAAGGAGGAGGAGGGAATTTAATTGAGTAAAATATTTCTAGAAATTCAGAATGAACTAAAGTAATTAAATATCATTTGGGCTCGAGGAAAATCTAATTAACGCCTCATGCCTTAGTTTTTTTTTTTTCAAATATTTATTATAATATGCTTAAGTAAAGTAATAAAAAAAAAAAAAAAAAAAAAAATTGAAAATTTGCGGTTTGGGTTTCATATTACAAAGTGAGCTCAAATGAGGTACATATTTAAATTTCATCTTCTCATGCTGGTTCAGAGGGGAGTTAGAGTACTGCTTCTGGAAGACAAATCATATCCGCAAATTTCATGAATCCTTCCCATCTCCTCACCAAATGAAACTGAAAAGCTGACGTCATATATAGCGTTGATTACAAAACAAAATAATCATGATTCTTCGAATTTGAGTCAAAATAGATCCAAAATGGTGACTTTCAAAATGTAAAGAAGAATTGAGGAAGCCACAAATGCCTGAAATTTGTTAATGGACTCGTGTAATTCCAATGGCAAAATGCACACAACAACTCAAATTAAAACTTCCCGGATACTTTTGGAGGGAAAAAGAGGAGTTCCAAGCGTCACTAGGCATAACCGTTGAGAAATCAACATCATTTGCAAAATTTCAACTAGTCCATTCACCCCTAGTAATGAGGTATGGCTGCTTACAGTTTTTTTTTTCAACTCAAATATAAATCATTGATACCTATTTGAAAGTGAATGAAATCGATAAAGAAACATACATCACAGAATCTCTAAGGAATTATTTTTCAAATTTCAAAGAAAACTTTTCTTACAGATTCAATCTATTACTTTTTTGTTCTTGTTTTTCACAGGATAAAAATCACTTCGACCATATATTATGGACTGCTAATTCAAATGGTAGAAATTGAATCCAACAACAACAGTAGTTAGATGCGCTGACGCATGCGTAGTTTCAGTTTCCTTATCAACTTATACAGTTATGATTCAATGAAATAATTATTAATATACTTTCTTTAACGTAATTTTAATTATTGAGTAGTATTAATGAAATGAAATCAGTAGTTGATGTTGATTTAACATTCTTATCATTGAAAATTGTCATTTTCATTCCTGAAATATCACTACGCATGCGCGAGCTCATCTATGATGTTGTTATTGTTTGCTTCACTTTTGTGTTCGTTTCTGTACGAACATTAGCAGTCCATAGTATATGGTCGAAGAAAAATCATCTGAGATCATCCATAGAATCATCAATATCAGACAATTTCAAGGTCATGAATTTTTATCCAAAAATCAAAGCAATCAAAGAGCTGTTCACGCGTCATGAAATGTCCAATTTCTTTTTTTTACGAATTACGTTTTTCGGTCATTTAGTAGCTTTTGATACCCTAAGTACCAGGGTTGTTAATTAAAAAAAAAAAAAATTATTTTCGATCTCTCTGTTGTGTAATCTACGAGTACATGTGATAAAAGTGATACTTCATTTTTGAGATTTTTCTCTTAATTTAGAAAACTTCCAAACATCAGCTGTTCTCAACTATTTACTACATAATAAGCTTCCACTTTGAAGTTGATCTTATAAAAAATGTGATAATGGAAGAGCAGAGATAGAAGATAAATCTAATTTTTTTTACTTGTAATTGGTGAATTCGTTGACATTAAAAATCAGAGAAAAAATTACATATCTCAATATCCTTTAATTTTGTTTATATTTCTCTTTTTAGTTGGAGTTTTCATTTCTCATTATTTGGTCGAAAAAGCGACAACTGCCTCTGAAATATACGACGAGTCACTAAAATAATGAACGATTTACCAAACCCTGTTCAATTATTCACACCATCATAAGCAGGCGGCTCGTCAAAATGGTACATGAACGTGCCATCACTTGTGTTTTGCCTTCGGCTTCTATAAGTACAAAAAAACTCGTTTACTGCGGCTAATAACCCTATAACCATCCGAAGGAGAACGATGCATTGTCTCTCGTTAAATATATCAAACACCGTTGAAATTTAACTTTCTGGCTAACTTAACCAAGAATCTGAAAAACCGAAATTCTCGAGTAAAAACCGGCCATGCTCGTTAACACCAACGACTCGGTTCATTGATGTCCGTAAAACATGCTGAAATGGTAACCGTTATTAATTTCGTTAGGGTTGCAAACACACCAACTTTTCCAAGTATTCCGTCACCATCTCAAGTCTCAACCGATTACGCATTGAACGCGGAAACAATAATTAATCGCTTCATCCATCGTGAACGTTAACCGCACCTAAATTTGTCACTTAGTTCGATAACTATGCGGCTGCAACATTCATCGCTCTTTAGCTGAAATTTTTTCCGCCAGCTAAATTAATGGAGCGCGTCTCTCGTCTCCGAAGCTCCGTAAATTCCGTGTCCTTTCGCTTAAGGATACACATACGTGTAACTGCGAAAGTACGATTTCCCGTCCGCATGCAAGCAAGTTCATTGTTCGTGCGAGACGTATAAACGCATCAGTCACGTGTGCGTTTCTCGGGTCACGTAATCGTCGATTTTTCGTACCGAATCATGCGGTTAAGGAGGACTCTTCGCCTCCGTTTCGTACATTAATCTCTCCATCTTCAAAAACGAATCGACCGAAACGCCCGCAAACATGTATCTGCACATAAGGCGTTCGTAAATTAAAAAGAAAACGCAAGAAGAGATGAAATGCTTCAGCGAGATATGAAACCCATACGCCACAATGCCACCAATCGCGAGACGACGAGCTGCCGAATTATTTTTTCCATCAATCTCTATTAATCTTCTCGCGTCCTCGCCCCGTACCGTATAAGCTGCAAATTTATCCATTCGTTTTGAAATTTATAGCGTAAATAATCCGTACGTTCAATCGTCGTCGATGATATTTATCGCCAACGCGTTTCCCATCGTTCGCGCGGAGCGCTTATCGCCTACGCAGATTTTTCGAACGAAACGCCCGACTGTAGAAAACTTCGTTTGACGTTTGATATAGTTGATACGAATGTTTCGATTGTACTAAAAAATTTATGAAAGTTAACGTTTCGATGAATTTCTCGAGAGACGTTAAATCGAAATAAATTCTTCATATTTAATCGATACTGATTCTTCATACTGTAGGTTAACATCTCTCACATGATTTTCGGAGTGCCCAACAGTTATTAATCTTTAATCTCCTATCATCTTGAGCTAGGCAACTTATATATGGTATACATATAAGAGATGGCTTGCTTATACTCTCTCAATTTGAAGGATCTTAAATATGAATGAAAAGCTCTGAAATGGTGGGAATCGAGAAAATATGATAAATTTTTGAAAATCAGGAAGCTAAAAAACTGAAAACCTTTTAAAATTCAAGAAAAATCAAAAAAATTTTTAACACTATGGTAAAATTTTGGAAAATTCCAAATATATATGTATTCGAGAAAATTCAATAAAAACTGAAAAACATGAAAATTTAATTCCACAATTTTCTAAAAAAAAAAAAAAAAAAAAAAAAAAAAAATAGAAATTCCAGGAAATCTCATGATTTTGAAACCTGTGAGAATTCAAGAATTCGATGGACTATCAAAATTCAAAGAAATAGTACTATTTATGGAAAATTTTTGGGGAAAAAAAGGAAAAAAATTAAACAAAAAAATAACAGAAATTCTTAAACCTCTCCAAATATTTAAAATGTACTTGTAGCTATGAGACCCTGAAAACGTGGACCTTTATTTATATTGATGAGTTACCATTACACTACATAAGACTTCAAAATATGCGACGGTGAAAATCTGAAGCAAAGAATTGAAAACAAAAAAAAAATGAAGATTCCTGTAGTATCGGTATTCTTAGAATGCGAGAAATCGCTAATCAAAAAACCAAGGAATTCCTAGTAACTTGCGGGAAACCTAAGAAAAAATTTGGAATGAAAAAGAGCAGAAAATCACTCTAAAGGGTATAATATGATTTTCATCAATAACAAACTCCTGAAAAATTATAAAAAAATTTAAATCTAAGAATGAATTTAGCAGCCATTGTAGCTGTGCATGGCGCGAAAAAAATCAATAGTGATTCCTGAAAACATGGAAATTCTTTCCAATACAAGGCTTCTAATAAATTCAGAAATTGAATTTTTCTTCTTGACTTTTCCAGCTTTTTTTCACATTTATTTAATTTTCTCTCTCTCTCTTTTTTTTTTCAAGAAAAATTACAATAATGCTTTTATGTATTTTAAAGTAATCTCGACTTATGACAATTCTTCCATCGAAAATCTGGAAAATAAAATCTCGACTTTTTCTTAACTTTCCCGAGAAAATTTGAATTAATATAAAACCATAATCAAAAAATTCCTAGAAATCTGGTCAAAAAATGTTTCGAGGGTGATATCCAAATTTCGTCGACGTAAAGCTTAATTGGAAAGTACATCATCAGAGTAACTCACCACCAAAAATTTTAGTTGCTGAGCTACACGTTGGGGATGCTAAGGAGATGAGGGGAGGGCGTCAAAATGAAAAAAAAATAAATACAATAAATAAATTATTTTGTAGTACCTCAGAAACCAAAAATTATGACGTTCAGCCAGACCACTTCGCATGATGATGAACCTGTTTTTTTTTTTTTTTTTTTTTTTTTTTTAATGAAAATTTTATGTGTCATTTAACTGTCTAGTTAATAAAAGAGAATTCGCATCGACAACAAAAATTTTCTAGAAATGCAATATTTTATAGAAAACACCCCCGAACATGAAAATACTTGCATGACACGTAAAATCGATCAAAAATGGGACAGATAGGTCGAGTATTTACCCAGGGTATTGAAAGCATTTTGTTGTTGAAAAATCACTATTTTTTCATTACCTTTTTATTAATTTTTCAGAAACCTCTCAATCTGACCTCCCTCCCCAGTCATAAAAAAAAGGAAAAAATCAACGAGGTCAAATTTATCTTGAAAAATTTTTACAAATTAGAAGAAAATCTGTATTTCAAATATAAAAAATGAACGCATTATATAGTTATGAAGAAAGAAAAAAAAAAAGATGGAGTTACAATTTTGAAAAAAATCAACAGTTTTTTGTTTTTTTTTTTTCATTTTTTTTTTTTACTACTTTTTCTTGATATTTTGACTGGATTCAGCACTTTTCATCACTTTCCCTACCAATTAAATATCTTCCTACTCGTTCACAATCCGTGAGTCACAAAATTTACAGCAAAAGAAAATTGGGAATCTAATGTTCAAAATTTTCAACGAGCACTAAAATCCTAGAAAATCTAGAATTTCTCGAAATACAAGATGTTCCCAAAGTGATGTACAATATTTTGGCAACAGGTGGTACTTAACGAGTACAACAAAATATTCCTTACACGTAGCCTGAAAACTCGAGTGGAAGTGATCTAGGAACAGTCAAAGTCTACCACTTATGAACTGACAAATTTCTACATGAAACAAGTACTACCTACTACCTACTCTTCAAGACCAATAAAGAGGATCCTTAGCATCAACTGTTTCTATTTAAAATTGAAAGAACTACGAGATCATTGGTGCATAGCTCCTTCAATTTTCAAGATAGGCAACCGGGACGAAACCTTTTTTCTGTCTTTGAAGGGTACCACCTGCTTCAGATAAGATTTCCCATTCGACTGTTCTTAGTTCCCTCACTGTTTTGTTTTCCCCCTATACGCAGACGACATTTTTTGTTCACTCGTCTAGTTCCATCTATTATTACTGAAATACTATCCACTCATTGCACATCCGGTGACATTTGAAATTAGAAAATATCCAAAATCCTAACAATTCCGAATCATCTTCATAATAAAACACGCCGAAAAATCTACCACATTGCCACACAATCGACGAAGTAACCAAAATTCAGAAAATCTCCATCGCATAGTCTACCACCACATCCTACACAAATACTCCTCACTGGCCTCTTATCCTCCATCTCTCATAACCGCAACACCGCACAATAACACAGAACGTCACAATTTCGCAACCATCGTCCGCTCATTATGGAATTAAACCGAATACCGTAATGCTTGACCCTCGGTAATACCTCGAATAGATATTCAAAGAGCCCTTAAAACCAAACAACTTTCCTACACCGGCGTTAAGAAGCGAGCACATTTTAAAGTTTCGCCTTTCTTGCATTTCGTCGGCTACAAGAGAAGATGCATTGAAGCGTAAACGTTTGTATAACTAGGTATTCCAACTTATCGTCCATACGCCATCATTATAAACCGTAGTCTGCGAAACTTTACACAACAACCAAGAATAAACACCACAGTCGTGCGAACGGCGACCTTAATTATAATCGAAGAGTCGTTAAACTCTGATGCAACGCTCTTAGTAGGCAATTTTTTTCCAAAAACTGGTCAATTCGCGTTTTCTGAATACCCGCGTGTATATGGAATGCAACGTAGTGGCGAACAGATTTCGCTGATTTATTGTAGGTCACGGTGAAACAACCGACGCTCTATGGCTGACGCCGAGTTAATTATTCAACGGTATTGTTTTCATAACGGTAAAAGGGCTTTCGTCGATGTAGTTTTATCGAAAAATACACCTCGGTAAATGGAAACCATTTAATCGACGTTAATGCAAAGGCCGACGTGTCCAGATGGTTATTAATTGGCAATACGCTTCGGCCAGATAGCCATAATGTATAAACGAAAATACACCAGTAGCTGTTCATTCTTTTACAAGATACGCGAATATTTTACGAGCGTTTTTTAATAGCTCTAGGGACTTCTACTAGCGCGAAAAAATACTCGATAATTTTTTACAATCGTTAAAAAATTATTCCTCCAGAGATACTTCGCCATCATTACTCAGCATATCTTATGGTTCCAACCAAACAGTTTCACGTGTCAAGGAACTGTTCGTCTCTACGTCACCACATCCTATACCCTATTTCCAGCGACACGATTTTTAACGACTCGAACAATACGAAAATTGTTTTTTTTTTTTCCAAATAATAAAAGTACATAAAAATCGCGTGACCGCTGAGCCAAACTTATTTGTTTTTCATTACAGGTTCGCATACAATACACTCGACATACATCGAAGCGTTCGCAGTTTACACCCTAATTACCTATATTTTCGATTCGAATACCTATACGATAGTCATCGTAGCCATTCAGGGCCAAAGTCGAGTATATATATTTGCCAAATCTTATCGACGAATTGCCTATTTATCGAGACAACCGCGTTTAAACCTGAATTACACATCGGTTTACTCGAGATACCTCGAAGCCATCAACGTCATCCGGCCAATGCTGACAGAACTGGGTATAAAATACGGATTACACTCCAGTATATGGTACGTACGTACATCCAGATCACCAGCATTATTATGGCGATCTAGGTTAAGGGCATAATTATTTTTTGTCGTTCGCTCGCCACTACCTTACGTAACGAGTAGATGGAGCGTTCGCGTCATTCTACGTAACCGCTCTAACTCGTATACGATGTTCATGACGCGTGGCATCCCATATACGAGTTCGGCTGGATTTTTCTATTCGCAAATATTCCAACGTTACGTTAACGGTTCTTCTTTAAGCTTACGATGATTGTTAGGCGAATATACAATTGAATTATTTCTAGTCTACTTTCTGCGACCAATTTCCACTAGCGCAAAATTTGAAAATTGGATAAAAAATTGTGCAGGGCAAATTAACTCACAAAATCCCTACATCGAAATACCCAATGTCCCCAATCCAAAGTGTGCTCAATAAGGACGAAAAGCAAAGATGAAACGATTTTATTTATTTTTTTTGAAAATCAATGCGGTTTAACGCTTGATATTTGCAAAATTGATTCCCAAAGTATGTTCAAAAAAACCATAATCGGGTCGAAGTTTGAAAATTTTATGAATTTTAATTTTGGGCATTCTGAAAATTTTTTGTATTCGACGACTATATTTTATGCTCTAAAGTTCAACTCACGAGCAGTATCGAATAATGCAAATTCCTGCAGCAATTTTCTCCCCAAAAGCGTTTTTCTGCTCCAAATTCACTTGGGAAGCTATAACCAGAATAAATTAGTCACTTGGGCTTATTTCATTATATGACACTTCAATAAAAAATTTTTGATATCTTGCGTACCCCCACCACATTTTTAAGGTCGATAACCCCTCCTTCTCCCCCCCTCAACATATGGAGGTGAATTGGAGATACTGTATACATCTCATCTCCAATAATCATATGAGTTCGTATTAATTACATTTTTACCTAGTCGAGGCTCCTCTCAAGCTCTACTCAAATTTTAATAATGCGCCATTTTGAATTCATTTTGACCCAAATTCAAGAGGTCATATTCTGGTTACCAACTAATTTCATACACAAAGTTTGACTTCTCTAAGTTGATTTGATAAGGAGATATAGAAGATTCAAGAAATTTCATGACTCAGAACTTCCTCAAAACGTCATTTTTCACTCTAACTCTCCTCAAAATGCATTTAGCAAGGTGAAATTCAGATATGTTGGTGTTCGTGACTCACTTTTTTACATGAGATCAAAAACGAAATTTTTCAGGTACTTGCTCTTTCTTTAGCTTTCCTCAAAATTTAAACGGTCCGCCATTTTGAAATTAACTGAAAAAAAAATAGTTTTGTCGTATTTTGAAGAGGAGTCTTTCACTGAGCGAATTTTAAGAATACTCGCCGACGTCACGTGTGGGGAAAAAACTATTTGTTTATACCAAAAAAGTTGGACATTTGCCAAATGATTACAAATTGTCTGAAACGCAAAGATTTGAAGAACCCACCCTCCCTCTACTCCTTCCTAAATCAAGCAGGCTATAATAGCTATCTTTTTCAAGTTAATAGACGAAATAGGAGTTTTTCAAATATTTGTGAAATAGTTTTAGAACCCCTAAATGTTGAAATAATAGATGAATAATTTTTTTTTCTCAAGTTCAGAAGACATAATATGGTCCTCGGATACAAATAATTTTTTAAATTACTCAAAACTAATTTTTTTGATTTTTTTTTAATTCATAAAATTTTAAAATTTACCTACTTATGAAGGGAATAAAATATTGATCTGAGAGAGCCAAAATGTTTTGAGCGTATTTTGAAGTCATATTAAAAGCATCAAGTGCTAAGCCAAACCGGTTTTCAAAAAAAAAAAAATCGTTTTTTCCTTATGAAGGTTCTCATGAGCTCGATATTTAGATCTGTTAGTAACATTTTCAATGAAGGACATTTCAGAGATGAAAATTATCCAATATCTCGAACTCCGCCATTGCTTTATGAGCCACCAGCATCCTTCAAAGGTTTCCAATGAAAGGAAATAAAATATCACAAACCATTCTCTTATCATCCGTAAATACACAGAAGCATATTCCTTCCATCAAATGAAAACGAAAATACACGTAAAAAACCGACTAAATAAAAATTGTAAGAAAATTCTCAAATACCCATTTCAAGAAGTTATTTTTAGTTTTTAAACGCTACAAATGACAATAAGGTAGAGTCAATCAAATAAATTACATTTCTCTTCTTATAAAAAAAAAAAAAAAAAAACTATTTCAAGAAAACGATACCTACTCTAAATTACACAGCCGTCTATAAAGTTGAAAGGTGATTTAAAAACAAACTTTTCTCGTACCTTTTGCGCAATTTCACCTACAAAAGAAATTAAATTTTGTAGAACTTTTTTTTTCTCAAAATGGAAAAACCATTGAAAACGAACATAAAATGAAAACATTCCTGTCAGCGAAAAATTCAACGGCCCACGACTCACGAGTTCGCAATATTTCGTTAACATTTAATTTTTCAAAGTAAAAAAAAAAGAAACCTGAACCTGGCATTTGGCTTCGAAATTTTTTCGAACTACTTTTCACAAAGCTAGAGACACATTAAAGGAGGCGCGTCCTCGGGGAATTTCATTTTAAGAACTCGCTTCTTTTGAAAAGTAGAAACGGATGAAAATTTCATAGTAAATTCGATACCGAAGGTTAAGACAAAAATAACCATAAATTCGCCTGATGTCGATGTTGGTTGAACGTAGAAAGGCGATTAATTTTTTACGATTATGAGTAATGACGATCTTTGCGTTAAGTAGAGTAAAAAATATTGTGAAATGGAATTATTATTACCTTTGCTTTTTTACACTATGAAATTTCTATCGAGTTTGTAATCATTTTAAATTGGAAGTTTTATTCGAATAACTTTTATTTGCTTTTTCTGCTTTGAAATTTTCACGATATCGTAAGAAAATTTTTAATATTTGAAATTCATCGTTATATGAAAAAAAGTATATATTGAAAGAAATGAGTTTTTTTTATATTTTTGGAGTTTTTACAAATAAATTACGTTTTTTTCCCTCCTCAAAAGAAATACGAGTACTTGAAGGGTAAAGAACATATATTTGCAGCTTGTTAAAAATCTTTACGAAGAAAAAATGATTGAAATATTTTTATGAAAAATGTATTTATACTTACAGGAAAAAAAAAGAGAACACTGTAAATAAATTAATAAATAAATATTAATCCATAATAAATTAATATGAAGTGAATAACACAAAAATAAAAAAAGTAAATAGCCATCCGGATCAATGTACGTAGCTGAGATTTTAATCTGGTCGTGTTTAGATTAGCAAATAATGCTATTAATTGTTCTACACCTCCCCCCCCCGCCCTTCATATTCAGTCTTTCTATAATACATTTGTCACATTTTTAATTTTTGAGAGCCCATATGATAAAATGACCTTCACTACTGATTTTTTTGCAAAATGAAGAAAATAACGAAAAAGTAGTCATCAACGATCCATGAGCAACAAGGAGAAAATTTCATTTCTATGAATTCATGGACAACCGACTAAAATGAGGTCAAAATTTCAAAAATTTGATTTTTGGGCAATTCAAAATTTTCTTACGCTAAAAATTTACATTTAAAATTTAAGCAGCTAATTTTTAAAATCTGAGAGATATTAATTTTTTTTAAATTGTTTTGAAAACGCGCTGAAGTTGCGTAAATTTGAAAATAAATAATAAATAGTTCATAGGCCAGGGGTATAATGAAACATAATTTGACATCTTAAGGAGCTGGAGGAAAATATGGTCGATTTTTACCTCACGAGGTTTCCCAATGTATCTCCACATTGATTCAAAATGAAACATTTAGATGTTTCATCACGAAATAATTTATACTTAGGACTCCCTGTGAGGTGAAAATTAGAACTATTTTGTTCCTAGAGCGTTGAAGACTTGATAGGTCCGTATTATGCACGTGACCTGTAAATTACTCTCTGATCATTTATTTTTAAAAATACACAAAATTTGGGTCATTCAAAAAATAAAAATAAATGTCAAGATGCCAAATTTGAAAAAAAAAAAAAATATATATTAAAATATTTTTCAACTTTCAAGTGATACACAGAATGTAACTAATGATTATTAGTCAATGGAAGACAAATACTCTAAAACGAAAATATCCGTAAACCACTCCTATCTTTCGAAAGTAGATAGCCGATAGCTTATGATAGATTAATTCTTTGTTAGAAATTCAGCTAAAAAAAAAATCCAATAAATTCTTCCAATTACAATTTATTTTTATCTCATTACCTACACGCATCATTCATTTGAGATTACACGTACTGCATATCCATTTGAAAAAGAGATAGCCATAATGTCGCTGGCTGCGGGAGGATTCTGCGGTATAAATATTCATAAGTAATATTACACGCTGCCACCGTGGCTATGACTAATGTGGAGTCTGATATTGCAACTTTTCTCGTCGCGTAACCCGAGAGAAATTTTTGCTCGAATGTTTGTAAGCTTGATATACACAAATATATGCAATACGTGGAAGCTCGATGGGACCATACGAATTTATAAACGGCGAGATATTAATACGTATATTATAAACAACCTCGTAAAGACCGAAAGGTACGTCTTTTAAAAGGATTACAAGTTTGAACGATCGTTTCATCCTCTTACATTATTAAACACCTACTCGAGACATGTCCCAACTTAAATTCCCATTATTACCGCACACATATAGGCACGTAGAAGTGAATTTAATAACGTTTTAAAATTCGCTAAAAAATCCAACGCAGGCTTTCGACCAAATCTTCGCCACGTTTCTTGTATGTATCGGCAGAAATTTACCCAACACGAATGTCTTGGTTACCCACGAGACGTGGCTAACTTATCCCAACTACTTGGCTTAACTTTAAACGTAAATTAAATTACCATTCCGGCGCAACTTTATTACGCGAGTTCGGCTCGTTACTCAATACTGAGAACCTTCGACAGCCATTACCACCAGCGGCTGCCATTTAAACCGAAACAGGAATGCATACGTGTGCTATGCATAGCTAGTTAGTTACTCGGCTCGCAACCTTAATTAAACGCGTCTCGCCTTTGTGAAAGAAATTAATAAATTTTTTCGTATTGTAACGCCGCCGCTAGTTTCGTCCTAATGAATAAACTTCCATCTTGATGCCTTTTTTTTCCTCTAACGTAGTAGCCTATAGGTGTTCGAGTCTGTATCGTTCTACGAAGACAAAACATCAAGGTGTTGAGGTTTTACCTGCACGCTCTTTCTTCGTTTCTCACACACCGTTCCCTTCTTCATAACGCCTCGGCTACGTGTAGAGATTATTTTATAGCGGCGTAATCGTGAACGGATTATTAACTACTCGTGAAGAGGTAAATTCGACTCGCGAGTATATGAATTTTTAGCCGAATTTTCCACGAATACAATCGCTATTACTGCGTAATGAAATAAAAGAAAAAGAGGAAAGGGTGGAGAAGGCGGTTGAAAGCAATTTGAAGCTCGAAATATAATCAATCACATGCTCCTGCAATCCTTAGAAAATATTTTTAATCGATTTTCGACTCGGTTCAAAACGATTGATGTTTTAAATGATGGAGGAGAGGTGAAAGGAATACCGAAGTTTAACATAACTCGATAATTTGTGTCACAATCTCTCCAGATGCAACAAGTTGAGAAAACATCATTAAAAAAATTTTGTCCTTCTAAATGGAGCATTAGGTTGGGTCAGATTTATTTTATTCAAAAATTGACAACATTCAGATGTTATAAGCCACTATATTTAGAAAACATCGTATGAGATAAGAAATTTAGAATGGCCAATACGTTGGAGCTTCACCTCCGGTGCCCTTTTCAAAACTGAAATGTCCAGGTATTAATTCAAATTTGAAAACAGATGACATGAGAGTCCTAAAGTTTTTCGATATATAGGTGGAAGTACTGAATAATTATATCACAATTTTTTTTTTGTTTTTAACAGGAAACATGATCTCGAAATTAACTTCAAAAATTTCAAACCACTTTTTAGACTGTCCTTTTCTGAAAAAAAAATCTAAAAAAAAAAATACACAAATTTCAAAACGCTTTAAAATTGTGAAAATTTTTCCAGCAAATTTTTTTCAATGAAAACACCAAGTTTAGCTAATAAAAAGCACTTCGCAACGAATCTTTTGTAATTTTTCGCTTCTTCTTCACTCTTATTTTAAAATTGTCATTTACCAGAAGAAATACCTAACTTTTCAGAAACGGTAGAAAATCAAAATCTTGACGTATTTTTTTTTTTTTTTTAAATTAACGTGCCATTTACAGCAACTTGGCTAGAGGCACGAGATCGGTTGGGTTTAGAGTAGTGGGAAGAGGCCGGTTTCTTCAATAAATTGAAGAAGTAAAGAAACAATCACTTCGTTATCTAGGAGAAGGTTGGGAAGAGTCGGAGGAAGTTGAAAATACTTTCAAGGCGAATTTTTTGAGTCCCTACAAAACTATTCTGAAATTAGAATGTATGCTTGTAAATTAAAAGTTTGTTGTGGGGGGGGGTGTTGAAACCTAGAAAGCTAGAGATATTTATTAGTGGTGCTGAATTTGTTTTTTTTTTTTTTTTTTTTTTTTTTTCAAAAAAGTGAAAGTAGTGTGGTCACAATAGTTCCTAAATGACCTCGTAATGCCATCACTACCATTTCAATTTCCTGAAGACCTCGTCAAAATGAAGTTTAAATTTTGATAATTTGCAAATTCCTCAAAAAATTATTTCAGAACAATTAAACATTTTTCACGTTTCAAAGTTATATTTTATTTTGTTGGCTAAAAAATGAAAAAAAAAAAAAAATTAGTCAGTATTTTTTATTTTTTATTTTTTTGATTTAGGACGTCCAAACACATTTTTAAATATTTTCAAAAAGCATCAATATCTGTTATTTTCAAAAATTAACGACATTTGCGTAATTTACCAGTCGTGCGTACAGTGTGGATTCAATTCAGACTTTTTTGAACACAGGAAGCAAAATATACACGATCTTTGTTCCACAGAGGCTCCTACAGTTTGAATTTTTTCGGGCTAAAACATCTGTACTAAGTCATTTTGAAGCAAAAATGTAAAGTTTTGGGAAGCTTTGTGAGGTAGGAATCGAGCATGTGTTCCCTCTTGAGTTCGAAATTACCTGTGCATATGACGAATGAATTATCCATTTGTCGTTAATTTTTGATAATAACGAAAATTGTTGTTTTTTGAAAAAATTCAAAAACGATATAGATTTCTTAAATTAAAAAAAAAAAAAAAAAAAAAAAAAAAACACGCTGGCTAAATTGTAATCAGCATTAGGACAACAAAATACGATTTTGGAACGTAAAACATTTTTAATTCTTCAAAATTAGATTTTTTGAAAATTTTTAGAACACTAATTATTTTTTTTGGAAGGGGGGAGAACCGGTCAAAAACTGACTTAAAAGGTTAAAATTTTTATTAAGTCCTTCTGAACTCATTTAAACACAATTGCGACCCCGTCCTTCACTTTTTGAAAAAAATCAAGATTCAGCCCACTCCCGTATTGACGATTCAACATTGTTTTCGCAAATAATATTTTTAAATTATTCACCTCTACACCTGAATTTCCGAGGGGATCGGTGGGGGAGGTTAGGACTTCGAGATATTCAACAATTGAACAATTTTTTTTTCACAAATTATGTTTTTATGTAATTTACCTCTATATTTCAATTTTTAAGACGAAGGCGAGGGGAAGGGGGTTACAACTTCAAGGTATTTAACGATTCGATATTTTCTACCTAAATGATTTTTCTCGGTCATCTGGCAACTTCAGCAAGATAGCCAATTTTTTGTAAAATTTTCCTTTCACGCTAATAATGAAAAACGATATTTTGGTACAGCTAATAAATAACCCTTAATTGGCACACATGGGTGAATTTCACCCATCGGTAATACATCCTCGCGGCGCTCCGGCGCGGCGTAACCGACTGCTCATCCCTGTGCACCCTTCATAGTTGAACGTTGCCACAATTTCTTCAGTTTGGGAATCTGTGTTAGTTGCATACATCAATTTTTGAAGGGGCAGATTTACTTCTGAATTTTTATGTAAATTATTCATTGCATTTTTCAGGTCGCAAAAATTGAAAATAAAACCATGCTATGTTGTAGTTCGAACGATTTGCAAGAAAAAAACATAGAAGAACAAATTGCCTATCTTCAATATTGAAGGAGCTATAAATTTTCAAAAATTGTTCTATTCTATCCTATGTACGCTGCCCCTTCAATTTTGATATTATGCAATTTTTTTTGTAATGTAATTCTGCATTTCAGGGAGCACAATAACATATTATATTTCAATTTCTTGAGTGACTCAGCACAATTTTTATTTTCTAATTTAAATTACTTTTATGTGTGCCATCAGAGGGATAGCTTTTTGAGATCATACATGAATCGTAAAATTACTTATTTTGCAACTTTTGTAGCCTCTAAGCGAGCTTACCCAGTAGGGTGGAATGAATCCTAATATAATTCCCATTTTTCAAGCCATCTATAACTAAAAATGGTGCAGATTAAAAATGTCAGAGACAGCTCGAGGCGCCTTGAAAGTTTCAAATTTGAGCCAAATGGAATTACATGATTACTAGCGTCAATAACATTATCATACGTCTATTTGAACTTTTCAAGTGATATTGGAAAGGGCAGGAGAAGATCTGGCATTCAAAGTACAAAACAACAGAAAACTCGAAAAAATGGGAAACGAGTCGTATGGTTAATTCGATGTAATACAATGACCTGCTCAATGTCTTAGGTATAAACTCATTTGGGAGTGCTTTACAGCGATCGATAATTTACAAACGAGTTTAAACAGGTACAACAGGTAAACTCGACTCTCAACCATGTACCATGGCTGCTTATCCTTTTCCTAATATTCTATCGAAATTTAGAATATAGCTGAAAACTCATTCGTCCGTGCAATACGAACCTGCACAGGTTAGGTAGTAGGGGGAAAATAAAGGCTCGAAAATACGCGTATAGGAACGTTAAACAAAGAACTATAAAAGATGAATTCTATCTATTCATCGATATTCGATGAAATCGTGCAAACACTGTGATTCGACGATGGGGAAAAAGTTACAGCACCTTTGAAAGAGACGAAACGCGAAAAAGGATATTAATATAATTCCACGTTGGTCGAAGCGAGCGCGAAATTTAAGTAATTACTGTTAATGAGCGAGCCCTTTTCAACTGCCGGGTGCTTTTTAAGAGGGCACGACCTTTTTGATTTCTTTGAGCATAACGATACGTAGGCATTATTCACTGTCATCGAGCCGTCACCGAAGCGAGTTTTCTTTTCGATTCGGTTTTTTTCCCCAACTCGTCAAATTTTTCTATCGAAAGTTCGCGAAACACGTCATTTCTGATTTTAATGAACGCTCCGAGCGGATGGATTTTAACGTTTGATGGCGTCGGGTATTATGCGTCGAATAAACTTTTCATTTGTACGAGGCTGATATAGGAGACATCCGATTAGAATCGTACAGTTTGTAACTTTTATTTCGAAACTCGTACGCGACAACATCGCGACACATGTTGAGAAAAAACGCAATACGAGAAATGACGTAAACTTCGTTCTCGTAAAATATTCCTCGCCTTTTTCTACGCACACGATCAACAGACTAACGGCGCGTGGAAGCTAGCGAGTTCGCCAATCGCGAATAATTCAACTTTTTCCTCATTTCGCAACGAATGAAGTGATAAAACAGGCCCGGCGGCGTGTGACCGTCGGACATACGAAATTGGCTTTTTATCGTGCCCGGTGCGACGCGCAAAAACCCCTCGCATAAGTTTCACGCTGTAGCGCGAGCTTTTTTGTACCGTTCTAATAGGTACAGAGCGTCGATAGCGCGGTCGCGACCACCGTCGTAAAAATATATCGCTAATTTATGTAGATTTGTAGGCCGCACCGTTCATAACGGTATGCAAGTTAGGACCATTTGTGAAAAAAACGAACCAACTCGGTCCTGGTTCCCATCGATTTGTACGATATGAGCGATTTTAAATTCGTGTATACAATATGTATATCTGTTCGTTTCACAAAAGGCGCGCCCAGCGTGAAATAGTAGCGGCAAAAAAATGACCCGATTTGACGGATAACATTCGGCGTTTTGTATTTTACGTCACGATGGGTGATTTAGCGCGACAAATCTCGTCAATTTGCTGCCGCTGGTATTTACCAGTTCGATTGTTTTTTCACGTGTTCCGTTCGTTTTGATAATAGAAATTTCGATAGAAATACGCACAGATGTAAATTTTCGAGAGGTTATATGCATTTAAAACATAAAGGAAGAGAAAAGCGAAATTACATTTCGTCGAAAATTTCACTGCAGTGGTATTTGCAGTGTATCCTTTTAAGCCGGTTGTGTATTCAAGTGCCTCCTCAAAACAACGAGCTCACGAAATGATATTTCAGAGGCAACGAACGCTTGAAATGAATAGTATACTCCTTCAATATTTTATATAGGCGATTTCCATATACTGAATTAAATACTTAATTTGGTAAAATAGCATTTGATAATATTGAATTCTCAAATAATGTCAACTTTCAGGAATTTTTTTAGCTGGGTTTTTAATTTGAAAATATAGCTATTCAGCCCACCTGATTTAGTAGGAGAAGTGAGAGGAGGGGGTAGGGGGATTTCATAGCGTTTCAGGTAATTTATTGTAGTTATACGACAAATGGTCAACTTTTTGGTATATACATAAATGCAGAAAAAAGAATTTGATTAAACTTTATCAAAAAGATGACAGATGTAATTTAATCAGCAAAATTTTATCAAAATTGATAAATCGTATGAGGTAATTTTTCTCACCAAATTTGATAAAGTTTGATCAGATTTCATCAATAATAGGTAACTTTTTTTTAATAAACTTTTTTGTTTTTTGTTTTTTTATTATTATTTTTTTCATTCTATTGTACTTATTTCACTCCACTCCTTATATATAGTTTATAATTTTTTTTTCTTGTTTTTGTTTTTGTCTTTTTTTTCTCATTTTATTTTTCCTTTTTTTTGGTGATATTCCTTTTTTTTCTTCTACCTGTAGTTATTGCTTGTTAATAGCATCTTATTTTATTTTATTTTATTTTTTTA
Organism: Phenacoccus solenopsis; assembly: GCA_009761765.1. Classification (NCBI taxonomy): domain Eukaryota; kingdom Metazoa; phylum Arthropoda; class Insecta; order Hemiptera; family Pseudococcidae; genus Phenacoccus; species Phenacoccus solenopsis. The sequence continues at coordinate 24,220,485 of CM019755.1, read as the reverse complement.
TTATGCTAAAATACATGATAATAACCTCCCTCCCTACAATCGCGCGTGAGGTATAGCAGGCAGGAGTTATAAGTCGCAATGCCTCTGCTATCAGCGCGTAATTTTATTAAATAAATAAATGTCAAATTTCAAAATTTAACAAGGTCTCATTAAAAATGATCGAAATCGAATTTGATATGTACATAATTATAATTATACTTTTTTCCAGCACGTAGCACCTGTAGGTACGAAGGAAACTTTCTGAAAATTTGATAAGAGAATTTTCACGGAATTCTGCAAAATTAATTTTTTTTTTTAATTTACTTCAAAATATCGATGCAGTCATATTTTGAGTGTTCAAAATTTTAATTTCAAGTCTCATATAGAAGAACAAATCAAGGACACTAACATATTCGAATTATAACCACTCAAGTGCATGGGGGGGGAGTCGGAGCAAACAACAGATTTTATGGAAGTTTTGAGTCATGGAATTTTTTGAATCTTCAATATTTTCTCTTCAAATCAACTTGGAAAGGTCAGACTTCGTATATGGAGTTAAATGGAGACCAGAATATGACCACTCAAATTTGGCTCAAAATGAATCCAAAATGGCGGATGGCGAATATTTCAGGATTGCTTGAGAAGCCTTTGAATGACTCAGATTTGATGAATACGAATTTATATGATTACGAGGGATGTTCCAATTTTACACTTGATTTTGGAGAGGAAAAGGAGGGGAAAAGCCGAAATTTCGTATTATGATGTGATATGATAAAGTACGCCCAAATGAAGGAGATAGCTCAACTTTAGCCTCCTAAGTGAATACGGAAGCATTTGATTACATTTCAATCAAAATTTCAGCGACGCGACCAAGAAATTTTCCTGAAGAGGAGGGGGGGGTTCGTAATCGTTATTTTTAATTTTTAACCCTCTGCCTTTTAATCTACGAGATTTCAGCTGAACAGCTTTGTATGAAATAAAAAAATCAAAATTTTAACGAGATAGTAGGGAGGGGGTGCAGACTTTGAGGAGTCGCCACTGCAGTAAATGGAAAGAACAGTGCAATACTTATAACATTTTTTTTTTTTTTTTTTTTTTTTTTAATAGCTTAAGAGTTTCCAAAATCATTCGAAATACATAAATGGTTTAAATTACCACTTCTCCAAAAATACAAAACTTCTTTCATTTTTTAGGTTTCCTATTGGAGAAGAACTATAAATTTTTTAATTTGTCTATCATTGTTTCAACTTTCTCAATTCTCCAAAACATGTAAAAAATTTTTTAGGTTTCGATGTTACCATTTTCAAGATTCTAAAATAAAAAATAAAAATAAAAAATATTTAAAACGGAAATTTTTTTACTTTTATATTCTTCACTGACGAATTACTGCAACAAAGACTAAAAGTACAGATGAAAAGATGTTAGATTTCTTTGATTAGCCTAGAGAGTACGAAGAAGCAGGCGTGGAAATTTAGGACAATGAATATTTCAATTTTTTAACATTCTCAAAAAATAAAACATATACGTAAAAATTTAAATTTAAATTAAATTAAATTTTTATATAATAAATTATTTAATAAATTTATCTATTAAATTTACCCCAAAAAATAATTTTTTAAAAATTATAAAATTTTTAGGGTCTTTTTGTCTTTTAATATTAATTAATCTTTTTAAATTAAAAATTAAATTTTAAATATAAATTTTGTATTCCCAGGAATTCCTAAAAAGTATTCGGAATTTTTCAACATATCCTAACGCTTTAATTCTCTGTTATATCCCAAGAAATACAAAAAATTTTAATTTCAATTATTTTCATTGCTAAAGTTTCCAAAAAAATACATAATTTTTCATTCAATTCTACACAAAACAACTCATCGTACTAACCCCTTATAATTTCCCAACAAAATCACATTACATGTTGCAAAAACCACAGCATTACCTAGCACAGCCATTTTCTTGAAAACGAGCTCTTCGCTAACGGTATTAGGGTAAAATGAAGTACCCGCCATTTAAATTATAAAATTACCGCGTGTTTCAGCCGATACGGCCGGTACTCGGTGAATAGCATAAGTATGTGTGCCACGTCAAGAACACGTACCGCTGAAAACCCTTCTTATACGTTGGTTGCATTACAGCCGTTTTGTGCTATGATGCTCCGACGTATCGACTAGCTAACCGTGGCTTTGCTAATGGAAGCACTTGCACAGTGGATAAAATGAAAGTTTCCGTAACGTGGCTCGCAGTTCAACCTCGTTCGTGTATTTTGATATTTTAATCTCACATCAGTTTAATAAGCAGTGAGGGAATTTCGAGTTGATTTTTCTCATTAGTTTAAATTGTCGATTACGTAAATCTGTACATCTAATCTCGCAAAAAATACCATAGTAAAATATTAAGAATCGTCAATTATCAAAAAAAAAGTAAGCAGCATGTTACATTACAGGAGGTGAATCTGAATGAAGGAATATCAGACTTCGGGATAATGTGGGTAAATCCTCCATCCTCCACCCTCCTCTCCCTTTACCAAGTTCAAAATTTATGATTTTTATAATGATATATTTGATCACACCAAACCAATCTGAGAGCTCAACAATTATAGAATTAAAATTTCGATTAAAGGAAATTACCAAAAATTTTCTTTTGGGCTTCGCTTATCACAAATAAATCTATTGTATTTCTACATACGAGCACATACACATGAAGTGCAACATATGAAATTACACTCGACAAAATAACTCTTTTAGCTTCAAACGAACTCTAAAAATTCACCCTCTCTCTCCACTCTCGATAAAATATAATCAACACGTGTTGAAGAAACTAAGTGTTTTTTTTTCTTTTTTATTCCCAGAAATTCGAGTTTTAACTTTCAATTGACTTAAGAATTGTTCTGCTTTCAAGGTCATTTTATTTAGCTGTTTCAAAGTGAGAAAACATTACAAAACAAATTTTTCAAAAATTTTATTAAAGTGAAAAACATCCTAATATTTTCATTGAAATTATACATTCATCTATCACTGTAACAATAAATTATTACATGGGAACAAGTTCTTTTTTTTAAGCGAACTTATAAGATTTTTTAAACATTTAGAATTTTAATATAATTGAAGAAATTTTTTGTTTTTGTTTTTAATGATCAGATTTTCATTTCTGAACGCAAAAATATTCAAACCATCTAAAACTAGTTTCACTAAAAATTTCAGGAAAAATAGTTTTTCAAATTTGAAACCTTGTGTAGTACATACTGATCATTATTTCATGAGAGTAAAATTTTTTGGGATCTAATTCAAGGTCTAGATAAATGTCGAAAATATTACACACATTATATTATGCAAAAAATGTTTTTTGAGTGAGGAAGTGGGGTGCAGCAGTAAAGAATGAACAAAAAAATCTACATATAATCTACTTCATCATGACACCAAAATCGGAAGTTTGGAGGTTTCCCGAGTTCCCAAAACCCTACTCGTGATTTGAACAGTGAGCACTGAGAACCGTAATTTCAAGTCGATTCAAAAATCGCAAAAAAGTACTTTTAAAAATTTTTCGGAACTTTTTTAAATATTTGAATAATTTCATTATTTATAAATAATGGGAAAATCAAAATTAGAAATAAAAAAATAATGTATTTTCAATAAATCTGAAAATTTATGCGAGGAATTGGAGATGAATAAAAAAAAAAGTTTCTTTCTCCATTCCTCATTTCTCAACGGAGTAGGTTGTATTGCCCAAAAAAAAAATTAAAATCATCGATCGACCTTGAATATACAATATGGAGGTTCGATATTGCGTAAGTTGCAAAACGCTTCATACTACATTGCCATACATCGTGGCACTAACGGTACGGCCATAAGGGATCGCTGTATCGTATATCCAATATCCGTCGTATTTCGTATTCGAAGTCGAGAATTTCGAACAGGAAGTTACGGCGAGCGAAGCGGTCGTGTATGGTACACCGATGAAATACGATCGTCGGTATCGTTTCGTGATCACAATTACTTTCTTTTCATTTACTCGAACGCGTTTTCATACGCGTCGATACTGGTATCGACGAACGGGTACCAGCGAGTCCGCGCTAATTGACGTCGCAGGGTAGACGCGATGACATTGCCATAAATCACACCGCTACGTCCATCGTTTCGCCTGAAATATTCTAATTATCTCGACGTTTTACGCGGTTACGTAATAATCGAGCAGCTAAGGTGAGCCTGACTGGGACGTCGGGGGGCCTTGAAATCGGCTCTAATTTTTCGCCAATCGGTCGCACGCTTTTCCGTAATACCATTACAATTTAACGCCCGAATACCACAACCTCCACAATACGTCTTGATTTTGGCATCGACAACGTCGAAACCTTAATTAATTACGTTTGGAGGACTATACGAGGTATATCTGCGCTCGAGATTCCATCGTAGGTAATACACTCCGTATCCGTATCTAATGGAACGCACCATTGACCAACGACTCGGCCTTATCCCTGATCTGGAGGGCGGCTTCCATAGCTCCCAAATGGCGTACAATTCTCGTTCAATTCCTCCCATCAAGGTCGAATTTCCGCTTCATAAAACTTAACGTTAGGCTTCGGGCGAACATAGTCATCAGGTACGCACGCGACTTTAATACTGAGCGGCGGAAAAACGAACATGTGCTGGTCGACGCTCGTTTTAGTATGCAATAAACGGCGTTCCTCTTTAAATAAACGTTTTCAAAACTAAGCACCGCTAAAACGTGTTTATAGCGAATACATTAACGTATAAAACGAACACCCATCGTCGCCGTTAAAACCGAAAGTCCTACTCGGCCATTTCAACTCGCTACGTCATCAGTACATCGATGCGATTACCTTACCGACGAAATTATTAATTCTCGCAACGGTACGATACACGTCGAAGTAACTTAGTTGAATCAACTTCGCCGAGTTAAATGCGCCCAATAAGCGAGTAAGAAGATTATGGAATTGTTTGAGCGGATTTCTGTGGTGCCAAGTCATACTGCGGAGAAGTGCACGAAGCTATGAATGTATCCTTTATTTCACTGCTGCTGAACGTACATTTAAATTTATCTTCTCGATTCAAGTTTCGAGGCACTTTCAGTGATATTATCATTATTTCTTTAAAGAGCTTTCAATTTTGAAAAAAAATATATATATACCTTTTCTCATATTTTAGGGACACTTAATTCTTGAAAAAAAATAAATAAAAGCTGAAATAATTTCAAACGTTTTTGCAACCTAAGAATACTAGAGGCAAGATAAGACTTCCATACAATTGCTAGAGCAATAATCTGTCTACATTTTTTATGGAAATTAACTGGTAAAATCGAAGCCTCATAAATGACCATTAGTATGCTTATGTTGACGCCACGTTTTTGTTATTCCTATCGGCAATACTGCGATCAATGAACCACTAAAATCGTCCCACAATATTATTCCTTGTATCTGTATAACAACTCAATATGGTAATACACACAGATATTAAAGAGAAAAGAAAACAGCCAATTATAGATACATATTTTTTTCATCAATAAGAGAGCAACAATTATTGATTTCCAAAGTGATTTTAGTTCATCGACAAAACGGCGTCTGCAATAATACCAACCTTGGCTTCTAATATATTAGTTTATCATATACGTGGAAGTCTGTGACTGAAGAAATTAAAGCTCGATAAATTTTTAGATTTCTGAAATTTTTCATTTAGTATTTATTCATTTTTAGTGTTCGATTTTTAAAAAATCCGTATCTAATATCCAAGTACCTAATTTTGAATAATTTTCAAAAACTTTGGAATACCATGAGAACTGAAGAATATATTTCAAGAACACGTAAAACTGAAAAAATACAGTAGGGAATTTTAATTTCACCCTGCTTGAAAGGAGTGGAAGGAGAGAGGTAGTGAAATCATCGAAATAATAAATTACGATCATGAAATAGTTCAAATTTCATGTGAGTATTTCAGAGTACTCAACTACCTGAGAAATCGATGCTTTAAATACAGAATCAAACAATATTAAGAAAATTTTCAATTACAACCTTTTGAATCTATCAAGGGCATACATGCCTTACCCATCAGCATCTCTTTGCTGGCATCCGAAAAACACAAATGTGCACTTTTTACCGATTTTTCCCCTTTCCTGTAACCCATATATTTCAACAATGTGAAAATTTTAAAAACTCCCGTCAACCAGTGAGCCTAAGCATCACTCCTGGACCCATAACATACGATCCTCAGTTAATTCAGAACATTTTCGCTTTTCAGTGACACTTTCATGTTTTTCAGGAAATCAAGTAGCTCACCCTGGCAGTGGCGTAAAACCCATATCATATGTAGTTATAAACTTCACTATAACATAATTTCATAAATGAAAAAAAAAAAAAAGTATAACAATTCTGAATAACTGAATATTTTGAAATTTTGAGAGAACTCCAAATTTAGCAATAAAAAGACATTTGTAAAGGTTTTGAAGAAGAAGAAAATAAGAAATGGAATTTGAGATGATGAATATCTTTTTGAGAACCTTTTAATGATGAGAAATTACAGTATTGACAACATAAATAATGATAATTGAAAAATTAAAAATACCTAGGTAAAATTATTCTATTTTTGAAACCTCTCTCAACTTCTAATTGATTAATAAGCAGCGATTCGTTCAAACGGATTTTCTTTCATTAAATTTCGCCAAAACGAAGGAGGGTTAAAAAAAATATCATCACCAAACTTTTGGAGCAGTAAATTTTATTCATAATGATTAGGGTAACCTAAAATATTTTTTTATTCGACTGAAATATTTTTTTTAATGTTGGAAATATGTGAAAATATTTTTTTTTAATGTTGGAAATACGTGAAAATATTTTTTTATTTTTGCGTGCTACTGATTTCTTTATTGCAAAAGTTGCAATATAAAGATTTCTCTGTGAAGTAAAATTTAAGGTTGTTTGAATAGTTCGATTTTATTTTGAAATGAAGAAGTGAAATGAACTTACTGTTAGTAGATACAACAATGCCTTCATTTTTAAATTCACGAAACTCGAGGGGCTTTTATTTTTCCCATAATTACTAGCAACAAGTTGAAAAATGAAAATTCAAAAATTTCAAACACTTTTCGCGGATAAAAGTACTTCAAAAATACACTGTGCTACATATAGCAAAACTACAAAAGTTAACAAACTAATTTATAAAATTAGTGGAATCACGTATAGATAGGTAGCCAGCTAGCCACGTATAAGTGGATCACATCCGAGTTAAAAATTTTTCAGAGAAAAGTTGCGTCATTGTCAATATTACGGTAGCACTTTTATCGCTTTGCCGGTGCACTACAACACAAGCGCTTTCGCAGTAACAACAGTGTTTCCACTTGCAAATCACAAAAAATGCAATTTTTTCTCAATTTATTCAAAAAATTGTAAAGTGAAATTAGTTGATTTTTTTTTATTTCAATTTTGCTGAAAAAAGTAAGATGGAAATGACAAAATGTTAAAATATGTGAAAATATTTTTTTTGCTTGAAATATGTGAAAATATTTTTTTTCAAATTTCACATGCGTCATCAGGGCAATGTAATTCGTCGAGAAATGTTGAAACTTTCAAGCTAACTAGTGAGCAAACATGATATTTAAAAAAATGTTTTTGATTACCCTAATAATGATGCATCGACAGATTTGTTAGAAAGTATCAACAAAGATTATTAATTTTTTTTCTTAAATTATTTTCAACATTAATTTTTTGTAGAACAGACTAACGCTTTTTGCACTTGACCAATAATTCTATATTACACTTTGCATGGTATCATGTCACAATTTTCCATGAATGGTATCATGGTGAGGGAATCCTCGCCATAAACGTAAATAGTATCATGATGAGGGAAACCCCGCCAAACGTCAATTTAAAAATACTACAATGGTATCATGGTGAGGGAATCCCCGCCACAAACGTAAATGGTATCATGATGAGGGAAACCCTGCCAACAATTTACTTGAAAACACAGCGATGCCATCATATAGTTGATGTCGTATGTGAATCGAAACGTTAAATTATTCGAAATTTCTTTTTTTTCTTTTTTTTTTAATAAATGAGTAACCAAATTATTAAAATTTTCGAAAATGTTTATTTAATGTTTCACATTTTCGTAGTTTTTGATTGTGCTGATCTTAAAATACATGTAACCACTTTTTTTTTTGGCGGGAATCCCTCATCAAGATACCATCCAAGTTACAAAATAAATTTTTAGAACATGCATGGTATCATGCTGAGGGAATCTCCGTCGACAGGGACGGGTGGGTGGGAGTGTGGTATCTTATATTTATACCTTCTAGAGTGCGCTGCTAGTATTAGTTCTTCCCTTATGTGTAAGCGGGGATTCCCTCATCATGATACCATGCGAAGGTTAACAAATGGCTAATTTTTTTTTTTTTTTTTAAAGAAAAATGTATTCCGATTTTTAAAAAATAAATACAAGAAACAAGATGCGGTTTTTCGATTTGTAATTAATTTTTAATTTTTTTTTTTCATTTCTTGTTATCTAATTTACAGCAAATAGGTAATATTAATTTTCATATTCGATTAAGCATCTCGCATCAGCAACAAAATACAATAGACAAGATAGTCTTCGAGGTAATCACTTCACTTCGCTGTCCCAAATTATTAAACTCAGTATTCTTTACCCAAAAAGAAAAGAAAAAAATTTCATGAAAAATTGCATAGGGTTTATTTTAATTCATTTTTTCCCTCAAATTACAAATATTTAAAAAATGTGTTTTTTTTTTACGTTCAAATGTATGTATTAAAAAATATATATATATCATACATTATGTTTTCAAACCTTATAATAAATATTTTCATTGCATAAAATAAATTTTAACGTAAATATCAAATAACTCCTACACGTTCTATCTTCTATCTTTTTTATTATCACGTTAGAGCTTCCAACGTAGTACGCGAACGAAAACTCGTTTTGCATGTCCCCTCTCTACTTTACACAACCCCGCAGTACTATTTCATACCTACAACGTTGTACGCTCAACGAAAACTTGTTATGCTTTGTCTGTCCCCACTATACATTACCGCACGCCCCTTCTTTCATATATACAGCGCTTCAGTGATCGTCCTACGAACTATTCGCTTGAAATAAGTATAATGGTCTATTAAACATAATATTTTCTGCGAGTCCTTGAAATATTTCATTTTTTGGAACAATAACATCAAATAAATTTCACTCTGTCCATTTAATTAATATCATGAATGAATATCAATTAGGTATCAAATTAGTTAAAGAGACTAATACATTGCTAAATATGTGAGATGGAAAAAATTATCTCATAGCAATATTTTGTTATTAACCTTTGAATTATAATTATAATCATTATCATATTAAAAGGAAATATTTTATTTATTAGAAAAAAATGTCTTCTTGTAACAACGTCTAGAATACTATGACTGTAGGTAATTTCTTCATTGGAGCAATGGTTAGGTACCGCACAATTATAATTCGATGTTGGAGAAATGGAGACTTGGAATGTGAAATAATTTATTTTTAAATTAGTCAACTACCATGTGTCACTTTAAGACAGATCTTCTAATAATACAACAGACGAATGTTTAATAATACTTCGAAAAATTTTTTTCATCTTCAAAATACGATCTACGATAGTACTCACTCGAATACAGGTATGTTTTCAAATCGTACTAGTATGTAAATTCTTTTTACCTGCAACAAGTCCAAAAAACAACATAAATTAGCGATTATACAGTTACAGTTAAACGTACAGAAAAGATTACATTCTAACTCGTAAGTGTATTCCTACACAGTACACTTAAGACATTCGGGCTGGAAACCACATCAGCCTAATATATCTACCAGCGATAATTCTACCGAAACGTTACCACTCGTACTTGTTCGAGTATAATTTATGTATTTTTGTTCACCTTTCTACGACCGAAGGTTTAGCTCAACGACGACGCTACGTTCTCACCTTTTTCTCCGTTAAAATTTACCCAATTATACGAATTAAACGCTTACACGTATAGCATTACGTAACGATCGGTAAAACTGGCGATCGAACGATATTTTGTCGCCGCGAAACTCAATTTGCGGACGCGTAAGCACGGCTGAAGGTTAATTCGAAACTTTCACTTTTTCGTTAGCTTGGTTAATTGTCGTCGTACACTAATTAAAATTAATATTCGATTTTCAACGCGTTTCCTCTTCTCAAATATCCTCCAACACGAGGATACAATCGCGCTAACAAAAACACAGAAGCTGCAAACTGGGTGCACTTTCGCACTTACGATAGTACAACTCGCGACGTCATCGTCGAGTCTTCATTTGGCTAAAATTTACGCGACCATCGGGCTATTACGCGTACTGTCGTACATTTAGGAAATACCGGTCCAGCTTATTATGTAATTGATACGCGCCGGTATCACGACAATACCTGTACGCTTTTTCTCTCTCTTCACTCTTTCAACGCGGTGGAATGCGCACAGCCCATGTAACCAGTTCTGCGATTCGACTGACGAGATACGCGTATGCCATCTTTCCTTCGATGGGTACGCGGAGCGTTGTCCATCGTTGAGTTTAATTGTCTTAATTGCTCCCGATGCTTATAATAATGCGCTCTTTTCACACGGGCGATATACTATGTCGTGTGAACCGAAAACGAGCTACTCAGCGTACGCGCCCACACCCGGCCTTTTTCATCGAGCGCAAAAAATTCGACGAGCGAAAAATCGGCGAACTAACCTTCCTCGTTTCGCGCATACAAGACTTCCCTTTCGTTCGCGTTAATGAAGACGACCTCGCCAGTCGCCACGCTACACAACTATATGGTCGCCTTTGTACGCTTTAATCTTCGTATAATTTTCGTTAGCTCGGTACAAAAAAAAAAAGTGTAAGTATTACAATTTATAGCATTCGCGAAACGTTATCTGTGCGCTTTGCACTCGCTACATTTCTCATACGTGTTTCGAATCCTAACATCATATTGTCAAGGACGACCACCGTGTTCGATGCGTGAACGTAAGCTGGCATGCGGCTTTTCCAAGGATAAAAATGAAATTTTCGAATCGCAGCGTCGGTAGACGAATTAAATTTTTCTCATTTCCTTTTCAAAGTCTTTTTTATTTCATTTCGTATACCGATGCGGTGAGCATTAGAATATTCAATAGCATAAGGTTAGCGCAAATACAAATCCACATACGTACGCAGAGAAAGGAGGAGCGACGGTTACATACGCGTAAACTTGTTTAGGTTGGTCAAGGTAGCACGTACTTATAAATAAATTATGTTCCACCAAGTGAACATTACCGTTTTACCGTCAAAGAGTACGAGAAACCGTTCAATCCGCTAATTTAGGCTACATCTACGTATAATTGTCTATTTCAAAGTGTTATCTAAGGAGAGTTGGCCAAAATGAGCGAAAACAATTATCAACTACAATTTTGAACAAAGATTTCACCTACCACATTGAATTATAATGAAATATAAGAAATTAAAAATTAGCGAAAATAATGACTCTCAATGTTTGATTCCTGCGGAAACATAATGAACAGGGAGAATTTGGGATTCTGTGAATTGGAGCACAAAACACAAGCATAATTCAAATCAACAACATTAGCGTCATCATCATTAATAATAACGATGATAAAGACGACAAAATGGCCATTATAATCATCATAATTCTTATAGCCAGCAACAAACTCAACCATCACTACTACAACACGAAAACGCACGATGATCAGTTCGCAACTATAATCTCCAACACAATCACAACAAGAAAATCACCATTAATAATAACCAACACTACATCATCATTATTATCAATAACCTTCACCATTATCAGCACCACACAAAAGATGAGGACAATAACAACAACAACAGTAACAACAACGACGACTACGCCGACCACTTCGATGATGACAACAACAACAACAGCAATGATGATGACGACGACCATGACAACAACAACAACAAGGACGACGAAGACGATGACGATGATGATGATAATGATGATGATGATTAATATAATGATAATGATAATGATGATAATGATAATGATAATAATAATGATATAATAACAAGAACAGCAACACAAATGATGATGATGATGATGATTCTAGATGATGATAATAACAACTGCAGCAGCAGTAACAACAACAACAACAACGACGACGACGACAACAAGGACGACGACGATGATGATGATGATGATGATAATGATGATAATGATAATGATAATAATAATGATATAATAAAAAGAACAACAACACAAATGATGATGATGATGATGATGATGATGATGATTCTAGATGATAATAACAACTGCAGCAGCAGTAACAACAACAACAACAACAACGACGACGACGACGACGATTACGAAAATAACAACGAAAACAAACACATGATTATTATCATCCATTCATCATCATAATCATCAACAACTTCCATCATCATCAGAGCAGCTATTACGACAACTACATCATAAGCACCACCACCAACGTTACTACCTCTACTGTCAATCCCATCACCACACTGAGAATGACGGCAAAAACAATAACGATAATAACACCAACAACAACAATGACAATAACAACGAAAACAAACAGATGACTAACACTATCAATTTATCATCATTATCATCAACGACTTTCACTATCATCAAAACACTTGTCACAACTACTACATCACAAGCGTCAGCACACCGCCACTGCCGTCACCACTATCAACCTCCACTACTCTCATCATAACAACAGCAATGACAACAACATATACCTGATGATGATGATCATCATCATCACTAATAATAACCCCCAACATCATTACAATATAATTACAATGAAAACATGGGCAACATTATTAGTTCATCTTCATTGTTGTCATCATTTCATTTCTACCATCTACGTACAAGCTTCACAATAACAATAAAAAACAAGTAACTGAGAGAATAACAATATCATTATCATCATTAACAACTATTATCATTACAACCACAACAACAACAACAACAAGCTGCTGCTGATGATTATGATGATTATCATCATAATCAACATCAACACTACTTCAATTTTCACCATTATCACTGAAGCATCCTATCATCATCAACTGATTCGATCAAGCATGGAGCTGCATTTCAAAAAAAAAAGTTGGAATTTCACTTCTGAGAAGTGAAATGTCTAGGAATTCCTATCAGATGTAACGATAAAATTTTTTAATTTAACTAACATTCACACGACAAACCGCAATCGAGTAAATGATCATCTACTCAACTTTGTTAAACTATGTGAATCGAATAACACATCTAACTAGCGGGAAGGCCACAATACCTCGAAAAATTATGGCGATAAAACCGCATTATTATTCTCAGAAATGAAAATTCACCGAAGTATAAGGCTTCTTATACTACATCATCGATTCCAACGAATTAAGCTTCACATTCATCACCTAGTTATTCTCTGTCAGTCAAGTTGACGGATGACGAGAAGGCCACAGAGTGGCACAAAAATTGAGAACATTATAGTCGTCCACGCAAACGGGGTCAGTAAATCTTAATTAATCAAATTAAACAGCCGGTTGCAGGTTACCGGTATATTCTCGATACAACGATACTCCTCATCAATCGAGCAGTTGATTTGTACTGCATTCTCATTAATCGTGAATCAATTAAAAGCTGAATGAAGTCGATCGAGTGTTTAATAAATTGAGATATTTGTATTATTTCGAGGTGTTCGAGGTATTGAGACCCGATCCATCAAAACCTACAGTGATTAGCTACCACATTTCAACCAAAACACGCCACAAGGCCGAATTTCATTAAAAGTTAAGCCACCATTGGTACATTTGAAAACGCATACGGTGAAGAAATTCGTAATATTTTTTGTTCTTTGGTCTGGGAAAATGTTTGAATTTACGACCAAAGTTCATTCGCTTCGCAGATAATCGGCGAAACGGTAAACACATGCGGGCTCGTACGTTTGACAGATACGAATTATCATCGCGAAAGCACTACTCGATTACGTTAAATTGCATACAACCGCGGTTTCATCTGCTAAAATTCATTCCACTCGTACCTGTGTACTAGGTACACGAGCGAGATAGAAACGAGTAATTATTCGCCTACGAGTAATTGACTAATCTAAATTAATTAGACGGCTTTTTAATAAGCGTATCACGCTCTCTTTAATTAAGCCGAATATAATTTCAATTTAGCGTACCGAATCGAATATTCGATTCGCGCCAAAACACCGCATGAGGTAACTCGTCGACCCGGTTTTCGTACTTACCGCCACGTAAAACTTTTCGAGTGTTTTCCCACTACCGCGGTGTAAGTTTTCAAACGAAATTTAAAATATTATTCGAATAAGTATTTTTTTCACTCAGTCGTCGACGAGAAACTATATTTAATAACGAAACGCTTGCCTTATCGGCGACACGTTGCGTATACACAGCGGAAAGCGCGGATACGATATACCACCCTTGTTGCCTTTGATACTTTAATTTAAACGTATAAAATGGTTATACGCGGGACTAGAATTAAATTACCGTCGGCGTATTCCGTCCGTTCACTTTTGCGAGCAGAAAAACTTCTTTTTTACGACTTTTATACGCGATACAACTTAGTGAAATATTTATCGCGATGAAAGTACCGCCGACAACATTTATGAATTCGGCGACTCCGAACGTAGCCGGCCGATTTCGCAGCTTTTTAATGAAATCTCGTCTATTAAATATTTAATTTAAAAATCCCGCCAAGATACTAGGTGCGCGCGATTAAACCGACGATGCCGAAAAATAAGGATGAAAATAGTAATTGAAGAAAATAATAGGGCATTTTGGCGCCGTTAATAACGCTCCGACGATTACCTTTGTGAAATGGTCGTCGGTTTTGTTGGCTTTCAATGCGATCCATTTATTACGAAGGCTTTGTTTCTTCTGAACTCATCTTTGTCGCGCGAGAACAGCGAGAAAAATCTCGCTATTGTCGATTTAATGAGGTCTAACGTTGTCCGCGCATTTTCCAAATGTGGCCGACCAGCATTACGTTTGTTCGGGGCGCGATAAAAAAATACTCGTAGATTGGCTCGAGTTTCTTTTAACGCGGAGGATGAAAAAAAAATCGCTTCACGGATGGAATGAAAAAATACTCTAATCAAAAGGTATTTTTGTGTTTTGGAAAAGCAACCCGGGAGTTTATATTGCTAGGTTGCCGCATACGGTGGATAGGAAAAATACCGTGGATTCGTGGACTGTCGCACTGTAATAAGCTTATGAAAAAATAACGTTGTAATATTTTTTTCTCTCTCTCTCTCTTTCTCTCTCCGTAATAATTCGTATTATGCGACGCAACGAACCATCCTTCAGAATGTTCCCGAGATTAAATTTTGAAATCCTATATTCTTTCATATTGACTTTCGCCAAGAGCGATATACTTTGCACGATTTTCACTATTTATTCGACTAATGAAATTTTCCGAGTCATTGAGAAAAATAAGTTTCAAAGAATAAGTTCCGTATTAAGTTGAAGATAGTCCAAAAAGTAGAGCGTATATCAAGCTCTACTGAGTAGTATTATTTTATAAATTCGCAAGTAATTTCCACGCTTCCTGATACACCTTTCAATAGATTCCGGTAAATGTGGACAACATTCAATCGAATTACAGACACTCTTTAATTGCTATGGAATGATCACTAGCATCAAAATACTCAGAGCAAATTAGAAATTTTTTATCATGGCCCTTAGACCATTCTTATCGTATACACTACTACTCCCAAAATTGAAGGGGAAATGATACATCGAAGTCGATGATATCATTATCAAATTTTTTTTTTTTTTTTTTTTTTGAGAAAGAAATTTTGAAAATTATGATTTGCAAAATTCTAGAAGATAAACATAACAAATTATGTTGGCAAAGATCACGTGACGTAGTCTAAAAACTGAAGGAGCTAATTATTAATAAGAACGTGAAAATTACGTAATTAAATTATGAATAGGTCTAAATTTCACCAAATGGCAAAAAATAATATTACATCGAAAAATTAATCTCCTCCGCTTTCTAATGATATACAATAAATTAATTAACTTGAATTTGAAATCGCTTTCGAGACAACAATTAACAAAAAACGTAAGCAGCCATGCCGCATCACTGAGCCGAGTGTTTAATAGGAGCTTGTTCAGATGTGTAAATAACACTGTTAACCCCTTCATGTCTACAGGCCACACCCAATGCCAAATCTGAAAACCTTAACCTACCACTTCCAAAACCATCCCTCGGAATGATGGATCACTCAAATTTTGAGAGGATAAAGGGTGGGAAAAGAGCTCAAAATTTTTATTTTTGATCTCAAATGAAAGAATGAGTCAAGGACATCAACATATTCCAATTTTAGCTTCCCAAGTGCATTTGAATGATATTCTTCAAATTATAGGAACTTGAAGTTCTTCAAGTAATTCTCAAATTTTTCCCATCCGTGTTTTCGAACCATTTTGACCCAAATTGAAGATATCATATTTTGTTTACCAACTCACTTTATATACAAATTTTAACCTCTGCAGGTCGATTTAGTGAGGAAATATGGAGGATTAAAAAAATTACATGACTCGATACTTCTTCAAAGAACTATTTTTTGTTTTAACTGCCCTCCAAATGCACTTGGGAAGTTGAAATATGACAAAATTATTTTTATTTAATTCAAAGAAAATAATTAATTTTAAATACATTTAGCTCAATAATTAATTAAATAGCTGCAATTATTTATACTAAGGTGGCATACTAATTTGTACGGATATGTTGATGTCCGTGACTCACTCTTTCATACGAGATCAGAAACAAAAATTCTGAACTTTTTCCTCACCCTCCAACTTCTCACAAAATTTAAGTAATCTGCCATTTTGAGGTGTATCGAAAAAATCATTTTAAGCGATTTGCATATTGAAGTTGAATATTTGCCACACGATAACAAATGGTCTAAAACGCAGAGATTTGAAGAGCCTTTTAAACCCCCCCTCCCCTCCCTCCTTCAAATCAGATAGGCTGTAGTAGCTATCGTTTTTATTAAGAATTCAGCTAATAATAATAAATTTTTGCAGTATTTAAAAAAATACCTTGAACATTTGGTTGGCAATGTCGGTTTTAGGTACCCTTCATTAGAAAATTCAGAAAGTTCATACGAGCTCGACCAAATATATGATTGCTGCGAGAACTAAAAAGGTCGGGTGCATCAAGTAGAATTTTTTTGAGCCTATGTAAATGAAATATCAGCCAGAGCGATGAATAAAAAAGGTTTTGAACAATTTTTGTAAAGGGAGAGGCAAATGCTGTATATAAGAGGTATTACTCCGATCGCCCCAGAACGTTACACGAATGTTGGGGATGAGGGAAAAGTAGGTGCCAAATGACCCTCAGAAAATGTGACAATCATTTTAGTCCTTAAAATTGGTGGAAACACTTGCAAAAATGGGGTAAGAAATTAAGAAAAAAAAAATGAATTAATTTTAGACAATTTTAAATTATTTTATGTCTTAAAATTACATTCGTCGTTCAAGATGAAAAAAATTATCAACTGTCATTTTTTTTAAATTTGATATCTTCAATTTTTTATTTTTTATTTTTTATTTTTTTTTTATAAACCCATTATGTGTATTTTAAGAAATTAACATTGATTAGGTAATTTGGATTTCAGAAGGCAAAATACGTTCGATTTTTATCTCGCAGAAGTTCCCAACGCATTACAGCTTCGCTACAAAATGACATAATTCAGATGGTTTTTCACGAAATACCTCATAATTTGGGAACCCCTGCGAGGCAAAAATCTAGCATATTTTGTTTTCCAAGTCTTAAAAATTTAAATCAAGCATATAAAATGCAGGTAGCTTTTATTAATTTATTTATCAATTTCGATAAATATTCAATAACCCTAAATGCCTATTTCCAAACATAATTCCGGACTGTGACACATTAGCGCTGTAGGTAGGAAAGAAGTGGCGTGCGATAATGTATAGTGGGGACAGACGAAGCGTAGCATGTTTTCGTAGAGCGTACAACGTTGTAGGTATGAAAATAGTGCTGTGGGGTTGTGTAAAGTAGAGAGGGGACATATGAAGCGCGTTTTCGTTCGCGGACGTTGGAAGCTCTAAGGTGGCAATAAAAAAGATAGAAGACATAACGTGTAGTGATTATTTGATATTTACGTTAAAATTTATTTTATGCAATGAAAATATTTATTATGAGGTTTGAAAACATATTATATGATATAATTTTTTTTAAATATGTGCATTCAAACATGAAAAAAAAACACCTTTATATTTTTTGAATATTCGTAATTTGAAGGAAAAAATGAATTCAAAAATAAACCATATGCAATTCTCCAAGAAATTTTTTTTTTTTTTTTGAATACAAAATGCTGAATTCAATTTAAACCTGCGTAAATATGTACTTCATTTAAAATAGAGTTTTAGTCTCAAAAGTATAGTTTCCTTGACAAAAATCTACAAATAGAGTCCTATTCATGAACTACTCACAATGTAACAACTTAAGCTACTTTCCTTTTCTAATGATACAAGTCTCTAGGCTTTGAAATTTCCTATTGTATGCTAATTTACCATTCTTATGCATCTAAACTCTACAGCAATACCTTTAGATGATTATTCAAAAAAAAAAAAAATTCTAAAAAGTCAAATCTTGAATTTTTAAAAATTGGCAACTGAAAATTTTTTCAGTCTTCAGACGACAAAATATCAGTTTTTCGAGCCAAAAATTTTAATTCGTTTAAAACTAGATTTTTTTTAATTTTCAAATTTTTGACATCGTTTAACTGATTTTCACGTTTTCATCAAATTCTGAAGATTTCAATTTTTGTCACGTTTCCTTGGCTATATTTGGCAACAATTTTTTTTTCACACTTGCAAATTTTTTCGGCCGATCTTAATCAGCGCGGAGTCAAATATTGCGTCAATTTTCCAAAATTAATTCACATCATAAACATACGATTAATTACCATAATTAAAGTCGTGTTAAATACAAAATGCAAATACGCTTCCCAAATGTAAAGCGCAGAATACAATCGATTCAAATGCACACAAAATCATCATTGCAATGGCGCAATGGCCTTGAAACCAGTATCTGACGGACGTTTGAATGTCTTCTTTTCCTTGGATACCAATAAAACAGGCATTAATTAATAGTTTCGGGTATTCAAACCGATTCGCAAATTGCAACAGCTCGTATAACGAAGGCTACTCCACGACATCTTAATTTTTTAGGTTTTACAAGCCCTCTAATAATTACACAATACGTTGCATTAGAGCTAGAATCTATACTAAAGGAGGAAGATCGACGTTAAAAACTTAAGGATTTTTACGAACAACGATAAATCATTCGATCATAATCACCTAAAGAAGAAAACGTGATTGAAAAAGAGACGACGAAAAATCGTCGATTTCATCCGCGAATCCCCGGTTCGTATTTTTCACGCGGCTGATTGGCATAAACGAAATAGATAAAAAATAGAAGACGAGCGAAAGAAAGAAAAAAGGAAATCAAGTATTTATCGCATCTGGTATATTATATCATCTACGGGTATAATTGTTGTTACATTTCTCTGCGGAGAGAAAGCGATATGAATAAGATGATACCGTACGAGTCCGCGTAGACGTTCGGCGACAATGAATACAACAATGCTAGACCACTAAATATGCATATAGAGGCGAGTTACGTGTGCCAAAACCAACTCTTTCACCAATTCACTCATCGCTGACTCGATACCGTTTGCGATATGGAATTACATCTGCCTACCTGTGGTTTGGTTTCTTTCCATAATACAGTATAAGATGGCTACAGAAAAAAAAAAAAAACGTACACAGCTTGACATTAGATTAAAGAAGGCCAATGAGTTAATGAATTTGCTACATAGTACGCAGCGAAGTTCGTCCTTTAATAAATGCGCATAGTAATTGGAAAGTACTCTAGATGATGGGCAGGGCTACTTAAAACGCGTTAAACGTGGCGATATTTTTTACTCGTTTTCGCACCTCGACGTGAGCACTTATCGAGCCTAGTCGAGATTTTGGTGTTCGTCCAAAACATAAAGAGCCAACATAAATCTGGTGAACTGGCGCGAAAAAAGAACAACAACTTTGTTTACGACGAAAATGAAAAATGAACCTTTTGCTCGCCATTTATTATTCGGCGTTTTCGCGAACCATAAATTTTTCCCTTTATTAAGTAAATTACGTTCTGGGTAATAAGGCGAAATAAACGAATGACCAGTCAGTCGGTCCAGATTTCCTCCACAATCCCAACCTTTTCCATCCAATGTCACATCACATCGTAGTCATCGTTAGTCACAACTCGTAGGTGACCGGCAGAAAATTTCCTTACCATTTCATTTCCGCGTATGTGCACAATTCCTTCACCTATCATACGCTGGTACGCCCTCTCAAATCGAGGTGCTCGGCTGTTCGCTTGCTACACCTACTAGTCTGGACAAATTTATTCCAGAGCTCGTTTTTTCCCTCCTTTTTCGCGTACTCCGATACCCAGATAAGAATTACGGACTTACCGTTCGCTTATCTTTTTCCAACGTATTCGCCGCCTCTATCCGTCGTTTTTGTATACTCCGCAGTAACAAGCCAACAACCGAGGAAAAGAGCCACTTCGTATGTAAAGTTTTCCAAATTGTTTTCTCGTCTTGTACGAGGCAGCGATGGTCGCGCGCACCGACGTGTTTTTAACATCGTAGGTTAATTACACTGCGGAGTTTTAAATGATTCTTACCCCTCCACCCTCGATGCGAACATCGCTTTCGCCTTTTTCACGATGTCGACGGGTCGCCTTTCGGTTCGTTGTTTTTCGCGCGGAAAATATTGAATTAACCGGGTTATTTCGAAGTTTCGTTCGCGCGAAAACACGATTAGTCGATGTTTTTTCATTTTCTCGTTTCGCGGAGAGATTGATTTTTTTCTCTCGCCGGAATGGTTTTTAAGGTAGGTTGTGAAGAGAGAGCGGGACAAAATGTCCGAATTTTTCGATGTAAAAACACGCGCAAGGGTAATGAGAGCTGGGAGGTACTACAGATATAGAACAGTTTGGCAAAGCACGAATGTTTGACGTACTAATGAAAAAAAAAATCGAATTAGTCTAACGTGTGATTTGTTCAAATAAAAATTAAAGAATTTTTCCATATTTTTTTTTTTTTAGTAATTTTTCAACGGACAATTTTCTTACTTTTCTTTCGCGAATTAAATAATTTAAACTCAATTATTTGACATTTTATATTTTTATTTCTCGCGGATTTATATCATCGCATTAAATTAATTCCAATGTCGTACAGAAATGTATGTATTAGCTGACGTTTGAACAACAATAATAGCTGTTACAACTTACTAGATTTGAAAGGGTATCAATGAGGTGAAGGTCATCATATTATTACGTTTCAGATCACTTGTAGTGATTTAACTTCCTTAATGTATACCTTTTTTTCCAACTTCATACTGCGAACATGTGCACGAAAAATGCTCAAAACTAAGTTACAGATTGTTCATACGAAGATCTATAAGTACATCGATCAATTTTTGAACTTGACTAAAAATGGTGATTTACTCGAATTTTTAAGATAGCTGAAGAAACTCCTACAACTTCAAATTTTTAGATCTTAGTGTCGTACGATATAGTAAGATAAGGGCATCATTATATCCAAATTTCAGTCATGGAAATTAATTTAGAAGCGAGGTTGAGCAAAAAATGCCTTTTTAAGGGGATTTTGAGATACGATATCCTATAAAATAATGCAAATTTATTCATTTTTTCAAAAATCGAGAAGGTGGTCAGAGTAGTTGCTGAATAACCTTAAAAGCCCATTTTAAAAATTTTGACGCATCTAATTTAATTTTTAGACCTTTGAAAATTAAGTCAAAGTCTCGAAAATGTTGCAATTTTCAAAAAAAAAAATTTCGTGCCATTAAAATTTCTTTAACCATCCAAAGTCATATTTTTTCGTCCAGACGCAAAAGAAATTTTAAATTCCAATTTCCTTCTATTATTTAAGAGGTCTAAGTCATTACTAATTTTTTTTTTTTTTCAAAAAGTACCAATTTTGGCCATTTTCAAAAATGAGTAAAAAAACAGATAATTTATAGGACATGTGCACTGTATGGGTTTAATTTACGCTACTTTGCACGCAAGAGGAAAAAATGCTCGATTTTTATCAAACAAAACTTTTCAAAATATCACATTCTTGCTTCAAAATGATTTCGTACAGGTATTTTGGTATCATCAAAAATCTCAGATTTTAGAAACCCCTGTAAAACAAAAATCGAGCATATTTCGCTTATTGAGTTCGAAATAGTCTAAATTAAGCTCATACTATGGACACGACTAGTACATTACCTATATGTCCTTCATTTTACAAAAAACAACAACAACAATAAAAATCGGTACTTCTTGAAAAAAATTCAAACATTGTTTAGAACTCATAAATGTAACAAAAATTGCCGGCCAAATGTTTTTTCAGTCTTCAAATGATAAAATATGCCTTGAAAGTTGAAAAAAAATTATCGGTCAGAAAATTCGTTTTTTTGAAAATTTCAAAATTTCCAATAAGCTGATTTTATTTTAGAGACTTTAAAAATTGAATTAAGGAGCTGAAATCTTTACGACGTCTTTTCACGGTTATTTAGCAACCAGGTGACGAGTTGACCATTTTTTCCAACTTTTGAAAACAACTCGAAATTCCACACACCCTAGTATCCAACTTCGTCCTATGCTTGGGTACAAGGTAGTTAACATTATTTCCAATAAGTTTGAACACGTCTTTATCGAAAATTCAGCTCCAACAACGTGTCATGGCTGTTTGCATATTTTTTATTGATTTAAAATCATATTTCCAAACATGTTTCTCATGTCATCATTGGCGAACTAAGAACTTTTTTGGCATGAACTAGAAATTGAGAGAGAAGTAAGGGAACTCGGACTGGGCTTCGTAATTGATAAGTAGGTACCTATTTTCATGGGAGGCAGAAATTTAAAAAAATAAGTACAAAAAGAATTTTATTATTTGCATCTCAATACTTATATACTTGATACAAAGTATGACATATAAACATAGGTAGTTATAAAAAATTAGAATTTAATTCGTTATACGTTTAAAAATTGATTTTTAAAATAATTTTGGTGGGCTAAAACCGCAAAGCCCCTTCTTGAGTGAATTAATACATTTCATAATTGAGATTAATTTCATGTTTCTTAAGGTGTATATAGATTCTGATTTTTCTACATTATACACGTAATTTGCACATTTACTCATAATTTTTAATAAATATTTTTTTTTTTTTTTTTAATAGGAAGACCACAATAAGTATAAAGCTACCAGTAATTTTTCTATCATCATTATATTCCTTTAATATTTATTCAATAAATGATTTTTCCAACAGAACTTTTTCTTTTTTTTTTTTTCAGGAACTTCACTTCAACATCGGTATAATGATTTTTTTCATACAGTCAAATTATCACTTATATTTTTCAACACCATCTTCTAGTTGTATAAATATATTATTTTTTTCTTGTAGCTTTATATATATAATTAAAAATTTTTGTTCAATAACAAATTATAGATCCAGCATAATAAAATGGGGTGGGGGGAGAATTTGTTAAAAAATAGAATATTTTCACAATATGTACAATTATACACTTGGGCAACCGATGGCCAAACGTTTATGCAACTGTGCCTATAAGAAGGATTCACATCGAGTTGAAAGAAGGGTAGGGAGAAATATACACATACATTGTACAATCGTTGGTTGAAGGAAGGATATCATCTGAAGTTTCAAACTTTCTTCATTTCGTATCATAAAAATTGAAAAAATTATATTTGAAGAAGAAATCTCAATTTAGAACCTAAAAGCTCCATTTCGCTCCCTTACTAATTTTCTTCCCCATTAATCATAACTCAAGAAAAATGCCAAGTTCTTAGATGCATTCAACACCTCAACACGACAATTCGAGTCTAACGCAGAAGAACCCATTCCAGCCTTTTGTACACGTTTACCCAACCCTCATCATCCTTGAACTCGCCAATATATGTAATAACATCGACACCCATGAAGAAATCTAAACCGAAATAACAACTCAATAGTAAACAAGTTCATCGTAACATTTCCAAAAAGGTCGTGTAATCTCAATGACTCGCGAAACTGGACAACAAAAAGCAAGAAAAAAAAATTCAACACCTGATTAGCATTTTACTCGTACAGATTTACGGATTCACCGCATAGGCGTTTGTTTTTGACACGGAGTAATGATCTGTATTTTATGCATAACTCGCGTCAACGATTTACGTAGTCACACATGTGTACGAGTACATCAGTACACATACATGACGCACCGCGTTTCCGCTCTGTTTCGCGTGTATTACGAATTCACGAGAGACCGTGAATTTTCGAGAATTGATGATTGCCGGGGTGCTAAATAATTTTCATCGTCGATGTATCCATCTACACAACGTACATAGGGTACACCTATATTTACATTACGGGTACTTATTCGCGAGACTCGTGTGTTTTTTTTTTCACAAGCACAAAATCTCGCTATATACGAGTCGTTATTGTACTCTCGTTAATGTAGTTTTTGGTCTGAATAATAGCTTGTTTCCTGGGTACGAAAAACACGCTCTCTATACGTAAAACACGGTGTACGAAAACGAGAATTTTTACAAGCACTACGTCTGTTTGATAAATAGCGTTAAATTAAATTCTCGCCCTGTTTCGGTCCGAGCTAGCGGAGGGATAAAAAGGGTGCGAAATGTAAACGGCATCGGGAAGATTTTTGGCCGAGAAGAAATTCTAGCTAAATAAAAATATTGTTGCTTTTAATAGCGCCAAATAAATTACTCCGGAGAACGAGTCGCGAATACGAGGCTGAAAGGTTTTATACGTCTTCGAGCGAGTAAATCACGCGAGATGCGCTTATTAAACGCTACACTTAAGCTTCCAGTCCTTCGGTCACGCTAATTAATGAAACGCTCTATTAACCTCTGCGTATGTATGCGAGCGTTTAATTAAAAACGGATTTTTTTTTACCACAGTTTACGCTTTTCGATCGACAATCCTACAGATATTCTAGCAAATAAGTATTATTACACTGATTTCTGGAATTGATGTCGAGAAGAGCTGCATAGCCTCATACGAAGATTAGAATCCTCCCCCTTTCTCGCGACAGAAAAGCAGTATTTGAATTTCTTTCTCTGGCAACATATTAAATCCATTATAAATTTATCTACATCCCAGTTGATACATATTCAGTACAATACTTCTTTCCTATTACCTATACCTATACTCTTCATTTGTAAGACGACTCTTCACAGTTATACACAAGCCATTTTCTGGTATTTCCACCGTCAAATGTATTTTACTAGCAGAGATGAACGGATCATGAAATTTACTGCCTTCATTTCCCCTCCAAAAGCCTTATTTCGCTCTAACTTACCTTTAAATTCATTAAGAAAAATGGAATTCAAAAATATCGGCGTTGTCATTATACTCTATCGTGCGATATCAATATAAACGATTTTGAGTATTTGGGGCTCCTTCCAATCCCTTTTAAAATCTGAGTAAAGCAACATTTCGAGTCGAATCAAAAATCTGAAAAAAGTGCTTCCAAATCTTCACAAAATCAACCTGTGAGCTGCGACCAAGTTTTGAGCAATTTTCATCAACAAATTCGTAAGTATAACCTTTACGAGACAGTCTTCCCAATTCAATCATAGATTTGGACCGTACTACGTTTGATATAATTCACATCACATGAGAACTTCGCCATAAAAATTTCAGCTGTCAAAATTAATACGGAGGGGGTAGGCGGGAGGAGGAGGGGGTAAAAATTTTTTAACCTCGATAAAATCATGAAAATCTTGAAAAAAAGAAATGTAACATAAAACGAAGAAAAATAAAATATTTTTATCAGGAAAACACCGTATAACCGAAAGAGACCATGAAAACGACCCCATTGGTGGGAGGGGGGTTCAATTTTTGAAAAATACTTTACCTCTGGTTCATATCAACTTTGACAGCTAAAACTTTATAATCTTTTCACGACGGTGATACTTCACTAATCTGAACCATTTTTGCATTTTCAAGTAATTAACCTACGCCCCCCCCCCTCCACATTCATAAAAATGCACGTACGAAGCGTGAATTCGAAAATTCGTCGAAAATGGTTTCTATGAGTGAAATATCGTCTCAATAATGGATCTGTAAGGTTTTAGCAGCGAAAGTTAACATTAGCCGGATTTACAGAATTTTTCAAAAATTGAACCCTCTTCACCTGTGAGATCGTTTTCATGGTTTCTTTCGGTTGTTCGGTATTTTTTTATGAAAATATTTTATTTTTCTTCACTTCGTGCAATATTTGAATTTTTTCACAATTTTCATGATTTTATCCGGTTTTGAAAATTTTTAACCCCTTCCCCCCACTCCCATTCCTTTCATATTTACCTTGACAGCAGACATTTTTGAGGTGAAGTTGCCAGGGGAAGTGCATTCCATCAAACGTTGTTTGGTTGAAATCGATGAGTCACAGTTGGGGAGGTTTTCTTGTTAAATTTTATCGCCAAATGGGAACTGAAGATACCTTTGGTTTTCAGAATTACATCTCCTATCGATATTTTTCCGGTTGATTTTCAAGGCCTTCAATGATATCTATGATTTTCCTTTTACTTATTCATTTGCCTTCAGTACCCATACATTCATTTCCCTATAAAGTTGTTCTTATAATGAATTAATTTTAAAAATTCTTTACGATATTTTAACAAAAATTTTCAAAACTTCACGAACCCCAAAACTGTTAATTAACCTGTGAAGCTGTAATTTAATGAGATCAGTGTATTTATCTTCAGGTTATTAGAGCCCTTTCAAAGAAGAGAAGAAATTTAATTATTCAATATCTTGATTTAATATGAAATTAAATTAATAAATAAAATAAAATATATATTTTTTTTATCAAATTAATTGTAATGAAATAAAAATAAATTAGATATCTATAATCGTGCTTTATCAAGTAATTAATATTTTATTAAGTTTAATTTAATTATATTTTTTTGATAAATATAATTTTTTTAAATATGATTTTCAATATTTATTTTTTATACTTGACATGGCTGATTACATGAATTTTCAAGTTGGACCACTGCTTCTTCATCTTGAGGGATTTCTACACTGTTTAGTTTCTTGGATACCTTTGATACCAGATAAAATCCTTCGAGATTTCTAGCCCCATTTCTTTTTATAGTCGTTTCTGCCCCTACTTAATTTTTTTATGGCTACAAAAATTTGAAGTCCGAGCATATTTAAATAAAGATGTTATTTCAACATTCTTATTGTACTCTTTGCAAATGCTTATATTTTACTGGAATCTAGTAAACATATAAATCTGAAAATACTGCAAGGTGTAATATGTGAAGAAATCAGTTGGAAAAATCGTTGAAGATTTCCAAATTTTTTTGCAGATTTTCGAGAAGCAAACGATGATTTATTAATGGCGAGAAATTTTTCATTTTGTTAGAAATGTTATTGAAAATTTTCAAAACATATTTTTAGCTCATTACAGACGAGACAGAAATTTTGATTAAAAATTCTTGAAAAAAATTGGCCAAACCATCTCGAAAATTTTTACAAATTACTATAGCGCTCTGTTTCGAAGGGAACATGGTGCTGAAAATATTTTTCTAGCGATTCCGCGACATTCGAAATATTTTCTCTACGATTCGTTCTCGAGCATAGACCGATGAAAAGTAAATTACAGATGACGATGTCGTCTCGCTAGACATTGCATTATTCGCCGCTCCTCTATGTTTATAATAGCTCGACGACGATTCAATCTCTTTTGGTTATTTTCAAAAGAAAATTCCATTTCCAAAGTGGAATTTATTCTACGAGAGATTTTCATTCGCTTCGTGTTACCATTCGAGCTCTTCGGGCCGGGAACATCGACTAGACATTATTGAAGGAAAAACGATTTCGAGGATAGAAATATAGGAGTTGGCTGGACACGGAAGTGATAGTATTATACGCGGTGTGTATCGGTGTAGAAATCTCGTCGTTAGTTCTAGGTCATAGGCGCGCAGACGATTAAGAAATTATCGCGATAATGATGGTGTTACGCGGCGACGGTATTAGTATTTATTTCTCTTTGGGCAAACAAGTATGGGTAGAATAAAATTACCCAGTAACAAGTTAATTGTGCGACAGTCCAGTCGCATGGATACGGTTTGGTTGTTAGCTGTACGCGAAACGTTCTCGAAAGATTTTCATACTGTTACGAAATTTACCCTTGAGATGTTTCTTAAATATCACGAATTCGACGGACGCGCGGATTACGGTAACGCGAGTACGCGGATGCGGATTAACGATTATCGATGGAATTCTAAACATATTTTCAATCGTTTTGACCGATAATTGTCTCTCAATTATTTCACAAGCCATACACTAGTATTGTTGACAAATAACCGTAATACATCGCCCCCTAGCGGGCTTCGAAACCCCAAAACCAGTTCTTTGGTGGTATCTCGCTTTTTGTTACCGCGGCGCGTAGAAATTACCAATAAATTACTTCACATCAAATTTGAAATTACCCAGAAACTTGGTGAACATCGTTGCTTCCTATTATTTACTGTTTATTCGTAAAATAATTTTGAAGAACCTCATATCATTACATAACCTGGCTGTTATGTGTAAGCCCATTCTTTGCATTTTCCTTCGAAAAATTCAGCTCTAGTGATGTAGCCTAACTGCTTACACTTTTTCAAATTGCATATCCTTCCAATTTTCATATTTTGAAACCCATTCATTTTTAGAGTATTAAAAAAAAAAAAAAAAAAAAACAATCATAACTGATAAGATTCAGTCGCCTAAAATGCTTTCCATAAGGTGATCATTTCACATCAGTCGTTATAAATTAAAAAAATATACAAAATCTCTTAATGTTCTCAAATAAATGAAACGAACGCAAACCACAGCAACCTACCGTTCCGCGAACAGGAACAGACTGACCATGAAACATTCTGCTACACAAGAAATCAGTGTTACCAAAATCGAAAATAAAAATTTGCTATTAAATCAAAAATATTTTAATTTTTCGTAAGTTAATAAACATGAAATGGTATCGAAATAAATAAACAAAATTCATCGTGAAATAGAATATAGAGATTCGTTATGGTGCATAGGGATGAGAGGGTGTAACACCAAACTCAACAAAAAATTTACTTTTTGGAATTCACAAACTGAAGCTAATTTTAGCAATTTCATAACACTAAATTAAAAAATGCAAAAGAATTTACAACATGAAAGAACACCTTGACCTCATTTTACCAACTAACAACTAACGAATAACGATAAGAATAAAAATGAAGGAAAAATCATAATTCATAACGTTTGAAAATTATACTAAACACGAGAATTATCGACGCTCAGATTGATGAAAAAACAATCGAACTACGCGCTTCAAGTAATTTCGTTCTTTAAAATAAAAAATCAATAAATACCCATTAAAAAAGAAATTTTCCAATTTCGCTAAAATATCGTTCTGAATCAAAAAACAAGAAAACATAACGAGAAAATCATAACGAATTTACTAACTCACTTCAGCTCATTGTGAACGCGATAACAAAAATTTCCAAATTACACCGAGTTCAAGTAGGCTAAGAAAAAGTTTTTAAATTATACAAAAGAATTTTTCGAGCCAAAACCAATAAACTCGAATAACACTCTAGCAACGTACGAAGGTATGAAAATTTTCTTTACAGCGAACGCCTTTCATATTATACAAGAGATGGTGAAGAAAGTACATAAGTTATTTTGTAGAAGGCGCGTACTCGCCTATATAAGGAAAGTTACTTTAACGAAATTTCTTCATTTGTTTCACGTGATGTAAGAATTTTTATTTTCCAACCGTTTCAGTACATATATCAGAATGAGGTAGTTTATCGATTTCATAGAACAAAATACGTACAGTGTTTAAAAAGCTGAATATTTAATTTAAAACGGTATCTACGAGTATTACAGTCTCTCAAATTTGTGAACGAGAGATCCGAGGAGGGAGGATTTCATAACTTGCATTTCAGGTAATTTAATCATATAAGGCAAATTGCACAGTTTTTTAGCATACAGTGGGTCCTATCGACGTCCAGCATGAAAGCGTCAAATCTCCCCACCCCAAAGGTAAACAAAGCTTATGATTAACTGCTGGTAACACTGTTTTAAAAACACCTATATTACCTTAATTTTTGCTCATTGCTCTTTGCCATAAAGCAGTGCTACCAACATCTAATCATAACCTTTGTTTACCAGAGGAAGGAATTTGTAACATTCGCGCTTGTGATTCAATCGATAGCAAGGTGGAAATGTTTTTCCATGCACATAGCGCCGGAGGATATAGGTGAGTGCTAAAAATTTGTGGAGAGACTCCGCGAAATTTTACAAAACTACTTTTAATTTTTTTAATTCATTTAAAAATGGTGGTTCACTCAATCTTGAGAATGGGTAGAGATGGAAGGGGCGTTCAAATAGGTCAACATTTCCGTTTTTAGTCTCACATGAAAGAGCGAGTCGTGAATACCAACACATACAAATTCCAGCCTCCCAAGAGCATTTGAGGGATCGGAGGGGAGTTGGAGTGAAAAACGAATTATAAAGAAGTTTTAAGTAATGAAATTTCTTGAATCTCCTGTATCACCTCAACAAATCGACCTGAAAAAGTCAAACTTTGTACATGAAGTTAGTTCAGGACTAAAATATGAACCCTCAAATTTTAGTCAAAATGTATTCCAAATGGCGGATGGCCAAAATTTAAGAAAGGCGTAATAGTTCACATTTGGTAAATGTGGGCTCACATGCAATGTTGTCGATAATAAATAAAAAGTATCGATATTAAGAATCGATACAATCGATATTTGAGAATCGATATAATCGATACTTGGGAACCGATATAATCGATACTTGAGAATCGATATAATCGATACTTGGGAACCTATATAATCGATACTTGAGAATCGATATAATCGATACTTGGGAACCGATATAATCGATACTTGAGAATCGATACAATTGATACTTGAAAATACTGAAAGTCGATATCGAAAAATACTGAAATGTCAAAATATCGAAAAAGTGTTGATATTTTTTATGATAATTTGGTATCGATAAAGTATCGACATAGTATCGACAACATTACTCAAATGATTACTAGTGATGAGAAGTACACTGTATGCCAATTCCGCCTTCACACATGATTCTGGAGGGGATGAAGGAGGATTATCATGTTCTCAATGTGGGGGGAGGGGGTAAACGGATGTTCTAAAATTTTTCACTATGGGTTGGGTGATGGAGTGAGCCAAATTCACTATGAAATATCACAACTTCACCGTATTACGTTAGTACGAAGAGAAGTAAGAGGAAAAAAGGGCTTTTAGAGGGAAAATCATGGCAAAAAATTTCAAAAATCTATTTTCCTAAAAAGGTTTAACTTTGCACGTGGGGTGAGTTGGAGACAAGAACACGATCTCTAAAATCTAGGTTTAGATCGATCAAAAATTGATTCAAAATGGCTGATAGTCAAAATATGAAATAGGCTTGAGAAGCCTCAAACAGCAGCAAAAATTTGAAAAATGTGTAATTTTGTGATTGTTACGAGCAAACAGTACTATAATATATCAACTTCTTACTAAACTTTTTTAATGTTTTTAGGATTAATAACGTGGAAATTTCGGGTTCGATAATGGGTCTAACCTGTGGACTTAGAACGCATACTGCCAATATTGAATTTCTGATGACCTTATGTTAATCGAATAGAAAATAGATTTTCAGTGAAGTAATTACATGATTACGTAGCAATATGCAGAGATCCAATTTAGTCGCACTACCGCAAAAAATGAGATATTCCTCCATCCTTCCCTCAAAAACAAACTAGGAAATATTTAATACAAAAAAAAAATTCAGAAAAACATGATCTCGTATTTCCATGAAAATAATACTCTATTGCTACCCATATACCTCCTATAGGCACGCAGGGCTGACGCGAAAACGATGAATTTTTGATCTGGTAATCTTCTCGTACGCACAGCGACGGAAACATTCGAGTATTTTGAAAATGAAATCCTAAAGGAGCCGTTCGAAGCGACGACTATAGGAAAGAAAACAACGGCTTCGTGCTACCCACGCGGTAAATTGCCACTTGGTGTCGTATATCTCGATGTATTGAAATACATCGCACACCAACCAGCTGGAAATATTGCATCGTGGTAAATATATCGCATATTATGTATGTAAAATTGTTACTGATATGAGAATAGTAAATCTATAATCGATTTTAATTCGATTAAATTTCGTCTAAATGGATATAGGACGAAGACTACGACTGTATCGACGTATAACATTCAGCCTGAGGAAATTAGATTAAATGGGTCAACGGATATTTATTTAAAGCATTTGGCAAAGAAGAGCATTTAAATACAAGAAAGATATACGTCCTATTAGCGAATATTGGTCGATCACTGCTAATCGAATTCTTCGAGTCGATCGGCTCAATGGGGAAATTTTTATTCGGTTTCTTCGATTTGCATTCGTTACGGTTATGTATAATTCATTATTAGACGTTGCATTTGCATGAATTGGCCCGACTACAAGTGTAACGTATACAGTGGCACGAGCTCGCGAATACTGTAATTTTTCTCCTTCCGTATGGACGCGATCGTCATCGCGTACATTTTTGAATTGAATTGCGAAAAATTCCGATCCAATCGACACGCTCGTATTTACTCGCATAGATACGTGATTAAATGCGAATTTACGATTTGAAATTCTCGCTACGGAAAAGAAGTTGTACGAATACGGAATTCATTTGCAGTCATAATGGTGTACCATACTTGTACAGCTCTATTCAATGGACGAAAATGTATGACCTTTCTCCCATCCCGTCAGTACCTTTGGGACTTATGGTTGTGACGTGAATTCGTGTAATGTTACCCTCATCATACGATATACAAATATTTAAAGCCGGTAAACAATTTTATCAACCTACAGTCGTCTTGATTCACTCAAAGGGAACTCGGCACGTTCCACTGCCTAGCAGAGGCGTTTCATACATATGTTCAATTCGTATAGGCTACCTCATTAGGGCTGAAAATAAAGGCTGACTATTACAGTTCATTAATTTTATTGTATGTATTTGACGCCGCGAATTTCGTGCTCGATAAACTGCATTCATGTCCGTTACCCAGCACTTGACTGTTTTCGACGAGTCCGAATGAATTCAACACTGGCGATACCGGATTTAGGCTTTAATTGCAAATTTCTCTCTTCGATGTTTATTTTGAGAGCTTTCAGAATGGTTGGTACGAGGATTATTTTGCATTATTTGATACTATTTTCTCGAAAAGTTACTATAGGTATGTGGTTTTTTAAATATAAGTTTCATTGTAATATTGAGAATTATTTTTAATTAGTTAACATCGACTTTCATGTTTTTATTAGAGCTTTTTTACAAATTTACATAGTGAATGGAGAGAGCAGAGCTTCAGAGCTCATTAGTTTTTGGATTAAATGTATCAATCGTGTTGCCAGGATTTCGAAATCATAAGTTTTCAGAACATAATTTTCATGTCCAACGATAACTGGAGCAAACGGAGGGAGAAAATACTAAATCTCTGTGGTATAGTTACAATTAGTGTAGAAGATGAGCTAATTGATTTTTGAAGTCTATACATTCACTGGAAGCTAGGCTTTTGAAGTTTCAAGTTTTTACATTTTTTTACGAATTTTAAGCAAAATACGATCATTTATTCATTCGATTTTAAAAAAATTCCATCCATAGTTCAATTTTTAACTAACTTAAAAATTTTTTGCAAGCTTTCCACAGGGGCTTTTCAACATTGAGAAATGTATCGTTCACTAATGACTTGATTAAAAAAGATTTGTAATTTTTCAACCTTCGTGTATCTGAGTTGTAGATTTTGCTCAAGAACGATTTTAGATTTTGAAAATATAAATCTGTATACAATAATTTTGTTCGTGAACGATTCAGTATATTGTAATGACCCTTTGAAGTTCAAAAAATAGTTAAAAAATTCATGGAGCGAGTCATTCACAAGCGATTTAATGAAAAAAAAATTAATAATGGATCATTCATCTATATTCTGAATTTCGTTCGCAAACGATTCGATTTAAAAAAAATTAATTCAGAGGTAAAATAATGAATCGTTCATGAACGATTCGATATTTAAAAGAGCATTTCAGAGTCAAAAGAACGAACGATTCAATGATGAAAAAAAAAACAATTATCATTCATGTACAAACTACATTCAAAATTTCGTTCGCGAACGATTTGATATTTAAAAGAGTTCTTCAGAGTTAAAAGAATGAATCGTTCATGAACGATTTAATGAAAAAGAAATTACTAATTCATAATGAATTTGTATTAAAAATTTGTTTCGCCAACCATTCAGTATCTGGGAGCGAAGTATCAAAGTACAAAAGAATCTTTCAAAATCCATGGAATGAGTCGTTCATAAGCGATTTAACAAAAAAAAAAAATAAGACAATTTATTACGTACCTGTACGATTCGATATTTACCAGCGTATCCTCAAATTCAAAGAATGAATCGTTCACGAACGACTCGATGAAAAAGAATCATCAATGAATCATTTATCATCTGTATTCAAAATTTCGATCGCGAACGATTGAATACTCTGAAGCGAGCTTTCATGGTTCAAAGAACGAGTCATTCATAAAAACAATTTTATTTGATTTCGTTACCAAATTGTATTACACCAAAATTCGAATGTAGATAATATCATATCGTATCATATCACACGATACAGGAACGAGCACATTTTTTTTTCCAATAAATAATTCTTTCTCAACTACTTATGGTTTCGTCGTTCAATTAATTACTTTAACAAAACAAACTCACATTTCTAATACATAATCTATTCTAATCATAAAACTGAATAAAATCAAAAACTATTATTTCATATTTTAGAAAAACTTTTATGCACAAAATAAATCAACTTCATAAATAATTACGTTCGGTAGCTTTCAAGGCTTCGAGATTTGAACGTTGCGTGCTACGAATGATTTTTTTCAAATTATCGCGAAAAGTTGAAAAATTCTGATATACGTGAAAATAATTCCAAACTATGAAATTGTAATTACGGAGGAAGCACGAGAAGAGTAAGGGGAACGAAGGCAACCATAAATGTCACCTCCGGTCGACGTAAGTTCGTATTTACGCGAGTACAATTTCGACAAAAAAATAGTTACTTTTTCCCGATATCAAAGAGGTGGTGGCATTCGATTTTTTACGCGAAAACGTGAGGAAAAATTAACAAGGCTAAAATAGCAAAGTTTTCGATATAGGGAAAATAAAACGTAGCTTCGTACAAGAATATTAGATTTTTTTTTATTGAATTATTTGCATTACCCTCGGGACTTGAATGGGCCTGCGTCGCATAAACAACAACGATAATAATGAACCCTGGTTTTCCTTTTTTCGTGAAAGGGTCTCTCCTGATAAGATAGTGAAAACGGCCCTTGACCCAAATTCGATCACAAGTGGTCCTAAATGTTGCCCTCGATGAAAAACCCTAACTTTTGACCCCCAACCCCAACTCCCATATGTCGAAAATTCAATATTTTTTAACTTTGGATGGAATGGATGAAAAATTTTGAAAATTTCACTATTGATACGCATTATATAAGTACATTTGTGAAAATTTTTTCAAATTTTTCGATTCATAATTTCTTGAATTTTTTAAGGCTTTGAAATTTTCAAAAAATTGTAAATTTTTTTGAGGGGGTACATGGCTGAATTTTTTTCCATAATTAGCTCGTACTCTAAGGTACAACATGATAATATTTTCAACCCCCCGAAGGGGGGGGGGGTAGAAGTTGGTCAAAAAAAATAAAAGGTGTAACAAGAGCACCTTCTAAATTCACTTTTTTGCATTTTATTTGCGAACAACGCGTTTTAGAGAAAAAGTAGTATGGTAATAAAATGTTTCTCATTAAATTCTCTATAAGAAAAGGTCTTATAATATTTTTCGTATACCCATTACGGGAGGAGATAGGGGACTACAAAGTTGCTCCTAATCCTAATGTTATGTATTACGCTATCGCAAAATCAGTAAGGACTAAACAAGAAAAAAAGAAAAAAGAAAAAAATGGTTAGGTGTTGTTACGGACACTATTGGCTACAAGTTTCCTCAGAAAAACTTCGGCCACCAATTAGTCTCAATTATAATCGTAATATGACTGGACTATTATACTACTTTAACTTCATCATCATTATGTCGAAGTTTATTTATTTTTATTGTGAAATACTCAATCAGAAGTTTGCCATAATAGTCGAAAAGTAACTCGCCTTCATTCCCAATGTTCATTTTATTTTATTTTTTCATTTTATTTTTTTTTTGTTTAGTCCTTACTGAGTTTGCGATAGTATAATACATAACATTAGTATTAGGAGCAACTTTGTAGTCCCCTATCTCCTCTCCTAATGGGTATACGAAAAACATTATAAGACCCTTTCTTATAGAGAATTTAATGAGAAACATTTTATTACCATACTACTTTTTCTCTAAAACGCGTTGTTCGCAAAAAAAATGCAAAAAAGTGAATTTAGAAGGTGCTCTTGTTACATATTTCATTTTTTTTTGACCAACTTCCACCCCCCTTCGGGGTGTTGAAAATATTATCATGTTGTACCTTAGAGCATGAGCTAATTATGGAAAAAAATTCAGCCATGTACCCCCTCAAAAAAAATTTTTACAATTTTTTGAAAATTTCAAAGCCTAAAAAATTCAAGAAATTATGAATCAAAAATTTGAAAAAATTTTCACAAATGTACTTATATAATGCCTATCAATCGTGAAATTTTCAAAACTTTTCATTCATTCCGTCCAGAGTTAAAAAATATTGAATTTTCGACATATGGGAGTCGATTTCTCAGGAAGGGGTGGAGGTTGGGGGGGGTCAAAAATTATGGGTTTTTCATCGAGGGCAACATTTAGGATCACTTGTGATCGAATTTGGGCCAAGGGCCGTTTTTACTATCTTATCAGGAGAGACCCTTTGCCAAGAATGAGAATGCGTTCCATTTCAAAAAAAAAAAAAAAAAAACATATTTTTCACCATTAAATTTTGTTCTCCTTCGAAATGTTATTGTCTTAATTTACGATAAGTTCGATATCAGAGTCTCGAGATAATATACAACATTAGACTTAACTGTGTCGAGAATGCATCATGCAATTCTACCTATATCGCTTTAATAGCCGAGATAAAGAAATTAACTTGTTTTTTTTTTCAGTTTTGTTTATTTAAATTAGAGTTTTTTGCGAGCAAAATTAATAATAGATAATTTTGAGATTGCGAATCAAAAAGGTTAAGCAATAAGGTTAGTACACAACGTTATCGAGTTACATCATCGCTAACCCATTA
The DNA here is from genome assembly GCA_009761765.1 of Phenacoccus solenopsis. NCBI lineage: Eukaryota > Metazoa > Arthropoda > Insecta > Hemiptera > Pseudococcidae > Phenacoccus > Phenacoccus solenopsis. The sequence goes on along the minus strand of CM019755.1, from coordinate 24,183,051 downwards.
ATTTTGGGCGCTAAATGAGAAGACAAATTAAAAACACGTGTTCGCATTACGCTATTTACAACGCTGCAAACGATGAAGAGCGCGATATACGGTGTTTTTAAACAACACGGGGATTGCTAACATTGTCACGTATGTTGCGCTTCTATTTTATACATCAATTTGTTGTTTCAATAAAGCGTGTTTTTTTTTTTTTTGGCTGCGCGAATAACCTGTGACAGTTTGTAAACTAGCGAAAGATCACGTTTATCTGCGTTGGGGTAGCGTAAGACTAGAAAGTCAACAATTTCGTCGAATAAACAAATACACGACAACACGAGGATGACGTACAGAGTAATTAATGACATGGCGACATTAGGTATACACCGTGCAATCATCATCCGGTTAAGTCATTACAAAAAGAACCGGTAGATACAGAGCTACATGTCAGTCTAGTACAAAACTACACACCGTAGATGAATAACACATAGAACGTAAAGTACTCGAAGACGTTCACATATATGTCTTCATAATCAAAGACAGGTAATGTGGTATTAGAGTCTACTACCAGCGTTAACGTAATATCATCAAACTCCATAAAACAACTGACTGTAAGTAAAGATGTTTTAAGAGATACGAAACCGACTTTTAAGGCTCTAGTTCCACCCCCTTGCTTCCCCCCAATCATTTAGTATGTTAAATAACACATTTAACATGGAGTAAGTATATTACATTCAGGCGTAGAATCAAGCTAACGTAATTAGAATGTTTGAAATGCAAGCAGTAGCCCCAATTTACGATCTCGCTTCAGAGATGAAAACTGTTTAGTAAAAACGTTATTCTATCAAAGCGGAATCCCCCTCTCCACACACACAACGAAAACATTATCATTTAGTAATACATCAATTCTTGCGCGAATACCACACCACATTTAAATTCCATAATTTTCGAACAGCATTTTTAAAATAATCTGAACCGTCAAAATAATATACCTTATAGGTCAATTATTTCCATATTTTTCACCATTTCTTTCCGAAAAAAATAAGAAATCCATTATCATTAGTAGAGTAAATATATCAAATATTCAATCAACTTTTTCCAAATTCATTTGATCGCTTATAAAAAACAGTGCATTAATTGGTTGAAGAAGTTTGAATCATATCGAGCAAAAAAAATTAAAAATAGGTAAAAAATGTAAATTAAGTGATTTTTAAAATTTTGACTTAATCAATAGATATTTAACGATTTATAAGAAATATATCACTCGATTTAAAACAACAATAGTCGATTTTCATAAGAGCATCTTGTTTATATCGTTATTAGAGGTGAACCGATTAATTGATCTAAATTGATTGCTCAATTTTTCGACAATTATTTGGTTAATCACCGGATGAAATTGATTAATTGTTTACATTATGATATCTACTTGGTAAATAAATTAATTGACTCTTGAAAAAATCGTTGAATTGAACTTTCTCAAACGATTGATCAACTTGTAATCAATTGATCGACTTTTCAAAAAATCATTGAATGATTTGCTCAGTGAATCAATGAATCAATTATTTAATTAATTCATTAGTTATCAATAAGCCGCTTGAGTAATCGATCAGTCGAAGCATCTTATTTGAGTAATCAACTTACCCAAATGAATTAATCGAACTTCGTGAATTGGTATTAAATTTTAGAAAAATCTTCAAAATAAAATGTTTTTATTGATGAATCAGCTTCCTTACAGATGAAATAGCCCAACTTCAATTGTTCGATTATTTATATCACTCTTTCAATAATTTAATATGAGTCAAATAATTTGAATGAAAAAGTCAAATAATGAGATTTCAAAGAGTCAATCAATAATTTCAAAAAATTGTTCCGATGATTACTCGATAGTTAATCAATCGATTTGAGAAGTTCAATTGATATCGATAAAAAATCAAATAATCAATTTTAAATCTTATCAATCGACATTTGACATTTCGACCGAAAACGGATTTTGTTAATCATACAATAATCTTCGAAAAGTCGATTAACGGATCGAAAATTTCAATTGAATAATTTTCAAGAAGTCGATCAATCATTTGAAAAAGTTCAATTCAACATTCAACGATTAGTTGACAAGTCGACTGACTGATTAACTGATTCAATAAATTATTTAAAAACTAGTAAAAAGTTGACCAATTGATTCAGAAGGTCAATTAATAGAATTAAAAAAAGTTGACTAATCAATTGAACAAGTACAACTTCATGATTTCAAAAAGTCAATTAATTTATTTAAAAAGATCGAAATTGATTTGTTTAAAGTTAAGTACCTAATTAATTTAAAAGGAGTGAAATATCAACTAGAATATGTACTTGGTTAATCATATAATGATCTTCGAGAAATGGATCAATCGATTAAAAATTTCAATTGAACAATTTTCAAGAAGTCAATCAATTATTTGAAAAAGTTCAATTCAACAATTAATTGACAAGTTGACTGACTAATTAATTTATTCAGTAAATTATTTAAAAACTCGTAAAAAGTTGATCAATCGATTCAGAAGGTCAATTAATAGAATTTAAAAAAGACGAATAATCAACTGAACAAGTACGACTTCATGATCTCTAGAAGTCAATTAATTTATACAAGAAGTTCGAATAATTGATTTGTTCAAAATCAAATAATTAGTTGAACAGGATTGAAATATCGACTAAAATATGTATTCGGGTAATCATACAATGATCTGTTAGAGGTCGATCAATCGATTAAAAAATCATTTTAATTGAACAATCTTTTAGGAGTCAACTGATTAATTTACCAAGTTCGGTTGTTCAATGATTCAAGTTATTGGTTAATGAACAGATTCAATCAATCATTAAGAAATTATTAAAAAGTCTATCAATCGATTTAGAAAGTCAATTAATCAACTGAACAAGTATGACTATACAATTCCTAGAAGTCAATTAATTCATTCAAGAAGTTCGAATATTGTTTTGTTTAACGTCAACTAATTGATTATTTTAAAAAGCCAATTAATCGATTTAGAAATACTCATGTCAATTCAAGCAATGGATTTAGTAATTCAAAAATTACTCCATTAAAGAATTGACTAGATAATTCAGAAAATGAATGAATAAATTTACAAAATTCAATTGTTTAATTTTTTTTCAAGTCGTGCTTCGATGGATGGATTATTTGAAATAATTGATTTATTGATTTAGCGAATCATTCAATACTTACTAAAACGTAGATTACTCGATTTAAAAAAAAAAAAAATCTAAAAATCTATCGATTAATAAAAAAGTTCATTTGGCAATTTTTCGAAAGTCAAAAAATTAATTCGACTAATTTCAGTAATTCGATTAATCGATTATAAATATGAAGTAGTGGATTGATTTATTAATTTCCAGCAATCAATTAAAACAATTTTTTGAGTAAAATTAAATACACAAATAGATATTTGCTTTTGAAGTCGAGTAATAAAGTTTTAAAAATGTAATTGATTTAAAAAAAAAAAAAAGAAGTGGGAGTTAATTCATAGAGAAGGCCAAATTTGTTTTTTTTTTTCAAAAAGGGAAGAGGAGATGGCCACAATAGTAGCTACGTAACCTCATAAGGACTTCATAACATTAACTCAATTTTTAGACCCTCCATCCCCCTCCCCCTTAACTGAAGTTCAATGCTTTAAAAATTTACAAAAAAAAAAAAATTCTCTACTCTTTTTAGCATTACATGGCATGTAAATCGAGATAAGTAAGTAAGCTAAGTAGGAGTAGAAAAATTTGTCACCTTCCAAAATCACAATATTATTTTATCGCCTAAAGACCAAAAAAAAATCATACATCTATATTAAGTAGCCATTTTAAAGCAACAATACGATAAAAAATTTGCAGTCTTTGGAACACAAAATATGAGTTTGGAAAATTTCAATTTTTCAAAAATTCGTTTTTTTTTTTTTGAAAATTAAAATTTTCGAAATTTTCACTTAATTTTTATGACATTTTTTAAGTCATTTAGCAACTATTATGATCACACTACAAAAAGAAAAAAGAAAAAAAAAACAAAATTCAGCCCACTCAACTCATTAATCTATACTCAGAAAATTTTATTGATTCTATCACGATGGATTTAGAAAACCACGAATGAATCATTTCATAAATATAGATAAGAACAACCATCTTGAAAAAAATTCACTAATTTCAAAAATATGACAAATCAATTAATTTGATCGAAAATGATTATGAAATATCATCTATAAGTAAAATAAATGAATTTTGTAAAATAAAATAAAACAATAATCTTCGAAGAAATAATCAAATTCATGGATTCGAATAAATCGATATCTCCTTCGCAACTTCGAATGACACACACTACGTGATGTTTTTCCGAACGATTCACACAAGAAGCCAACAAATAAACGAATTTTACGTAGACGTGTACGTACGCACGTTGAGAGATTGGAAGCGTTATTCGATTTACACGGTATTTAGATTTACCTTTGTTGGTATCTACCTAGTCGAGTGTACTGAGTGGACGAACACGAAAAGGAATGAAGAGCGAGTTGCTCGCGTTACATAATATCGTACACCGAAGAACAACTTCTCCAACATTATACACCATTGGTAATAATTAAATAGATATACACAGCTATCTACTGCATTTATACGGCTCGTATTCGACAACACATCGAATTTTTTCTTCGTCATTGCGGAATTTCGTGGTAACCAATTATGTCTAATGATTCAGTACATTGAGGCTATCAGAATGAACTATAAATATCTATTGGATGTACACTAGCATACAATTAGCTACCTTACAAGTTTACAGTCGTTCGCTTATCAGAAACGTAGATAATAGCACTACGTGTTCATACTACGTGGTGTGATATACGTAGACATTTTTTTCGGCGTTGCTTTTCGAACGACTAGAAAAACGTCCTTGCTTATGAGATTAGTTAGGGGCGCGGTTCAGGTAAAGTGAGTCCCCCAACGGCGATACTACAACCCGGAAAGAAATACGAGTCGAGAACTACCTTATCATCTGTACAGCGTACACCGCATTGGCCCAAACAATCAACATGATGATTTTCATCAGCAATATTTACCATTCGACGGAAGCTCGAAGGCGCAGCTAATCCATTTAGATAAGTCGAAGAATTCCAATAATAAACTCACCACAGTCTCCACTTTCAACCCTACTGAGAGAGAATTCAAATCATTCTCATCTCGAACCTCGTAAGTCTATCGTCTCGTAACCAAGATGCAATTATTATTTAGACTTCGTTAAGACAACCTAAACGAGTATTTTGCTTAAATCAACCAGAATTCCCAATCAAATTACGCCACAGAAATATCGTAAACATCGTCCTTTCGAATACAACACCTTCACCATTCCATACATATACACGTTAAACTTTCGTCGCTGTTGGACGACAGAGCCTACTCTATTCATGAACACAGAAGAGAAAAAAAATCTCGTCAAACTGGCGCATTTATTTATGCGTTAAATTATAATTTAAACGATATCATCTCTGAGTTAGCCGCTCTCTACGCACAATGCGAAATACCACAACGAACCGTTTCCAATTCTAAGACCGAAGAAAACCAAGGAAAAAAATCAATTCTATACCGCACGCTATTTCTGAACTCTTCCAAAGGTTTCCTTATAATCGCTTTTCTCTCGCTTCCCCGCTACGAATCAAGACGCGTAAATTTTTTACGAAAAAAAAAAAAAGTATTCGAGAAGCCAAATAAATTTACGTTTAAAGCGAATATTAACAACTTTCTTAACGACTCCGTTTAACTTTAATTCGTCGAGTTTTCGAGCTCAACGTCACCATTTCGATATCGAGATGCGCGAGCGAAACCCTCCGACAGATAAAATTTTCTCGTTGCGTCGTCTTCGCGAAATAATGCAGAGGAGAACAGGAAGATGCTCGAAATTCAAATTAATTTTTTAGCCGAATGAATTACGTACTTTGAAAATGATATTCTTGAAAGAGTAGAAATTTTTGAATGAATTTAAACAACTTTTCTGGCGATGTACCAAAGCGTAATACCTACAGGAAATCTCTACATTGCGTCCTTCGAAAAACACCCTCATAGGATGGAGCGAAGAATCTAAGACCACTGAAGAGGATGTAGGATATTTGAAAATTTCACGAATGAAATTGGAAGCATTTGTCGAGTTGGAAAAGTGCGACCATATTCAATCACCAGTCATTCATTTTAACATTTGAAAAAAAAAATGTAAGCAGCCATGCAGTATAATTAGAGCTGAATTTATAATTGGAGGTTTTTTACATTTGCAGATAATATACCCTAATGATTATCACTTTTCAAGCTCACAAATCAAATCCATTACCGAATCCAAACCTTCCACCTTATCCCTCCCAAACATACCGAAAATATCAAAGTTTACCTCAAATTTCGGCTATTCGCTATTTTAGATTTACTTTTGATGACTTTTACTCAAATCTAAAGGGATATTTTTTGATCTCCAACTAACACCACACACAAAATTTGACCTTTCTAGGTAAATTTGGTGAAAAGATATACGAGTTATATGAAATTTTTTACCTGTTATCCCCTCCCAAAAAAGCTTTTTGTGCTTTAACTCCCCTCCACATTTACTCAGGAGATAAAAAGTGATATATCTTGATCAACTGGACTCACTTTATCATCTGAAACCATGATCAAAAATTTTCTACCGTTCATTTACCGCCACCACATTTTGAGGATAATAAACACGCCCCCCCGCCCCTTTCAAACCCACGAGGAAAGCTGAAATTAGCATACGGCATATTCTCATTACTAGTAATCATAAGAGTTCACATCAATCAAATCCGAGTCCAAGCTTTCCTCAAATAATGGCCATCCGCCATTTTGGATCCAAATTCGAGGCTTCATATTTTGGTCTCCAACTAATTCCACATTTAAAGTGTGACTCTTTCAGGACAATTTAATCAGGAGATATGGAAGATTCGTGAACTTTCTTATCGTGATTTCCCCTCCAAAAGTCGTTTATTATTCCAATTCCTTTTCATATTCGCTTAGAAGGATAGAATTGAAATATCTTAGCCATTTGAGCCCATTTCAATATCTCACACCGTAATTAAAATTTTTAGACCTGCTTTTGTTACTCCCTTCTCCCCCAAATTTGAAGGACAATAACCCTTCCTCCTCTCCAAAATCACGTGTGAAGGTAAAATTGAAATAAAGCATATTTTACATCACTAGTGAACATATGTGAGATTCTCCTCAAACCTTCCTAAAATTTTGGTCAAACGCCATTTTGAATCCATTTTGACCCAAATTTCAGGAGGTAATATTCTGGACCCCGATCAACCTCAAAATCCGTTTTTTGTTCAAACTTCCCTTCAAATGCACTTGGGAGGCTGATATTTGGACACGATGGTGTCCGCGACTCACTCTTCTATATGAGACCAGAACATAAAAATTCAAAACTATTTGCCTCCATTTCACCTTTCTCAAAATTCGAATAAACTGCTGAGATGAATAAAAAAAAAACACGCTAGAAAAAAAAAATTTGTGGAACTCCACAAATTTCCAACAATTTTAAGTCATACTCGCAAGCTCTCCTTCTGGTGGAAAAAAAATATATATGCATCAAAAAGCTGGACATTAGCCATATTAGATTACAAATGACCAGAAACGCCAAGGTATAAAATTCCCACACTCTCCTGCATTTCATTCCTAAATCAGGTAAGCTGCAATAGATATCATTTTTAATTAAACACTTAGCTGAAAAAAAAGTCGAAAAAACTACACAAATAAGACGCCTGCTTCTCTACGCTCTACAATCTTATTCGTGAGAATCACGTTGAACTCCCTGCAATTTTGTAAAAAATTTAAAAAATCTGTTGCTTACGTTCAAAATTCTCAGAATGCTATAAAATCGAACATACATAGGCTGAAATAGCATGGTTTTTTTTAGGGGGTGGAAGGGGGTGGCAGGAGGAGGGTACTTAAACCCAGCCAATAAGAAATAGTTTCAGAAAAAAATTATATTGATTCGGAAATTGACTATTTATACATTTTAATTAATTTAATAATCATTCAATTCATACCATTACCATTTGAAAGGAATGAGGCTTAATTCATTCGATATGGGTAGAAATTAATTGAGTGGCAAATTTTTGCACTAGTCGCAGATAAGTTGATAGTTGGCACCATACAACAGTAGGTAGCCTTTTTACCACATTACATAATTTTTTCGAATATGAGTGCATATGTAAGCGAGGTAAATCTAACACCCTTAGGTCAAAAATATTAGTTGTTCCAAGTGGAATAGAGGTTGAAATGGCAAGTAACACAGAGAATATATTAGTTGTACATAATCAAGAAGGAAATTTAAGGGGCTAATTTGGGATCTGAGAATAGCTCAAGTCTCTTTCAGACTTCCTCCCTTTCTCTTATCCCCACATATGCGGACACGATACATATATTACGCGGATTATTCCTTTATACCTTGTTTGTTGTGCTCGTACCATCTATATGAAAATATTATCTACCACTCTCGGAACACAATGTACTTATCATTCTACAAATACATAATACTTACAATTTGCTCTTTATCTTTCGAGCACAACTAATGAGTTCGCAATCACAACGTTGCCAAAATATCGAGTAAACACTATAAAATGAAAAGGAAAGTAAATGCAATACGTAAAACCGCAAAATACGATAGGCCAATAAAGACAGCATACGTTGACTGGTTTCAAACTAATAAAAAGCATAGGCTAATAAAACCATAAATCTCGAATGGTGTGGCCTCTAGCCTGCATACGTAGTTTACAATGCAAACAGGGCAATCCAACTATCAATATTCAAACAGCAGAATTCAAACAGCAGAGGGTAAAATTTTGCGGTTAAACATTGGCTTTGTTTTTCATATTATAGCGTGACAGAATGATTTCGATTAAAAAAAAAATCAATTTATTTCAATATTTAAAAAATTGCAAAAATTATAATTATCATTATTTAGTTAAAGAATTATGACTTGGAACTGGGAAAAAAATTTTGATAAAAAAAATTCACAAACCACCAAATAATAAATCAAAAATTTGGCACATGCGATACTAAAAGAGACCTCTTCCTACAGCCAGAGCGAGTTGATAGCTTTCCACAATTCCAATACCACACACTTCAACTTAAAAAAAAAATTGTCATGGCCTGAGAAGGAGAGAGGAAGATAAAACCTACCCTAAATACCATTACCGATAACGATTCTCCGTTATAACTTTCAATTGGCGGAAACACGAGGAAATAAAAAAAAAATCTTATCTTCGTAATTACATTGCTCGTCATCGGGAAAAACGTTAGCGAAATGAAAACGAAACGAAAGAAACTAGACGTAATAAAAACGTTAGTTTGTTAAAAATCACACCGATATCGCGAATACGACGCGATTACACCATCGAGGATACGATAAGGGAACCAACACCAGCCAACGCGTGGTAAAAATAAAATCGCAACCAAGAGATGCTTAATTAATGGGTATCGTAATGAAGGTGCTATTAGAGCAGCGCGACAATACTGCATAGTTTTGTTATTATATGCATTGTACTTATCTCGTCGAAGGGTTTTTCTTTAGCGTCTCAGCGGCTATATGGCTTTTAGGTGTATCTCTTCGGTCGTGTGCAATAAAATCCATTATTTATCGGCGCCATTATCGCAATTATAAAACGTTACGAGAGCAGATGAAGCATAGATCAAAAGGATCTGGTTTTAATTACCCAAGGTTGATTTTTAATAGCGTACAATACCCTGTGAAAAATATGTACGCAGCCATCGCGCAATATCGGAGCTGAATTTTTTATGGAAAGTTCATTGAAATGGGTAAATGGTATTAACCTCTTTACACCCAGACCCAGTACAAAGAGTAATCCATCTCGCCTCCATCTGCCTATCCCCTACAAAGTCAACTTGCCTCAATGGTCACAGAACAGAACATCAATATAGTGTTGTAGCCCATGTAGTCTTATATACATGTAAAAAAATTCACGTTTCTTTGAATATTTTTTACGTAACGAACAGAATTTTTAAAAAGGAACAAAAAATGTTACGTAAAACTTTTGCCTATCTGAAAAATTGAAGGAGCTACGGAGGTTTAAAAGTTTTGTGTAAACAGGCAAAAAATGTATTATGCTTTTTTTATTCCATTCGTACCTCCTTTAATTTTGCAAATAGGCAAAAGTTTTACATTACATTTTTTTGTTGCTTTTTAAAAGTTCTGTCCGTTACATAAAAAAATATTCAAAGATGAGTGAATTTTTTCTACACCGTGAACAGGACTACGTGGGCTACAACTGAAATAGGCGAAAAATGTATTGGGCTTTTTTTATTGCATTATAGTCAATTCCTATCAGTACCACGAAAGAAATTTTCAAAAAACTCAATCCTTTCTTCAATAACGTTCGCATACATTATAATGACGTCATCGAACAAAAAACTTGCTTTTTTTGAAAATTTTTTTCATATCACCTACAGTCATCAATACAATGAAATAAAAAGTTCCAAAGACTTTTTGCTCATTTACAAACATGAAGATGCTGCGATAGAGCAAAGTTTTTCAATCTCCTTCGATCATTAAATTGGCAGGTAAGCAAAAAATTTTAAACCATTTTTTCGTTCGTTTTTTCAAGCTCTATATTAATTACGAAGAAAAAAAATTTCAAGAAAAATTTTTAATTTTTTTTTACACTGCATACGAACCTACTCATGGAAAAAAAGAGTGCCAGTACCTGCGTTTATTTCTTCCCTATCACATCGTTGGTCTGGCGTACTTCAGGACTGGTCGGAAGTATAGTATCAAGAACCACTTCATTCATCACTCCTGCTTCAACCCCCCCTCCCCCGGCACCTACATCTAGACTGAAGTAGATTAACAGTGTCCGAAGTAATAGCGAAATTACTCGAAAACGACATGATAAAAATTTCAGCCTCCAAATTGAAATTTTAAAATACCCCACAATGAAGGTAAAATTATAAAAAAAGTGTTTTGAAAATTTAGAGCAAATGATAAAAATTTATGCCTCTTAATTTAAATTTGAAATTTTTTGAGACGAAATTTCGCTAAGTGCATATATAAAAATTTTTAAAATTCAAATAATTGAGTTCTGGAAAATTTGTAAAGTTATACTTGGTCCCATAAACATTGAAAAAATTTTTAACTCTCAATTTCTTCAAAATTTGGAGAGATCTGAAATTTTAAATGAGAAAAAAACACGTGAATTTAATAGTACATTTTTGAAATTTAACAAAATAAATGAGTAATTTTAAACTCAAAATTTTGAAGAAAAAAAAATTCTTTCAACATATGAATAACAACTCAGGCTAGTAGCCATTCTGTAATTTCAGAAGAGCTAACCAAATTCTAGAGGAGGATTTGACTTGTTTTCTTTTTGTTGGCTAATGCTTACGTATCTAATACAAAATTTTACCGAATGGAATTCAAATTTTTCTAGAGAAGTTCAACCTCTGTAATTTTCGAAATCCGAGAGTGTCCCAGCTCATATCCATTTTGGGGGGGGGGGTGGAGAGCTCATTCATATACAAGTACCACTATAAGTCAGGTCCAATTCAATTAAGTAGGTATAACTTCGCAAAACGTCTACCATACTCCATTAATAACGATTTATCGCATTATTACCTGATTTATGATGGTACTTGTAAAATGTACATGGGTGAGCCCCCCCCCCCGAAAAATCTGAATATGAGATATGATACTCGACTTTAAGCGATTGTATATTAGGTGTTTTCCAAAGTTATAGCTGCTATAGCAAAAAATGATAAAAATGAGATATTTGAAAATTTAAAAAATTCATAGCCTTCCCCCCAAGCATTCAAAGTAGCTGAAATTTTGGATCTCATGTACCGTAGGCATACGATTTCGAATGATGTTAGTTTGGTCAAAATAGGAGTGTCGTCGAGACTTTCTCTTGTTAGTATTTCCCTCATCGTCATCAATCGTCCGAGGCCATCTTCATCAAATCTGAATTTTTCGAAGCTTCTAGAGATTTCCTCAAATTTCGATTACGCGCCATTTTGGATTGATTATCATCCAAATAGGCACGAATATACATTTGTCATATGATTACAAAGAGTTTAAAATGTACTGATGAGGAGAGGGGAACACGATCTCCTACTTTTCTCACATCTTCAAATCAGGTATACTGAAATAGCTACCACTTGTACCACAAACGCACTAAAAAGGCGCTGTTTACAATGGCGTTGCACTGTATAATAAAGCACGAGACTTTATCGGTACTTAGGAAATTACAATGATAAAGAGCACGCAGCGTCAATGAATCAAGGACGCGGGATATCCAAAGAATTACCATATCTTCATATTCTGCACGCCCGACACGAGGGTAGAACTGAACTGCTCCTTCGATAATGCCACCCACCAGCCTTATAATCTTTGCGGAGATAAGAAGCCGTATCGTCTGGCATATAATACCGCCACTCGAGGGACCAAAGATGGCGGAAAATAATTAGCTAGTCTTAAACACGTCTACGAAACCCTCGAACGTTTCTTCTGCTTGGTTATTTCGACGCGAACAAAATCAAAAAAATAATCCAAGTCAGACTGATGTTGACGTCATAGAAATCGAGTATATCTAAGTAGCCGGCAATTGGTTACGTGCTTTTTCCACTCAAATTGGTCTTACTTATTCGACGCTCGAAATCAAAGACCTAATTCGCTTGTTTTTCCAAGCAAAGAATTCCGGCGGTTTAGAATTGATATTCGATGAAAATCGAAAATTTTTCCATTTCCACCAAACCATCATTACGACGGTGGAATTTAATACAACGAATCGATACACGCGGATTTAATATCCTTACGCATTCATCTCGAGCGTAAATCGTTATACCATTTCTTCGGCATTACTTTTCGCTTTTTTATTGCGGTTTCTTTTTCGCTAATTACGCGGAAAAAATCAATTAACGAAGGTGGCGTTAATAACAGTCTTATATAATTCGCGCGTAAGTACTGACGAAGGTAATATTTTTACGATATATTGACGCGGCGACAGCATTTTCGTATACTCGTGAGATTATTAGAAAATTTTTTTTATTAACTCGAACCAACCTTTCGCCGTTTCTCGTCGTTATATCGCCGGCGAATGGGAAATTATAATTAATACGCGTTATTTTCGTCGCTAAAATTCATACGAATGAAAAAAAATCAACGTATTTGAAATACGATTTCCGAGGCCGATGGGAATATAATATAATAAAAAAAAAATGTGAAATTCTCATTATTTTCACGAACGATGTTGCCATTTCGTCGAATTCATCGAATGAATACAGCCATCTTCTAGCAATTTAATTAGGAATTCGTTCTTCGCGAGTCCACGTAGGAGTATAGAGATAAATGGATGAAATTCGACCAACTTTATGAGCTGCCACCACTCTTGCGGGGGTGAAGACTTTAAACAAATCATGAACTAGAGATTTTCAAAAGATTCATGGAGACAAAAGTGGGGGGAGGGGGTTGGTAATCTCAAACATCAAACTGTGGTCGTTTACTTCGTAAATTACATTCTCATTCGAGTTCTCATCTTTCGACTGGACAATTTTATCGGAAAAAAGTGAAAAAATTTTAACGGAGTTGTTTACAAGTCGAAAATAGGTAAGTAAAATAAGATGTCTAACTACTTCAATAATGCATTGAAAAAATTTCACCTCTTCAATATGTGCTTATTTTTGACAATTAGGTCGTAGTATTAAAATTTCATACGTAATTTTTTTTAATCATTTATTCATACTTGTGTCTCCAATTTTCAAGACTATCAAGTCAGATTGCCTTAGACTTGTCTAAATAGTTTTGCTGTCTTGAGGAAGGTAAAGAAGGATTCGAGTCGAAGAAGCGAGACCATATTCAGCTACCAGTCATTGATTTTATTGATTTAAAAAAAAAAAAAAAAAAAAAAAAATTGTAAGCAGCCATGCCGCATTATTAGAGCTGAATTTATAATTGAGGTCTGTTCAAGTTAAAAGGTTATTGTGAAATAAATTTTTCAAGTCCATAGGCCACATCCATTCAGAGTCCAAAATCCTTACCTTATCTCTCCCAAAAACACTCAAAAATTATACTTTGAAATATCCACTACTTTTTGTCCACAACAATCACAAAAACCCATATTCTTCACATTTCCACTTCTCAAGCCCAACTCAAATTTTGGCCATTTTCCCTTTTCTGGTCAATTTTGAGTCACAATCAAGTGCTCGTATTCTGGTCACCAATTAACCCAGCACTCTAAGCTTGACCTTCTTAAGTCAATTTGGAAGGAGATAGTTATGCGAGATTCGTGAGATTTCTTGCCACGACTTCCTCTCTAAAAGCTGTTTTTTTTTTTTTTTGCTTCAACTCTCCTCCATATTGATTTAGTACCCTGCAATTGAAATATTTCGATAATTTTAGCTCATTTTATCATGTGACACCCGAAATCAAAAATTTTCTACCCGCTTTCGCTTACTCCCCCTCCTCTCACCTTGACCCTTTCAATTTCATGTACTACGGTAGAATTTGGCATTCAGCAAACTATTCATCAAACCTAATAATAGGAGTCCACATTCATCAAATCTGAGCCATTCGAGGGTTCTCAAGCCTTCCTTAAATTTCGGCCATTCGCTAATTTGGATCATTATAGATTCGAAGTCGATGAGGAACGAAAAATAAAGAATATATTTCGACAAAGGTTTTACAAGAAGTGATCAAACCAAAAACGAAACATAGTATAAAACAAAAACGTATAACCTTAGACACAAAGTAGCCATATATAGTTTTTTATTCCTAGCCAACAATACTCCACTCCAAAGTGGATCCATTTTGATCCGAATATAAACGATGATATTCTAGATCTTGACCAACAGTACATATGAAGTTTGAACTTTTCTAGGCGAATTGACGAGGAGATGGAGGTTCAGAAAATTTCATTAAATTTCTTAAAATCCGTTTTTTGCTGCAACACTCCTCCATATGTACTTTGAAGGCTGAAATTTTGACAAGTTGGTGTTCGTGACTCACCGTTTCTTATGAGACCAGAACATAAAAATTTTTAATTATTTTCCCCTTTTCATCTGTCTTAAAAACAACAACAACAACAACAAAATGTAAGTTTGCAGAACACCGTATTTTTTTCGATAAATATATATTTTTTTAAACTTTTTCTATTATTATTATTATTATTATTTTTTTTTTTTTTTATTAATAATTAGGAAATTTTTTTCTTTTGTCAACGCCTTTTACTGCAACTAAAGCCAGAGGCGTTTTACGTTAACAGATTTTTTTTTTTTAAATTTATTAATATTCAGTTTTGTTTTCATTATAATTATATCAATTTTAAAATAGAATCTTTTCATAATAATAATATAATGGTATTATCTCTCTAAATTTTCAGCAGTTTTCATCCTTAATCAGTAGAGTTGGGTTCGGAGTGAAAAAAATGTACATACGCCAAAAAACTTGGGCATGCCATTTGATTGCCAATGACCTAAAACGCCAAGATAAATACCTTTCTCTGGCCTCTTTTTTCTAAATCAGGTAATCTGTAATAGTTACGGTTTCAAATTAAAAACTCGCCAAAAAATACTTCGTGATAAATTATAATTTTATGCGCTTAGAATTCAGAGGTGCGTTCTGGAAAGCAGACAAATTGATTAATAAACGAATAATTTATGAGTTGAATTAATAGATATCCTCGTGCAACATTTAGAATACACGATTTCATAATGACACTAGCATTCATCCTTTAAATATCGTTTTCAGGAGGTTTTCAGTCATCGAAAAGGTTTTCCATTTCTTCCAAACCTACGTAATATTTATCAAGAGTATACGACAACTCACCGTCAGAGTCTATTTTGTAGTGATGCAACGAACGTAAACGAGATGAATCGTTTGGGCAGGATTGACTCGAATTACAAGCCGAACAACTGGATTATTATAGAAATATCGTAATAGCTGACACAGTCGGTGCACGTGGTCACCGAATTACATCATGTCTATGCATAGAACAGGTGGAAACACCCAAAGAATGCGCATAATGCCATTTTATAAAAAAAATCTTAAAGTTGATTCTTGGAAAAGATTTTTAAATGCTAAACATCGAAAATACGAACTCATCTGTTTTCTGAGAAAATAATAAAAATCGTTACCCCTCAGTCGCTCATACGAACGTCATTGGTAAACAATACACTCGCAGAAACAAAGTTGAAATTTTCCATTAAATCTCAATTGCTATAACCTGTTACAGGTAAATAAACTTTGCACTAGAAGTACCTCATCGAAATTATCATTTTTATCAGAAGTGTATCGCTAAAGATTCCAAATCGATTGGTAATGCATGCAATGAGTAATAATTACAAATAGTTTTCAATTGTGTGCGTGTGTTTTTTGTTTTTGTTTATTTTTTTTCAAAATCAAATCTTTTGCCAGATGTATAATCGGTAACCTTTCAATTTTTATTTGAAGTCTAGCATGTAGGTCCCTTGCTATAATAACTACTTTGAAACTTGAAATTTATGAGTAATTTATTTTCGATTGAAAGTTTTTTCAAGTATTCTTCAAATTTTTCAACGGAAGTCTTCAAGGTGCTTTTACTTACTTCTTACTTCTTAGTTTAACGTGCCATGTATTGCAACCTAGTTCAAATTTTTAGGAAGAGTTGAGTTTGTTTTAAGAAGTTGATAAGAGAATTAGTTTTAGATATGCATAAAAATAACATATTCAAATCCAAAATGAAATAGCAAGAACATGAATTAAGTATGGGCGGGAAGGGGGGGGAATGTATATCATTTAATTTCGTAGAAATTGAACAACCTTCATTGTGTAATGATCAATATTCACCTACGACCAACTCCAAATAAATGATGAGGTTTTGAGACCTCACAAGTGGCGTTCAAAAAATAATTTCAAATTTGAAAAGCGACTCAAAATTATATCATTTGATATACATTACACAAATACCTCGAATAAGGTTAATTTTTTCAAATTTTTCGATGTCTTCAAAGGGGCCCAAATTCCCAAGATTTTAGGTTTTTGGGCACTGACGAGGGTTTAAATCAAAAACTGAATGACTCAAACAACATATCATTCGGTATACACATAATGTGAATCTCTTGAATAAGTGACATTTTTTCAAAATTTTTGGTTTTGCATCCCTTTGAGGGTCCAAATAAAAAAACGGATTTCATATTTAAAATCAACGATCCAAAAAACACATTAGTCGACATACATGATTAAAGTATTTGTCTGAAGCCAAAATTCCCAAAATTTAGGGGTTGTGGACCCTCGCTAGGAGCCTACTAAAATTAATTTCAAATTTGAAAAGCAACTCAAAAATATACCATTTGATATATATATATAACAGAAATACCTTCGATAAGGCCAATTTCTTTCAATTTCTTTTTACCTTTAAGAGGTCCATATTTTCAAAATCCTAGGTTTTTGGGCCCTCATGACGGTCCAAATCAAAAATTAAGTGACTCAAACAACATATCATTCCATACATACATAATGTGAATCCCTTGAATGGGTCACATTTTTCAAAATTTCTGGGTTTGGAGCCCTTTGAGGGTCCAAATAAAAAACTGATTTCATATATAAAATCAGCCACCCAAAAAACACGTTAGTAGAAATACATGATATAAGTATACGTCTGAAGCCAAAATGTCCAAAATTCCAGGTTTTAGGACCTCACGAGGGGCCTTCTAAAAGTGATTTCAAATTCGAAAAGCGACTCAAAAATATATCATTTGATGTATATACGACATAAACACCTTGAAAAAGTGGAAATTTTTCAATATATTTTGGGATCCTTTAAGGGACCCAAAATTTCAAAAGTTTGGTATTTGGGCCTTCGCGAGAGTCCAAATCAAAAACTGAGTGACTCAAACAACATATCATTCGATGCATATTATATATTTATATAATATAATGTATATCCCTTGAATGAGGCACATTTTTTTCAAAATTTTTGGTTTCGGAACCCTTTGAGGGCCCAAATTAAAGCACTGATTTTATATTTAAAATCAGCGACTCAAAATATACACGATATGCGTATTTTTTGTCTGAAGCCAAAATTTCCAAAATTTCGGAATTCTGAGCCCTCGCGAAGGCTTCCAAAAATTATTTTAAAATTTAAAAAGAGGCTCAAAAATATACCATTTGATATAATTATGTATATATGACATAAATACCTTCAATTAGACCAATTTTTTCAAATTTTTTGTGGCTCTTTAAGGGACCCGAATTTGCAAAATTTCAGGTTTTTGGGCCCTCGCAATGGATCTAATTCAAAAACTGGTTTCAAATTGAAATAAGCGGCCCAAAAAACACATACGCAGCCTTTTTGCACGCGTCAAACATTTAAATTCGATTTCTGTCACGCTAGAATTGCGATTGGCCTCACTGCGCGGCCTCCTCAGCAATATGAAGTTTCCAAAATCAACTTCAAGGTCATATTTTTAGCCAAAAAATCTGAAAAAATTGATACCATATTCATCGGGTGTCTCCATATGCATACCCAATTTCAAATCATCTTGTTAAAACTGGTGGGAGATAGAATTTTTACCATGTAAACCACGGGGTACCATAAAAAATCAATCATCATCTCAAAAACCGTACTCTGCGAATACTTATCGTAAAATACCATAAAAATCAAAATTCCTATCGAGGGCATTTTTACCATACTTAAAAAGGCTACAGTCTTTGCTACGTTATCTTACCTGTCCCAAATTTCTAAATCCGTGAGTAGAAGCGACTTCATCAGCATCCTGGTGTCCGGTGGGTATATGCACCGCGAACTGATTCATAAAAATAAGCGGCGACCTTTCGGCCGTACACGCGCATAATAATAAAAATATACTGCAAAATAATAACGAGGCTCGGTCCACATAGTGCTTCCGACTGGCAACACATCGATACGCAACACGCATCGTACTCTCGATTTCGACGATGAACCGAAAAATTACAAGCTATACAAATGCAACAACGCGTAGATATATGGAAAACAAATTTTCTTTTTAAGTAGTAAAAACTTCACTACGATTAAATATCATGACTATATTAAAAACCAATGGCAGCTTAACAAAAGAACTCGCGTAGTCCGCGAAAATTAAACACGGATCGCGAATTTCCTCAATACATAGACAGCTTCAGGTGGCAGTGCTTGTATACACCAATCGAAATTAAGTAGAGTGCCCGGTGTCAAAGTCCGTTTAGCTTTTCATGTAGATTTTGGTAATCTGAAACATCCGAAAAGCGAATAAATTAATCGGCTTCATCTTAAAATGCCTAAATCCTACTTACGTTGTATTTTCGTATTCTTAATTATCTAACGAGACTAATTATCTACTTCATTCCTTGAACCGATAAAGATAAGATAATTCGACGAAATAGTCGAATCACAGATACCAGTCGGCTTCGTGCTACTCCTCCATCTACCATTTTCTTTCACCGTACTCGCCTTCCGTGCATTGTATACGTAGTACACGCCATTCTCCACAATTTGATTACACAACGCTGGCAAGGCCGCCGAACAATTTTACCACCCGCAAAATGTCAACTAGTTGATGGTTTAATTTCGTTCGGCATATACAGTTTATTACAAGTACATAACCGTCGACTTCCCCCTTTTCCACGCATACCGTTCGCCTCCGCTTCGAATCAATATCTACATTGGAAATCCTAAGTAATACACACTTCGCTAGAATTTGCAGCCGAAAAAATTCAGTCTTTTGTAGTTCCATAATAAAGTTTGAAACACATCGCGGTTCGTTTTCGTATTACGAAAACGCGATGGCAACACCCCATCGCTTTGAAGTTCGCCTTGACGTGAGTTTAAAATTGAATCAACCTAGATGGCGACGAGTTTAACGAAAAATGCTGCGAGGATTGTTAACGTTGTTACAACTTTTGGAATATTTAATACTTTGCTAACCCAGGTTATTTTGGTTTTTTTTTTTTTTTGTATGAGAAACAGAAAATCGTGAGGCTTTTGAACGGCTTGTCAAACAGTTATAAAAAAGAAATGTCATCAAAAAAATACATAATTATTTTTAATTAGGCAAGTTAAAATGCTGGGAATCAAAGATGAAAAAATATCACTGAACAAAAACATATACAGCGAACCCAAATGATTTCAGCATCCCAGAGGCCAAATTTCTTCCACTGAAAAATAATAACGAATTATTTCATTTTTTTTTTTAGCTGAGTTTTTAACTTTAAAACGATAGCTATTACAGCTTACTCGTTTTGGGAAAGGGTTATCGGGGAGAGTGTGGTCTTTAAATCTTTTTCAGACCATTTGTAATCATATGCTAAATGTCCAACTTTTTGGTACATATATATACATTTTTCCACCAAACTTAGCGCCGGCGAGTATTCATAAAAGTTGCTAAAAATTTGGTGAAGGATTCTCTTCGAAAATGCGCAAAATCACTTTTTTTGTTTCTTCAATAAATTTCAAAATGGCGGATCACTCAAATTTTGAGAAGGGGTGGAGAAGGGGGAAATAGCTCAAATTTTTCCTTTTTGATCTCATATGAAAAAGTGAGTCACGGACATTAAGATATTCTAGCTTCAGCTTCCTAAAAACATTTTGAGGGAAGTTGGAGCAAAAACCGGGTTTTTGAGGAAATTTTGTTTTTCACATCCCACACGTAGCGCCGGGGGGTATTTATAAAATTCGCTAAAAATTTGGTGAGGGACTCTTCTTGAAAATGCGCCGAGGTACTTTTTTTATTTTTTCGATAAATTTCAAAATGGTGGATCACTCAAATTTCGAGAGGGGCTGGAGAAGGAGCAAATAGCTTGAATTTTTCGTTTTTGATCTCGCATGAAAGAGTGATTTGCGAACACTAATATATTCAAATTTCAACTTTATAAGTGCATTTTGAGAGAAGTTAGAGCAAAAACGGTTTTTTGAGGAAGTTTTGAGTCATGAAATTTCTTGAATCTTTCATATCTCGTCAGCAAATCAATCTAGGAAGATCAAACTTTGTGTGTAGAGATATTTGGTGACCAGAATATGACGTCTTAAATTTGAATAAAAACGGATACAAAATGGTAGATTATCAGAATTTGAGTAGAGCTTGAGGAACCTCAAATTAGTAAAAGCAATTATTCAACGTAATTAATATTAACTCACATAGTTATTGGGGATAAGAGTTATACTATAGCCCAAATTCATCTTCATACATAATATTGGAGAGGAGGAGGAGGGATCATCGACCTCAAAATGTGGTGGGGGTACACGAGAGGTCGAAAATTTCTTATTGATGAGTCATATGGTAAAATGAGCACATGTGACTAACCTATTCTGATTGTAGCTTCCCAAATGAATTTGGAGGGGAGCTGGAGCAAAGAACGATTTTTAGGAGGGAAATTACTGCAGGAAATTTCATGAATCTTCATATCTCTCCACCAAATCGACCTACAAAGGTTAAATTTCGCATGAAGGGTTAGTCAGGGTTAGCAGAACTTTCATGGCCGGCCCGGGGGAAACCGTGTGTAGCGAATCTCACGAAGTAACCGTAAAATCCCCCATCCAAAAAAAAATTGTCAAATTTGCGATTCTGTAGTTGATACTTTAAGGTAATAAAAAATTACATGACTTTGAAGATATCATTTTTTTAATGCAAACAAACGTAAATAAAAAATGACTTTCTTAAATTAAAAATAAGTAGGTAGCCTATGTAATGAAAAACAATGCTGATTAGTAAAACGAGAATATGTAGATATTTCTTTTCAAGTAAAAATTTTAGGTGTATTTTGTGGGATTTTTCAGTATTTTTAAAATTACAATTGTTATATTTGTGGTCTCGCGGCCGCTAAAACTAATACCAAGGGCTGGCACACCTGGGTTTCCCTGGTTCTCCGGTGAGTTCTGCCAAGCCTGGGGTTCATGACCAGAATATGATCTCTAAATGTTGGTCAAAATGGATCCAGCAAAATGACAGATCGTAAAAATGTGAGGATGATTTGAAAAACCTCAAGTAGTCTTAATTTCAAAAATACATGTTCATATGATTATTGCATGGTAAGAAATACCACATTTGTTTGGAAGAGGGTCAAAAATTCAGGTAGAATGTTTTTAGGTCCCAAATAACATTTGGAACCACTTTTGACCAAATTTGCGTCAAGGGCCGATTTCACCTACTTAATGAGGGAGGCCCTTTGAAGGGAGGAAGGCCGATTACTACCCTCAAAATATGGTGGGCGATAAAGAAATTATTATTCTCAAAATATGGAGTGGTTGAACAAAAAGTGGAAAATTTTTAATAAAACTGCATTCTTTGAAATTTTTTCTCTTATTAAGTAGCACAAAAATTCAGATGATGTTTTTGCTTGGTAAGAAAACTGAAGGAAAATAAATGTAATTCATTAAAAATTTCAATGTCGTATAGCTCCTTCAATTCTGCAGGTAGACAAAAATTTAATCTTCATTTTTTAGTAATCCAGCAACATCTAAGTACACACCGCTCCCTCTCTCTTCCAACCACTCTCGCGCACCTCCTTCGAGATGACGAATCCACTATAGCCCGGCTGTTCCTCTTCCTCAGAAAAACTAACCTCCTATCCCAGATCTAATCTAATCTTCCGTGCCTCTGACCTTTGTTGCAGTACATGGCACGTTAATGAAGATAAGTAAGTAAGTAAGTAAAGAATGCACTTTTTTCACAATGCTTACAAAGCAAACTGGTAAACCACACTTGCTCTTAATTTTCTTCTATTTCGGTTTTCGATATTTATTTGTGAAAAAATAAATAAAAAATGTCTATCATTTTTTGAGTAATATGTATTGACAACATATTATAAATCATCCTCGGTACCTAAATTTTCAATTTGAATAATTTAATGTTCATTACCAAATTTACTTACTTTGAATTCAAGATTAATTTAAAAAAATTAATTTATTTTAAAGGGCAAAACGATCTCAAAATTTTATGGTGAATAAATTTAAATATTTTTTGGGATAAAATCATTAGAAAAATAGAAAAAAATTAAAGTTTAATTGAAGAAAAAAATAATTTCATAATAAAAATAATTTTTTTTTCGATCCTTTCAACTCAAAAAAAAAAAAAAAAACATGTATATATTTTTTAATGAGTCGAAAATAATGAGATGTAAAAAATTAGAATAGAAAAAAATGGGTATAGATGTGTACAAATGGAGAAACAAAAAAATTATTATTATTATATCATAATCGTACATGTAATAGTTCTATCCTTCAAGAAAATGTGAAGTCCATTATTTAAAATGATATTAAATCTGGAAGATTTTTTCACCAAAAAAAATCATTAAAACTGTAATAAAAAGAATTTCATCATTTTTTGTAGTAAACTTAATAAAAAAAATCTTAATAAAAAATTTATTTAAAATAAATCATTAATTTTTTTTATGAAAAAACTGTTTCGCTAGTCCAAACAAATAATTGTTTACTGTATCGAAATCAGTGATATAATGAATAAAAAATAATTAACACAAAAACAGAAAGTTCATAATATAGGCATTATATACACGAGTGAAGGCAATGGTGAAACTACAGGGAAACCCACAATTATTTGGAAAAAATTCTTGCAGTTGAATCATAGATAATACAATACTAACTGAATCAAAAAACACGAACTTTGAAACTGCTTTATCATTCACTTCATTCTTCACCTAAATTCGTACACATTAATTTAATAACATCAATTCATGCAATGAAAAATTCTAAAATTTCAAGTTAAAACAAATGGCTATCAATTCGTGATGCACAGAATTACATAATTTGTTTGAACAATTTCCTTAATATCTTAAAAAAAATTGTCAAACATCTAGATTTAAATCCGTGCACCTCAGTAATTACAAAAAAACACAAAACATCGACCTTGCCGACAAAGACAGGTTAATAACCAATCACGACGCTCTTACCTCGTCTACCTTCTTGCAGAAATCCTTCGTATGAGTTTTTTTTTTTCGACCGAACGAGTAATTACTGTACGAATTTACGAGCTTCTTCGAATCGAGATCGTATCAAAAAATAATAATTTATAAACAAGCTAAAATAAACAATTAAATTTTCATTAATGTTCAGGGTCGATCGACGATATTGTTGAATTTTATGTTCATACGTGATCTCGAGAGAAATATTTAAGGTTTGGTACTTCAACGAATGCTCATGTTTAATACAATGTATAAAATTAATAAACAAAACTGATGAAAAATCCAAATGAGAATAGCTTGATTATATATTTTCCAAGCCAATGGAAACGCTATCCAAATTCGTGACATACATTTACACCTTTATAAAAGCTTCCTAACATCACTCTGTATTAATTAAGAAGGCGAAAGGTTATCAATATTTAATTAGTATTTTTTTCATAATTCACTTATCGATTTAATTCGCAATTTTTCCAGTTATTCAGTTCTTTCGTGCTAATCTATTCATCGAATGCAACTAGTTCGACAAGTTGTTCTGCCAAAATCTATAATTTTTATCAACACTACGTTATCAGCGAGTTCAAACACCTTTCGAATTGTAACAATTGGAAACACAATTCACAAATCAGAAAGCCACCAATATGCTGCGTGAATTGTAATTGAATAATTATAACAATGAGAAAGTATATTCGCCATATACCACCATGTTCTATGTGAAAACCCCATTACTCACTGCGACTGGACTGAGTCATTTACAAGATGAATTGATATAGAAACGGAATACTTACGAAATATGCGAACGAATGTAATAATTAGGGAAAACTAATAAGTGAAACACTACTCATATTTTTGCACTGATAAGCCTACGACATCGTAACACAATAAAAGTAACTCACCAATGTGTGATAAAAAATTGAATTTCAAATACATGCAATGGTATAATCATGTATTGAAATTCAGCAGCTTTAATCTAATCATTTTTATAGTAAATCTCATATCGCGAAAATTAATAATAATTCAACGATTCAAAACATCGCAATTCACAACCAAAGCTTATCACCGAACAACAACACCGTTAACTGAACAGCTGAACACGTTTCCTAAATTGCTTAAGCTCAACTTTTCAACAAACTAAACATGTAATAACAAGAATCAATGTTGCCAACGTTAACAACCTGCGTACGAAGGTCACAGATTAAAAATTGTCGAATGGTTACTTCGTTACTCCGAAACAATAAAGGTCATTTTCCTCGATGTTGATTGATTGGTTTTTGTTTGACGTCATGAATTGAAATAATCAACACGTTTAGGCACATTATAACTTGCAAGAAACTTCTCGAAAATACACGAAGCTCAATGTTCTTTTTCTTTCGAATTAGATAAATTATTAATTATTATACAGGTCAACAAGCTTGCACAGTTGTACGATAATAATTGTTTTCTATTTATTGCAAGTTCGCAACGCTCGATAAAAACAAATCATAGAACATCATACGTCGTCTGTCGATTCAATTAATTTCTCATTTTTCGATTCAGATACTAAATATAATAGAATGGAACAAAATTTAAACGTACATTTTGATGAAAACCTCGTACCACCATTTGAATAATATATTTATCGCATATTACATTAAAATGTAAACCATGTATGCAGATAAAATAAGAAATATATCCGTCAATCGTCAAGTGGACTTAAAGAAACGATATCAAATAAATTAGAAATTACAAAGCAATACTCGGGTATTACTAAATTAGCGAATATACACATCAAATTCGCAGCTTAAAAGAAAGAAATTTTATAAATCTATAATCGTCACATCGTTTAAGCTAATTAAAAAATATATTACAAAAGACATCATTACACGATATTTCCCTAATCTTTTCAGAAGCGACTGGTAAATGTCGTCACAGCGCTATCAATACAATGAATTTCGCATTCCACACATTAAAACGAAATATTAAAATTTAAAATATACGTTAAAAATATCGTACTTACGATATTAATAACACGGAACTTTGAAGGACAAAATTATGAGTATTTTTTCAACGCTGCTTAACTTAACAATGAAGAAAGCTACGCGTGTGAATAAATAAAAAGAAAAAAACACGAATCATGCCACGAAAATGAAAAAAAAAAAATTAAATTAAAAATAATATTTAAAAAGCACTCGTTCAACTTTGTATAACTAATAGTTTGTATAAAAGTTCATACCTAAGCGTCGAAGAATATATCACATACATACAGCAATTTTTCAATGCTACAAATGCTTTTGTCAATTAAATGCAATTTTGTTTTTATCTTAATTAAAACGAATATTGTTTTGACGAAGTACACGCCCATTGTACAATTGTTTTCGATAATTTGAGACGCGTTTATAAAAATAATAAATTATTATCACCATATATGTAGAATAAATTACGGTTTACAAACACATATAAAACACACATGTAATACGTAAGGAAACTGTCAATGAGATCAACCTTTTAAGATTCAAATAGCTTAGGTAATCTGACCTCCCGTCTGATGTAGAATAATATGTACGGTTTACATTTAGCGACAGTAGCACTTTTAACTTGCTGTACGCTGCTATCGTTGAAATGAAACCATTGACCTGTACATACAAAATGAAAGAAATCAAATAAAATTGTTTTCTTTGTTTGTTTTTCATCATAAACTCGATGAAAGTTACCTTTATGAATTGCAAACGCTGTGTAGTGACCAGAGCCAGCTCTGTAATTCAAACAAAATAATCTTTAAGCAATTATATCTCGAATTTTCAATAGAATAGGTCATCATCCTTACCCGGATCCGTGATGTACAATAACGGCAGCTAAATCATAGACGTTGCTTCCTACACAGGATTGACGAGTATCTCTTATATCGTGTAAAGTGAAGTCAGACATGTCCAAAAATTCAACTGGGAATGATACTTCCGTGTCTAATTTCATGCGATAGAAATTTATCCAACGGAAACGTTTCAGATGTAAACATAATACCTGAAATAAAAAATTCATCTAATTATTTACCACAATTAAAACTGGCAGATAAAATCACAGAATTTTCAACTTCGAATAAAATTTCAAATCACTTTAAACTGTGCCTATTCCACTTTCGATTTATTCATGCTTTTCCAATTTCGATAAATGAAGTTAATTATTATTATTATTGATCCCATTAATATTGTCAGTTCAATTGTATCTCTCTTAGTTTAATCAATGAAACATTAAAAGTGTTAACATAATGCAAATACAGTATAAATGCATTATATTAAAGCTTTTAATTACATAACGATAAACAATTAGAAAAATTCAACGCTAGAAGCTGTAATAGTAAATCACGCCAAGTGAGAATTATAGACATTGGTTCGGCAATACATGAATCAATTTACACTTCGCACTGTAGACTTATCGAGTAAAATGAGCTTCATTCATAAAATCACACTCTGACATCGAGACAGTAATGACAAAAACTGAATTACTACAATAATATTTCACAATATATTTTCATAACTACACTCTACATTGTGCTACATTATCTTAACACTTTTTGATGAATTTTTTCACCAATTTATAACTAATTTTTAAATGGAAAAAATTATCATATCAACGTCTATACTCACATTTGGCAATCGTTTAATCCAAAAACGTTTTGTCGAACGTTGCTTATCCTTACAATTATTACAGTAATACTGTTCACTCTCAGCCAACTCTTCTACTTCAATAAAACTGGATAGACAATCTATACAAAGAAATCAATACAAAATCTATACAATGAACTGTACACTAAAATACATTAAGGTTTTTTCGGAAGTGCACGAGGCATAGATATGAAAATAACGAAATTATAATAGCACGTACAAATTTTAGCCCTTTCGATCCGTATCAATTTTTCCCATACACGAGACAAAGTTTTAAAATATTCAAAATTTTAGTTATTCTCGAAAATGAGCAACAAATACAGGCTAAATTTAGGCTTCTTAAGACTCAAGATGCAAAATATGCTCGATTACTGTTTAGTAGGGTTTCCTAGAGTCTGAGTTTTTTGATACTAACGAGGGAATGGTCAGAACTGTCCATCGCCAATCTCTTTGGTAGGTAGCCTATCTTGTAGTACTTGAGGAGTAAACCAACGCGCCATATTCAGTTTCTCGGAAACGAAGCTTATTTGGAGAAGCAGGGTTGCCAAATGTTGAAAATCAAAAATTCCTTATTATTTGAAAAAATATTTCTTAATGTTAATCATTGGAAATTGTAGAACTATTTAATAAAAGTCATGTCATGTTTTCATATCGGAGGAAGAAAAGTGTACTTATAAAGGTATACCTATAATTTTGATCATTATTTACTTTTTTGGCGGGTAAATGGTAATTTGAATTTTTCGTTTCTTTTTTATTTGTTGTTGTTCATTTGTATTTTTTTAATGTTAATTTAGATGATAAATTGAAGAAATAGTTCACTTCTATGCTTAAACAATTGATGAAGTTATATATTTTACATAAAATTAAATGTGTAAATGATGATTTATATCAAGGAAATGATACACACACAATACTTTTTCACAGTTTTCCCACGCGCATTAATTTCATAATTATATGATGCCGCCCTTCTACACATTAATTGGTCTCCTCAAATGTGAAGCAGACATCGCAGTTATAAATTTATTATAGACATGTTCAACAGTTATAATAACCAAATGAACGTAAAAATAAATAATTCGTTCATCTGATGTATCAATTTTAAAAGAATGCTTAGCACATATAAATGTAAAAATATTGTTTTATCGATTGTTTAAACATAGAAGTGAATTATTTCTTTAATTTATCACCTGAATTAGCATTAAAAAAATAAAAATAAACAACAACAAATAAAAAAGAAACGAAAAATTCAAATTACCATTTACCCGCCAAAAAAGTAAATAATGATCAAAATTATAAGTATACCTTTATAAGTACACTTTTCTTCCTCCGATATGAAAACATGACACGACTTTCTATTAAATAGTTCTACAATTTCCAATGATTAACATTAAGAAATATTTTTTTCAAATAATAAGGAATTTTTGATTTTCAACATTTGGCAACCTTGCTTCTCCAAATAAGCTTCGTTTCCGAGAAACTGAATATGGCGCGTTGGTTTACTCCTCAAGTACTACAAGATAGGCTACCTACCAAAGAAATTGGCGATGGACAGTTCTGACCATTCCCTCGTAAAACATCTATACGAAATCATTTTTGGGAAGGTTTGTTAAAATATTTATAGTTTATCTCTTTAGAGAGTGATTAGTGATTCAAAAAAAAAAAAAAAAATTATACCATCGTTGATACATTTTTGAAAAGCATTAGAAATAAAAAGAGCTTTGAGAACACAAGGAAGCTGAAAATTAGTGCAATAAAAAAGAAATAAAGTCCTTAATAGCGTAATATACATCTTAAGAAATACATAAAATGTTGCCATTTTCGAGTAGATAAAATATGAATAGCTATTTTTTTTTGTCTTCAAACAAAAATGGCCGCTGAATCAAAAAATTCGAATTTTTGACATTTTCACAAAAACACGATTTTTCAATTTCCTTTCTGGTGTTTAAGGAATGAATATAGACCCACGGATATGAAATTACAAGAAAGTTCTACGCAGGAATCTTTTCTTGACAAATTTTTTTATCGATCGTAAGTTTAAAAAAAAAAAAATGCAATCCACTCTCTCATTGACACTGACCGTGTATATTACACACTGGGGCCTCTTGATCAACTTCTTTGCATCTTTTACTTGATATATGTTTAGGTAAGTATTTATCCGGAATATCTAAAGATAAATCGAGGAATGGATCTTGCTTTTTTGAAACACCGGAACAATTTAAACAACGGACCTGTAAAATTTTACCGCAAATTACATCACGTTGAATTCGCATTGAAGTAGAAAATATCACAACTCGTACCCACCTCGCTTTGTAGAACACCGCCGAAAACGCAAGTAATTATGGAAGCCCTGCCTTTCTGCCCGATATTAACGTCTTTTAAATTCAACTCGGGCAGTAATAATAATAATTCCATATGAAGTCGGTCCAACATATATCGTAAAAATTCGTGAGCATCTTGTTGTTGGTATCCGCTATGATTGAAGAAAGCATGAAATGTATTAATCGATAATGTCTCATAATTGTAGTGAGAATAGTTTACACAGTTGGTGGAAATAATTACCGAAAGCGCGGAACAACTTTCCATATTACTAAAAACAACGATTCGGGTGAGATGGCGTTTCGACCGTGTCCTTGGTATTCGCAATTTAAACTAAGTAGGATTTTACGTAATTCTTCGGCCATTAGGACGTCGTTGCATTCTTTCGAGTTTCGCAGTTGACGAACATTGTTCCAAGAATTTTTTCTCAATTTTTCAAACGAAGGCAGTTGTTTAATGTAGAAGGAAAATGGATGTATATTGCTGAAATTTTTACGTCGAATCAAGTTAGAAAATTATGACGATGGTGGAGCGAGTGTGTAAGGATGTATTGTCCGAAGTTGAGGATAAATTTTTCACTCATGTAAGTCATTTATAGAAGAGAACAGCATTCTAAAAACTTAAGAGACCAAAAATATATTCAAAAAAAAAATTATAGCAATAGCAAACCAAGAAGCTTTTCTTCACATTTTCGTTTTTATTTAGTTAAAATTTCATAATGAAATAATATTATAACATTCAATCAGCATATTCTGCATTTTCCAGCTAATTATCCTCCGAACGTTTGTTTCGTGCATCATGTATAGGGATTTTGATCTCAAAGTGCAAAATATCGATTCTAATAACCTAAACTGAATTCACTGGCGAATATTATTCTTTTAGTTTTTCTCGAAAATCAAACGCTTGATATTAACAAAATGACCCTAAAAATACGTCCAAAAAATTTCAATCCACCAGATTAATATTTGAACCTCGTACAATTGGGTTAAATTTTTTAAATTTAATACATAGAAAAAAATTCAAAAAAATTAGTTTTGAACAATTTAAAGATTTTTTGAATCTAAAGCGCCATATTTCCTCTAAATGTTCAAAAAAATAAATGAATAACTTTTTTTTTGAAGTTCAGAAGAGGAAACATGGTTTTTTGATGCAGAAAATTTATCAAATTAACTACAACTAATTATATTTTTTTTTTTAATTCATATCACCCAATTATGATGAAATAAACATTAATTTAAGAGACTAAATTTTTTTTTGAATGCTTTTGGGATCATTTTTCAACTATCCAGCACCAAACAAATCGATTAAACAAAAATTCAAAATTCTTTCAACCCTAGTGCAGATTTTCGTACACCAACAGTTATTTTTTCTCACTTAAATTGACGAATAATTATACATTCGTATTTTGGATCGTCAAAAATCATATTGGAGCTAAGAAAAAAGTGCTCAAAAATTGAAAAACAGAACGTGCCTCTAGCTACACGTTGATGAATAGAAGAAAAAATAAATAAATAAATAAATAAAAATGAAAAATGTAAAACTGAAAATCTGAAAAATATGCATAATTTACACACATATTACCCTCATCTTTCAACATATTATGACATTTCATTCACAAATTTTAAATTTTTAAATTTTCTTTCTACTATAAACTTCTTCCATTCTACTATAAAAAATTGTTTAGCAGACGTTTCTTCTATTTTTAGAAACATTTTCCCTATTTTTGGACTTGACATTTCAAAGTATTTTTTATTTTTGCTTATTTTTAATTTTCAAACATTTTTTCTTATTTTCAGTTTTTCCACAAAATTTTAAATGAATTGCAACTATTCAAGTTATTTCCACTTTTTTTCATTTATTTTAATTTATTTCCTTATTTTCGCCAATTATTAAATTCTTGTACATATTCAAATTTTTTCCATTTTATGAGAATCATTCATTTCTTTTTTTGTTTCATCAATTTTTATTTTTTAATACCCATATCCTTTTTTGATTATTTTTTATTTTTAGATTATGTTGATTTTTTTTCTTTCTGCACCATGCACAGCTCAGGGCTAGAGACGTGTAAGAGAAAATTTTCAAGCCATTTTATATTTAGAGAAGGGAGTAAAGTTAGGATAATTTGAGGAAAGATAAAAGGTTGATGATATCTGAGGGACTATTTGAAAAGATTTTCTCAGTGTTGGTGAGATATTGAGTTTTCAACCAATTTACATTTTTTCTTATTTTTATTAATATTCAAGTTCTCAATTCTTCAACTTTTTTTTTCAAAAAATTATACATCTATGATTTCTCCATTTCATTTTTCTATATCTATTTATTTAATTCTTTATTTTGCGATTTTTCATTTCGAAGCATAACCAATTAATTATTTTTTAACATTAAATTTTCGCACATTTTTTCTTTTCAATTCATTCTTTTTTTAAATTTTTAATTTTTTTCAATTCTTTCATTTACAGATTTTTACCAAATTGAAAATTTTGAAGATACTCTCGGCCAGAGCAATTTGCACTTTTCGTCCTCTCTCATAGAAGACGAGACTGTGAAGGCTACGATTCAAAGATGTCGACCAGACAAATCTTCAATACAAAGAATTCAGCTGTTGAAATATTTATGAGGGGTACAGGGGTGAGGGAGAAAGGCATCAAAAGTACTGAAGATAGGTAAAAATTCTAAAAGAAATAAATCAAGGCACAAAGCGAAGAATAAAATATCTTAATTACAAAATTTTCTACGATCAACAGAGCCCAAAGAAGGAAACGGTGTGGGCATTAGCAAAAAAAAAAAAAAAAAAAAAAAAAAAAATGCAATGAAATTTGGCTTCTGAAACTCGCTAAACCCGTATTTCAACAACATTCAACCTATTCAACAAATACTCGATAAATTTTGGAATCAACACTAATAAAGGTAATTTCTTAAAAATAATCCCCGGTCCTGTGCTTCATTTTGATTGTAGAGTGTTTTCTGGTGAAGATTTTAATTTTCTTACATTATGTATTGCAAGTTGTTTTTTTAATGATGTTAACCCATTTTTGATACAATATTAATTCTGACAGCTGATACTGTTATGGTGAAATGCCCAGATGATGTGCTTTCTATCAAACTTTGTTTGGGCGAAATCGATGAATCATAACCTGCACAACTCCCTCGTCAGGGGCCATATGGTATATCTGAGTACATTTTGAATAAGGTAGACATTGCGATCAAGGGCGTTTCTAAATATTTACCGATAGGGCGTCGAATTCCCGACTTACCTACTTAATCAAAATGAAGACACTTCATTAGCAATGATCTTACGAACAAATGAAACCACATTGCACCATATATGATGCAAAACTTTCATTATTTTGTGCAATTTCGGGCTCGTTTAATTTATCGATTCAATTTTCGGATCAATTTATTTTCTTATCGTAATACTCAAATAATGGCAATAACTGGTCGATAAGAAAATCAAATACCATTAATCAGTATAATATTCGTGACGGACTTGAACAAAAATTGAATAAACAAGATAAATGGCAAATAGCTGAAACCCTTTCGGACAATACATCCGATTTCAAGTCACTTCCATACTTAAGAGATTGAAGTACTGCATTCATAAAACAAGTATTTCCTAAATTTCGTAAGCCAACTGCTTTCTTTTCTTGTTTCTGGGGAGTACGAGTGGACGACTTCCGGCTTTGTTTGTTTTCAGACTGATTTTCATTATCTTTCGGATGAGATCTATATACAAGAAAAGTAAAGTGGAAAATTAGCTACTGATCTTGATCACACACCTTATACAACATGTGTGAAAAATAAAATTAATTTATTCAACCGTCTGCGCATGCGCCACGTCAGCTTATCATTTACATTTACAAATATAAATAAAAATACACACATCGTTAAAATCGTTACAATTCTGCGCATTAGCATTACCCAATCACGAATAGTTTTCGTACCTTTTTTGTGTTTTAGATCGCAGTACGCGAGTATCGTTGGTATCAGCGGTATTATGACTGGAGTTGTCGTTCTCTTTGACGTCTCCATTCATCGACTGCGACTCTCCATTCATGTAATTACGGACGATGTTTTTTCTAAGTTGTTCGAGAGGCCCATTCTGCACAACGGCGTGGATATCGTTATCACATTTATAGCTAGATGGGGCAAAAATTATATTAATTTTAACAAACAAAGAACAAAGAAATGATCAATTAGACACGCTCGTGAATCTCGAAAATGAATTATTAAAATAACGAACCAATATAAGGAAGCATTTTCCGTGCTAATTGTAACTTTATGATCATTATGTATCTCGTAATGCCGCATTGCATGTCCATTTACATAACGACCGCAATTTAATATACCACAAGTCAAGCACATCCAAAGGCTATGGTTAGTGGAACATTCTACAATTCAAGTGCCCACATTAAGTTGAGAGTGGATAAGCGTATTTTTTAGTATACTGGATACTTTATAAATATAAAATATTTAAGAGAAATTACCAGAACACTGCATTTGTCTATCTTTCACTTGTACCTCTTCTGGTAGGAAAGAGGTGTAGTCGACTAAATGAGGACAATCCATTTCGATTATATGCGGTGTGTCGATACGATTATAAGCATTTATTCATTTTAATAAAAATTCATCACTGACGTGTATCCGCGTTGCGGTGATCGTTAACCTAACATTAAAAGTACGCAATTTCTGGTTTTCTGCATTTCGTATAACCCGTCGAAGATGTTACACACATCTACACATACGAAACAAAACAAAACGAATCACAATCACCTCACACACTAAAAGAAACAAGCCACACCACAGAAGGATTCACGAACAGCTGACGTGCATAGTAAATAACCTTCACCGTGTGTCTTACGCAGCTAATAAGCGTAAACGGACACTAACACTAAAACACAACTGCTTATCGGCAGTGTTACAAAGGTGGAGAAATTAGCTCATAGCTGCTGTGGGAAGTGAAAGAAAAATAAAGATCGCTTAAATTTTCTCATGTTTCATTGATATATTGATAAAATAATTTTCTTTGATAAAATGTTAGTTCTAACATTATGCTTATGCACGAAAATATGTAAAATATCCATGCATTATTATCATTTTGAACGTAATACCTATTAAACCCATTCAGTATTCCATTCGCATTCATAATGATGTCCATTCAGTTTCTCAGTTTATTGTTCTTCGGTCTTCCATGCAAAATCATTGAATTTCATTTAGAGTCAAGTGATGATTCACAATTTCCGAATAACTGAACATAATAATTATTACAATTTCTACCGAAAATAAAATAATGAACATCGAAATGACATAAACAAGTAAATCTTTAAAAACGAGTGCACTACTTATCAGAATTCTAATGGCGTATTTCAAGTCATCAGATACCTACATCGATTTTTCAAATATGGCGAAGATAATCCGATGAATCGATGTTTATGCCAAACTTGTTTTTTTTATCCTCCATTGAACCATTTGTACGCCATCTTGATGAAATACATTCAGTGCTACAACACCATCATTTCTATTGACTATTCTGTCAATTTCTTTTTTTATAAACATATTGAAAATTTTAAGCTGCACTTTATCACCATAATAATACTTAAAAATTGAATGATTTCGTATTTTTGAAATCTTGTAACGTTGTTTATGGAAAAGAACAACAAAAATATCACGACAAATTACATTTCCTCAAATTACTGATCCTCATAATTTCAGATTTCTTTTGAGATAATTATGTGTACAAAGCTCAACTGCAGTTCGACCATCATTTGAAAGCCATTCGGGTGAAATTTGAATGCAAGCAATTTGCATCAATAGAGAGAGCATTTTCGTTGAATAAAATACGCAGTCCAAAAATCAGTTGAAAGAATGGGCACTGCTTCCATGGGAAATAACACACAAGTGTATTACAATTAATAAGTTTATTTCAATATAATTACAAAAAAACAAATTAGAACATTATTCTACGTCCTTCTAGGATAAGGCTGATTAGGAGGTTGAACAATTTGCAATCCAGGAATATTTGTGAAATCCTGAAATATAATTTGAAACATTAATAATTTCGTTAAAATTGATTTCTAAAATTAATGAGCTGTTATAATTTACCAGCATCTTCAACATCTCTTTCGTATCAATATCCACTTCAATGAGATCATGTTCTAATGCTGATACTTCGGGAACATAGTTATCACGTCTTTCACGTTCTTCTTCTTGTAGTTTGATAGAAATACCTCTAACTTGGCTATGCCTCAAACGTTTCATTAAATGAGTTACAAACCTGAAGAAGTATCAAAAATACGTTCAACTAATTAATTCAAATTATGAATTAACGAAAGTCGGGTTATTCTTTCAATCACATTAACTTAAAGAAAAGAAAAATCTCAATACGACTATACCCAGCGATTTTGTTCCTCAATGGTTTCGATGGTATGATGGCTATCTCTTCGCATATCCTTTTGTTAGTATGGAAATCTAAGGTCAATTTTGTGTAATATTTTTCAATAATGACACGTGACGCTTTTTTGATAGTTTTTGTACGAACACGACCCTAAACAAAAACATCGATTGATGAGGAAATCGAGAAAAATAATCACATTGGAATTCTCCGGGTAAGGCGATGGTCCCTGTTTAAGTTTCATAGAGTGAAAGTGTGACCAGATGAAACACTGGGAATGATTAATTTCACAATAATATCATTCTAAAAGGAAACTCACCATTTTTTACCTAATTTGTGAAAAAAATTGAAGATTTATCAAAATTTTGTTCGGATTTAAATTTCACTTTTCATTTTTTTGCAGCCCTCAACTCAGCCAACCAGCTCAGCACCTGCGAATGAAAACATGATTTTATTGACTTTTTAATTCTGCATAGCAGACAATTTTGTCAATTTTTTCAAACAATAGGTTAAACTCGAAACCTATCTTATATTTATTTCATTTTACGCGTAATTTACCATAAATGTTTTGGTTGATATTGATAATGTTATCACTACACATTTTTCATCATTCAAAATTTTACATCATGAGCGGCAGACGACGAAATAAAGGAAATTTAAGCTAACTATTCAATAAATATATAGTATACGACCATGTCAACATTCAAAGATAGGTTTTACCAAAAATGTAATTCGTTGAAAAAAAGTCATTTCGTCAAAACAGGTCTACCTTTCCTACTTCTTGTTGTTGGAGGGTCATTCGCATTACAGATAGTTCAAAAAATCAAGTGAGTTCTCAGCTTTTTCGACCCTCTTCGCGTATTCTTTCAAATCTAAGAATGAAAACTGTTTTAGATGGGAACATAAACAACAAAAACAACACATAGAGCATCTAAGATTGAAAGCACCAAACTTGAATAAACCCATCGACATGGAAGAAGAGTTACGAAAAGTTCAAAAAGTAATCATTACTAGACCTGAACATATCAAGTCTCTTTGATAAAAATGCGCTACTATGAAACCATGTTTACAGATGAACGAAGACGATACCTGGGAAAACGTGAGAGGACCAAGGTTATGGGAAGACAACACAGAATGGTTATCTAAGAAAGAAATGCAAGAAAAAAGATTCCAGGAAAAATTAGCAAAGGCGTCTACTATTTGAAATCATAATACCGCTACGATAACACTTTTATTTGTAGAGTGAAAATTGTAAATTAGTTCCAAGTCATTACTACATAAGTTATATTTACAAATTTAATATAAAAAGCATAAAACAGTCCACACGTATATATCTACTTCTTCATAATAATCTTCCACGACATTGGTCTGATCCGCAGTAGCAGTATTTTATTTTACCTTCTACGCTACCTATATCGTAATTATAATCCCACGTTAACTCTGAACCGGCCACAATATGAGTTAGTGCAAAAAACGCCACCTATTTTGAAATACTTATCATGTGAATTTTCTGTGTTCAAGTAGGCCGAAATAAAAATATATCAAGTAATATTACTTACCCAAGGAAAACGTAGATCGTGCGTATCAACGAACACATTTTGAACAAATACATTTGGAGCACAAGAATGCTAAAAATAAAAATTATAAAAAATCAATACATGCATTATTTCCAAATGTAATTGACAAAACAATACAAATAGTTTACATTTAAATATCGTCCTATATTGCCGCTAGTTTTAGCATCCATAATGAATACATCGTCTTCGTTATCACCACAGTATCTTCTAATGTTGAAACGTTTCTTTTTCATTTCTTTTTTTGGCGGAGGTTCTAAGAAATGTAATATAGGCGTTAGAAAATAAAAACTAAAAAAAAATACGCTCATTAGTTTCTACAAACCAGGCTGAGGGGGTGGTGTGGCAGGTTTTTTCCGTTCTCGCAATCTTGATCTAGAAGAAATTTAAAAGAAATCATTATCCAATCTCGAAACCATTCAATAAATTAATTTTTTCAGAATACTACCTAATATCTCCATAGTTTACAGTAGGCTCAACATCCATTTCTTCCGATGACGAAGAATCTGGTGAATGTGTTTTATGACTGCTACTTTTAACGGGAAATAGTTTTTTATCTTCTACAAAAAAATTGCAAGTTATAATATGTGAAGCCTTATTCGAGCAGATGGAAACAATTCCAATAATTTTATACTTTTTTTTGTTACGCTTTCATCGTCGCTTTCTTTCAATTCATCGGGGATATCACTTTCGTAATCTTCTTTTATCCTTTCGATAACTTCTATATAATCTAATTCGGCTAAATATTCGTCTCCGTAATTTTTTCCTTCCTGAAAAAATTTGAAATTATTTATAAGGTGGTAAGATAAAAGGGAAATTCAATGAATGCCATTTACCTCATTCGCTTCTTGCTCAGTCAACAAATTACCAGCGTAAACGCATATAAAGGCTCCCTGAGGTATATCATTTAAACAACGTAAGCCCCAGCCTTTCATTTCGGTTTTAAAAAGTTGCAACTTTTGCGACAACGGATGTTGTACTACTCTATTCAGACACGTGAGTTTGGAACATTTACATCTAAGAAAATACATTCATTAGTACAGAGTAGAAATTTTTTTAAATTCACGATTTCCTTTGTACTTACTGTTGATTACATTCGTAAATACCCGTAATAACTCTCTCAGTTAATCTACGATAAGAATAACCGACATTAGGATCCATTATATTATTAGGTATTAATTTCTGTCCTTCGATTGTTAATTGCCAACATGAACATTTACTTTTATCCTATAAAATAGCTACAATAATAAAATCGAATATTCACTCGATATTACTGAAAACTAAAAATAAATACCCGACAATCATCCGTGCAATCACAACCGCATAAAAATTCCGGATCTAAATTTAAGCTAACATTTTCCCTAGGTTCGCGGGCAGTCATATAACCAACAAAATCTGGTAACTTATCGTCGATGTAGTTTACACACGAAATCGGACATTTTTCTTTCCTTTGGCTAATATCCTGCAATATTTTATAATCACTTTAGAATAAATTGGAGAGTGCAAAAATAGCAAATTTTTCATTTTTCTATTTCCTACCGGCATATCTAGAATACATTTTTGAATGACGAATTCCGCTTGACTTCGAACCCAGTAATCGAAATCGAAGAAATCGACAGTCATTAAGGATTTCGTGATTCTTAAATACAAGTGAACTTCTTCCATATTACGTAGTTGTCGTCCACACGGTGCTTTGTAAATTACGCTGTGTTTATTCCCACTGAACGTATATATTAACCTTCGAAACGATTGATATTTTGCATTAATTCGATGAAAAGTAATTATAAACTAACGAAGAATTCGAAATATCTATATACCTTCTGAAACCGTAATTCAAAGGTATAGCTAGAGGTCCAATGTCTCGTATCTTATCCGGATTGTAATTCGTCCATGATATACAAGCGCAGCCGCACTGATGGGGGAGGAATTTTTTCGGCTTAATGGAACTTTGGAGTTTTTTAGCCTTGTATAGAAACACAATTGAAATTAAAATTAATTTTTACTTCAACTATTGAACTTAAAATAAGCATAAAAATGCTACAAAAATAAAAATAATTTAATCTTAAACACCATAGGCGGATAAAATGTAGTAATTTGCTCAGCAATCATTCCACGCCAATACTAAAGGGAGAGGTGGATTGTATAGAGAATCTTTGTTTTTTCAAGCGAAAGCTACGAAAAACTGATTGCCAAATGACGCCAAGGAAAAAATTTTAGTCGCTGAAGTTGAAATCAAAATGTAGTCAAATTTTTTAAAAATCTGAAAAACTTCAAAAAAATCCATTTTTGGAGAATGTGACGTTTTTTTCGTGTTGAAAAGTTATAATTGGTCATTTAAAGATAGAAAAAATTGCAGCTGCCAATTTTTATTTTTACTGGACTTTCCCTTAGGTAAAATCCACTTATGTGTTTACCAAGGTATTTGTTTACTTTATTATTATTATTATCATTTTTTTTTTAAATTATGGTTGTACGATGAAAACTGGGATCGACTCGAAATTCGGAGGATAGGTAAAGTGAAGTGAGCTCGAGAGATAATTACTTTTTGGAGTCGATGCGTGAAACAAAAATTGAGATTTTATTTTCTTAGTGATAAGAAACGGGTAGGGGCAGGTCCGGATGAAAGAGGGGCTAAGGGAGCTCTACCTCCTGAACTTGTCGTTCGGAATCGTTTTGGTTCACAATGTATGAATTTTAACAATCTCATAACTTGGTGCATTAAAATATATTTAAAATGTATTATTTCCTTAATCTTAAAAAAAAAAAAAAAAAAAAAAAAAATACACTTGGTATAAAATTTATTATAAATGGTTAAGTACTTGAAAGGACATAAATTATGGGAAAAAAACGTGTTCTCAACCTCTCGAGGAGAAATCGAAAAAATAAAAAAAATAATAACAACAAAATATGTCATCAAATTTCATACTTATGATTTTTTTTTCGAATTCGCGTTTCGTGCAATGAATTAAAATTTTAAATTAGAAAACAGCAACAACTTTTATCAAAAAAAAAAATTCCTAACAATAAATTAGAAAACGTCAATGAACAAAAGAGAGGGGGAGGAGGGAGATTATGGTAAAAAAATTCCCTTTCTCACTCAAGTTTTGACTTAAAATCGCTGCAGAGCAAATTAATTCATTTTATATAATATTGTTCAAAACGATTTTTATCAAAACAATTACATAAATCGATATAAAACAAATAATTCATAGATAAATAAAAAATAAATTTAATACCTCGACTTTGCCAGGAATCGGAATCGGAGTCCATTTTTTCGGCGTTTCTTTTTTATCATTTTGCTCTCTGTTCGCTGAGGTACTTTTTTTAGCTACGTTGCGAATTTTAGAAATACTCTCAGGCAGCGCTTTTTTCGATGACACATCGCCGTCTACTTCTTCACGAGTATACACCACATAAGGACTATTGGGCTGTAAAATTATATTAAATAACGCAAATATTCCTTTCTTTATTCGTATTAATTTATACACACCTTCAATGAAACTACTCTGCGCACTCGTTCACCAGTCTGCTTGCGATGCTTAGCAGCTTTGATTTCGTTGAATAATGTCGCTAGTCTGGTCGAACCTCGATAAATCCATTCCACACGATCGCTATGTGAAAATTTCATTTTAACTAAAGAAGCATCGATCATCTCCACTACTGCTTCACACCAAACACCTAGAGAACGAAGAATTAGAAAAATTTCAACCGGTGATAAATGAAAAGATCAAAAAACTTACCTTCGCATT
Organism: Phenacoccus solenopsis; assembly: GCA_009761765.1. Lineage (NCBI taxonomy): Eukaryota > Metazoa > Arthropoda > Insecta > Hemiptera > Pseudococcidae > Phenacoccus > Phenacoccus solenopsis. The sequence continues at coordinate 24,141,478 of CM019755.1, read as the reverse complement.
CTACTTTAACCGTATCGCCAACTTGGAGCTTGACCATTGGTCTTTCGGGATATTCTAAGAGATATTCTCTAATGAAAGTTCTACTTTCAGGAGGCACGTCGTCGCAAGCATTTGGAGATGGCTCACATATCAGTCGAATATGTTCATGAGGGACGTACTGAGCACATCCGTCATCGAAGAATACTAAATATCTAAATTAAGATATAAAAATATATTCCATCATCCATGCTACGTAAAGTTTAAATTTTATTTTAGCTGAGTTTTTAATGAAACGGTAGCTACTACAGTTCACCTCATTTAGGAAGGAGAGGTGGGAAGAGGGTATATGTTTTTTTGTTTTTTTTTGAAAATTGATGAGCATCACGATTCTTCCTCAACGTACTTATGGTACTCATCAATTATTCAAGTATTATAAATTAGAACTGAAGAAGAAAAAAAAAGTTACAATGAACATATTATCAAAAAAACGCAGTAATCATATTATTTGCACAACTGTGCCAGACTGGTGATCATTTAATGTGCAGAGTCATGCTTTGAATCTAAAACAAAAGAATCGCGTGGGAATCGCAATATAAACGCTGAATAATCGGATTCGTCGAGTGAGACTCAACACTAATTAAAATCAGATAAATATAACTCGTTGTCCTAAAGTAATAAAATTATTTAATTAAAATAGAATTATCTTAATAAATTATTCCATTAAATTTACCCCAAAAAGCTCATGTAATTTTTGCGGGCAAGAACTACTACATATTTAAATACAACTTCTTAATTGCTTTCAGGGAGGATAGGAAAAGTTTCTCAGCTTTGGTTATTAGCGTAACATTATTTGCAAATACGAACAAGCCTTCATTAAAAACTCAGCCACAGTAAGGCGACATGGCTTCTTACGATTTGTTCTATTACCTAAATCTATTAACAACTTTAGGCGGTTCGGCGATAACACCTGAATAATACTGTAGTTTTCCATTCGAAGAATTTTCTTCCCTAAAACCAGCAATGACACGCATACCCACAGTGAATCGTGTACTAGCTGGAGTAGGGTAAGCTAAAAATTGGCCAGCGAGGATTTTCGAGGGATTTGATTTCCTCGGATTGGTTACATCTATTTTCAATTGATATTTGTTGAACTGCAAAATAAAAGGTAAAAATAATATTTCCTTGATGTATAAGTAAAATAAAAAATTCTACGTACTCCTTTATTGTTGAAGATATTAACAACAACTCCCTTCTTCCAGGCATATTTATAATTATGTTTCATCGCAAAAATGATATCACCAGGTTTTAATTCCGGTCTACTCATATTACCACCAGGTGGAGGCAAGTTGGCTGGCGGTTCCATTATTTCTTCGGAAACTGCGACTACATCTTGACTGTCTTTCGATTCAGTCTACGATAATTAGATAAATTAATGATAAGTTTGCCTCGTATAATTATAGAACAATGTACGGTTATTTTCATTTACTTACCGGAGGTTTATTTTCTTTTTGTAAATTCGATAAACTCGGTATTGCAGAAAGCTTACTAGATACAGATTTCCTTGCAGTTTGACAAACAGTTTCAACTTCTTTCTGTTTCAGCTGAGGTTTCGGTACCGAGGGTAATGTTACTGGAGGCGAGGTATCTGTCGGTGACGTTTCTTCTGCCATTTCTACGTCGGATATGACAGCTGGAGTTTCGGTTGGCGATACTTGGACGTCATTAATATCCAAAGATGGTAATTCCTAAGTTCATATTTCATGGATAAAGGGCGTGTTGAAACAAACATAAAAAAAAATTTTACTTACGTTAATGATTGGTGTGAAACCCTCGTAAATAATATTACGAATTTTATCAATCTCTATCTGCATATTGTCCAAGGCAGCATCATGCTCTTCGGTAATATCTAAACGAAAATATTCAGTTATTTTCAACACGACTGAAGAGTATTCTTAATGATTAATACACTTACCTTTGGAGAGATGCACTTTTCGTTGCAGCATTTTATGAACATCGTTTACTTGAAACGTTACGTTACATTTGGTCATCACATTATACATTACGTCGCTTAATTCGTCTTCGATCTTCAAAATCGTTTCTTCATCATAAGATATTTCTGTAAAAGTACACTGATGAAAAAAAACTCTAAATAAACATAATTTTAAATTATACATTCAACATACCATCATCATCTGGAGATGAATCTTCTTCATCGGAATCTATATTAAGTACAGAACTATATGGTGGACAAGGTACATTACAAATTGATTCTTTTCGCAATAATCGCTCTTTTAAGCCCTAAATGAAAACGATTATTAACAACTAAAAATGTTTCAACCAAGTCCGAATGAATTGAAAAGTTCTCATATTTACCATATAATAAGAGCAAGCTTCGTTAAAACATTTCTCGCAAACTTTTAAATTTTTTCCATTACGAACTTTGTAGTAAGAACGTACAAACGCGGGTACTCCTTCAATGAATTTTTCACCACTTTTACATTGAACATTTAAACACTCATTCGGAACTTTAGACGTTCGTTGTCTTTTCTTTGACATGTCTTCAACCACTGTTACTTCGTCGTCCTCGTCATCGTCGCTCAGTAATTCTATGAGTTCGCCGGCATTTTCAGCTGCCATATTTGATGATGAAGTCACTCTTCGTTTAATAGATCGAAGTTTGGTTTTACAGTGGAATGATTGATGCGATGGAGAACTTTGACATTACCGAATAGTACGTTTTTCGTTGTTATTTATAGTCAGGTAATTAAATGATGATGACACGAAGACAGTAAATGTGTGATTTACTCATTGGATATCGCGATCAATCGCTGTTTCGATTTCAGCTGAGTGGTTTCATTTTTGAACTTAAACATCAACAACGGATAAAATTAGTAATTTTTATCACAAAAAAAAAACTGTTTGAATTTATATCAAAATTCAAATCTATCGAAACGCTAGGTTCAATGTTCTGATACATCAATGTTGCCATCATAAAATAACATTTATCACGGAATTTTTTTGGTCTGACGTTTAACTTAACTTGTGACTTCTTTTTCCTTTCCTGAATTATGATTGGTTCTTTTTGTAAAATGCAATCAATCATTATCCAATCATAAGCCTAGCTTACTTTAGGCATCAAAGCAGTAGATGAGTAGAGCACTACTCCGTTTCGAGTACTCGCATCCAACGTAGGATAATCGCTATTTTCTGCAGAGTGATCGGTGAAAATGAACAGCGGATTCAAAATCAGCGGCCTTGAATTAGTCGAAAACAACGCTCCGAAAAATAAATAACATTATTAAAAATTTGACCAAATGAAAGGTATTATTTTTGAGATTGAGAGTAAGGTTTTTCACTTTTTTTGAGATCAAAAAATTTTCTTTCTTTTCACTTTCCTTCAAATTCAATTATTTACGAATTTTCAAAAATAATTATGCATAAATGAATATAACCTCTTCCCATATCCTCTTATTTGAGGAACTTCAGACTTGTTTATGTCTTTTGAAACGCTTCTGTTTTTCATTTCCTAATTCACACAGAGTTGAATTGAAATTCTTACAACTGAAAAATGAGCATGCAAGATTAAACTCACACTACACTCTCAAAAAATATAAAATGTAGAAAGTATAATTTCAATACAAATAGTTATACACTAGATACTGATTTCTCCTTTTTCTACCTCTGTACTACCACCAAAAAATTTCCTCATCTACTACCAATTTTTATGCACTGCAAGAAATTAACATCTCCACATAAGTTTTACGCATTAAATAAGATGTAACTATCGCTAATATAAATATGTAAATAAATAATTATATTATTTTCATTTCATTTCATGAATTTTTCATCACGTTGAAAACAAAATAATCGATTTTCTTTTTCTTAATGATGTATCGACAAAACAAAAACGATTCAAAAATACAGAAAATATATTAGCAAAATCAACACTTAATCATGTAAATAACCTTATTCCATGCAGTTTTTTCGAGACAGCGATTATGTAAAAGATGATGAATGAAAATTACATAAATAAAGCTATGAAGACAGTGTTGCTTCGCTCTTTTTATAACGGATGGTAAATTTAAAAAAAATCGACTCTTCTCATCCACTGGAAAGTACATTATCATAGTGTATAAAATTATTTAAAATATTTCAAATTATTAAAATTAATTAACGGATTTCAGCTCAACTTCGAACACTAGAGTGCTGTTTGGTGGAATTTGAGGCGGAGATCCTTTATTACCATATCTGTAAAAAAGAAAAATAATCGCTATAACCAAAATTTCTTCATCTTTTTTTCCCTAGGAATAACTCGTATAACTTACGCAACACCAGGAGGGCATGTAATTCTACGTTTGGATCCAACTTTCATTCCACTCACACCGATATCCCAACCTTTAATTACTTCATTGTTTCCCAATCTGAATTTAAATCCGGGACCTTGATTCGTTTGGTCGAAAACGCGATTATTACTTTTTAAACGGCCAGTGTAATAGACTGATACCTAAATTAAAATATTATTTAGCACGTGGATGGATGTTAAGGAAGAATTTTGGAATGAAAAGCATACCATTTTGCCAGCTTTCGCAACCGGACCGTTACCGGCTTTTAATTCCTCGATGATGACACCTCCTACGGTGGTTTGCTTTTTTTGAGGTTGAGGCGAGGCATTTTCATTTTTTTTCGGTGTTTTTTGAGCATCTTGTTTGGGAGTCGCTTGATTGGCTTGATTTTTTTCTTTCTTATCTTTTTTACTGGATTGAGGAGTTAAACCCTGAAAATAATCGAAGTCATCATACCATCATTCATTTCATCGTTGTTTAAAACAATAACGAATTACTTACATTGGATAACTGATTCTTTCCCTGCTTATCTTGTTTCTTGTTGCTAATGGGAGTTTTATTTTGCTTATTTTGAAGGGGTGTTTTCTCTTCTTTTTTACCCTTGGCGACTGGCTGTTTACGTTTTTCATCTTCGCTTTCCTCATCGCTATCGTCCGAGTCGTCCTCTGCATCTTCGTCGTCATCGGATTCCAACTCGTCGCTGTCTTCACCACCATCTTCATCGTCATCTTCTTCATCATCGAGATCATCATCGCTATCAGATTCCATATCTTCATCGTTTATAGAATCGACTAACTTTCCTAATTCTTCATCATCCAAACTAGAATCATCATCGTCCTCTTCTTCATCTTTGGGAACTTTTGGTTTCTTCTTCGAAATCGTTTCGACGGGCTCTAATTTACGCTTACTAGGAGAAGCTTGATTGGCGGCGCCTTTAGCTTCTTTCTTCGAGGCTGATTTTGAATTACTATGATCTAAAAATATTGGCCAATGAGTGATACTTTCAATGAAGCTTTGACAATACGGATGATCGAAAGTATACCTTTTTTGTAATTTTCTAACATATTTTTAAACGACTCATCCTCTTCATCTTCTGAACTACTATATCCTTCCATGTCGTCGTCGACATCGTCTTGTATGCAATATCCTACACATGATATAAAAACTTCAAAATCATAATATCTAAGAAGATGTAAAGCGAGAAAAGCACCAACCTGTTAAATGTATCGTAGCTTTACCACTAGTGGAAAATGTAAGATTAGTCCCTTGTTGAAACACAAGATCTAAGTTCGCGTGAAGATTATGTGGTTTACATAAATTACATAATAACAATTGCTGACCGTCAATTTCAATTACTACAGGGAATACGTCGGTATCTAGAAACACGCAAGAGGCTAATACATCGTCTGCAACTTAGCTAGAAGCTACGTAGGAGGTAGAGGTAGTGATTTATTAACTCACCATTTTTTACCGATTTTACATCTAAAGTAGCCATAGACAAGTGGAAGGATTCTTTCACCGTCGACGAATACGTCTTACCGGGCTCAAGTATTAAACCTGAAAAATACAACGTTTAAGCGTTAGTGTGAAATTAATTGGGGGGCCATTCAAAACACATGGAATTTGAAGTAACCGGTTTTCACGTTTCAAGATTAAATACTCACTCCAAAACATTGTGATGGTGGTATATTAAATTCTTTTAGAATTATGTTTGTATAAAAATTACAATCTTTCACAGAAATTCACTAGAACTAACTCAATTTATCTAAAACAGAATAAGAACATGCACGATGACATTACACACGTGCTTGTAACAAGTAACACTCTTCTTAAAATTTGTCACTTCCATGAAAATTCGCAAACAACAACGAAAGCGAATCACAGACAACAGGCAAGAGAATGAGCGAAAGACGAAAGAGAGAAAGAATAGAAATAACGGAAATGAAGAAAAAGTCAAATAAGTAGGTGATTTACCTACTCAAAATTCAGTGTTACCGACATAAAATGTAATATCGAACATGGTTGAAATGAAACCTTCAGTCCTTCAACTACTTCGAAGTCGCAGCCTCGCAGGGCGCAGATTCCGATTTGGCCATCACCCTACTTCCAGCCTAAAATGACAGATTTGAAGCAAATAATAGCTTTCAGAAGAGAAATCGTTGCAGAAAATTCCATAAATCGTTTATATCTCTCGAATGAATTGATCTAGGAAAGTTAAACTTTGTATGTGGGTTTGATGGATGGAGACAAATCAAGTAGTCATTCAGTATTATGATATAGGTCAAGCTACCAATGTAAACGAGCGATCGGAGATCACTGAAATGTATTTTGTGAATATTTCTTCATCTTACCGTACCATCTTCTTGAACCTAACCCTTAACTAACCGCAACGTCTTCACTAGGTGAAAATTTATTACTTAGTCCTAATAATGCAATAGTTGAACAATATCACCTATTTTAATGAATGCCGACTCGACAAGTGTATTTCGAGTTCTGAAATACTTCTTAAATCGTAATAATAAAGAAAAGTCCTTAAAAAAATGTGCTTTGATATATGTTGACGCACTTCATATTACGAAGATATAAATTAATTCAAAATAATCCATCTAATCATTATTTTAGAGCATTAAAAACTTCGAACTGATTCAACATACTCTTATTTACACAGATTATATACCACCGTCACAACAATAAACAAAACCACAAAAAACAAAAACAACCAACATACTTTATTTCTTTCCTTCTCAAAGGAAAATCAAACTTACCATGTTGAAGAAGCGAAATTAAAAACGTGGTATTTAAATTTATGTACAATATCTAGAATTAAATTATACATAATATAAAATGTACAATAATTATAATAAACATATCTACAAGAGAAATATAAACATTTAGTACAAGTATAGTACATCATTATCCAATACTTTATAAAAAAAAGTAAAAAATAATATGTTTCATATTGAAATCATCGCTTTTTCAATAATATGGCCTTCTTGGATTATTCTAAAACAAGTCATTCTCAATATTAAATAATGTTTGCAATTTAATATGCAACTGAAAAAATACCAAACTTACCAATGGATTAGGACGAAACCTATATGCCAACATCATACGTTTACGATAGGCATCATATTCGTCGTCATTTCTCGATATATTATCCGGTTTGTCAATACCCAATCCTTGATTGGCATACGACGCAGCTCTACAAACAATTGAATGATAAAATTGACTACGAACTTTCCGCTCATTTCATGAAACAAATATTTCTTACTTGTTAACAGGATTCACAATTCCTGTTCCTTCGCTACCCAAACCTTGACCTTCGGACCAGCCGAGTTTTTGCAGCATTTGAAAACCGATATTATCCTCTTTCAATTTAAATTCTTTATAATCTGATAAATCTGGTTCTCTTCCTTGTTTCAGCGCATTATACTGTAATTAATTTATCGTCATTCAAAATCTGTACCACTCAAACGACCGGACAATTAATTAAACGCTCACTTTTTCCATAAACCTTTCCAATTCATCCGGAGGAAGAAAATCGCCGATGTGATGTTTTCCTTTAGACCTTTCGGTTAATTCATCGGCCCATAATTGAGTAGCGATCATTTCTTGTTGCCTTAGTTTATGTTCCCACGTACCGCCTTCGACGTCTTCGTCGCTATCGTACGCATATTTATGTTTCCCGGCTGCTTGCAAACGTTCCAATTCTTGGCGTTTTTTAAGCATATCTTGATATAATAAATTAATCTGAAAATATTTATAAATGTGAATAAAATTTCATCAACAAGCCCACGTCATTCTATATCAATTCAACTGAAGTTATTATCTTCTGTTTTTTATTTTATGAATCACGTTAAAAATAACATAGTTTCGATTTTAGTAAAATATAACTTCACTGAAAGCCATAATTACTTTATAATGATCCTCGGCTTTTTTCCAATCTTCTTCGGACAAGTTAATCGTACCGAAAGATTTCATAGCATACTGCAAGAGAGCTGGATCAGTTCTCGTAACCTGACTAATTAATGGACCGGAAATACCTACCAAATGAAGGTGAAAAATGAATATAATGAAACGGTAAAAAAAGTTATTTTTATTTCAAACTATATCCTTTACCGGGCAATTTACGCTCTTGAGTTGGAGGTGCGACTGGCACCACCGTGCCCAAGATCGAAGGAGCTGCCACACCAATACCAGGGGGAGGATTGGTAGCAATAGTCACTGGGGGTATTTCGACTTTAACGCTTTCCGGAGCCCATCTACTTCTTCGTTTGCGTTTTCTTCTTCTCCTTTCTTCGTTTTCCTCGCCATCGGAATCGTCTGAAAAAATCACAATTAATTTTCGTTAAATACTTATCGACGACAAATCATCACTTCGAATTAGTTCGTTTTACCATCTTCGGCGGGAACTCTAGAATGGCGTTTCTCGTTGTTATCGTCATTTCTGGAATTTGAATTCTCTTCCTGATTATTTTCGTTTTGTCGATTTTGTCGCATTCTTTCCACCATGTTACGAAATGCTACGTACGGTGGACTATGTTTATCTTTTAAAAACCTTATAAAAAAAAAAAATGAAAAACTAATTGCTTTTATCTATATAGTTTAACTTACAATATCTGTGTAACTAAGTGATGAGATAACGCGTAAAGAACAGCTAAGTATCCAACGAATTAGATCAGAATTTTGAATGCCTCATACAATGCCCGAAAGTGAAGCATTCGATTTCACAGACAACTATGTGCAATTTTCAAATGAATTTTAATCGCAGTTTTCAATAATTTTTTTTTCAGTAGGCTCATTATAAAGAAGCCATCATCAACTATATTCATGTAAGGTTTGATCAATAGGTAGCTCAAAAATTTAATTTTTTAAAGAAATTTTTAATGACTGAAAAATACATATAAGGGCAGAAAGAGGCTGGGTTTTAGATTAAAATACAGAGAAATTTTTAAAAATTGAAAAAATCTGCTGAACCTCAGTAGGTATAGAAAAATCAACAGTTTTTCCTTTGGCCTTTGAAGAATGAAATGTGACAGCTCAATGAAAAAAAAAAATTAATTCGTGAATTCATAAATTAAAAGGAATGCTATCCTTTCCTCTACGAATGGAGAGCTGATAGTGGCTTTATTAATCCAGGGGCAAAACAGATTTATATACAAAAAAAAAGAGTAAGCGGTCATGCCGCATTACTGGAGCCAATTTTTCAATGAACACGTTATAATTCAGTAATATTATGTTAAACCTTTTACCATGCAGTACAAAGACTGATAAAACAAATTCATATCCTTTAAAATCATTTTAAAAATATGTTCTCAATGATTACCTTCGATGCTTAGTGAAACATCTTACCTCACAGTCCGTACAATTAACATAATAAACTACTTCAATTTCAAATATTCGCTCAAAATCGTATAAATTTTCCACCTGAGCCTTATTCTATGAAGTAATATTTTGAGGTCAATAAGCCCTCTTCCCCACCTCCACCATCATGTGTGAAAGTGAATTTGGGATATAGTATACATCTTGACCATAATAATCATGAGTCCATATTAGTTACATTTTCAGTTATTTGAGGCTTCTCAAACTCTTCTCAAATTTAAACAATCCGCCATTTCGGATCCATTTTGACCAAGATTCAATGTGTCATATTCTGGTCCCAAACTAATACCACACACAAAGTTTCACCTTTCTAGAGCACTATAAACACAGATGTGCTGGGCCACCACAATGTTCCTTAAAAAGCTTCTCACCGTCCTGGCCGAGTTGCGCTCTCAACGGTGAAATAGCTGTATTAAAGGTCTTTTTAAAGAACAATACAGCGGCCCAGCATACCCGGGTTTATGTGTCATCTTTCTAAGATTTAGTAAGAAGATATGGAAGATTCAAGAAATTTTATAGCACAAAACTTCCTGAAAAGCCGCTTTCTGCTTCAACTCCCTCTAAATGCACTTGAGAAGCTGAAATTTTGGTTTATTAGTGTCCTGATTCACTCTTTCATATGAGACGAAAAACAAAAATTTCGAGCTATTTGCCTACCCTCCAGCCTCTCTCAAAATTCGAGTGATTCACCATTCTGAGGTGCATGTACCTTTTTCATACATCTAAGAAGAGTCTGTCACCAAATTCTGAACGATTTTCACCCATACCCGCCAGCGTTATTAATAGGGAAAAAAATGAATATATATACTAAAAAGTTGGATATTTGCTAGATCATTACAAATGGTCTAAAACCTGAAAATTCTCTCCCTCCCACCATTCTTTCTTTCTTTCTTCTTTCCTTTCTTCCTAAATCAGGTAGGTTTTTAATTACATTTACTCAAACAATAAAAATTCTTGATTTTTAAAACACACTTTTTCTTCAACCAAATATTATGGACTGCTAATGGTCATACAGAAACGAACATCAAAATGAGGTAAACAATGACAACATCGATAGTTGTACTTGCGCATGCGCAGTGATATTTTAGGAATCAAAATGGAAACATAGATGAACTTCTAATGATAAGAATGTTAAATCAACATCAATAACTGTTTTAATTAAATTAATTACTTAATAATTGATAATAATATAATTAATCAATGAATAAACTATACATATAAAAAAAAATAAAATACTATAATTATTGTTTCAGTATATCATGACTGTACTGAAGTATAATGATACCACAATTACTTACTTGAAATAAGATAAATTACAATCACCTGTTTCATAAAGGCAACACGGCTGATTACTTATTTGCAATCTTCTTTTCATAATATTTTTAAATTGATTAAAATTTGAATACTTTAAATCATAACTCATTTGATCATAATTAATACGATTAATGTCAAAAAGCGAGGCAAATCTTTCAAATTGACAGTTTTCTACGTTGAAAAGAAAACTGAAATTGCGCATGCGTCAGCGCGACTACACGATGTTATTGTTGGCTTCAGTTTCTACCATTTACATTAACAGTCCATACTATTTATGGTCGATTAAGAGCGGAAAAGGTTCCAAGTGCAAATATGTAAAATTCACAAGAGAGCAAAATTAAAATGTCATTTACTTTTTTCTACCAGTACTTTCTTCTAGTTTTATATAGTTGGTTGGTAACATTTGAGACTTCAATTTATTCATGTTCAATGTTACTTACTTGGCAAACCCAAAAAACCAAAGGAGGAACCTTTTTGCACTGACTAAATTGAAGATAGAAAAATAGCCACTTTCATTATTATTATTATTATTATTATTATTTTTTTTTTTGGGGGGGGGGCGGGGAGATGATTTCGATCTTTATAATCATTAGGCAATGAAAAGCGAAGTTGCATTGAAAAGAGCTCAAATTTACCTTTCAAACGATACCAATATCTCAAAATGAGAAGAAACATCACGAGAAACCTTTTCGCTCTTAGCCGACATTATGGTTGAAGAATTTTTCAACTTCATCAATTCACAAAAAGCGAAACTGTATTACAATGAGAGTGTGGCTCACAGCTTGTTTGTTTATTTTCCAGAGTGCAGTAACTTAGTATTCTATATAACTTTGCTGGTAATACAAGACTCGAATTAGAGGCAGATGAACGGTACCATTGGCAATATTTTAAAAATTAAATAGTGGACCCACGTGCTCACAAAATTAGCCAATCATATTACGTGTCCGATAAAACACTTACAGAAAAATGCTAGGGATTGAAGAACTAACAACAACACGAACCCACCATTTGGCAAATTGTCAAGTCGCGTTGTTCGCCATGTATCCTGACCTCACCTTACCATATTAGCTCTCCATATATCATAAATCGACAAATAAACGTTTTCATACGAAATTTATTAATATTTTGCTATTATTAATTACCATAGTTTCTCGTCGTCCGGATATCTGTTGAGTAAAACGTGCTCCATATCATCGCCACATTCGGCAACTACCCTAGCGACGGTCTCCATTTCTTCCAAGTTATTCGTACTTTGGCATCTGTCTGGCGCTTCGAACGACCGCGAATTCCGGTACCGATCATCTGATTCGGAAGCTAGAGAACTCCCATTTAGATCACCATAAAGTCCAACAATGAACTCAACCCTCCCCACGGTTAGCGTATTTTAAACGTCAAAAATAATCTCAGTATTTGTCGTCGGTTTTACAAAATTTCGTCAATACAAATAATTCCCCATTACTTTAAAAACGAAAATAATACGTAAATCAGTAAACACAATACGACTTACTAATAAACGTTCTGTCATCGCAGTAACCGTCGTTTTCGTTACTATACTGGGAATTGTTACGATTCGTATACGGTAATCTAGGAACGCCTCGCATATCCGGTTCTCGATGATGACCAGGCGGCGGATAATTAGGCGGCGGTAAATGAACCGGCGGCAAAGCGGATTCCTGAGATGGCTGAGCCATCGGAAACGTGATCGACGAACTAGACATAGTAGAATAGACGGAATGAGGAGGAGGCTGAGACTGCGGCACCATCGATAATGGCTGCTGAGACTGGATACATTCTGAAGGAACTAGAATTGATTGCGGTTGCAATGTTTGCGAAAGGATTACGTTGGTCGAGGACTGATTAATTTGCACCGTTTGTACGGTCGACTGTGGCACTGCTGCTTGCGAAGTGATCTGAATCTGAGCCGGGATTACCGTCGTTTGCAAAGGCACCGTAATTGAATTCGGTGCTAGAGTGGAATGAACTACTGGTAAATGCACTACAGGGTCGCTAGTCACTAATGTGGTTTCTAAAGGACACGATAGGATTACTGATGAAGCGGGGACGCTAACGGGTACTTGTATTAAAGAAACGGTTTGCAAAGAAGCCCCGGATGAAGGAACAGCCGTGAGTAATGGTACGGAAGCGGGTACAGCAGCCAGAGACGTATGAATACTCGAAGTCGGCGGCGGAACTGAAGGCGGTGGATGAGATGTTAATGAATATAACGACTGCGCCTGAGACGTAACAGCTAACGAAGACGGTATCATGTTCGGAGGAGGATAAGGAATTCCTTCTCTACCATTCGTATCAAACGTCGCTGGCGGTGGAACACTCGTATCTACTGAAAAATAATATCGTTAAAATTTCCAATAAAATTTCACGTCAGTCTTTTAAAAAAAATTCTCACCTATATTTCGATTGGCGAGAAAATGTCTGTTCTCCTCCATCCTAGAAGCATTCGCTACATTGTTATCATCACATGTATCACGCTGGTGTTCCGATTTATTTTCACTACTCGTTTCATCTCCAGCTACAAAAACAAAAGAAAACAATGCAAAATGTGTTATTCTCGAACACTCGCACATCAATAGTAAAATTAATCTCACATTTGTTTCCCGTTATTTTTTTATATTTTTCCAAAAAGGAACCATCGTTCGAGAATAAATCACCCGTATTTGATGATTCACTTTGTTCAGTATTTTGATGTTTCTTTCTCCAGCGTTCGTCGCTGAAAAAAATTCAACGTTATAATACTACAATCATCCTACCAACACATATCTCTCAATACCTCACTTACTTCTTCCAAGACTGCATTCGACTACTAAGCAAAGATTTGTGATCTCTCCCGCTTTTATTTTCGGAAGCTGATTTACTATTTAATTTCTTCAACGCTTCTTCGGCCTCCTGACGTTTCCTTTCTTCGAATTTAGCTTTGATTTCTTGCTTTTTACTTTCGATCAGTTGTTGTTGTTTAGACATCTCAGCGAATCGATCACTCCGACTGGTTTTCGAATTCGATTCGATGATTTTTCCGTACCGGAACATCATCTTGATGGGTTTCTAGCTACACCACGGTCAATTCAAATAACATACGAACAATTATGGTACTTTATTTGCTTGCGAATTGGTATGGTCGCCAGTCATAGCTATGCGCAGCTGAAGCATCATTTAATGTAGAGTGACTGATTTTCAAGTATTGGCTTGAAAATAATGCATCGCTTAATATAGTATAATAAACACATCGCTGAATTCACTATAATTTTGGCTAATCGCGAACAAAAATTTCATTTTTCGCCATATTTTGACGTTAGAATGTTGTCATTAGTCCACAATGTCATGAAATAGAAGTATACGTCAGGTTGAATGCATTGACTTTCATATATAGACTGCTAATGATTGCATAAGTGTAATGTAAAACGGTGTCCCCGACATACAACTCAATATAAGTCTCGAAATGCGTAGTGCGCATGAGCGGAGTTTATAATCAGTTATCATATGGTTGATTATAACAGATTATAACCAATTAAAACATATTATGCAGATGTTATGTTTATAAATTCAAGACTCGCGCATGCGTATAATGCATATCGCGACTTGTAAAATTTTAATGTCGGGGACAATTGAGCTAATGTGCATTAGCAGTCTATATATAAAAGTCAATGGTTGAATGAAGCGATATTAAGATTAGTGTAATCATACGCCATATTGAGTCTGTTATAAAAGTGAGAAAAGATTTTCCCGGTGCGTCTTTCTTTGGTCTATTCAGCTTTATTCTATTCCAAAGTCCTGAATTTCCGAAAAATAAATGCTAAATGCCCTGAAACAAAGTCTCTAAAACAATATAAATTATAATTTCAAATCATTTTATGATTTTATGAAGTAATTTTTGAGAAAAATGCTACCAATGAAAATAGGATATAATTTTTATTGGTAGCGTTTCTCTCAATTTCTCAAAATAAGTTTTCCAGTATTCATTTAAAAATTGAAATTGATGTTTTCAAATGCAAAGAAATTGTAATGCAGTCGAAAATTGAAATTAATATTATTATCGGTCCTTAAATTCATTAAAGTAATTTTTAAAATTATCTCTGATTTAGGAATTTTAGTTTAATTCTTGTTATGTTATCAAAAAACTGAGATTTTTGCGCTGGTTGAACTCCAATAACTTGAACGCATGGTATAAGAATTTATAATTTTTTACTGAGGTAAAATAATATTATGAATAAAAACGTGAAATTTCATCATTTTATTTTTATTATGGATTCAACATGGCGTGATATTATTATTGTTTTAGCGGAACTCGACAAGGAAGTGTTGAATAAGGTTGACTCATTTTGAACGCATGCGCACTAGATATAATTCGCTTGATTTCAAGAATGGGGCTATGAATTATTATGAAACCTCGTAATAAATATTTAATCCAATTAGCTATTAAGCAATAGAATGTAAAGAAAATTAATTAACATTTTCCTAATTTTAGTTTAAAGTTATTTAAAATAAAAGTAGGAATTATCCATTTACTCAATCAACAAAAGAGAAAAATTTATTTTTAACTTCTCACCGACTCTCATCTTATCTGAATTCAAAAAATTGAAAAGTGAAATCAAAAATTTCAAATTACGATCGATCACAGCCAAGCTAAAAAATTTCGACAAATAAAATTGAAATGAAAAATTGAGAGATGCAGAAAATCTTCCATGAATTGTACCGGTTACATTGAAGTAATAATCATCATTTCGACAGAATTTTCACACTTTACCTAAAAAAAAACTTTCGAGCACCTCAATGACACTCTTAGCTTATTAACTTTGGCTCTTATCAGCCCCATTTAATCGTTCATTTCGGTGTTACAATGGCTTTTTTAAATCACAATATCAAAATTGCCCGGTTAGCCTTAGGTGTTTGTGGTAGATTCTATTCCTCTGTTCCAAGGAACATTATATATCCAAGTGTTAAACCTAGCTGTTATACATGTCTGAAACTCGGATCGATCACAGGTAAAAATAAATTGCTTTATATTACTTTCATCCGTTATCGCCTAATAATTATTCCATCAAATTTTTTACAGGTTTCACACATTTTCCTAATTTTAAATTTTATTCTACGGAAAAATCCACCCAGTCAAATCCCCTCAATGAAACTGCCGAAGATATTGAAGAGCAGGAGAAAAGAGTTAAAGCATGGAAACGTATGAAATTGAGTTTAATCATAATGGGCTCGTGCTTTACTTTCTTAGGATGTTATTCGTTTTATACTTTAGGTGAGTGAATTAGTCCTGTGCTCTATATGTTTACTCACATAATTTTGCATGCGTTCAATTACTATTTCTCTAGGTTCACCTGATAGAGATGAACATGGCCAAGTTGTGCCAGATCAGTTTTCAAATTTACCAACGGTTTCACAATGGTTCAAGAGATTCGTATATAATGTCAGATATTATAAAAAAGTGAGTAATCTTGAATTGTCATTTAAATACATTCAGAAAGTAACTTGAAGTAATTTGCAGGTAATTCAAGAACCGTCGTTCCCGCAACTTTTACCAGATCCTGTTAAATATCCGTATATTCAACCACCTTATACGTTGATTTTAGAAATGACTGATCTCCTCGTGCATCCGGATTGGACGGTAAATACACTCAACTTCGAGTACTAGTTTGTATTTTAGTTATTATTTTTTATATTACCTACTAACAATTATTTTTTTCCTATTAGTATAAAACTGGATGGAGATTTAAAAAACGACCCAATCTGGATCACTTTCTTGAGCAAGTCGGGCCGCCGTTATTCGAAGTCGTAGTATTCACAGCTGAACAGGCTTATGTAAATATTCCATCGAATTAACACCTTCATATAAGTGATATATTTATGTAATAAACATTCTCCCGTATTCCAGACGATGAACCCAATTATACATCAAATGAATAAAAACGGATCCATTGTATATACCTTGTACAGAGATTCCACAGATTTCATCGAAGGCCATCACGTAAAAAATTTAAATTGGATAAATCGCGATTTAAGTAAAGTTATCGTCGTCGACTGGAATCCAGAATCTGTTAAATTACATCCTAGTAACGCCTTCATTATAAAACGATGGGATGGAAGCGACGACGATCAAACGCTCATAGATTTAGCTTCATTCCTCCGAGGTAAGTATCATCCAAATGAATTTTTCTTCACCTTTGAGCATGATTTAAAAAATCTATTCTTCGCAGCAATCGCTTTCAACAAAGTAGAAGATGTGAGGGAAGTTCTACAATACTACAGACAGTTTGAAGACCCCATAGAAGCTTTCCGTGAAAATCAAAGAAAATTAATGGTAATTATGGCGAATTTTACAATTTATTATAATACTTCGTATTATTTACAATTTTTTTTTCTCAATAATAGGAACAATTAGAAGAGCAAGAACGTCTGGAACAAGCCAAGAAACAACATCCACCGCTAACGCAAAGATTTGCTAAATCTTATGTTTCTCAAAGATGAATTTGAGTTATAAATTTTTATTCCTAGTCTTAATTGCCAATATTTGTGCTATCATCGTGTACAAAGTACCACGAGTAATAATTTCATTAAATGGTTTTTCTTTTTTTTCACGTATTTTCTTATCATTTCCTCTTGTATGTTCTTATCCAAAAATATGTATAGGAAGGGTGTAAAAAAGCCCATATTAAGGTCCTTTACTTTAAAACCTTATGGTTCAGATTCTGTGATAAATAATGCCTGTGATAAGTAATGAACCCTTATTTTGCACAGAAACCACAACTCTGAGGGTAAGGAGTTAAGGACCACTGTATCCCCCTAAAACCGGGTACAAAAATATGTTGTCAATTTTCCTATCTACTTAAGAGTACTATAACTAGAGCTCATATTTCTATGCTCTAAAAACATGTGAAATATGCGCATATAATATTCCCTAAAAAAGAAGAAAAATGCTTTTCATATTCCCTAGAGACGATAAGTATGTTCAAATATCCCCGAACGTAAAACCTTTTGGGTTAAACGAGATGGAGATATGGAATCTATTATTTAATTATACTAAAAAAACAAAAATAAGTCATTTGATTCGATACTTTTCAAAGTTCAGATTTTTTAGCGAATTTAGGAATTTTTTCATATTCTTATCAAACCCGAAATAATGCAAAAACAAATTTTTTAAGTCTATTCGCACAAAAATTAAAAAAAGACAAATATTCTTCATCTCCATCCCTTTCAAAACCACTTGAAAAACTGAATTTAGAACAAACGTAGTATTTCTTGCCATGAAATAATCATATGAACACATATTTCTCGAATTATAAATGCTTGAGGCTCCTCAAATTACCTTCATATCTTTATGATCCGCCATTTTGAATCCATTTTGACCCAAATTGAAATGGTTATATTCCTAACCGTACACATGAAGTTTGACCTTTTTAGATCGATTTGGTGACGAATCAATAATGAGATATGAATCTGAATTACCTGCAGAAGAGGTTTTTTGCCTTAATTCACCTCCAAATTCACTTGAAAAGCTAAAATCAGAATAAGTTAGTCACTTGAGGTTATTTTATTATATGACACCATAATAAAAAAATTTCGATCACTCGTGTACCCCCACCACATTCTATATCATGTATGAAAGTGAATAGGGATATTGCGTACTTCTCATCACCAATAATCATATAAGTTCATATTAATTATATTTTTACCAATTTGAGTCTTCTCAAGTTCTACTCAAATTTTGTTGATCCGCCATTTTGTATCCATTTTGACCCAAATTCAAGAGATCATATTCTGGTCACCAACTAATCCCACGCATTTTCAAGGTCAATTTGGTGAGGCGATATGGAGATACAAGAAACTTCATGACTCAAAACTTCATCAAAAAGCCCTTTTTTGCTCTAACTCGCCTCAAAATATACTTGGGGAACTGAAATTTGGATATATTGGTGTCCGTGACTCACTCTTTCATATGAGATCAAAAACAAAAAATTTTGAGCTATTAGCCCCTTCTCCAGCCCCCCTCAAAATTTGAGTAATCCGCCATTTTGAAATTTATCGAAAAAAAAAAAACAAAAAAGTAATTTTGTCGTATTTCTAAACAGAGTTTCTCACCAAATTTTGAGCGAATTTCACGAATACCCATCGGCGCTATGCGCAGAGGAAAAAAATAATACCAAAAAGTTGGACATTTGTCAGATGATTACAAATAGTCTAAAAAACAATAATTTGAAGACCCCAACCTCCCTCTACCTCTCCTTTCCACATCAGGTAGGCTGTAAGGGCTATCCTTTTCAAGTCAAAAACTCAGCTAAAAAACTTGAGCAGCCATACCGCATTACTGGAGCTGAATTGTTAATCGGGACTGGGTTCAAGTTTATAAATAGCATTGCTAACCTCTTCATCTCTATATTCATCACCATTACGCTGGGACCTGGGGAGGGGGGGATATAAACAGATACCCAAAAGTTAAAGATTTGCCATATGATTTCAAACGGCCTAAAATGCAAATATTTCAAAACCACCTTCTACATGACCCCTCCTTTTCAAATTAGACAGTCTATAATAGGCAGAGATAGTTTTAAATTAAAAATTCAACTATAAATCACTACATCGAAAAAAATACGTCGATCAGTTATTAAAATCACGAAACAAAACAAATATATTTAACGCAACACTATTTACAATAAAATAAAAACAACGTAAAATGTTATTGAAGCATTTTAAAAATATTTAAAATACAGGTATACCAATACAGAAGAGTTTGTTCACAATAACAAATACAACGTTGTAATTAAATAGTAAAGTTAATTGCACGATTAACGTTGAATAAAGCTCTTCGTCGAATGCACATCATCATGTATTTACGACCAATACTGAGCGACCGGAAAACATGTATAATATAAAATATGCTCGTATAGAAATACAAATCAAATCGTTTAAAAAGTCTCTGTTTCATCCACGTTCATAATTCTACAAAATTCTTTATTCGTCCACGATTACGATATTATTAATATAAATATCACACGACCGTAACATAATTATTGATTTTTCTTTCACGAAAAAAAAAAAAAAATACAAATGATACATCATCCGCTATACATTGCTTACGCATTTTGAAGTATTGATAAAAATCGGCCACGATCGAGAGTACCGTCCGTCCGAATATTGGCAGTTGGCATCTACCGTAGCATTCTCGTTGCCGCTCATTCCTGAGAATACCTCCACCTGAGCATTATCTAATTCGGCGACGTTATGTATAAACGAAAAGCATTAACTATTTACAAAAATTTCGAGCCTTTAGCTCGTCGCACAACCTCGCTTAAAAAGTTTATAAAAAGGAAAGAAGGAACTGTTGCATAGATACAAACTCGATACGCGGCCTTTTCAGTGCAAAAAAGTATTTCAACATATAAAATTATTACAAAGGGAGAACTTTTCAACGAAACTAACCTACTTATAAATAATTAGCCAATATTATAAATACGAACGGCTCGATAAATTTACACAAATCAACATAGTAACTTCGTAATTTGCATTTGTAAATAACATCTTTTTTAAATAAATTCCAATAAAAGGTAACTCTAAAAATTAATTACTTATTATTACATCTCAGTTAAGTCCGCTCCAAGCTTATATACTGTCGAAACGGGAGGGGGAGAAAACAATATATGGGAAGCCTTATAATTTCGCAACAGATCATTTCCGTTACAACATTTCGTATTTAAAAGATAAATTACAAAGAAGAATTTGATTAGAGAGAGAGAGAAAAAAAACACAAATGAAAAAAAGAAAAATGATACTACACATAAGCCAACTAAAATTTTCTTCGATTAAGTACTCACAGTCACGTTTTAACAATATAGTTGAATTTGGTACATTGCTCGATCCACACTCGTTCCCTGCAAGCGCAACTAATTGACCTAAGACTACAATAACACTGGCACTCGTTCGTACAACTCGAAGAATTTCTTCCTTTAATAAGACATGGTGATATGTACGTTATGAATTACACGCGCCATTGCTACCGTTTACAATACCTGCATCTCAATAACAAAAAAAA
The DNA here is from genome assembly GCA_009761765.1 of Phenacoccus solenopsis. NCBI lineage: Eukaryota > Metazoa > Arthropoda > Insecta > Hemiptera > Pseudococcidae > Phenacoccus > Phenacoccus solenopsis. Next base: position 24,120,415 of record CM019755.1, on the reverse strand, counting down.
AACTACCTACAAGGTTTACCTTAGAACAAACGATATTATGGTAACTCCTTACAATAAATTAAAAGTTACAGCTACAGAAAGTATGCGATGTGGTTACCGATCAGTTACAACCGGTGTGGCGCTTTCGAAGGGATGTTGAGTATTCGAGAGGCAAAAATCAAAGCCAAACGAGATCCTTGAAATGACCTTATGGAAGACTAGAACGTTTCATCCACCTAATGTGTTGTTGCGCGAATTTTAATTTTATCACCGAGATAAGTTACGGTAATTCAAATATGGCAACTAAGCGTAAATTCAACTGAAAGCATAAATTATGACAAAATCAAAATGCTCGGAAATAAGTTTCACGTTTTGAATAGGTGAGATGGAAATTTTCAAAATACAAGTGAAAAAAGAAGTCCTCTACATCAATATTATTTACATTCCTTCGACAATACAGTCAAATTGACATAGAAATGGAGCTCTGTTTGAACAACAGAAGGGATTTTTTTTCTTCACAGAACGTCGGAGGGTTTCAACTCGAAATAAGAAAAAGTCCTGAAATTTTGTTCGTACTTCTTGGAAAATCCACTTTTCGTCCTCAGTTATGATTTTTTGTAAACATTTGGTTTTATTTTTGCACTCGATGGAAAATTAACTCGGTATTAAACAGAGCTGTGAATTTTCTACGAATGAAGTTCTCATCATTTTTTCCCTAGAATTCATGGGAATATCATAAAATGTTATTGAAATAGACTCAAAGCTAGGGAGAACTAAAATTAGCCTTCAAGTTCGGGGGGGGGGGGGTAGCCAGGTTACATCAATGGGAAGGATTTTTATCATTATTTTCAGAACTATATTTTGCATGTATTAAATTAAAGATTCAAACAAAAACTAAATTAAGAAAAAAATTTATATTTTTTGTTGTTGGTTAAATTTGGCATAATTGAAAACAATTTTTTTTTTTTTAATAAATTTATTTTTTTTTATTTATCAAAATAAAATTAATTTTGTATGAAATTATAATTCAAATTGATAAATTTAATTCGAATAATCAAAGAGATTGAAAGGCTTATAATTATGGTCAGGGTAATGGTAGTAGGGGGAGGGGAGGGGGACTTTTCTTAGTGGCATTAATTTTTCAATGCACGAGAAATTTATGAATGCACTTCAGAACATAATTTAATAAGATGAAAAATTTTTTGCAATGATTCATAGAGATTAGAGTAGCCATGATCAATTAATTACCAATTTTTTTTTTTTTTTTACATGTTGCGTACAACAGCTATGGCTAGAGGCACGATGATTTTTGTTTAATTCAAGAAATTAATTTCAGCTTACATTTACGTGACGACTGCTATTACAGAAGAACTATACGATTTAACAATATTAATACATTTACAAAACTGAGCTTATTGAGGGGGGGAGGGGGTTTCCGATGTCAACACTCTACTTCTGCTTCTGGTAAAAATGCACATTGTAGGCAGGTAACCGGATATAATCGTCTCAATTTTTTTTGGGTAGGGGAGAGGAGTGTATTTGATCCCTCGTTTTAATACATTCAATTGCAAGTACATATCTCTGCTTTATTGTACTTAGTTTGCACCCTAGAACGTGAGTAATACTGCCTCCTTCCCAATTGGCCAATACGGTAGTGTGAAAGAGCACTTGAAAACTGAATAAATAAATATTTCTCAGGTACTCTTTTCAATATTTCCATAAATCCGATGAAAATATCGAAAAAATATAATAAAAAAAAAATTCTAATTAAAATTGTGAAAATTTTTGTAGATCCAAAATTGAAATTTCCGAGCTCGGGTAATCTGGTTCTAAGCTCCTCCTCTCTCTCAGCCCTCAATACACTCATACACAGATACCGTAGAGCACAAATCTCGGGGTAGGAATAATGAAACATGGCAACATCGCAAAAGTATAGCTCTAAGAGTTTTCAAAGATCCAGGTGAAAAATTATAAGAAATTTTTTGCGTAAAAAATTCACAGCTCTATAATTTATTACTGAGCTAATTTCTCAGTAAGCGCAAAAATAAGCCATATATTTGCAAAAAATACCGAAGCAGCGCAACATCGCAAAAGTATAGCTCTAAGAGTTTTCAGGTGAAAATTATAAGAAATTTTTTGCGTAAAAAATTCACAGCTCTATAATTTATTACTGAGCTAATTTCTCAGTAAGCGCAAAAATAAGCCATATATTTGCAAAAAATACCGAAGCAGCAAAAATGTGAATTTTGAGGTATACTGTGTGGGTTTCACTTCATAGATTTTTTGTAAATCCTCCAGATCTTTAAAACATATTTCTGCAAAGAGAAAAAGCTTTCCACTTGGTCAACTTCACCGTAAAAAAATTCACGTAAATTATGAAATAAAATGAAAGTAAAAATCTACAATTACAAAAATTTCGATATGTCTGATGATATAAATTTCCACGCCACTTCGCAATTCAGCCGATCGAGCCGGTTGTTTCTGATCGCTTAGTAAATCTCTAAAATTAGACTACAATTTGCGACCGAAGGCCAAATCTTCGATTCCAATAAGCTTCATTGTTGCTAAACTTTGTACTATGTCAGTCCTATACGCTAAAACCGTCGTTTCACTTAAACCACTACTACACAGAAGGAAAAAAATAGTAAACAAAAAATTAAAATCCTCTTCCTCGTTACAAGCTCGCCCTTAAACTTAACAAATAAATATTCAAATTGAACTAGCATCGAAACTATTTTCACAAAAAAGCTCGCACTGAGAAATCTTAACTTTAACAAAAACAACTCAACTGATACAAGCTCATGGAATGTGCACCTCGAAATTTTCCTCTTTTAAATTTAAATTGTACGTTTAAAGATTGAAAAAAAAAAACAGAGCTCAAGGCCATTGTACTTACAAACATCTTATTACAACGAGAAATCAATTATGTTCGATGATACTCTTAACAATATACAATTTTTTTTTTTACTTTCAAATATCGCTTAAAAATTATACTCGATACTTTGTAAATTAATTTTTAGGTAACTGAAAATATAAATAAATACAAAAATTAACTACTCGATTTCTTCGACCATTCTAGGCTCGAACTAGCAAATTTAAAGCGAATGTTTTCCATAAGAATTATTTTCCGCACGTATTCTCTGTACCTACTCAACAAGAAGACTACAAGTCCTCGGGAATTGCAGTAAGATTTCCTTCTCAACGGGAAGGGGGTGGAACATCTTGAAAAATGAAGTATTGCGAAAATTGATTAATATTAAATGGATAAAATTTTTTTGCTAAATTAACAATTTAAATTATCATTTAACAATATAAACAATTAATGTAATAAAATTTTCATATTTTCAATAAACCCACAAAGGAAATAGCCTTATATGAAATTATTCTCCAAAAAATTTCTCACTGGAGTCACCAACATTTTTCTTCAATAATGCATATTTCGATGACAGCTTCGCTCAAACTTGAAAAATCTTCAAAAAAAAAGATTCACTCAAGATAATTTCTTAAAACACTGCTTTAGGAAGCTGCTTCATAGGTTACTTGAGAGAGCATAAAATAATAAATTTTCGAGTCCCATATGGTCAAGTTACAATAAATTGGATCAAAAATTCAATATTTAAATAAAATTCTTTGATTTCCAAGATTAATACAAAAAAAAAAAAAAAAAAAAAAAGGATTAATAAATTAATTCCATAAATTAAAAAAATAAAATAAAAAATCACCAACTATAAGTTTTTACGTTTTTATGTAAAATATTTTTTCATCGCAAATGGCCAGAGTAACCGAGCCAGGATAAAGAGAATAAAAAAAAAAAATGAAAAATCAAGCAATATAGATTTTTTAAAATTACCTAACTAAAATTACTTTTTTTTTAAACCCTACATCACTTATGCTGATTTTTGTTTCCTTTGCTTTAGATGAAAGCTCTTTCACATAAGCTTCCCATATAGTAATTCCTTGAATAGGAGAAGTGGGGTGTGGTGTGGTGGGGGTGATACATCAAATATTGACTCTTTTTTTCACGTCTCGTTTCCTCTAAATTTAAAACCCGTATTCTCAAAACGTGACTGTAGAGAAGAGAAAACAAATTTACAAGTATTTTTCATTATTATTAAATATCTGTGAAATTGAGGACTCACCTCCGCCCCTTCCCGGTACGTTGAGGATTTGCAGCTAATCTAAATAAATCCTTTTTTACGTTTCCTCGAATCAATTACGAACCAACTTCCTGAAGCAAGCTGTCGTAAAATTTTTTTCAAACAGACTTTTTTTAAGGATTTCTCGAAGTTTGAGTGAATATAGAATTTCTTGAAGAAATCAAAATAACCATTTTTGCAGGAGATTTTTAGGAAGAATAATTTTTTGAAATATTATATTTTTCTTACAACTCCTTATTAAGGAAATAAATTCTCCTCCCTCACTCACTAGGAGAAAAATGCTCTAGACTCCGATTCCCGGGGACTTTTATCTTATTGATTACGTTGGTAAAGATAATAAAATACCGAAAATAATTCAATGGTCGACTTTAGATCAAGGTTGTCAGGTCTACCAACCAGAACAATACGTAAAAAACTCCTTTTAAATTATTGGGGGCGTTAAAAATTGATAAAAATAATTTCAACTTTTACCGCACAAATATCGCGGATATTGTAAAAAAAATGATTCGACGAGCTTAAATAATTTTTACTAAAAAAGGAACTGTTTTTGGCAATCGATTAATCCGCTTTAGAAACGTTCACGTACGTCGTATGAAACTAAAAATGGTACCGTGGAACGTGACATTACTCAGAAATGAATAAAAATCCGTTCAATTTTTCCTCATCGTATAAATCTGCTAATAAAAATAAAGGCTAACTTATTTTTTAAAAATGTCAATGAAAGAATCAAAGTTTTTTTTTTTCTTTTTTTTGAGATTTACTCATATATGACAAAAATGTAGTATACATAATAAATAAATAAATAAGAAACAAAAAAAAAAAAAAAAAAAGAAGAAAATAATAACAAAACAAAAACGAGAAAAAAAAAATAGAAGAAAGAAAGAAGAACATAATCAAAGTGATGGAACAACGAAGCTCATGGTACAAAAAAATCCAACAATCTCTGCACTATCGATTCGTCCAATGTGCACAAATCGAAATCGAAAGTTTTCGTGGTAATCTCGTACTGACCTGTTTCGGCGACCACCTGTACAATCTGCTGTAATCCGGAGTTATCCTCTAATGTCATGATTTTACGTTGCAGCTCCTTCAGCTTGGTAATATATTCGTCGGTAAATTTAGTCTCGGAGGCCGGCGACATGGATTTATGCCGGTGCTCCGGCTCGGCCGGCACGTCGTTGATGGCGTTCGGCGGTTTGGCGAACGCGGCCGAGCTATCGTTAGACGGATGCTCGTACTTGATCATTTTATTGCTGGTGTTCTCATCCTTATCTTTAGACTTACGTTTACGTTTCTTGTTCTCGCGCTCCTCGGCGCTTTTCTTCTTCTTCTTGCCGACGTTCTCGAATTTATTTTCTTTGGTTTGTTCGTCGTGCTTGGCGGCGTACGCGACAGCGGGCGTTGGTTCCTCCTTGATGCGCGGCTCGGGCGGCGACTCGGGAGGCGGTTCTTTGGGCGCGAGCCGCATACTCGGTTCGTCGTCCAAGCTCGACAAATCCGAATCAGATTTATCGCTCATTTCGGCGAACAACTTCTTCAGCGGTTTCTTCACGCGTTTCGGACTGTCGACGTGTTTGGGCGTCGATTTAATCACCGGCGCAGGGTCCGGTTGCGGCGACGGTTTTTCTTTGTTTTCCTTCGTTTCGCGTTTCTCCTTACGCTCTTCTTTGTCGCGTTTCGCGTCTTTCTTCGATTTATCCTTCTTATGTTTGTGATGTTTATGTTTCTCCTCTTTGCGACCGGTCGCGTCCCCGTTATTCACCGTCGGCGGCGCCGGCTCGATCGCCGAGTTCGCGTTATTGCCGCTGTTACCGAACAGATTCTTCGGTTCGCCGGCCACAGCGTTCGGTTTCTCTTTGCTAGTCTTCTCGTCTCGTTCGTCCGCGTAGTGGTTAGTCTTGTGTAGTTTCTTCTCCTCCTTCGGCTCGTCCTTCAAGGCGAATATCTTGTCGACGGCGCGATCCGCGTAACTCTCCTTCACCTCCATATTCTCCTTCTTGTCGTTAATCTTGTGCTTGTCTTTGGACTTGGATTTCTTCTCTTCTTTATGTTTCTTCTCCTTCTCCTTTTTCTCGGCTTTCGATTCTTTTTCGGGCGCCGCGAACAGTTTATCTATCACCGACGATTTATCCTTGGCCGACTTCTCGTCGTGGTACGTAGACGACGAGTTCTTCTTGCTGTCGTCTTTGTCTTTCGACGACGTCTTGATGATTCTCACCTTGTCGTCTTTGATTTTCTCCTTTTTCGTTTCCTCCTTATTCTTCTTCAACGAAGTTTTATCCTTATCTTTGTCTTTATCTTTGGTTTTTTCTTTCTCTTTTTCGGCGCCGCCGCTGCGCTCCTTTTCGCCGCCGCCACGGTCTTTTTCTTTGTCGCGTTCTTTATGCGAGGAAGAGCTGTGCTTCGACGACTTCGACGAGTGAGACTGTAAAATAAACAAACAAAAAAATTCATCGAACGAAGCGCACGAGAGGAAATCGATTTATTGATAGAATCGATCAAATTGTAATATTCGAAACAGAATACAGACTATTTCCGAAAATATATACGATTATCGATTATTTCACAACTCGTATAACATTTTATTGTAAAATTAATTATTAATAAACTCGACTAGCAATTTTTTGGGTAAACTAATTTTTAATTATTTATGGAATCGATTACCGATCTTTCTTTAATGACAACAACTATCGATTATCTATGATATCAACTATCGATTGCTGATTATTTTCAAAGATGATAATTTTAGAAACAATTTTCGATTATTTATGAAACGAACTATCAATCAAATATGAAATCGATCAATGATTATTCTTGAAATCGATTAATAATTAACAATTATGTAAGACATCTATTATGGATATTGGATAATTTCGAAAACAATTTTTGATTACTGTTTATGAATTCAATTGTCGATCATTTATGACATCAATTATCGATGTTTCAAAATATATGATCAATAATTCATGAAATCGCCATTTATGAGATCGACTTTCACGCATTCTTTAATATCGATTGTCGACTTTTCATGATATCTATTATCGATTATTTATTACAATCTAAAATTCTCACTTAATCGTCATTCATTCATGAAATCGATTATCGATTATTTACGAAATCGACCATCGATCATTTATGAAATCGATTATGGATTATTTATGAAATCGATTATCAATTATTTATGAAATCGACTATCGATTATTTATGAAATCGACAATCGATTATTCATGAAATCGATTATCGATTATTTATGAAATCGATTATTGATTATTTATGAAACTGATTCTTGATTGTTCATGAAATTGAATATGATATTTTCAAATTCATCATCAATTTTTTTAAATCGATTATCGATCTTCAGAAATCGATTATCGATAATTTATATTCATTAAACTAGATTAATAAATTCGATTATTAATGATTCATAATATCCACCATTGATTATCATTTTTTAAAACAATTATCGATTAATTACGAAATCGACTTTTCAAAACTTATGAATTCGACTATCGATTACTTATGAAATCATCGATTCATTATTTATGAACTTGACTATCGATTATTTAATCAATGAAGTATCGATCAATTTTGAAATCAATCATCAATTATTTTTGAAATCGATTATCGTTAATTTGTTCGAAATTTATTATCAACCACTTTATGAAATCAATTATTGATCATTCATTTAAAAAAATTTTTCATTTATAGATTATTAATTATTTTTTAAAACAATTATCGATAATTCGTGAAATCGACTTTTTATTACTTATGTATTCGACTATGGATTACTTATGAAATCGATAATTAATTACTTACGAAATCTACTACTAATAATTTTTGAAAACAATCACTGATTATTTATAAGATTAAATCTCAGTAATGCACTGAATTCAAAATAACATTTATTGTTTATAACATCGATGATCATTATAGAGTAGGTCATAAATTATATTTTATAAAATACATTATCTATAAAATCTTGATTTTTTTTAAATTGATAATCGATTACTTTTCATTATCAAACATCTTTATAAATTTAATTGCAAGTATCGATTATTTTATTATCCATTATTTTGATAAGTGCAACACCTACAATTTACATAATCGATCATTATCAAGTTGATTATCACGGATTTTAAAAACAGATAATTGACTGTTTTGAAAATCAACTATCAATACTTTTTAAAAACGATTACTAATTATTTTTTAGATTAATTATCAATCATCTTCAAGGTAAAATCGACTATCTTTGAAATCAAGCATGTATTCGTAATACTGATTATTTCAAAATCGACTATGGACTCATTTCGAAAAGCTATTATCGGTTCATAAAAAGAAAAGCAAATATTTTCAAGGAGACTATACCAAATTAAAAAAGTTATTTGTCTATTATTTTAACTATTAAATACAAATTAATTTTCAAATGCAGCTGTCACTGCGTTTCAAGACGATTATAGCTAGTTTTACAAATCGATAATCAATAATTTTAAAATTTCAATAACGTATTATCGAATCAGAAATAAATGATTGATTCAACATTTGGGAAACGATGATAAAATTTACCACTTATCATATTTGTGATCGATCAAGCAACTAATTTTTTCAATCAGATTACATAATATTAGCTACGAATACCTATTTCAAAAATTACTCGTAATTGTTCTAACTTCATGTATAATCGATGGATTACAAAACTGATGCATCGATTATTGATAAAACAAATATATTATTGTAACATTCCCCTTATCGATTACGCTTTTATTGGTAGAAACTTCATTCGATTACAACGAAAATCCCTTCAAGGCTACGCCTACACAACATCTTCATTCCGCTTAAAATCGCAACCGATCTCAACAAGCCGCACGTGTTCGTTATCACCGATTTCTCAAAGACCACTAAATTTTCCATCATTTAAACCAGCGATAAGGCGCCGGCGAAGTTTCACTAATCCGATACTTAATTAACTTCATCCCAATGACTTCGTAAGATTCGTTAAAACGCGATATCAATATCAGCGAACCTGTTTTTATCACAACGTTAGCTATGAAAAAAAAAAAGGAAAAAAAAACAAACAAAAACCACAACAAACCAATCTCAACTGATACTGAGCTCTGTTACACGATTAACCTTATCGAGCATTCCGAACTTCCATGACACTCTCTCATTTACGAGCATCTTAAAATATTAACTATATGGCTGGAAAATTCGTTCGATATTGGTTATTTCGAGTCGTGTGTAATTCGTGTACTTATCGTCGACCTAATACCGAGTAGGGTCAACTAAAACATCATTTCCTCTTCTACGTATACACCAACTGATCACAGTCTAGTAGCTCCGTTAAGCCGATTTTTCTCGCCTAGTTGAATGACAAATGCGAAGAATATCTTAACCCACGTACAGAATATTTTCAAATGCGTGGAAAATAACGATATCCCACGACTTGTCCGCCTACGTCGCAACAAGGAGGGGATGGCGGAAAATCGCGTACATTAAACGGAAAATCTACGACGTTCATTACCTGCTTCTCTTGCGGAGGCGGTGCTTTATCTGAGATCTGTTGTTTGGAGCTGGTTTTAGATACTAATGGTATTTTGGAGGTTTTAATCGGCGGCCCGAATATGGAGAAAGGATCGTTCGGGCTGAGTTGCACTTCATTCTTAGGCATATTCTCCTGTAAATAGAAACAGAAAATTCGCGCACGTTAAAAAGCGTCGACTAATACGCGAATAAAAATTCGCCTCAAATATTTGGCCGAGCTTCGTCGAGTCTATTTCGTTTAACATATTTTCTCCATTCATTCGTTCGCGTATCGTTTAAATAGCGTAAGAAAAATTATACTTTGAAATTACACGTACAAGCGATAGCGTAGAACAGTCATTTATTCGATATAGCGTACACCCGCCCTCCGTTCCCCCCCATTGTAACCGCTAACCGCGCGTTAATTTCCTCAAAATCGAATTAACTCGCTATACCCATAACCGCACGACGAACGACGTTACCACTACACTCGTAACGCTGCATCGTTCGTCGTTCAATCAAAGTACACGCTGCGACTTCGAATCGTATGGAAATGGAACCGCGATACGGTGTTGATAAATAGATTAATTCTTTTCTCCACCGCCAACCGTCGATATACCGACGTTAACGACCACACAACGTCAACAAACACGCGAATAAATTCGTCCACTTTCGAGCCGTTCGTTAACCAGCGACGTCGCAATTATGATAATTTCTCTATCGCACTCTTTCGCATTTAGACTCACTACCTTGGCTATTCAGCGTATACCTCGAACCTTACCGAAAATACCGACAACACGGAGACGTCATGTAATCGTCTAGTTTATTCGGTTAATATTTCGTACGATAGGCTATGCATTAATGGATATTATCGCGTACAATAGGTCGATTATGGCGCAGGTACCGTATCCTATTTGCAGAGCTCGCTTAAACCGTACGTGATGTATCTCCATCGACCTGCTGCTTAAATATACGTCCGTAAGCGATACATATGTTTCTACTTCCAAAACTATTTACAAGCGTATAACGTTCATATGACATTCCGATAATCGCCCCAATTACCGCGTCAACCGTATCGCGTCAATGCTCCATCGTTGTTCGACAATTTTTCCCTTCTCGACGCCCGCATAGTGGCACCGAAATGTAGTCGCTTGTCATCGTTTTCGTTTTCACCTTAAATTAAATCCCATCGTCATTACCTTCGGACAAGGTTTCGCGATTATTTCGCGACAAAAAACAAATGATAAGCAGCCGGACTGCATGACTGGAGCCGAATTTGTAATGTCAGAATGTTCATGCTATGGCTGATAATACTGTAAATTTCTTCACTTCGCATCTAGGGTGTATTCGAATTTCAGTATTTTTTCAAAAAAAGGAAGGTGGGCAGTCACAATACTCGCTAAATTACCATTAAGAGAATCGTAAAAATTTCAACTCCTTAGCTCAATTTTCAAACTACAGATCAGCCCCCTTCCCCTCAAAAGAATCAGGTCAAAGTTTTGCAAATTATGAAATAAAAAAAAAAATAAGTAAAAAAAACGAAATTTGAGCTATTAAAAATTTTTTCATCTTCCATAGTGGTATTCTATTAGCCAAAAAATTTTTAAAATTTTACCCGACAATTTTTTTAACCCTCACAAAGCACACACACAGATGTCAAATACTACGAACTGTGCTGAAAAAAAATTAAGGTAATAACATAATGTCAACAATAACGACATTTATTATTATAATGATTTACAATATACAAATATGTCGTTTTGGACACTATGGTGCGAAATAAAAATCAAATTTCTACATTAAAATATGTTTTTTTTTTTTTTTTGACACACGAATTTTTTCGTTTTCCAAACTCATATTTTTTCGTCTAAAGACTAAAAAAAATTTCAATTCGCATTTTTTTTGAAATTATTTCAAAAAGCACCAATTTTGGTATTTTCAAAAAATGAACGACAGATGTATGATAATTTATCGGTTGTGCGCACGATATGGGCTTGACTTACGTTATTTCAGACTCAAGAAGTAAAATATGCTCGATTTTTGTTCCACAGGGTTTCCAAAAATGCAAGTTTCTCAATGTAGAAACGTCTACACGAAATCATTATAAAGCAAGAATGTGATGTTTTGGGATACTTTGTGAGGTAAAAATGGAGCATATCCCTCTTGAGTTTAAAATAGCCTAAATTAATCCCGTGCTGTGCACATAACTAATAAATTACTCATCTGTTGTTCATTTTTTGAAAATAACCAAAATTGGTATTTTTCGAAAAAAATTGTAAGACGTTTTATATTTCTTAAATGTCAAAAAAAAATTTCCCCTAAATTATTCTGTCAGTTTTTGGACGACAAAATATGACTTTCAAGATGAAAAATTTTCATTTCCTCAAAAATTCGAATTTCTAAGAAAATTTTCGATACTTCGACTTATTGCATATTTTAGGCGGGGGGGAGAGGAAATGGAGAACTAAAAATGGAGTTGGGAAGCTGAAATTTTAATGACGTCTTGTTGAGACCATTTAGCAACTATTGTGACCATCATGCCTTCAATTTTGAAAAAAAAAAAACGAAATTGGAGCACACTACTACAAACTCAGTATCTCTAATTGTAAGATGCACGTTATCGTTTAAAATATTAGCATGTTGTTCACCAATCCAGTACATGAAGGCTTTCTAAAGGTAAAAATTAACAAAAAATATTTTTTCATACAAAAGCTGTGTAAAGACTAGCTTCACTAATAACTGACTAAAAATTCCAAAAAACGGTTTTTCAGTTATATTTCCTCAGGATTCGATCGTAGGGCAAAAATAACACAATACACTTTTGTTCTACACTAAATTTCCTACAACTTTCACCTGAAAATTTTTTTGCTACGATCCATAGATGCAGAGTTAGGGATGCTAGAAATTTAGTGTTTTAAGGGTTCTATTACAGTCGATTCAATTACGCTATGTGACAATACATGCGGTATTGAAAAATGCAAATAGGACGACTCAAATTACATACTAATCCAATCATAAACCTATGGAGGTCTTAGTTCCCTTTTCTCACCCCCAAATACATAAATCTACCCATTAAGAATAAATATTTTCGTCCGAGTAAAATATATTTAACGCGCTACATAATTATAAATATACACACATCTTTCAACGGAATACCAATTCATTCATGTGGATTCCCTACTCACATATAGAGCTACACCGATGATGAGCTGATTACATAACATGCATTTATATATTATATATATATTTTAATAATAAAGAGAGTGTAACAATCTTTCACTTGAATTGGTGTATGATTGTATATACAATATTCTCGATTTCCGCGTATTATGTTGCGCAGATTCTAATATAAAATTAAAAATATTTTATGAAACTAGCTCATTCTCAGCGTAACTGTACATATATTATGTGAGTGAGGGGGGAGAGAGGAGCTGAAGTTGGAAGGCATTATGCATGCATAATTACGTACTACATTAAACACATTTTACTCACACTAAAATATTCATACTTAGATACGTATATACTTGGAGTGAAGGGAGGGGGGCTGAGACTTCCAAAGAATCATAAATGGATTGGGTATGTACTCGCAAGTCGTCATATACGTACATTCGTACTTTTCAATCGCACATACAATGTCACCCAGTACGAGTATAATTAAATTAACAGTAACGGAGCCCTTAAAACTCTAAATTTCAAACACCCCTTACTCTCCACCTATGGGCAGTACAAAACAAATTTCATAAGAAAGTTGTAGGAAATTTAGCGTAGAACAAAAGTGCCTTGAACTATTTTTTTCCTACGATCAAACTCCGAGGAGATATAGCGAAAACTTTGTTTTTCGACGGGTTCAACCACTCCAGTGAGGTAAGTCCATGAAGGTGTTGCTATAGCGAAGCTCATCTTTACACTAATGAAAAAAATCTCGGCACGAAAATTTCCCCCCAAAACGATCCTTACACAGTCCAGATTTATTGGACAAACTTCGGAAGATGAAAGTTTAAGATCGGATAATGCTAGATTTACGAATTTCTTGCAGCGATTTCTCCTCCAAACACCGTTTTTGGCTCTAAATCTTTTCCAAATACACGACAATTCTGAGGCATTCACCTCATCTCCATCCCCTTTCAAAATCTGAGCGAAATGCCATTTTGAAGTGAATGAAGAATAAAAAAAAAATAAAAAATAAAATTGAGGAGAAAAAAATTCGAATCATCTGAACTGCAAAGATATGAAATCCGCTTTCCCCCGACTTCTCCTTCCCAAATCAGGTAGGCTGAAATAGTTATCATTTTTAATTAGAAACTCACCTAAAAATTAACGATTTCCAAAGTGAGCCTAATTATCGAAAAAACCGTTTGGAAGGAGGGAGGGAGGGAGAACGGATATTGAGAAACGGAATTCTATCATCGTTCACATAGCATGCAAATGATAGGCACTTGTATAAGAATACACAAAATCAATAAGTACACTACCCTTCACGACCATAAAATTTTGCGTGAATAGGATTACGAAAGTAAAAAATACGAAAAAAAAAAAATACAAATGAACAGACGAATGGCGAATACAAGGGTGAAATTTTTTTTCTTTTTTTAAAACTAACAGGCGAGTAAAATGGAATTCTCCTACGAAGCCCGCTGAAAAAATGTCGATACTCGCTGTGAATTCTTATTTTTCCCGCATTTAGGTCAACGTTTAAAGAAATTCGTGATATTTAGGTAAATTACAAAAAAAAAATTATATATATATTTTTCTTTAAATCGAAATTTTTTACATTCAAATGTTAAATTTCAAAATTCAAGGATCACGAAAAAACTTGATTATCAGTTTTTTCCATATCGCCGAGTTCTACAAAATGATTTCAAATATTACGTATTTTTGAAAATGATTAACAAAGGGATAATCGAAGAGTCGAATTTTTAGTATAAGCTTGATTCAGGCCCGTAGCCATCCTGTCATTTTAGGAAAGGCTAACTAAGTCTTGGAGGGGGCTCTGTCTTCTTTTTTTAATTGGTTGACACTTTTTTAATGAATGTAAAATTTTATTAGAGGGACTCAAATTTTTTTAGGGGGGGGGAGGGAAAAGGTAACCTCTAGTCTCCTTTGGCAAAGAGTCTGGCTTGACTACAAGCAGACAAAAGCTGAAATTGCTTTTCAGCAATTACCAAAATATCGCAATCATTCTGTTTTAAAATCGCATTTCTAGTTCCGAAGAGCTGAAATAAAGTTCATACTATAAATTCGAAAATTCGACTCGTTAATTATTTACTCATTGATTGTATTCAGAAGAACATAAAATAATGGATTTTCCAATATTTTTTTTTTTTTTTTTCATACTAGGAAATTAAAACTTCCCTTTTTTTAATATAATACCTGAACATAGTTCATTCAAATTCAATACAAAATTTCGTTCTTAACATCTGCCATCATTAGTATCCATTCATTAAGGTATATTTTTTTCAATTTTTTTTTCTTTCTTTCTAAACAATACACGAACACGTATTCAGTTTTAATTTATCACAAACCTTTCAGAGGTGACATACTTCATTATCACTATTCATTTCTATGCTATATTTTTCTCACTTATTATTAAATTTAAAAAAAAACAGAATACAACCAACTGCTTATTTCAAAATATTTTTTTTATAATAATAATGAAAAATTTTTTGGACCGCCCTCTCCCTTCATGTACGAAAAAATATTTTGAGCTTACTTCTCACCTTTGAACAGTAAAATATAACCTTCCAATATGTAAAAAAAAAATATCAATTCACTCGAACTATTTTTTATTTCATTTTACAAAGAATCATAAATTTCAGTATAAAATAAGAAATAACTCGATTTCTTCCATTATAAGTGTAATACTTGAGAAACTTTGTCAACTACTACACAATTATAATCGGTTCAACTAGAGTTATTTCTTTCATAGTATTACTACACTTTCGATTAGTTTCAACATTATTATCATTATCATAAGTTTTTCTACATTGATTCACGTGGCAAAAATAAATACTGATTAAGAATACTGACAAGCTTTGAATCTAAGAATGATATGTTTCCATCGCTTTTAAACCTACAGATCATCCATTTTCGAAAAAAGGAAAGTTCCATCTTAAAGAATAATTTGTTTTCTATTACGAAAAAACGAGTGAAAAAATAATAAAATCAAAAAAAAAAAAAAAAAAATTAAAATAAGTTAAACAAATAAATAATACAACTGCGAAAAAAATCAATTTTTGGATATGCTTGAAACAGCACGAAAAAAAATTATCTAGAGTTAAAAAAATTCAACTCTCTAAAAAAAAAAACATCAAACAAAAATATACAATTATTTTTCTACACGAACTGAATGAACTTCTAATAAACATCTCCAAACGAATATCATATCCATCACGCGGCGCGATAAATTTAAAAATCACGATTTTTTTTTTCCACCATAATCTCCTAGTTTTAAATATTGTACAACGGAAAAAAAATCATCGCATCGCCATTACATCCATCACCTCGGATATCCCTCAAAGTCCACGCATGCCACGAAGCTCCTACCGAGTCGCGTCGTCGCCACTCACCGACACGCATACAATGTAAATAATCTGCGGTACTCACCTTTTTAGATTTTTTGGAAACGTTGCCATCTTGCGGCGACCCTTTATTCTTATTATTAACCAAATTCTTATGATCGTCGGCGGAATGATCAGAATTCAGAGCAGCCATATGATTCGTATGGCTACCAGAGGCGGACTCCGCGCCGACACCCACCTAAATTAACATACACCGCAATTCGCGCATATTAACATCGTATACACACCAATTCATTATAATGTATATATCGCCGCGTCGCCCGTTGCATCGGCATCGTCGTCATAGTCGTCGTCGATAAATAACAAACACAAGTGTTCTCTTTTTATTATTATTATTATTTTTTAAACAACTGCGTAAAACGATTGCGTATACTATAGTTTGGAAAGCATTCCTTTTTATTTTTTCAAAATTGTATGTATAACCTTTACCGCTATGTGTATATAGAGTTAAAAAAAAAAAAAAAACTATTCTATCGTTCACGATTGAAAATATATCGATTTATTTACCAACTTGGTTCGCGAACGTCTCAACATTATTATTCGGATATCCGTATTCCACATTATCTACCTGTTTATTTTTTATCCCTCTTCTTCTTTTCTTTTAGCTGAGTTTTCGATGAAAAACTACGCTATTACAGTATACCCGATTCGTGACGAAGGGTCGAAGAGACGGAAGAGGAGGGACTTCATATCTTCACGTTTTAGACCATTTGTAACCTTATACTTCAGTGATCAATGTCCGATGAGATACGTGCGGATTCATTTATACACCTATGCTGTATATGTCCATAAAAATTTCAAAACGTATTTATTTTGGATTTTTTACCAGACATAAAATGGCGGTTCATTCAATTTTTGAGCAGGCCTCAAGGAACCTTTGAAGCTTCAAAATTTTCGATCTTTGTGTCATATAATTGAGATGAGAATTGAAATATATTTGAATTTCAGCCACTTAAGTGAATTTGGAGACAAAAAAAAACAATCCAAAAAGAGACTGAATGATGAAATTTCTTGAATCTTCTATACGTTCTCAAGAAATAAACCAAAACCACTCAGACTGCAGATTTTGTACGTGGGGTTAGTCGGAGACCAGAATATGACTGTAGATCCCCAAAATGGCGAGCTATCGATATTCGAAAAAAGCTCGAGGAGCCTCAATTTGCTCAACGAGCTTATATAAGATTACATTAGACAAAAAGTATACCATATCCCGACTCCACTTTCTAGGTTGATGTTGGAAGAAAGAAGAAGGGGGGGGGGGCGTTGTTCTCCAAATGTGGTGAGGTATGAAGAATAGAAGGAAATTTTTAATTATGGTTTAATACGGCAAAATGAGCTTGAATCGTCAACATACTAAAATTTCAACATCAGATGAGTAAGAGCAAAAAATGAAATTTTAAGCAGGTATTAGCACAAAAAGAGACCAAACCCAAGAACATTGGTAGTAAGCTAAATTTCACTTAATATGTATGGGAACGTGTAAACATCAGCTCCGTAGGTGGAGAGCTAGCTCTAGGAGGAAGGTGAAACTTCTCGTTGAAGGGATTCCTCGTCTCTAACTCAGCAAGAAGGAGTCAGAGTAGAAATTTAGCTCAGTGAAAAAATATTCTACACTAAATTTTCTCTCGAGTAGATATTTTATTTTCACACTAAAATCAAAATTGGGATCACTACGATACCACCAAAATAGCCCCTTTCTGATTTCTTGATCGAAACGCAAATTTTTGAGAAGCTTTCGAGTCGCGAAATTTCTTGAATCATTCATATCTTTTCACAAATTCTACCTAAAGACCTCAAATTCTGCATGTACCCTTTGTTGGAGACCAGAATACGCCCCTTTAAATTCGGATCAAAATGGACAAAAAAAGGGCAGATGATCAAAATTCGAGGAAAGCTCGATAAGGCTCAAATTGTTCAAATTTAATAAACGTACTATTTCAGTATTTACGATCATTTCGGACAAAAAGAATACTGTAACGTAACCATCTAATTTTATATGGGAAAATAACGCGACAAGATTACCTCAAATTACCAGCACATACAAATTTCACCTTATTGAATGATGATCTCACGTGATTACTTCTCAGAAAAAGAACACAAAAAACTATATCGGCTTTCCATTAACACTGGTGGGGGGGGGGAGGTGAGAGTAATCATCGTTTCTCAACTACATAGGAAGTAAACTAAAAATCTAAGATTTTCGATCCATACTTCACGAAACAAAATTACTTTAAATTGCTAACATATTCAAATTTCAGCTTCTCAAGTGAATTTAAAGATGAGTTTGAGCATTATAAACCATCCTTTCAATTTTTTTTTTTTTTTTTTTTTTTAAATGAAATGAAAAATATTTGAGAGAAATTAAACAAATGAGCACTGGGCAAGCTTAAGCTTGTATAAGATCCTATAATGTGACAATATTATATTTCAATATGTAGACAATCTCAACAGAAAATAACACACAAATAACTGCCAATCAATGACATTCAAGTGATCAACACACGCTCCCCCCCTCCCCAGCTGAAATATGGATCCTTTCACATGATATTTATGTCTTACGGACACTCCTAGAGCTACCTAACGAAAAAATACCTCCCCTCTTTCTCCCATAATTCAGGCGGCATCTGAATAAATAACCTCGGATCCAGATATACTGCCTGCATTCAAGAGTGGCTGGCATTTTGTCTAAGCTGGAATTTTTAGAAGATTTCTCCTATCCTCAACCTCTCTCCAGTGTCAACAGCTAGACCAAATTTTTTTTCATTTTTTCGCATAAATTTCAAATTTATTAATAAGTAATCGATATCTTTCAACCTAAGATCTGTACAAACCCTTGATCCGAATTTTCTCTCACTCTAATACCTACAATGGTGCGCAGCGTCCTCTCTTGTATGACTGCGATACAAAAAAAGTGCCCTTATGGAACCTCTTCCTCCTCCAATTCTAACTAGAGAGATGGGAATAAGATTTCTTGAGTTTAGATCGAACCAGATTCAAAATGAACGGTGACTAAAATTCGAAGAAACCTCGAGGTGCTTAAAACACCACATTGAAAATATGGCTCACATGATTACATGCCACAAGAAATACACTACATCTCAAATTCATCTTCACAGATCATGTTGGAGGGAAGAAAGAGAGGTCATACTTTTGTGAGAGGGGAGGGGGAGGGGTAAATGAAAGATCAAAAATGTTCCATTATGATTTCATATGACATCATTTTCAGGTCATGCTGGAGGGAAGAAACAGAGGTTATCGTTTTGGGAGGATGGATTGGGGGGAGGGGGAGGGGGTTATTGGAAGATCGAAAATGTTCGATTATAATTTCACATGACATCATCTTCAGATCATGTTGGAGAGAAGAAAGAGAGGTCATGCTTTCGTGAGGGGGGAGGGGAAATGAGAGATCGGCGTAGGGGTGGGGTAATGAAAGATCAAAAATGTTCAATTATAATTTCACATGATATCATCTTCAGATCATGTTAGAGGGAAGAAAGAGAGATTATACCTTCGTGAGAGGGAAGGGGGGAGGGGTAAATGAAGGATGGAAAATGTTCGATAATGATTTAATATGACATTATCTTCGCTGATCATATTGGGAGAAAAAAGAGAGGTTATCGTCTGGTGAGTGTAGAAGGCCAGGTAAATGAAAGATCGAAAATGTTCAATTTCTATATATGTCTAATTCTAAATTCTCAACATATCAACTTACAGTTTTCCAAATAAATCTGAAGGGTGAGTCCAACTAGTAGGGAACAACAACGTCATCTATTTTATTTAGGTTAAAAGTCAAAATTTATCCAAAATGGCGAATTGTGAAAATTTGAAGAAAGCTTGATCAGCTTCAAACAGCATTAAATTGAACTTTTTAGGTTATTTTGGAAAGGAAAGATCGAGGTTATTAGCCTCGATAGTAGACGAAGGTGAAAAAAATTCAACATTATCTGCAAGTCTGAACGAGCTTCCGCTAAAAACTCAGTTCCAATAATGCGACAACACTGCTTAGGTTTTTATATTTACGAAAAATAAATACACTCAACGAGGCAAAAATTACATTCGTAAAGTGAATTTTTCAAGGTAAATATTTTCTTTGCACACCGCTCCGATAATTTCATCGATATAATGGGATTTTTTAATATACGCTCGTTAAATGAACATTTCCCCCTCTTCCCTCCTCATTTAAAACATCATCGTACCTACAATATACACCGCATTCGAGTTATAAATTACCAACAACGATAGGTAGCTGTTGCAACGTGCCTGCGTTATGCACCAGTCGTCAAAAATTTAATAGTCTATTTGTCGGTGTAAATTCGTGATAAATACGGCAATTAAAATATACAAAGACACACGAGATTCGCGTACTCGTAAAATTCGTATAACCTATACTGCTGGGAATTCCAAAAAAGAAATTCATAATTTGTCGCATTCCAATTCGAAGAAAAGAAGAGCCGATGAATCACGTGATACCATACTATACACGTAGAATAAATATACATTCGTTTATTTCCATTTTCCATCGTGCATACGCGCACGTTAACTCGACTCGAGTTTATTTACTCGACGATTCGACATCGACGAAATTCTTCGACGACACCACTCGGCGAATCGGACACAGCCAGAAGCGTAGAAGCGAATTTTTACATCGTGTTGCGTTCGTCGCTAGAAATCTCTTTCGTTCGATAATTCCACAATTCCACCAATACGACTCGCAGTCGCGCAACGGTTATGTGAAAGTTTCACGCTACACTCGACGTCATTCGTTCAAATCTCGACCATAATTAACCTTTGACCGGTTCGATTACACTGGTCGCAATATGGAATTCGTTGCGCTGGCATTTCGCTATCTTCTCAACGGCTAAATCCCAGATTTTTTCTTATTTTTTGCCGAAATTAAAAAAATATTAAAAATTTATCTTTTTTTTTTCTCGGGACTATCAGCTTCGAAAATCCTTCTGAGACAAATGCTTTTTATAGATACATTGCACTCTACGATTTAAGAATATTGATGAAGTAACTCCCGCTCCCCTCACCCACCATTATATTAGTAATATTCGAAAACGTTTACTTTTTTTAACCCCGAAGAAAAAAAAGATAATTCAAGAAGCTGCATTAGTAGAAAAAGGTCGAATTGAAAACAGTAAAATCCATCAAATAAGATAAAGTTGATTTTTTTTTTATCCAGCCCAAAGACATGTGAATTTCTTGAGCGACTTTAATACCTTCAAATTCTAAAAGAGATTTTCAAAAATATTTATTCATTTACCTTCAAGAGATTTTTTGGGCGAGATTCAAGAAAAACTTCGCTTTCATTACTTACTGAATTATTTTTATTTTTATTTCCCTTTACAACATGTTCTTAATATTGCTTTCATCAGGTGGTACCTAACTACCCAACTACGTACTCTGTAAACATTCACTCCTCTCTTCACCTTCCATTTACCACCACTCAAAAACAAGCAACCATTCGCAGATGCTCTGAATTAGGAGAGAATGTGATTTTAATTTTATTTACGCTGAATTCAATTCAATTCTTTATGCCCTCCCCTACCCACCAACAAAGATCAAGAAACTATTCGTAGCACTCGTCTAACTCTAAATTAACAAATACGATAATTATTGCAATTCAAGTTCAAATCTGAAGCAATATTCTATTTCCTTCCAGCACCTCAAAAATATAAGTGTTCTAAATTAAGAAACGAGATATTTTATTCGATTTAGGCTCTAACAGACTGAAATTTTCCTATCCCTCTTCCCCCTAAGAGATTAATGTTCTGAATCGGGAGATAGCATTTTTATTCGATTCAAGCTGAAATAATACAATTTGCCATACCCTATTTCCTCTTCCCCCTCCCCCCTCTTTTCAGAGACCATAAAGATATCATACATATGGCTCTAAATTAAAATATAATATTTCTTATTCAATTTAGATTTTAATAGAGACAGATTTTTCATTTCCTCTCCACATGCTTTGAGAACAGACAGAGACTATTCTTTTGAGGTTCTGAATTAGGAAACGAGATATTTTATTCAATGTACACTCGGGTAGAGAATGATTTACAATTTCTTCTCCTCTCCCCCAGACGATCTGATAAATATTTGGAGCTGAGATGTTCGATCAATGTAAGCGAAATATGTAACGATTTTCGATTCAATCTCCTCTTAAAGGGCTCTCCTCCCTAAAAGAAAGAATATCATTCACGTGGTTCTAAATTTAGGGAATGGGATTATTAGAATATTTATTCCATTCAGGTTCGAATCGATACCAATTTTTAACGCCACTTCTTCACACCTTAAGAAATGTAAAAAGTCAATTAGTACGTGTTTTAAATTAAGTCCTCAAATTTTTAGAAGCAGATGATGAGAGAGCATTCACAGGTGTTTTAAAATTTAAGAGATGTCTTTTCTATTAATTTCAGGCTTGAAATTTTCCTCTTATCCTAAATGTCTTCTTTTTCCCTTACACACAAAACTAATAATAATTAATTAAAAAAAAAAAAAAAAAAAAAACCAGAGACTTCTTATGCGGCTCTAAATTATGAGTTAGGATTTTAATTCAGTTCGAGCTCGAATCAAAAACCTCCCTTCGAAAATACAAAGAGATTTTTGCCCGGTGTTCTAAATTAAGTGACAAGATTTTTACTTACTTTAGACTTGAAATGAATTTCACTTAATTTTTCTCCTTAAGAAAGGCTAAGAGATCATTCGTAGAGTTCTAAATCAGGAGATATGATAATCATTCAATTCAGGTTTTCACTTCCACTTTCTACCCCCCCCCCCCCCCGGTCAAAGGAATAGTGTTTCCAATTAGGAGATCGAATTGTTCATTCAATTTATGTTCGGTTTTCAAATCTCCCCCCCCCCCCCATTTATCCACTTGCCACAAATTTATTAAATTCCTACTAGATCAACTAGAAATGCTGTTCTAAATTAGGAGATGGAATTTCTAATTCAGTCCACGTTCGATTTTCAATCGCCTCTTATCTTCTTTTCGCTCTTCCACAAATTTAATAAAGGACAAGAACCAATGGCAACATTCTCTCCATTCCTTTGATACTTATTCACTCCCACTTCTTGCTCAAGTAATAGTGTTCTAAATCAGGAGATCGAGTTATTCATTAAATCTAAGCTCGATTTTCAATCCCGTCTCATTCTCTTTCCCCCCTCACCCTCCTATAAATTTATTAAATTTAAACAAGAAGAAATAAAACCAAAGATATCCTTTATGTGACTCTACATCACGAGTCAGGATTTTTATTCAATTCACGTCGAAAATATATACAGAGAGACTTTTGAGGGGTGTTCTAAAATTAAATAACGAGATTTCTATTCATTTCAGACACGTAATGAAAATAAATATTTAATCGTTTCCCTCCTCCAAATATTTTTCCTTCAAAAATGCGAAGAAATCATTCGAGCAGTTCTAAATTAAGAGATATGATTTGTACTAAATTCATGCTTGAACGAAGAGCAATTTTCCTCTCATTCCCTTCCCTTGACCTTGCTTCCTGCTTGCATTCTCACGTCAAGGACAGTGTTTCAAATTAGCAGATGGAATTTTTCATTCAATTTAGGCTCGATTTTAAATTCCTTCCTCTCTACCTTTTTCTTCCCCCACAAATTCATTGAATTTAGACAACAAAGTAGCAATTTCCCTTTCATTTTCTCTTCTTTCAGGAATACTATTCTAAATTAGGTGATGGAATTTTTCATTCGATTTACGTTTGATTTTCAATTACCTCACTTCCTTGTTTCTCCTCTTTCACAAATTTACTAAATGTAGACAAGAACAAATAGCCATTTTGCTTTCACTCATATCACGTTTTCTTCGAGCAATAGTGTTTTAAAGTACGAGATAGAATTTCTCATCAGTCTGTGTTCGATTTTCAATGCCTTCTTCTTTAAAAAATCTTTATAATCAGTAAGTAGGTAAAGAACGCTTGCAAGCACGAAGGCGAAGAGTCAGAATTGGCTACATGGGAAATATCATTTTTGGGCTTCATTTTAAAAAAAAAACAAATTATATTAAAAATGGAATTATTAAAAAAAAAATTAATATTTAAATAATTATTAATTATAACTGAAAATAAAAAAAATAAAATGATATTCATTTAAAAATTATTGAATAATAAATAAAAAAATATATAAGAACTTTATTGATGAAATTTAAATAAATAAAATTAATTCATTTTTTTAATCAATTTTTATTATTCCATAAATTTTTTCCTTTCAAATTTCGGGAACACGATTCTGGGGGTAATCTACCATTCTACTCTGGATTCAGGAAAGTTTTACTCGAGGGTCTATTTTTACGGTGTTCGTATATTACCGTGTGTGGAAAAAACGATGAAAAATTTTTCAAAACCCTTCGTCTAGCCCTTGGGGCAGAAAATGTTAAAAATTCGATTTATCCGCGAAAACTGAATTTTCCAACCTAACCTATTCGAAAACGAATGAAACGAAAATAATGAGCGAAAAAAATGATTAAAAAAAGAAAAGATATCTATTCACAACGTCACATTCGTGCAAACGAGCAAAGAAATCGCTTCACGACGACAACATCCAAACAATAGCTCATTCGATAACGAGAATACCTCATTCCGACGACATTCCATCACCTAATCTGTCCCCGTAACGAAAACGAAACCGCGTCGAAGAATTCAAGCGATTAATTATCGATCACCGGTTGAGGAAAAAAATTTCAGTACACAGTACACACCCGCAGCGACGACGCTCAACAGTATTGAACTTAAACTTGTTCCAACAACCATCGTGGCACACGAATATTGCGACCGACTTGACCTAATTTTTCGTAATCAACCTTAACCTTGATTCTTTTCGACAAATTCTTCCAACCACTTTTTCCCATCGTACAAACGTTCCGTTGTCCCTTGACAGTCGAAGTTATTAAATTCGATTTCGCTACGTCCATACATCGAACGAAGAACTTGACGAATCGTCGTTCAGCTGTAGAACAAAAACGTCGAGCTTCGAGCTCCTTGTATGGACGATAAATATAACCATATTTTTCGTCTCATTAAATATCACCACCTCGTACCTCATACCTTCGTGCTGTTTACGTAATCGAGCGATAAATTGGAAATATCGCGCATTTATACCTTCTCAGATTCCACACAGGTTCGTGTAATACCAGAAATTCAGAAAAAACCCTTCACATTTTACCACCTTCGCAGAACCCGTAGTCGGAAATTCTCGCTAACGCGTTCCATTCTCATAGTGTTTACCACAAAACGATAATATTTTCAAGAGCACTTCAATTCTTATTAACGCGTAATTACGACGACGACGATTTCACCATTTATAAATTCGTTGGCGCGATAACATTTAGAATAGTGGCAGGTTCAGTTCGTACGCAATATTCTCGATAACAGTTTGTCGTAAGAAATCACTACGAAATCTTCCCATTTTTTTTCAACATCCTATCATTTCCGATGTTATTTTTGATCGGCGAAATATTTTTACACGTCGTCCAGAACGATATCCTGTACATTCGAGTCCCTATAATGGAACAGATTCGCTCACATAGTTATCGCGAGATAATCGACACAACACGAACCGTACAACATACAAGGTCGACAGCTTTTCTGCACCGTTAAATTATCCTTTTATCGATGACATGTGTGGACGTATTAATTTCACATCGTAAATATTTCCAATGCCTTAGTACTAATTTTCTTACGCAGCCAGAACAATAGCACACGAAGCTCGATTCCTTCGCGTATATTTTTCTATCCTTAATACTACACTCGTTCACTCGACAACTTAACGTCGCAGTTTTCTCATTCATTTTCCATTCGATGAATGATTAGGCATTAAGACTGAGGCCGAAGAAAAGAAATTCTATCGCTATTCAACACAATACAACAATATTATTATTACGTAATTTATTCTCAATACGTTCGACTATACAAAAGGAAATTCGTATTTTCTCTAACAGCTTGAAAATACTAAAGAAGATTTCCATTCTAAACCAAAAAAAAAAATCCTTCCATACATTTTAGCATTTTACTTGTGTTCTTAATTTAACTCAATAAATCACAGACGACTTTAGGTCTTAGGTACCGATTTAAATGTAGTCAGTAGGTGAAAGATGTTCTAGTGATTCACATTTCTTCATTTTATCAGTATTGTTACACCGATGCGATAACATATGGTCGTATCGAGACGATAATTCTCTGCGTATTTGTTTATTCCTGACGTTCGTCGTTTCAATGCGCAGTACACTTCATTTTGGAAGATTTCAACTTCTTTGAGGAGCAATTAATTCAGCTTCGTCGATTACATAATAAGTATAATCAATGGAGAGTTTTGAACCGGAGGTTAATTTTAGACTATATAGTGCGGGCAGTGATCTCAAAAATGAAGAGTCGATTGAAGTCGAACTACCTTTACTTACAAATGATATTACTAATTTTTCGCTCTCGAAAGCACCCCCCTTTTCCGTGTAAAATGTGTTGTTTTATAATGAAATCATTTTTTTAGCTGAGTTTTTGCTTTAAAATGATAGTTATTACAGCGCAACTGATTTGGTGAAGAGTGGTCAGAAGATGATGGGGTCTTTAAATTTTGCGTATCAGGCTATTCGTTTTGTTATTATTTTTATATTATTATCTTTTTTTTCTTCTCCTTCTTCTTCTTCTTATTTTTTTTATTTTTTTTTTATTAAGTATTTTCATTTATTTTTTTATTATTTTTATTTATTTATTATATTTTTTAATTTTTTAATTTTTTTTTTTTATTTATTTATTATTATTTTTTTATTTATTTATTATTATTTTTATTTGTTTATTTATTTATTTATTATTATTATTTTTATTTGTTTATTTATTTATTTATTTTTTATTATTCATTAATTGTTTTTTATTATTTTTCAATTACTTTTATTTTTTTATATTATACGCCGCGCCGCGCACAATAGGGTGGCGTGAAGAAATAAATGTTATTCAATTTTGATCGAATTTCAGAAGGTCGTTTACTTTGAGTTGGAAATTCCCCACATAAAAATTTCAGAGCCCATTTACCATTTGGTGAGAAATAGGGGTCCTCATAGTAGGGTCATTTTTGAAATAAAAAACGCGGTTTTTTGCCTCCGTAGCCTCCGGATTGATACATAACCATAAGCACACAGGGCTAGTAAGGTGTAATCTTAGTTTTTACATCTCTTAGCCCATCGGCACATCAACAGGAGGCCATCTTGATCGCTCTATCTAGGGGTTGAAGAGTTGCAGATTGACGATTTTTACATAAAAATTTCTCGAAGATTTTGTTTTTTCGTACATTTTGTGCCATTTTGATGGAGACAATGTATGAATATGACTGTTATAATGAAAGTCATACGAAATGAAAATTTTACAATGCAGTGTTGCCAATTTTTGGTTTTATGCCTAAAATCGAAAATAGATTTCAAATTTTTTTTTTCAATTTTTTTTGATACAGTGTCACCAACTTATTTTTACCTTTCTCTTCTATGAAAAAAAAAAAAAATAGATGTCATACTCCACAGAGGAAGTGAGAAAAAAAATGAAAATACCTTGGTATTATACCATCTAGACAAAAATCTACAAAGATTATTCTCGTTGTAATCGAGCTTAAAACACCTTAGAAGAAGTACCGTTCAAAATGATGTACAGGTTAAATTTAAGTTAGGCTTGAGAAGCCTAGAGCAACTAAAATTTAAAAAATATGAGCTTTTATAATTCTTCTGAACAAAACATACAACACATTTCAAAATAAATTTTTTAGGTGTTTTTGAGAGGAATAAAGTAGGATTTATAAAAAATTATTTATATAAATTATTAAAAGATTAATTATAATGAATTTAGTTTTTGTAGTTTCATTTTTTTATTTACACAGATTTGTTATTATTAAATTAAATTTCATTAAATTTAGTTAAATTGTTTTTTTTTTGATATAGTTTTTTTTTATTTAATATGATTTAGGGATTTTGGACACTTTAATGAATGTGACTTGTGGGCATGAAAAGATTACGATATTACTTGCGAATGTAAATTAATCATAATTAAAAATTCAGCTATAATGATGTGGTATAGCTGCTTACAATTTTTTTCTTTCCATTTCTGAGAAACTTGGTTATTTCCCCTCAAATTTCAAGTAATTTAAAAATATCAATTAAATAATCAGATATTCACAAAAATTCCTCAAAACATATCAACTTTTAGCCTTGAAAAAAAATCATCTCAATTGACCAAATTACAGTATGTAGTAGCTCCTTATCAGTAATTCAACCTGAGTATTGAATTAACACGAAGATTATATGAGCTCTGGTCTACGACGACAGAATTTCGAAAATAGCAAAACATATCGAAAAGGTCGAGAAAATTCATAACTAATAATTCTCTTCAATTTTTTTAAAATTTTTTTCTCAATTTCAGACTTCTTATTTTTATTAAATATTTTTTTGCGTATTTTGGAAATAAAATTTTCAAGTCATGATTCCCAATCACTGTTCTGATTCATGATAATCCATTCAATTCCAAGAATGGGGTGAGGAACGGAATGTTAGAAGATTTATTGTAGCCTCCACAAAAGTAATTTTTTGATTTTTCGATATTTTTCCTTTCCCATAATATTCTTCATTTCTAAATTTTTTTTTTTTCATTTTTAACATATTTTTTACTTACTACTAAAATAGATAGAAGAAATTTTACTACTTCCGTAAATATTGAGTTCCTTTTTCTTCGGCAATTGGGAGGGGGCAGGGAGAACTGAATTCTTAACTCAAGCATCCCAATCACTATTCCAAGTCATGAGTAGTAATGTATTTAAAGTGGTGAGTGAAAGGCGGATGCCGAGAGGTTCAAAACAACGTCCAAAAAAGTAATAATTTTTTTTATTGTTGAAAACATTTTCAAACATTTTTTCAGTTTTTACTTACTTACTTATCTTCATTAACGTGCCATGTACTGCAACAAAGGCCAGAGGCACGGAAGATTAGATTAGATCTGGGATAGGAGGTTAGTTTTTCTGAGGAAGAGGAACAGCCGGACTATAGTGAATTCGTCATCTCGAAGGAGGTGAGCGAGAGTGGTTGGAAGAGAGAGGGAGCGGTGTGTATGTTTGAATTTTTGACAGTCTGTGAGGACGTGTTGAACTGAGATAGTTGGTTTTCTATTTTATTAGACATGTTTTCTTCTTATTTTTTTATGTAAAAAAAAAAAAAAAAAAAAAAAAAACAGGATTCATTATTTTAAGGGAAAATTCTTACTCCATTTCTACATCATGAATACTCTACATTCTAAAATACTTTGATATAAAATTTGAATACATCCTTTTTATTCGAAGAGAAATTGATAAAATATATTCATTTTGGAAATGAAGTAGGTATAACAAATTTTGTGAAAAGGTGGAAATTTTTTTTCAATGAATTACTGAAGGAAAAAAAATTGCTACATTTCGTATATCATGGGTATTCCACTCTATGCTTTGATGAAAAAACTGAATAATTATTTACTTTGGAAAAAATTCAACCTATTTTTTTCTAGAACATAGGTAAAATAAAGATTTAGATTTACAACTCCTCGACCGCCATTACTACTCTGGGTCATTTATGGCGATTTATTTTAATGAGGAGAGAGAGAAGGGATCGGGAGATTGAGATTTTTATTTTGTTCACCACATAAAAATTTTCTAACCAGCAAGGTAAATTTATGAACTCTTACGTTCCTGATTTCAATTCTAAGAAAAAATGAAATAAAAATATTCAACTCTGGGTTTT
Organism: Phenacoccus solenopsis; assembly: GCA_009761765.1. NCBI lineage: Eukaryota > Metazoa > Arthropoda > Insecta > Hemiptera > Pseudococcidae > Phenacoccus > Phenacoccus solenopsis. The sequence goes on along the minus strand of CM019755.1, from coordinate 24,090,428 downwards.
GACCTGCGATTTCATTGTTCTAAATTAATGAATCAATCAACTACTTCATCAGGCAATTGTCAATGCTTTATAAATTATAACTATCTCACACACGTAACGTGACTTATTTTCCTTTTTGTTTACAATGTTTTAATAAATTTTTATATCGTAATTAAAATTATTAATTTAGAACAGACATCTCTTGGGCATAATTTTTTCACTACGACGCTGCCATGAAACTACGAAAAAATCCCAAAGAGAGCAGATTCTCATGCAATCCCATTATAATGAATTAATTCGTATATTTGAAGCCTAAATAAAAATTCTGAAAATTATTCAAAAATTACAAAAGAACTGGTAATATGTAACTACCCATCAATATTAACAACACTACCCAGCTTCTGAGTTACTTTTCAAACCAAACCCCATGGATCGAAATGAAAGGTCATTGAACTCGGTTTCACGTTCAAACACGAACTGATAACACGCCAAAGACTGGCGCTCCGGTATCACAAACTTCTGGAACCGGGATACGTGAATTTATCAAACCGAATGGCACGTTCGTTGGTCACAATGTATAATAGATCCCACGATCTATCTCTCTTTGCCATTTTAAATGACTGTTCACCATCGATAATATAAACATCGAGTTATACCGACGTATTGTTAAACAATCGACTGCGGTATTCATACGATAGCTCGCGAATCACGATGAATTATTGCTTTAGAGTAAACATTGGCTAGGTAAAACACCTTTTTAGTATTGAATTCGTCACTATCAAACGATGTTTGATTCCGCCAGCAAATTGCATTTACGTCATCATTGCAGCACATAGGCTAACCTTTTGAATCGGTACGAGCGAACGGGCGAAGCGAATATATAACATATAAATTTTACATTTTCAATAAATGGTAATTAGCACTCACCCCTCCTCCTCTGATAAGCTTCCTTCGAAAATCTTCCGAAGGATTTTTGAACACATGTTTTTCTCGTTTAACTTTAGAAATAGTTGGTCCACTATCTTGCAAAGTTAATTCGTAATTGAAACGTATCTTAGACGGTTCGTGTTTATTTTTCAAATATATATCGATGTGTAAGGCGAACCCAGCGTACCCGGATTCTCGAACTGCATAAGGAGGTTCTTTGATAACTGTCAAAATCATCATAAGCAACAGATGAGAAACACGTCGTAAATTCATTCTAGAGTATAATCATCAAACACATTACCTCTCTTAGGATTTTGAAATGATTCGTGCAAATAGAAGATAACTTTTTCCACAAAATGATGTATCTCCGTGTTATCAGCACCCCTGACGAAGAGCTCCCAGTCGTGGGTGAATCCATTAAGGGTTGGTTTCGCTCGTACGGACGCTTCATGGCCGATTTCAAAAATTACACGAACACACTACGCAAAAAGAAAATCATACATTAGAATCCCTTTCGCGTCGGATCTAGCAAAGCAACAGTGTTCGATGATAGTGTTCCATTATCAACTACCATCATCTACGCGTGTAAATACGAAATTCGAACTTGAAAAACGTATCAGCAGATGATAGTTTGGAAAATAATTTGCGTACGAGGTAAATCAATACCATATTTCGCCATTGAACCTAACCTTTATACGATTAAAATTTTATTTAGGTTACATCTTAATAATTACGAATTTACTTACGGTGTATGCCATTATAACGACATATAGCCATTTGCTAAATATAATTAATAAATGGATAAACAAACAACATCGGAGATTTCTTACGAACTCAACTTTATCATTAATGAACGCAAAAACGATAAATTTCAAAATTTACTACATCGAACTTATAAACATAATTTCTGATTCTGACTTCAGTACGATGATATACTAGTAGAACGATTACGTTAGCAAGTAGAGCGGTCTATTATGTTAGATATACACTGTGGTTCGCTCTCTCTTTCTCTCGTTTTTTCACGTCTGGTCTATCTGTCTTCGTCTCTCACACTTAGCGCTGTAGTTAGTATTTTTATTCTGTGATGTGTAGATGTTGTAAACAGGTTACAAACCTACGAAAAAAAAAAACTTCGAATTGTAGTTCAACATCAAGGTCGGAATTCCGTGTTGTGTACTAGTTGCGTATTTTGTTGAGCGTTGACAGCGTTAGTTCCAAATTTAACCTCTAGAATCGTTGCATACGGAATCCTATGTAATGAGATTTATTTTTATTTTTTATTACGCATAATTACATTTCAACGCAGAACTGACGATTTTTCATAATTTTTCATTTTCATAATTATAATTTGGTGACACATATCAAACGATTATGTTTCAGTTATATCTTCTACAAACAAGTAACTATTGATTGTCAATCAAGAATTTATTAAAATCATATAATTATTTTTTTTTGTCATTTTCCTCTATAAAACCAACGGAAAATTAAAACACGCGACAACAGAGAGCAATTTTATGAGAAAGGAATCACGATTGATTGTCGAATCAGTTTCTATATTTACAAACATGATCAAGTATATTTTGAAAAAACCAAACATTTTCATTTTCATTCCAAAATATGAAGAATTAAACGAATTTGTGTATTTCATCCAATCAGTTGTTACAATAATTGAATCAACAAAATGAATAAAATGAATGTACGATTCGTTGAGAATTTAAAAAAATTTATATCAGTTCGTAATTGAATAGAATTCAGTCTATTTCGTTTTGTTATTTCAGTTATGAACAACAAGTTTTAGTTTTTCTCATCTATGTTATAGCTTACCTCTTTATTTTAGAGATAGCTTTTTATCAATTAAATATCAAATTCTTGAATTAAAATTTTGTTTTCATAAATATCAACTAATACATTACTGAATGATTATGTATGTATTGTTTCAGTTTTTCTCATCTATATTATACGTTACCTCTTTATTTTAGCGATAGCTTTTTATCAATTAAATATGAAATTTTTGAATTAAAATTTTGTTTTCATAAATATCAACTAATACATTACTGAATGATTATGCATGTATTAGTCATTCTTACTTTAAATTCATGCTTGTAGCGAGGAAAACCCCTGAACGAATAAATATAACGCCCATTATCATTTTAATTCATGATTTAGATACATTACAATTAATGCAATTGTGTATAAGACTTGCAAAAGAAATATTACGAGCATCATACAAAAGAAACAATTTCAAAAAAATATATACGTATAAATATTCAATATATACATAGGTCAACACTTGCAGCAGCGTTTATCCTGTTTTCAGATAACTCATCACTTGAGTCCACAGTTCCTTCATAGATAGCAGAATATTCTGCTAAGACAACAGCAGTAGTTATATTTAATGTATCGTCTTTCCCAATGAGCGAATCGTAAAACGCGAATGTTTTTTTGTTGTTGTATTAAAATATCACGTTTAATTCGTCATCATATTTACGTCATCTTAGCTCTAAATATAGAAGATATAAAATTACGGATTCTATTACGAAGCAAGACTATTAATAAACTCGTCCAAAAGCGAATCCAAGAATTGGCAAGATTGACGAAAAAACTGATTAAAAATTTTTACTGTTAGATCTGCTTCTTTGTCATCATATTTTAATCACCAGGGATGCAGTGAGCATTCTTTTGAGAGGGCTATAACTGAGCCCTTAAGGAGGGGGGGGGGAGGGTTTCAAAATTTTGACTTTTCGAAAATCTTAGATTGAGAGTCATAATCCCTTTCATGAACTCAGAATCATTACAAAAAATGTTTCATCTTCATAAATAATGTACTGAAGTGTGTTCATGACTTCCTTAGGCATTTAAGAAAATTACTCCTGTCCTCCTACCACTATACTGACCATAAAATTGCAACATGTACTTCATGAAAATAATAATTTTCAAAACCACTCACACTGATATATCCCGTCTACGACCATATTACAAACGAAATTTGATAACTGATTTAAAATCAGCGTCTTTGAATGAGTACAAATCCATGTAGAACATACGAAGTGTTTGAAGTGTCATAATTACTGCAGAAGTAAAATAACTACTTTTTGAATCGCAAAAAATAATTTTTTCCTTAACTTACGTGATAGGCAACCTTACCAACACGACTGAAAAATCAGTTACCGAGATATCAATTTTGACTGATTCAAAGCCCCTGATTCCTTATCAGAAGTCGAACTATTTTCTTTACGGACTCAATAAGGAGGTCACGCATTCTGTTCTTCACAATAATTAAATTATGAAAAAAACTAATTCGTTGTGAATTTTCAAAAGCTTATCCCATTTAATTTTTCAGAAATTTGACACATCTCAACTTGATGGTGTGTCGCTCTTCACCTTCGCCGTTGTGGCTAATTGAAACTGTACCAATACAATCACGTAAGTTGTAGCAGCTGATAAAATCTGCAAATCATATTATGCGTTTACACTTTACATGTTCACATACGTATACTCGTAGCATACCTATCATAGAATACACTTTTGCCATTTTTTTCTCTCTCGTTTCTACTTAATAATACAAAAATTACAAACCGATTGGATCAAACCGTAATCCAAACTGAAAAATCCGTGAGCGTCAAATTTCACTCTATGATGCCACAAATCAAGAAGAAATAATTCCAACTGTAAGAAAAATTTTTTAGGAATGCTTGTAGGCTCGAGGTATAGTATGTAGTTACAATGAAACTTTAAATACTAACCCCTTTTTTTACATTCTCATTTTCTTCGGTTTTAATAAAATCGTGAATTATAGTCACCGTAGAATTAGCCTGAAACAGCGAGTAAGAGTTACTCATTTCATATAAGATACTTTTTTTAACTCACCTATCAATATACCTACTTCGCTGGATGTTTGCTCGGCTACATGTATGAGTATAGCAATCGTTAATAATCTCAACCCGCAATGTATCACAGTCAAATTTTTCTCTCTAGTTTGTGAGAATAAGTCATCCAGTGTGATGTTAAAAGTAAACGACGAGATACTGGTGATCATCACCGCGAAAGTTTCGCATACGATTAGTAATAATTGAAAGGAATAGTACGTGTTAATCTCGTACAACAAATCTCGAATCAACAAATAAATAATATGTAACTCTTTCAATCTTTGCTGATTTAAAATATTTAAATTACGATACCTGTGCATATTATTCACCTGACTGTAGTTGAAGTAAGTTTTCATTTTAGATACGTTCAATTTCGGGAACATATTCACATTTAACAAAAAATTGTTGAAAATTTTAAACCGAGTATTCAGTCCGTAAATTATGATGGTGCATTGAAATAAAATAATCAAATGTATATTACAAAGTAACGCCCACTGGATGGATAAATCGAGATCGTTTTCATTTAGGTACAGTTCTGTGCAATGATACACGCCGAAGAATATTATGAAAACGCCGTAAAGGATTTGAAATATTAAGTTATTTCGCTGCGGTATTTTCACGTTAAATTTCTTCTTCAACATAAGATCGAGGTTTTCTAATTTTTCCAACACATGCAGGAATTTTTTACTTTTAATCATATTTATAATGAGCACAGCTAACATCAATATGCATTGCAAGGAAACCTTCACGTATAAGATTTTCGTTAATAGCTTCGTACTGGCGATCACTTCGTCAATCTTTTTAAACGAGTACACATTGAAAGACAAACACACGTACACGTAAAATATCGTCGTGCAAAATGAATACATAAATAAAGCGATCCTTTTATACTTATTTCCATCCGCGTATGGAAGTAAGCCCCAAATCTGAGAAAATAATATTATCACTTTCGTGTTATCATACATATTCTTTACGATTTAACTCCACTAATACTGAATACCTTTCATTGCTGTTTACCACGAAATACATACGACTATATCGTAATATTGCGTCGAGCATATACCACTTCAGATTCAATTATCATTCAAATTCTCAAAGGCTATACATTTCACGAATAGCACCCGAATAACCGAGTAACATAAAAAAGTAATATCTTCCAAATGTATTATCACGATTGAAGAATGTATCGAGTGCACTCACCCGAATTGTATTTTTCGATGACCAATAACTTGTTTCGAGGTCGTAGATTAGAAGATAAACAACGAATATTTTTTCAAAATATCCGACACTCTAACAAGTGCTCTTCAGTTTCTTCAATCAAAATAATATACTAGAGTAGGTATATCATGAAATTAGATTCCTAAAATCTGTATACATCGGGTACCTATTTTACAAGATTTTCCAAGTCTTTTTCCTGACTGAAAATTTTTTTCATTGATAACATTTATAATATTTCTCGCTCTCCAAGGATTATGAGATTTTATAAATATATTTGTAAGCCATTTCTGTTCACTGATAATGAGAATTACATACAAAGAAATAGCTAGAACTTTCATGTTCACAGGAACCACATTTTGAATGAGAGTACTTACTTAGATATGTTTTTTTCTTTTTTTGATTAGGTATTTCGATCATGTCTACATTTCGAGCAATTAATTTCATATTTCTTCGACTTCCTTCTTATGTTTTTACTTTTTTTAGTTTCCTTCAGCTGAGTTTATAATTTGAAAAAATAATTACAAGCTTGACCAGAAGGGGGAAGGGGGGTTTCCCCAGGCCCAAAGTTTTTTCAGGGACCACTAAGGGCCCACGACTTGACGCATCAACGCTAAAAATTTGTCTTTACCTCCACGATCTTTTTTTTTTGCTTTTATATGACTTTTCCTCCTGTCCTGGGCCCGAATTTTCTCTGCACGGAGCCTTGCTGATTAGATAAGGAGGGGTCAGGGAAGCCGGGGTCTTCAAATCTTTGCATTTCAGGTCATTTGTAATCATCTGGCAAATGTACAACTTTTTTGTATACGCATAATGTAATAACTATTTATTTTCGATTTTTCCACTCACGCATAACGCCGGCTGGGATTTATGAAATTCTCTCATAACTTGGTGAGAGACTCTTCTTAAAAAGCGCTAAAGTACCCTTTTTGTTTTTTCGATAAATTTTAAAATGACGGATCACTCAAATTTTGAGGAGGGGTAAAGAAAAGGCAAACCGTTCAAATGTTTTATTTTTGATTTCATATGAAAGAGTGAGTCACGAATACCGACATATCCAAATTTCAGCTTCCAAAAGGCATTTTGAGAGGAATTGCAACAAAAACCGGTTTTTTGAGGAAGTTTTGAGTAATGAAATTTCTTGACTGTTCCATATCGTCTCACTAAATCAACCTAGAAAGGTCAAACTTTGTGTATGGTGTTACTTGGTGACCAGAATATAAGCTCTTGAATTTGGGTCAAAATGAATCCAAAATGGCGGATTATCAAAATTTGAGTAGAGCTTGAGGAGCCTCAAATTGGTTAAAATGTAATTAATATGGACTTACGTGATTACTAGGGATAAAAAGTATACTATATCTCAAATTCAATTTCACACATAACATTGGAGGGGAGAAGGAGGGGTTATTGACCTCAAAATGTGGTGGTGATACATGAGAGGTCGAAAATTTTTTTATTGCAGTGTCATATCGTAAAATGAACTCATGTGACTCGCGCATTCTGATTTTAACTTCCCAAATTTATTTGGATGAGAGTTGGAGCAAAAAACAACTTTTAGAGGGGAAATTACTGCAGGAAATTTCATGAATCTTCCATATCTCCTCACCAAATCGACCCACGAAGGGCAAACTTCGTATGTAGGGTTAGTTCATGAGCAGAATATGATTTCTTAAATGTGAGTCAAAACTTATCCAAAATGGCCGATCGTAAAAATTTGGATTATTTGAGGAACCTCAAGTAAGTTGTCATAATTTGAGAAATATTCGTCCATATGATTGTTGCATAGTAAAAACTTCTGTAGTGGTTTTGGAAGGGATATAGTAGGGCTTTTCAGACTTTGTATTGGGTGTGGTCTGTAGATAGACATGAAGTGGTTAGCAAAGTTATATGCAAACCTGAACAAGCCTTAGTTAAAAACTCAACCTCAATAATACGGCATGGTTGCTTACACTTTTTTAAAATATGTAATTATTATTTCTTTTGATTTTTCGGCAAATTTATTCCTTACTTTTTTTTTGCTTTTTGCATGCTGTAAACTGCTATCAACGATATCAAACATATTTTCTTACTTGAGTGTGAAATAGCTTAAATTATGCCAACACTGTACACATCACCGATGAATTATTCATTCATCGTTCATTTTTAAAAGAAAACGAAATAATTGGTTTTTGAAATAAAAATGTAAAATGGTTTTTTAAAGCTTCTAAACAAAAAAAATAAAATAAATAGCTGTTAAACGTATTTTCAACATTTGAACGATGAAGTGTAAAGGAACGTGAGAAAATTTTTAAGAGCCCATTTTTTTCAATTCCAAAAATGTAAAACTTTGACTTCATTTCGAAGCATCTGCAATTTTTACAGTATCCTTTTGAGGAAATTTAGCAATCATTATCGCTTTGCCCAATTTCACTTTATGAAACAAAAAGGAAATTTGCCTCCATACCAATTAATTTGGAAAAGGCCAACACAAAAATCCGCTTAAACCAAAATTACAATGAACAGTTAAAGTTTCGAAGAAACCATTCATTAAATGAATTGGATAGAGACAATTAGATATTCATTGACAACAGGTTCTCTTTTTCCATTAGTTTACATATCAGAATAGAATTATGGATTCATAATATAATATAATAATATGGAATATGTTTTTTTTTTTCTTTTTTTTCTTTCTGCGCCATGTACAGCTCAGGGCTAGAGGCGCGTAAGAGAAAATTTTTTCAACTATTTTATATTTAGAGAAGAGGGTAAAGTTTAGATGATTTGAGGAAAGATAAAAAGTTGATGATGTCTGAGGGACTGTTTGAAAAGATTTTCTCAGCGTTGGGGAGATACAGAGAACGTTGGATGCGGTATTTTAGGCAGTATTTTAGTAGGTGTAGTGTGGAAATGGGAGTTAGACATGTGTCACAGGTAGGTATTGGCTGTCTGTTAAGAAGGTGAGCGTGAGTTCTCAACATGATAATTATTAATTTTTTATTTTACCAATTTTTACAGGAACTATAATTTCTAAAAATATGCATCTTTATGAAAAAAGTCATTGAGACAGCATGTTAAAAAAATCGTAGTTTGAATATAGATGGATAAATAAAAATTATTTTCCCCTTGATTTTCAATAACGTTTTGTGCGGTTAAGCAACAATCAACATTCTGATGTACGACATTTCATCTATCATCACCTCATTAAAGTCATCCACTCTTAGAGCATGCTGCATATAAAGACCACAATAATGAATTCGAAATCGTATTTATTTCGAAAAACTTATCTTCAACGTCATTAAGTTAGTCAATATCTTAATTTTTTATTTCTTTCGTAAACGTTGAACTTCCATGAATACGAAGTTGTATATGTATAGGTACCTCGTCACGAAATCTATTCGTACTGAGTCCATAAAAAATACCTATTCAAAGCTCTTTCAAAATATAATAAAAATTTCAGCATTCCAGTTCAAATCCAAATAATGTGTTACTGTATATTTAAATGAAATAGAGGCGTGCACAATGATCTATATAAATACGTTTAACAAGGAAATTCTCTTTAACTTTGTTAAAATAAACGAAACGAAATCCTTCATAACTATGTTAATTATAAAAGAAGCAGGCTTAATAAAAGATTTCGAAACGTTACTTAAAATCAACCGTATACCAAGTTCGCTTTTATAAAAAGGGAAATCTGGGGGAGGAGGGAATAAGACGTTGAAATTTCACGAAAATATATCATCACGAATGGAATAAAAGCGTAGAAGCAAAATTAAGAGTGTTTTAAAGAAAAACCTTAGCATTCAGTGGTATTCAACGAGTAGAACGTTTTAAATGTCGAAGAAAATAACGTTTAACCCTAATATCGCGTATTTATTTTCTTTGTTTTTGATCCTTCGCATTCGGACGAATATTAATGAAATATTACCGGGCGAAGATGGTTTTTAATTAAAGAGTGGAAATTTATGTAGTACAAGTATATGTAATCTCTGATACTGGAGCTTTTTTCATACGAGCTACCTGCCAAGTTCACTACACTTTAACGTTAATTTATAATTAACATCAAAGCAACGAAACTCGTACCATTTCAGTTATTAAAATGAAGAGTTGATAGATACTGCATAAATGGGAAGTTACCAAAAGAATTCCAAACGAATAAAACGAACGAGTGAGAAAGACGATGTATTCAAAATCGCGTCATATTTTAAGAGGCAAATATAACGTGAAAAATTTAGACACCAATGGAATAACATCGACGAGAGAAGTTTCTTAATAAACCGACTGTTAACTAACTATTCGCGAATAAGGACGAAATATTGGTGTCGACTTGCTGAACCGCAGTTTCCCAACAAGAGACAACGGGTTAAAGGAAGTTTCGACTAAAAACCATGCTCAGCGTTAATCTTATTATATCACTCACTTTGGTAAATTTATTCAACCGCCGAACCAGACCGACCCCGAAAATCTCCTCCTTTTCGCTTTAATTCGCGTATAATCGTACATTTCCAGGATCAAGTTGCATTAAACGAGTATTAGAAGTTTCTTATTTCCTTATTTCCCCTCTAATTTACTCATCGATGAAATTTATTATTTGTATGTTCCAGCGTATAATTCGTTTCCTACACATTCGCTGGGGTGGGCCGAATTCCGTTTTTTTTCCCTCAAAAAGTCAACGGCTGGATCAGCGCCGGATTTAACTCATTTGCCGCTCTAAACCATAAATATTTTGCCGCATTAAAAAAAACACCTTTTTACCAACTTGAGGCTCCTCAAGCTTTACTCAAATTTTGATCTATTTTGACCCAAATTCAAGAGGTCATATTCTGGTCACCAACTAACCCTACCCTCAAAATTTGACCTTTCCAGGTTTATTTGGTGAGGAAATATGGAAGATTAGAGAAATTTCGTGATTCGAAACTTTCTCAAAAAGTTGTATTTTACTCTAACTCCCCTTCAAATGCATTTAGGAAGCTGAAATTTCGATATGTTGGTGTCCATGATTTACTCTTCCATATGAAATCAAAAACAAAAAAATTTAGGAATTTGCCCTCTCTCCAGCACCCCTCAAAATTTGAGTAATCCGCCATTTTGAATTTTTTCGAAAAAACAAAAAAGGGATTTCGTTAGATTACTAAGTAGAGTCTCTCAACATAATTTGAGCAAATTTTCTAAATACCCGCTGGCCCTACGCGTGAGGGACAAAAAACAAAATTTCCTCAAAAAACCCATTTTCGTTCTAACTTTTCTCAAAACGCACTTAAGAACCTGAAATTTAGAAATGTAGGTGTCCGTGACTCACTCTTTTATATGAAATCAAAAACGAAAAAATTGAGGTATCTGCCTCTTCTCCAGCTTCCCTCAAAATTTGAGTGATCCGCCATTTTGAATTTTTTCGAAAAAACAGAGAAACAGTTTCGCTATATTCCTAAGTAGAGTCTCTCACCAAGTTTTCAGCGAATTTTATAAATTCTCGCCCGCGCTACGCGTGAGGGAAAAAAATATATATATACCAAAAAGTTGGACGTTTGCCAGATGATTACAAATAATCTGAAATGCGAAGATTTGAAGACCCCACCCTCCCCCGACCTTTGTATAAGCTGTTGTTTTTTAGTTAAAAACTCAGCTAATAAATAACACACCATACTTAATTTTAAAAAGATAGGTAGGCAACCTATGTTGAATGAAAAAAAAATATATATATGGTTAGAAAACGTGAAAAACAGACAAGTTTATTACTTGCAGATTATTTATCAATAACCTGAATTTTATTGCAAGTCGTACTTCTATTTCAAAATTCTTTGTTTCTGCCAAAAAAAAGTTTAAAATTTGCCTTCCCAAAAATTTTGCCGCTTTAGGCCAGAGCCTAGTTGGCCTATAGGTAAATCCGGCGCTGGGGTAGATTACAGTACTTGCTATATAACATCAAAAAGGCGTTACAAAAATTTCAGCTCCCTGCTCAATTTTTAGATTTTCCCAAGATGAAATCAAAGTTTTAAAAATTTTGAAATCAAAGGAAAAAACGAATTTTTGCCAATTAAATTTTTTTATTCTTCAAACTCATATTTTATGATACAGAGACTGACAAAATTTACGGAAAAATTTTTAGCTATGTTTTTAATGTAAAACGATAGTAGAGTGGAGTCTTGAAATCTTTGCGTTTCAGGTCATTTGTAATCATAATTTATGGTAATTGCCAAAATTGACACCCTTTTGAGGTCAGCATTATTGTGTACACCTCCTTCACGTTTAAAAAAAAAAACAAATTCTGCTCACCCTAATATTCGCTCCATTACCATTCTCTTTTCCACAAAAAATATTTCAACCATTAACGAGGCAACAGTATAAAATTTATGTTTTCAAACGTATATTAAGTAAGTTTTCTTTCTCGACATTAATAATCTGTCGGCTTGTCCGCTTTGAACTTGTAACGATTCTCAAGAAGTAAAAAAGATAATTTGTATCGAAGTTCCAGACTCTTTGCCAAAGCAACGATGTCTGTTAATTTTATTCTGCCGTGATTATCAGTAAGTAGCTGCGTTAATTCCTTTTATAGTCTCGTTCGATAAATATTTGAAGTATCTCCCGTCTCTCATCCCACAGCCCACTTGGAAGCGACGTTAATGCATATCATGAATAGAAGCCTGCAGGGATGTACTTTCTTCAGTTCATCACCCCAGCTCGTAATTGATTAAAAATCGTAATAACCAACCTTAGGTGAATGCCTCTGACAAACTTGTACCGTCTATTCTTCGTACACGCGTCTTCGCCCAATCACCTACACTCCCTTTGCCCGGCCATACATAACACACGTGCCGACAGCCGTATTTCGCTCGACGTTCGACTTGACATTTTCTCCATTTCTTTCGTCACATCGTGAAAGAAAAAGTTACTTGGGAAGCTTTGGTCTCATTCAAAATATAAACGAAGCTTCCTCGCTTCTCCTTCAGTGCCGCTGTTTTTTGGTACATCGAAACAGCGCGTCAACATTAGTTGTTTTGGAACCCGTGTTGCATAAATTAGCTCTATATTGTTCAACCATTCGAAACATCAGCTTCGATTACGAACGACCGAATTCCAATTTCACGCGTTGAATTCGCACCTCGGCAAAAATATTCGCCGGATATAATCTCATTACAAGTTGACACGGAAATTACAAACTTTCGCTCTTTACCTGCGCCAAATTTATTTATCTTAGGATACAGATTATTTCTGGCTTTGTCAGCGGTAGACGGCTCAGATGGAAAATCGTCTCTTTAAAACCGTATTTCCAGTACTTCAGCAACGTGAATTCCTGTATTAGGGTTTAAAAGTGAACTACAGTACATTGGTGTGCGTCCAGATTTGAAGGAATGAAGAAATAGCCTCTCATAAGACTATGCATGAATTTTAGTCGAGCTTAGGAACGTTATTATTATTATTATTATTGTTATTATTTTTTTTTTTTACAGAGAGCTTGTAGCAAAGGTTTTATTCTTGCGTTGTACAGGGTGTTATACTTCAATATGAGTTCCTTCATACCATGTATATGGCTTCTCATACGACACTGATGTATTGTAGTTTGCCTACCGTATTTGCTGCAAAGGGGACAATCTATAAGGATTTGAACAATAATTTTATATTCGTCTAGAGATAATGACCAATTTCAAGAATTTTTATTTCATCGTGCAAGTTCTAATTTTTTGTAGATATTTTTGAAAAATGCTCTACATTAACTCTACGCTTCCAGAATTTTTTGTATATACTCATTCCATCCTCTATTGCTCTATGATGATTTCCTTTAAGTAGCTTTAAAGGCCAATGAATTTTTCATCTCTCTCTCCCCGGTCTAAGTCGATTCCTGTTCTCCACTCTCCCCTTTCTTGTGCCATGGCTGCCGCAGTTGTCACCGCTCCCGTTCTTTTCCGAACAAGGTCCACCCATCGGGTAGTGGATCTTCCACGTCCCCTCCCGCCCGGCACTTTACTGAAGATTATCTTCTTCTCAAGATCATCTCCTTCTCTGGACGCTACTTGCCCGAAGTATCGGCGTATTCTATCTTCGCAAATTTTACTCAGCATGTGCTTTTCATTTAGCTCCTCTACGATTGACTGGTTTGTTTTCCGCGCCGTCCATGGGATCCGCAGCATCCGTCGCCATACCCACATTTCAAAAGCATCAATTCTACGCCGATCTTCTTTCTTCAGCGTCCACGTCTCTGTAGAATATATAGAAACACTGGAAATACAAGCTACTTAATCAGCCTCTTCCTCGTATTTATTGAGACTTTCCGATTGTTTGTAACAGCGCGTAGCTTTGTCATTGTCGTTTTCCCCTATGCAATCCGTCGTCTGATTTATCCTGAAGAACCTCCGCTCTCCAGATTTTTTTTGCAAATTTCCACCTCAACATTCAAACTAAGAAGAAACGTATTTTTTCTTGTTTTTCGCAGATAAATTTGAAAAAGGGTCTATTAAGCAATATTAAAAAATGTATCATGGATTATTACGGCATTTCAATTATATATGTATTATGAGTGGATTTCACTCAGGATCTTTTCCCAGTCTTTAGAGCTACTTAGTAGCCATTAACCAACAGTATGAGATGAGAAACAGAATAGAGGTCGATAAAAAAGTTTTAAACATAGAATAAAAAATGTGGAATTTTTCAAAGATATATCCAAAAAACATGACAAAATTATTAATGTGTTCTATTATTTTTAACACGTTTTCATATTTCCCCCCGTTTCCTCTTCGTATAGTCATTAATTTTTTTTCAGTAATACTACATCAAATACAATAATTATATTTTAGAGCCAGTTATACGTCCTTTCTAACTATGAATTTTGAGGTGGAAATTTGCAACAAAAAAAAAATAATAATAACTTCTATGAAAATAAAACATTTTATTTTATTGATCTTCAGGGCTACTTCGAAGACATCAATATTGAGATATGTTAGTACATATTACTACAGTAGGCATATTTATTTTATTTTATTGCACGAGTGCATAAAGTTGGTCGTTCATAAAGTTACGCTTTTTACATCCAGTTAGAAGGATGTAAAAATAGTAGTTATACACATACGCTGTGAAAAAATATTTTTCGAATCCTTATTATTTTCACCTCCTTCCAATAATTCGTTCAGGCAAACTATCATACATAAGTGTCATAAGAGCAACTAAATAAATGGTACGAAGGAGCTCATATTGAGATGAAACACACTGTATAGGTCAGATACATTAACTGTGAGAAAGGCTCAAAGCTGAAAAATTCCTGAATTACCTGAAAATGTAGGAGCAATCCCTCAATCCAACAGAAAGATGAGTTGAATTCCCTTGAATGGGTTTTTCGATATGCACCAATCTCTTAAATATATCACATTGTGACTATTCTCCTCATTGGAGCCTTCACAACCCTTCTCGTCACTAGCATTCTCTATATAAAGACAACGAGTTACGACACAACCTGAAGCCTCGCAATCCATGCTGATTACTACTCTCAATAACCTTATAATAACCCAGTTTCTAAGCAGTGTTCCATCTTTATATTTCAAAATGAATTCCTACTCGTCTCAAACTCCTCCAAATACATATAAGTACCTACCCATTGCTTTGTCGACGTACATTTTCACTAGAAAAATTTAAATATTACGAAAAAAAAAAAACGAAATCAACTATGGAAAGGAAAATCGCCTCGTATAAATCATGCAAATAATAAATTAGGTGACTGCAATAAAAAATTACTTGGGGTAAAAAAAAAAGTTCAACTCGTTAATCCACCGTAGGTATACGTGTTAGGCGAGAGAGGAAATGAAGGGAATGCACAATCAAGTGAAAGGTTATTCGCGATGAAAAATAAAATGTTTATGAAATATGTCACTCTATATTCGGTTGCTACGCAGTTGTAAGTGATAGAAAAGCTTATCAATTGTTACACCGTTCGGTGATATATTGTTCAATTTGTATCTGCAGGCAGACATTTATTATACCTGTAATCCGTCATCTATACTGCAGATGACACTTATTCTCTCGCAAGATACATTAATATTATTAATAGATCAATGGCGAGTAAATTTTTACTTTAATATAAATGGCTTTTCATTAGGAAAACGCGTTTTTTCAATTTCGCGCCCGATATAGCCTTCATCTTGGTGTAATCAATTTGAGAAAAGATTTAATCTCGCAACAGTAATTTTTCAGGGGCGCGAAACATAACCAAATATTTTTTATACGATGTGAACGGAACTAGGTGAGTGCTCATTTTATTGTTACGTGTAAGTTTTGTTCATTTTTTTTTTAATTACATCATTTGGTGGTCAGTTTTGCTCGAAATTCGATTAATTTATTCAAACACCCTTCACTGCGATTTAAAATACAAAGTATAGTGATTGTCCTCTGGTGGGCAAAATAAGAAATTCATTTGGAGTGGTCAAATTAAAGGCTCTCATACGACTAAATATGCCCAAATTGGCATTGAGATTGTGACAGTGATTTTGTAGGTAGATGTTTGTTGGAACTCATAAAATAGAATATATCTTCTGTACTATTGTCATGTAGTTACCTTCTTAAACTTCGATTTTTTAAGTTTTTTATAAAAATAAAAATTGAACCAACAATAAGTATTCAGTAGATAGGAATCTTAGTTTTAAGTAAATTGGCCTCCAATACTTTTTTTTTTTTTTTTTTGGAAGTTCAAAAAGTTCAATCATTTCTTTAACATGCATAAAAACATATGTAGGGCGAGAAAAATTTTCAAATTTAAAATTTCGACATCTCAAGCATGACACGTATTTTTGATTTCAATTTATGCATTAATTCTTAAAATTTGACAATTTTTGGGACATGTACCCAGAAAATTCAAAATTTCTACTAGTCAATATTATCCCCATCCTTCTCCCTCTAACATCATACATGTAGATGAATTGGAATTGTTACATATTTTTCATTACCAATAATCATAAAATAGAATATATCTTCTGTACTATTGTCATGTAGTTACCTTCTTAAACTTCGATTTTTTAAGTTTTTTATAAAAATAAAAATTGAACCAACAATAAGTATTCAGTAGATAGGAATCTTAGTTTTAAGTAAATTGGCCTCCAATACTTTTTTTTTTTTTTTTTTGGAAGTTCAAAAAGTTCAATCATTTCTTTAACATGCATAAAAACATATGTAGGGCGAGAAAAATTTTCAAATTTAAAATTTCGACATCTCAAGCATGACACGTATTTTTGATTTCAATTTATGCATTAATTCTTAAAATTTGACAATTTTTGGGACATGTACCCAGAAAATTCAAAATTTCTACTAGTCAATATTATCCCCATCCTTCTCCCTCTAACATCATACATGTAGATGAATTGGAATTGTTACATATTTTTCATTACCAATAATCATATGAGTTCATATTACAGAATTATATTTTTACTAATTTAAGGCTCCTCAAGCTCTACTCAAATTTTGATAATCCGCCATTTTGAATTGATTTTTATCCAAATTCAAGAGGTCATATTCTGGTTACCAACTAACCCCACATATAAAGTTTTACTTTTCTAGGTTGATTTGGTGAGGAGATACGAAAGATTCAAGGCCGTGATTCAAAACCTCCTCAAAAGCCGTTTTTTACTTAAACTTCCCTCAAAATGCACTTAAAAAGTTGAAATTTGGATATGTTAGTGTCCGTAATTTACTCTTTCGTATAAAATCAAAAATGAAAAATTTGAGTTATTTGCTTCACCTTCAGCTTACCTTAAAATTTGAGTGATCCGCCATTTTGAGATGTATCGAAAAAACAAAAGAGCAGTATTGTTACATTTGTAGGAAGAGTCTCTCACCAAATTTTGAGCGAATTTCATGAATACCAGCCAGTGCTACACATGGGGGAAAAATATATATTTATGTAGCAAAAATTTGGGTATTTGGCAGATGATTACAAATGGTCTGAAACGCAAAGATGGTCTGAAACGCAAAGATCTGAAGACCCCCACTCTCCCCCGACCCCTTCCCTGATTAGGTAGGCTGTAACAACTATCGTTTTTAAGTCAAAAATTCACCTAAAAAATTGATCTGATGGAATAATACAATCAATTTTTGAAAGGAGGGCTCAAAATCAACTTTGCTCAGTAGCAGGTACTAGAGTGGAACGACTGTTTTTTGAATTAATGGGGGTTACTCTCTTTATTCTTGCGAAATTATCTCAGTAACAAGTAGAAAAAATTATAGTCTTATAGAATAATGTTAAGCCCCTTCCATAATAGGTATTACTTTTCATAACTTCACAATTCCTAAAAAAATCACAAACATTTTTCCGTGTAATTTGATTTTTTTCAGGTTCAAAAGTCATGTTTTGTTCTCCTAAAATCAAAAGAAAATTTATGTGAACATTTTTCCATTCCTCAAAGCCTCAAAGGTCACAAAAATATCTGCAATAAATGTATTAATTCCTCATTTCGTGTATTTCTCTGTCAAGTTAAGGAGCCAGGGTAATTGATTATTTCCCAAGTCGACTAAAAGCTAAGACCAAGCTCAATATTTTACATTTCAGTAGCATACATATTTTTTTGATGTTGTGAAAATGAAAATTTGGCTTTTGAAACAAAAAATTTTCATACGGCGCAAAAATAATTTTTTTTTCAAATTTTTTGAAAAATTGTAACATGTTGAAATTTTGAGCCCATTATTAAGGAAGGGGTATAAATATTAACCTAGAAGGCTGAATTTAAAAAAATATATTATTAACGTCATTTTGCAACTATCAAACAAAGTGCCCTATTCACTGAAAAAGAAAAGAAAATCGTTTCGTCCTGATATTCGTACTTATCTTAGAGTATTTTTAATTGAGTAAGTATAAGTATTTTGATGTTTTTATTTAAATTTATTACAGTTCAAATTTCATGAAATATAATATTATATATTAATAAAATATTAATCGATTAATTCAAAATTCAGAGAATGTTTTGAAAACACGTAACGAAAGACTGGATAGGGTTTTTTTTTCATAGTAATTTTAAATTTTCACGTTCTCGCTCTATCCTTAATAACGAAAACCTAATGTGAACTAGAAAAAACAGCTATAAAAGTAGGCAAATGATTCGTTTATGAGATAAAATGCAATTTCACGTATTTCCATTTAATCCATAGGTATATATGTTTAGATCTGAAGATATAAATTAAAAGGACACCGAACTCGTTTTTTTTTATAAAGCCGTTTTCTCGCTATTTTTTCCGATGATTTTTGTTAATGTAAGAGGTTGATGTTACCTTACCCATGCAATTCATTCGAAACAATAGGGTACGATATCACCTCCGAAGTACCTATCTCCAAACATACGCTAACTCCTCACACAATCATTCACATACTTACAATACCACTCGACCGTGCAAAGAACCCTTTTTCGAGACCCAAATTATCTTAAAAATCCGCTCCATTCTGTGTCAGATTATTTTCGCAACGCTCGTTATCGCCGTATCTCGAACATCGTAGGTGATTAAAGCCACTCGAGAGAAACATTTGCTCATTTCGGAGTTTGGCGCGTCGCCTACGTGAACAAACGGGAGTGAGAGGACAAAAATCGTCGCGCGTAAAATCATACGGCGCGCGGCGGCGAAGATTAATTGCGAAATAAACAATACCACCTTAATGACGCATCGTAACACATTGATGAACGTATTTTACTCAAATACAGCCTTTCATATCATACGTTTAATTACCGATTGAAAACCATGCCTAAGTATTACAAATTTTCGTCTCTTTTACCTACGCACCAAACTACCGTAAAGTTAATTTTTACTCGCTTGTTTTCGGCCTCTTTTGAATGAAATGAAAAAGTATATCAATGAAATAAAATTTTCTATTTACCATCGATATTCTTTATACTACTAGCCGTTTGAAATCTCCCGCGCATACATGTACACCATACGTCGCAACCGTATATAGGAAATCTTCGGAGAATCGAGTTCGTAAAGTTTTCGGATAAGATTAGGTACTTTTCTTGCGTCTGCTCCTTTTTCTTTATTCTATTTTTTATTTACGGTTAGTTACTTAAATATGTCGTTAAATCATGGTTCGTTTAAGTTCAAAGCAAAAAGAAAGTCACTACTTTTGCGAGATTCTTGAAAACTCAAACTCAACAAAATAGTACGTAGTATGTTTCTACTTCTTTTCACCAAATAATGAAACTTTAAGGAAACTTTCTACTTTAATAGGGAGCAAAGTAACCAAATGAAAAACCTATTAAGCAGAATAGCGCGCCGAGAAAAATAAAATGACCACGTTCGTTGTAATTACATATACGCGTAGTACGCATTCGTAATGCGTTCATTTCGAGGTGTTGAAAGTTCTGGAATTACGAAAGACTTATTTCTAGCTTGAAAATTAACGCTTATTTTGTTCATTTGCAAAGGTGGCAGTAATTCAAAAAAATAAAAAATTTAAACACTTTTTCGATTTCACTCGATGACGTCTACTGAAGAAAAAAAGCTCTAAAGTCAAATGTATTTTTCGTGTAATTCTTTCCCATCGAATACCTGAAGGAAAAAAAATCTTATTCATCTCCATCTGCTACTTCCCAATATACTTACATATTTTACTTCAACTTGTTCCACAATGCATCAAAAAGTGGAAAACTTTTCTATTAATAAATTTAGTTTCACTGATAAATTAAATCCTAGTCAAGCACTACACTGAGGATGTGAGGACTGGGAAGAAAAGGAGAGAAAAAACTTCCCTTTAGCTCGACTTTTTAAAAGATCGTAGTCGAGAGATTCTCGATTTTGATGTAAAAAATTCAACAAGGAAAACATTTCTCAAAAAAATATAAAGATACCTGCTTGAAAATGTTATAATTTTTTTTTTGACAATTTAGCCCTTTCAGATCAGGAACAGATCAAGCAATGTGGGGTTCTTTTGTTTTTAATAGGTACGGTAAATAGGTACGTGGTGATTGCATACTCAACTTCTAAAATAGTGTTGAAAACTTGAGAAAAATATAGTTTTTCGAGACGAATTTCAAGACAATTTTTCGATAAAAAAGATGAAATTACATGAAAATGTTAAAAGTATCATCCATGAAAGGAGTGAGAGTAAATGTGAAACGGTTATTAAAAAAAAAAAAAAAAAAATCGAAATGAATAAAAAAACAATTGAGAAAACAAAATTAAATAACGTAGTGTTTTGTTGGTTCCTTTTATGGATCATTCAAAAGTACTTCAAAGAGGTGAAAGGCTTATGGAAGAGGTTGGGTGCCACATGGCCGGATTTTGGAATAGATCGTAATTTATGTCGGAAATGGAATAATATTCTCAATTGCCCTAATATCAGCTCAAGTAGACTTTATCTCTCGGATGGAAGGGAGTAAATTGATTTTTATTTTTCTAACGAGGTAAAGTACACTTTATCTCCCTATTCAAAGTGAAGTACATAAATTGATTTTTATCTTCTTAGCAAATTAAGAGGTAAAGTACACTACATCTTCCTGCTGGAAGGAAGTAAATTTATTTTTATCACCTTATCAACTTGAAGTACATTTTATCTTTATAAAGAGGTAAAGTGTACTTTAACTTGCTAAGGGGATAAAAATCATTTTATTCTTTCTCAGTAGGGAAACAAAGTACCAGGGAGGGAGATAAAGCGCATTTTACGTTCCTAGGTATATTTTTTGATCATGGTTAATCGTTTTTAGGAGTGAATGAGGGAGAGAGGGATGGATGGATGGATGGATGGATGGATGTAAGAAAGAAAGAAAGAAAGAAAGAAAGAAAGGAAGGAAGGAAGGAAGGATCTACTTAGCAAGTTGAAGTAGGCTTCGCTTCATCTTCCTAAAGAGATAATGTGCACTTTAACTTGCTTAGGTGATAAAAATCGTTTTATACTTCCTCCGCAGGGAGACAATGTATCAGGAAGGGAGATAAAGCGCATTTTATGTCCCTAGGGACATTGTTGATCTTAGTTAATCGTTTGTGTAGTTCCTCAGGAAGGCAAAGTGATTTTGACCTTTCCTAAGTAGCTTAAATCACATTATCTCCCAAGGGAGGAACAAAAACAATCGATCATGATCAAAACTCTACTTTGAGGGTAAAGTATGCATTACCTCCTCAGGGAGATGAATATCTTCTCGATTTTTTATCTCGTTTGTGAAGAGCAAAAAGTATCTCTGGTGAAGGTGAAGAACACTTTATTTGCAAGTGGGTGGGAATAAAGTGAGTTTTATTACCTCCCTAGTGATTTAAAGCACATTTCACCTTCTACCCTGTATGAAACTAACATGTACATTACCTTCCAGGAAGATTTTTGATCGTGTTTATACCTCACGAGGAAGATAAAGTACCAAGGAGGGAAATAAAGTGATTTTCATTTCTCTAGTGATGTAAAACCCACTTTATCTCCCTCCTTGCAAGACGATGAAGTGTGCTTTACCTTACTTGGAAGATTTTTGATTAATTCATATTTGTATTTCATTTGACCCGTTAAAGTATTCTTCAAATCTTGATTTCTAGATTATAATTTTGCCTTCATATTATGAATAGGATATTTCCCATAAATGTATTTTCAATAGAGTTAACATTGAAACATGGCTTGGCCGTGGGTATCCAGTATCCAATGATCTGTAACTGTTTTTATGATTTACGCGATACTTGCTCAATTCTATCGTATAATTTCTTATGAACATAAACGTGGAAAATCGCTAACTCCTATACTTGTCAGAAGGAAAATAAAGCGATTTTCATTTAAAAAATATTTCTCGAATACTCCATCTGTTCATATGCATTTTCTACCCAGCTCCTTAAACTTACTGATTCTAGTTGAATGTAACTTCAACACCGAATATTCGTTCGACGGACATAAATCAAGTAGCGTTAACTGTAAATCAAGATTTCGTGCTAAAAGTTTGCTCTCGTGCGCTAAATGGAATAATCTTGAAGCTATTTCACGCTCGTTTATGTGTTATCATCGGCGCGAACGTATTTCCTATTCTTCCTCGTGTATAGAATCGACGAGTAAACGATCCGATTTTTGAGTCAACGGGTTCTCTCGGGTTTATACACTTGGCGCGTCGACGTTACTTACATTAATTTTCCAATTTTTAAAGCGAACTCGAAAGTTGCGTAAAGAGGAAAAAACTCTTCTTAAGTTATGGAGCTAACGTTTCCTCCGGCATCTGTTGCCTTAAAGCACTTCCAAATATAAATTGATTTTCTTTATTCGTTTAACTTTGTTTTCGAGCATCTTTCAACTTGCTCGCGGTAGTGAGTGGTTTCGGTGTCGATGTACCACAAACCACTTATCTATGATATCGGAACGTGACTGAAGCGCTGATTCTTTTATTGAAGTTTTTCTTCTACCCAAGAGCTGCATATCAATAACTTCACCAAACTTTTCCTCCTTTAGCTTCGCTGCGTGGGGTTTTTTTCGCGTTCAATCGGCGTAAAGAGAAGTTATCGAGTTAACGGTATGTTCAAGGCGTTCGGGCGCGCAACGTCGAATTTCGCAGGCGTGTTTGAACTTTAGCGATTTGTTTATGAAACATGCCACGGCGTGTTTTTTTCAGAAATTGATTTTTGACTTATTTCCACGGGGCTAAAACCGGATAGCGATAACAACGAGAGAAAGTAAAACGACGAACGCGCCGTGAATTAATTTTATTCCGCGTCGGTTGCGGTCTTGCGGTACACGAACGAACAGCCGAGCTGAATGCAGATTTTTCTGATTAAGGTGTTTTCGCCAAGTCCCTTCTATTGTAATTGGCGCGTACGCGTTGCAGTTTAACGTACGTAAGAGCGAAGCTTTTATCCACGTTCAAATATAAAAATGCTAATAGCGTTATAAATCCAACGTCGCGATTGGCTCACCGCTCATCTCTCACCCATATCTCGTTCACAAGTCACAACAGTCATCTTATCTACGGCGGAAAATCTTCCGTATAAATGTTCGCCTTCGGGATGACGACTTGGCGCGATATTTTCGTCCCAGTTCTATCGTTGTCGATATAATCGCTCGTTATGTTTTATATCTTTCGGCTGCGATTATATATTATGTATTTTTGTAAGTCGTTACTTTTGAACTACCATGCAAGATGCTTATCATAAAAATAACAAATACTCTAGGCATAATGTTCATTTCTGATTCTAGTTTACTCTTAAAAGTAGCTTAGAGGTAGAAGGCCATCTATGGCATAAAATGCGATTTTAACTAAGTCGGGGTATTTCAAACACATACAAGCAAACATATTTACAGCGAAATTAATCTGCATCTCGATATTACCTAAGGTTTGCAAGGGGGATGGGTAAAGGAGGAAAGTTGCCCAAGACTTAGGACTTTGACATTCTAAAAGAGCTAGGTCAACATATATTTTCATTTTTTGAAGCAATTAAACTCAACAAACTTTTTTAAATAAGAAAAAGAACAGAAGAAATATACAAAATGAAAAAAATTCTGGAATGAGAAAAATAGCGACAAAAAAAATGTTCTCAAATGTTCAAAAATCTAAACAAAGAAATCTATAAACAAGCTGAACAAAATTTCAAAAAAATGTTTAAAACCAAACGCAAAAAATTTGTGGGCTTCCAAAAATTATTAAAATTTACAAAAACTGACAATGTCAAAATGGAACAATAGATGCAGTCATTTTCTTCACACTGAGAAAGTGGGGAAAATATACAAGAGTTTCAATAAATCTCAAAATTACCTATAAAAATGATAAAAGATTCTTCAAAAAAAAATTTGTTCAAAATTCAAGACATTTTAAGGAAAATATACAAAAATGGAAATTTAGACTTACTTTTTAGATTTTCATACATTTTTTTTTAAATTTATTTTTCATCTACCTTTTTTTATTTACTGGCTCTGTACTGCCACTTGGACCAGAAGCATGGGAGAGGAGGATATTTAATTTCAGAAAATAGATTGGTGGCAGTAAGAAAGGACAGGAGGTTTTGAAAGGTAGGAGAGAGTCTCGCTAAGATGAATGAGGTGTGCTGATAGGCACTCAAGTAGGATGTGAGGGATAGTCAAAGGGGACTGGCATGAGATGCAGAGTGGAGGAGGTTGCTGAGGGAGGAGGTGAAGACTGAGGGATAACCTGTTCTCTGCGAGTGAGGGAGGCAGGTGGGGCCCAAAAGGAGTGGCAGAGGTTTGAATGGATCGAACTTTTTTGGTAGTGGAAAATTCTAGCTAGTCAGTTTGCCAGTAGGAGCGAATAGAGGTTCTTAAGAGGGCTTTGAGGTCTGATGGGCGGGGAGAAAAGAAGAAACAATATTGGGAACACGAAAGAGGCTAAAGTTACAAATTTTTTCAAATTTTGGATCATTTTCTCATTTTTATAGATTTTTTTTAATCTTTGGACTTTATTAGAATTCTTAAGCATTTTTGTTATTTTTGCTTTCATTTAAATTTTAAACTTTTCCCCCAACTGCTTTAATTTTTCAACTTCCATATCATTTTCATGTTTCTTTATTTGATCCTTTTTCCTGACCTCTTTTTTTTAATTTTCAAAAGCAATTTTCCTATGTAATTCGATTTTTCAAAATTTTTTAATTCTTGTATTTAATACAAAAAGTTCAAAAACAAAAAGTCCTAGAAGTCATAGAAGATAAATTACTTTTGAAGAATAAAAAAAAAAAAAAAAAAAAAAAAGGGAAAAAAGAGAAACATTAAATTAAAAAGAAAAATGTTTAAACAAAGAAGCATAAAAATAATAAAAAGGTGAAAAAAATCAAAGAATTAAGAGAAAATGCTGGAAATTTAAATAAACTAAAAATAACAAAAATGCATAAAATGTCCATAGCTCTAAAAATCTATAAAAATCTAAAAAGAAAGTCTAAAAATAGAAAAATGAAGAAGTTGCCAAAACTGTTTGAAAATGAAAATACTGGAAAAAAAATGAAAAAAATGAAAAAAATTGAAAAAAATTCAAAATAATAAAAAGGTTGAAAACAATAAAAAGAGGAAAAACGCTCAAAACTGTAAAAATTCTACAAAATGGAAAAAAGATCTAACAAAAAAAGGCAAAAATGTTTAAAAGTGGAAAACTTGGAAAAATCATTGTAAAAATTTTCGAAACGAAAAATCAAAAAAATTTTTCATAAATGAATATACCTAATATTAAACTGAATAAAGTATACAAAAATTGAAAAAAAAAATATGATGAAAGAAATCCACAAAATAAAAAAAAATTATAAAATCCTATTCATATCAATATTTTACATTTTTTTTCAATCAACGAATCCTTTAGCTTTAAATAATAACTTGGATTTAATTATTTAAATCCTTATTCTTTAATTAAAAATTTAATTTTTTTAATATTATTTATTTATTTTTTCTCTATTTTAATTCGATATTCTTTTTTTCCACGACTGAAAAAAAAAAAGAATAAAGAATGTCAAAAATTGAAGGACAACGATCGAAATGTACCTACTAAAAATTAGGTATATTAAATTTGTTTGTGTTACCTGGCTATCGATAAGCGATTAATCAATTCAAAACTTTTTAAAATAAAATTTGAATTAAAGAGAATTTGGGGATGTTAAATGATAAATTTTTTAATTTTTTGCGAAGAGAAAGGGCATAGTCATCCATGTTAGTCCAATATTTGTCAGCATGGTAATAAGTAAATTATTTTTTCCTCTCTTTTCTTATCTGAAATGGAAGTAATTCAGGAAAAAAACTTTCATTCCGAGAGCCCCGAAGCATTCCTTCTCTAGAGTCTAGAAATAACGGTAAATTTTGGAAGCTCTGGTGTTAGCACTTGTGAAATACCGAATGAATAAAATGTCTTTGAATTATGCCCATGAAATTTTGGAAAATTACAATACGCTCCACTCTTTGAACACCATCTGCACACCATACAGGGAGAGGCGCATTGATAGAGGACGAATCCATTAAAGAATGATGCAAAGAGGTAATATTAACTAAGCAGACATATTACTGACAGTTCGCATATAAAGGGAAAGATGAATGAGCTTTTCGCCATACTCGACAACGTTAACGTTACGTAATTGATGTTCATTTTTTAACATTATCCAAATATTTCTCCTCGTTCGATTTCGATAATATCTCAATTTAATAATTCGTTCGCTCCAACTTCCACTACAATACACGATTTGTTCCTCCAAATGAGCGTATTTTTTCGTAACTTTCCGTCGCCCTTATTTAACACGCCGTTGCTTCTATTCAAACGGATACGATTAATAAAAACTCTCATTTCAAACATCAAAAAGCTTCGTTCTTTAAAGAAAAAAAGCCATCAAACTACGCATTAAATCAGTTCCATCGGAGGCGACGAAAAAAACATTCAGAATGCGGATTTAATACTAAAAATTTCCAACATCTAGGACAAACGAGAGGCAAAATAAAAACACGACGGAAAAAAAGTGCCTTATAACAGTCGCAGCTAAGTTTTTATTTATAAAAGTTAAGCGTAAAAGTTGGAACGTTTTTCGATAAAGGGACTTCAGGTTTTTCCTTTCACCAAAGAACAAATTATGACACGGTCCAATTAGTAAAGAAGTAACAAAACGGTGATGTAAATGAACATCTTTTCCTAAAATGTTAAATTCGACCATTGTCGCGATTCCCGAACGTCTTATAATTATATTGAATTTAAATTGCAAAATATTTTCGAGAGGTAATGAACTTTTTACGAAACTGAATTTTTTATCGACACCGATGTAATTTACTTTTTCGCAGCGAACCGGTGTGTACTTTAGTGAAATCATTTTTTTTAAAGCTTTGATTAAATATTTATTAGATTTCCTTCTCATCGACGTAAATTACAATGGCCACGATTTCAACCGAAAATTTCGGCTTTTTTAATGAAACATTTGATGTTAAAGGTTCGACGACGATCAACGATGATTTCGACGTCTTTTTTTTATTCTTTTCAAAGGAAGAACGTGGATCCTGCTTTATTACTCGCTTCAAATAAATTTTCGTTTTGATGTGTCAAAAGTTTAGAATTCTGTTTCGCACAATGGGGAGATATTAATAAGCTACACGAGAAAATTTTAATAAAATGAACATTGCCCAAAGAATCGCCTTTTGCAAAATTTTATTGAAAAGCTCGACGAGCTTTGAGCTACATAAATTTCATTAAAACCTTTATTCGCACGTGTTAATTTTTTTAATTTTCTTCGCGCACTTTTTTTTCGCTTCTTTTTCATCGTGTATATCGCCATCGTTTTCATCTACACCTGCGATCCATCAAGGTTAAAACGTTCCCCGCGTGTGGGTTCACATTACATTTCGTAATATCGGCATGACTCGACTAAACAATCGAGCTTTTGGCGAAACTGTACGAAAAATCGAACAGAAAATTATGTTGAAATAAAAAAAACATTAATTTATAGAAATTATTAAATTTGAATAAAACTGCAATCACTTTTCAAATTGCAGATATAAACTAAGGAAAGGTGAATGCTGATTACAAAAAGGATCGAAGTTCGAAACACAATTAAAACTGCATTATAGCAGTCCTATTAACTTATGATGGAAGATTGAAAAGAGTATCAATCGTTAGTGCTTTCTTTGCGCATATTTATGTAGGCATTAGTTTAGTTTGTACTCACCTTCCTGTCTCCTGATATATTAAGTCCTTAAGCTACTCCTTGTAATGCAGTTCCATTAATGGATGGTGAGGAATGAAAGGCATGACAATTGTTTGTGCTCACCTACCCTCTTTCTTTCTTTCTTTCTTTCTCCCCTTCCTTTCTTCCTTCTAATATAAAAAGTCCTTGGACAGTGCCATGTAATGTAACCCGACTAATGAATGGTGGGGAATAAAAGGCGTCCCAATGCTTGCGCTTAGCTGCCCTCCTTCTTTCTTTCTTTCTTTTCTTCCTTCCTTCTTTTTGATATAAAAATTCCTTGGACTGTGCCTTGTAATGCAGCCTCGCCAGTGGATGGTAGGGAATAAAAAACGTTTATGCCTACCTTCCTTTCTTCAGATACAAAAATTCCTTGGACTGTGCCTTGTAATGCAGCTTCGCCAGTATATGATAGAGAATGAAAGGCGTTCCAACATCCTTTCTTTAGATACAAAAAGTCCTTGGACTGTGCCTTGTAATGTAGCCCGACTAATAAATGTTGGAGATTGGAGAACAAAATGCGTGGCAATCATTTGTACTTCCCTATCCGCTTTCTTTTTTTTTCTTTCTTTCTTTCTTTTTTTCTTCACTTCCTTCTTTTTGATATAAAAAGTCCTCGGACTGTGCCTTGTAATGCAGCCTCGCCAGTGTATGATAGAAAATGAAGCGCGTTCCACCTTCCTTTCTTTAGATAAAAAATGTCCTTGGACTATGCCTGTAATATAACCTGACCAATAAATGATGGAGAACAAAATATGTGGCAATAATTATTAGTGCTTAATTGCCTGCTTTCCTTTTTTCTTTTTTCTTTCTTTCCTTCTTTCCTTCCTTCCTCCTGATATAAGAAGTCCTTGGACTGTGCCTTGTAATGCAGCCTTGCCATTAGATGGAGGGGAATGAAAGGAGTGACAATCATTTACGCTATGTTTTACAATTCATTCCTACAACAATCTTCTACTCCTCGGCCGTGGCTGATAAACTCTCAATTGGGATCCCATTGTTAATTTCGCAAATCATTTGAAAAACTTTTTACAAGCCCTCACCCTTTTCCTCCCTCATTGCGCAAGTGACAAATGTATCAGTATACCTATAATAAGTATGAAAAGTAAATTTTCACTTTATATGAAATGTGGTGTAGATTCCAAATGTATTGGTTTGGAAGATCTTGGGGAGGAAGGTTCATTAGCTGAACTTCAATTATAATTTCAGCAAAAAGTATTTTTCCTTACTTACAAATAAGTAGCATTTTTTTTGTTATTATTTTCTTTCATGTCCACAAATTTCTATCATCTAAATGTATGAGTACTTGAGTAGGTACTAATTTCATGATACAGGTTATAATAAATTTCAGCAAATGAAAATTATGTTTATTTATTTTTCTGCAGCCTCTCTCTTTTTTTCTTATTTTGCTTTATAGTAGGTAGGTAGTACTCGTAATAGTAATTCCTGCGCCGCTCGTACTATAATGCTCACTGGTACAGGTTATTAATACCCAACGTATGATGCTGTGTGCTGCATTCCCCAATAAATTAATATCAAATTTTCATTTTCTTAGAATCTTTGAGTTATTTACCATAAAAATCATGATTGTATATTTGTTTTTATTTTATTTTTTCAATTATTTGAATTCAAGTTATAAAAGTAAAGAGAAGCCCGTCTTTAATGTTTTTGTATCTTGACACATTTATGATTTTGAAAATACAAACCTAAATAAAGGAATGCCAAAAACCAACTAAAACCAAAACGAATGGGGAAAAAATAAGAAAAATCGACAAACACCATTACCCTGGATAACAGCATCACACCACACTCACACATCGCTCTCCAATCTCCATTACAAACATCGGATTTCACCGGTCTACAGTCTACACCCCACACACTGGCATCTTAAACGACCCAATAAATTTCCACTTTCTACCTATAAAGGTAGAACAATCGCAGATTAATACGAAACATCCAAATAGGGCGTATATACAACGAAAATCCCAAAATATAAGTCACCGTTGAGATATTAGTTGAGCATAAATTTCAAATTTCCGGTCCAACAGTTACCAGCCTAAACTATTTCCCATACGTATGATACTCGCACGCGCATATATCGGTGGTTGACATTCACCAAAATAAAGTTTTTAATTACTTTTCACTTCCATTCGAGTGAATCAACGAGAACGAAATTTCACCTCTAACATCGTGTAAAACCTGCTTTCGCGAATTCTTCGCCGTCTTTATTATTAGACTATCGTCGCAGTTATGGAAACAAAAATACAAAGAGCTCTTTAATTTGCATAATTAAAATCAAGTCGTCTTAATTAAACCTTTGCAGTTGAGCTGAAAAAGATTCCATTCGCAGGGGTGAATTATATTATGACGTAAGTTACAATTGTTAAATATTATATCGTTACTGGTTCGCTTCATTATTATCGAATAAAAGAGCATTTCTTTTACTAAAAAAAAATTCTTTTCTATATAAAAATAGCCGAGAAATTCCAAATTTTCAGCACAAAGCGAAAATACCTAGATTCAGAAAGTAACTTTGTAATATTGATACCGAGATATATAGAAGGCAAATTAGCTTTTCATTATACTATTCGATAAATTTCAGGTTATGTCCTGTTTCTGAAGAGTTTTTCTATACGATGTGATAGATGGATACAAGAAAACAAGGGTTCATGATCAAACCTCCTATGCGTCTTTTGAGGGGAAAGGTGTGAAGGACAAAGTTTTGGTCGATTTGTACTTTTTCTAAAAAAAAAAAAAGAAACTACTCATATACTCGTAGATCGGATCGAGATGGCATCTGAAAAACTGAAATTAGAATATAAATTTTTTTTTTAATTTTATCGACAATCAATAGCAGATGTAATGCTTCATATAAACGAGAGCTATTAAAGTCTACCTGATTTAGGAAGGGGTCGGGGAGGATGCACACTTCAAATCTCTTATTTGTAATCATCTGGTGAGTATCCAACTATTTGTATATTTTTATTTCGATGAGTAGCGCCGACGGGTATTCGCTCAAAATTTGCTGAGAGAATTTTTTTGGAAATGCAACCAAACAACTTTTTTGTTTTTTCAATACGCCTCAAAATGGCGAATCACTCAAATTTTGAGAGGGACTGGAAAGAAATTAAATAGCTCAAATTTTTCAAATTTGATTTCGTATAAAACAGTGAGTTACGAACACCTACATTTCAAAATTTCAGTTTTTTAAGTGCATTTTGAAGGGAGTTAGAGCAAAAAAACTACTTTTTGAGAAAGTTTTGAGTCACGAAATCTCTTGAATCTTCCATATCTCCTCATCAAATCAACCTAGAAAAGTCAAACTTCGTGTGCGGGTTTAGTTGGTGACCAAAATACGTCCTCTTGAATTTGGGACAAAATGGATCCAAAATGGCGGATTATCAAAATTTGAGTAGAGCTTGAGTAGACTGAAATTAGTAATAATGTAATAAATATGATTTCATACATTATTGGGCACGAAAAGTATACCATATCCCGAATTCACCTCCATACATGTTGTTGTAGGGGAGAGGGATGACGTCAAAATGTAGTGGGGCCACACGATGTCGAGAATTTTTATAGTGGTGTCATATGATAAAATGAGCCTGAGTGACTATGACTAACCTATCACAATTTATAGTTTCCCTATTGTATTTGAAACGGCTTGAGAGGACGAGGGGGGATTGCTGCAGAAAATTTCATGAATCTTCCATATCTCTTCACCAAATCGACCTAGAAAGGTCAAACTTCGTGTGTAGGATTAGTTGATGACTAGAATATGACCTCTTCAGTTTAGGTCAAAATACATTCAAAATAGCGAATTTTAACAATTTGAAGATAATCTGAGCCTCAGATAGTTATAACTTGAGAAATATATGTTCATACGATTATTGTATGGTAAGAAATACTACATTTGTTGTTGCAAGTTTAGCTTCTTGCGTGGTTTGGGAGGGATGGGGTTAGTGGTTTTCAGACTTGATATCGGGTATGAAAAAGTTGGCAATGTTTTTTGCAAACCTGAGCAAGCTCTAGTTAAAAACTCAGCTCCAGTAATGCAGCATGGCTGCTTACCTTTTTTATTTTTATTTTATTTTAATGGAAAAATGAAAAAGTCGATTGAAAATGTATTTATAGTTTTCAAATTATAATGATGATTATGTCATTGAATGGACGATAAAATTATGTATCGAAAAAAACAAGCTCTGGAAATTTTCAAAATTTGTAAATTATTCATTTCTTATGATTTTTGAGGCATGTACCGAAAAAAATTCTAATTTAAACTTTTTTGAATAGAACATAAAAATATGTATCGCCTCAACTGATTTCAATAATTTGAGGAAAAGCTAGAATTTTACAAAATTTGAAATTTTTGCATTTTTTACGGATTTTTGAAAAAAATTCCTGTGAAATTTTACTTTTTTTTTTCGTCAGAATAGTAACTATGGCATTGAGTAACGTTTAAAATTATATACCGTGAACAAAAATCCCCAACTAATTTTGTCAGTCTAGAAGGGAGCTAGAAATTTTGAAAGTTCGGAGAGTTCACATTAAACATAATGTAAACTAATTTTCCCAAAACTCAAACATAAAAAATTTTTAGCTTCCTCCTAAATAAACTAAGTTAGCTAAGGACTTCTGTTTCTGGTGTATAATTTTAACATGTACTCAGTGCCATTGTCGCTAATTTTATCGGTATTTTCTGAATACATAATTTCTAACTTTTGAAAATTTCCAACTCCTCCTCAAATCATTATAATAGTTCATAGCTTGATGTTTTCGATGCATAATTTTATGCCCTACATAATGGTATAATTATCATTTGATTCACAAAGTGTAAATTCGTTTTCTATCGACATTTTTGATTTTTCATTACGAAAAACTGGAATAAATGAACCTCATACGCTTCTAAATTCCTCATTATTTGATTAAAAATTCGAAAAATTTTCAGAGCGTGATTTTTGAGATTCTAATTTCAGTTTTTAGACGTCATCTTGATCCGAGCTATGGAAGTATATTTTTATTTAAAAAAAGTATAGTTCAGCCAAAACATTGTCCCTCCTTTTCATTCCGAAAATGACCCTTCGAGAAGATTTGATCATGGAATTTTAATTTTCTTCACCCTTTATCATATCATATAGAAAACTTTTCAGAAACAAATCATGGCCTGAAATTCGCCCGGTAGCGTTACTCAAAAAATCAACTCAATCCGGGCTAAGATTTCGCCAAACAAATGACCCTTCAGCGAAGCTTTGCGACGCAAGGGTCTTAGCTTACCTCTTATTTATCAACTCGACGAGTCGAAATCATCATATGCAGCTCGATGACGTCGCTACCTCATTTCTCAAACCTGAAAAACGATAAAAGGTCGCGTACGCGACCGCCGGTACGTGCTAGACGTATGGGGATGGCCCGGCTCAAATTCAATATCTCGTTTCGACGACGACGACAAAAAAATTTCCATTTGTTTCACATACGCCCATGAATCATCGCCGCATATTTAAGACAATATCGTATCGCCGCTTATAGCCCTCTTTCGCAACACGCAGCTTATATCGTCTTATCGTACAATACATAAATTCCACTTCGTTCGACTACACCAACACCACTGGCTGTCAAATTTCAGCCTTATACGCAAATACGATATTGCAAATCGCGCATAGCGTACTCTAAATTACCCGAATCTAAATGTCACCCGCTATGAGTTATAAGCTCGCATATTCGTCTCGCCCCATCGATAGATAAAACTCTCGCTTTCATTCCTTTTTCTCTCGCCTTACCAATCTATTACCTAAGTATATCGTGGCGTATTTTTATTTCTATTTATTCCATTCGCATTCCCATTACGTCTGGGTTTTCTTATCGGTCGAATATAGCGGAATATTAGGCGAGCAGATAAGCCTCGTCGTTACAATTCTCGATAGCTGCAGCAGGCAAAAATACCGCGTGATTACAACATTTTGGCAATCACTCGAAAAACGTTTTAGTTAAAGGGATTTAATATTTTTAAGAGGATTTACTACACTGAGTGACAAGTATAAGCTTAAAAGCAACCATACGTTTCAATTTGATCGATTCGAAGAACCTGCTACGTTGCCTCTTCGTGTAACTACCTCGATACGCGGTGTCGTCTAACTTTCAATTCTTTCACAGTCGACGACGAGTTAACTCGTGTGAGTAATTCAGAAGCATTTTCGTAACGCTGTAAAGAAGAGTTTTTCGGGTTCTATTTTTCCCCAACGTTTCTCACGCGTGTTTATCCATTTAAAATTAGGGTAATCCACACGCTTCATTATTCGAATCTTTTTCACTATTATCCACTGTTTTTCATATAATGCTTGGAAGTTGATTTTTGAAATACATTTTCACTTAAGGGAAAAATTACAATTTAATTTTTCAATTTATCATTTTTTTCGAATATTTTTTGGTATCATTTATCACTGTCATTGTGTTGAAAAAAATTAATTTTATGTGTTTAATAATTTTATTTTTTGTTAATTCTTACATTTCTCAATTTTATTAATTTTTTAAGTAAAAATATAATCCAGATTTAAATCTATTCAATCTGCTAATTGGAAAGAGAGGTCTCCACTTTCACCTTTCAGTTCATTCGTAGTTCATTAATCAATTCAAACTTTTTTGCTAAACAGGGTATTCTGGAAATGGATGACTTAAATGAGAAAGAAAAGGAGGACAGACATAGCACATTAGTGTTATGATGACTGAATATTTCTAAAAAGCTTTACAGAGGAGGAGCAAAAGGAATTATTATTTTCCGTTTGAATATAGGTACTAAATAGCTTTTCTTAGAAAGGACATTAATATTTTTTCGCGTTATGAAATTGAAGATAAAACTTGGGAAAATAAACTGAGACAAAAAATGGTATAAAGACATGTTTAGTAAAGTAGGAAATCGCAGACAAATGTAAGAAATATCATCAAAAGTAAGAGTGGAATTTTTATTTTTCTCATTTCCATGAAAAAATAAAATAAACTCGTCTCTAGCCCAGAGCTGTACACGGCGTATGATTAAAAAAAAATTGCATGAGGATAGATAGTAAAGTTTCCTCCGCCATAACTCTGTAAAGAATGCAGTTACGAAAAAAAATAAGGCTAGATTCAGATTCCACATCCTTTTTTCATTTTTCTAGATAATTACTACCTAATTCGGTACATTCTTTTAATTTTAAAATTAGCATCTAAATACCATCTTCATATTTTTCATTTAAGTTTTTCAAGCAAAATTCCACAGAATTGGACTTGAGATTTTGATTTCAGTTCCAATTTTGAAAAAATCTCAATATTAGTTTTTTACCATATAAATCATTTTTTTTTAACGCTTCGAATTATAGCAACTATGGTTAGTGGCGTATTAAGGTGGATTTAGATCAGTTTGGATGGTAGGCCTGTTTGAGCGAGGAACGTTATTAGGTTTTGAATTTCTTGGTTGACAATTTTTTTGTATGCATCAATAATTTTACAAATTAAATTGAAATTCTCAAAAAGTTAGGAATTTTCTCAAAGAATCTCGAATCATTAATAAATAATTAATTATGCATTTTCTATTTCTTCAATTATTGCAATTTTCGAATGTGGAGTACTTCAAGCATTTATGAGTTTTCAGTTCATTCCATTGTGGAATGCAAAAACTGCAAAGTCATAAAGCAAAGACTAATAACCTGGAACCGTTTTATTTTGTTCCGAGTTTGGTTTCCGTTCCAAATTTTTAGCTATTTTTAATAAAAACGATAGCTATTACGGCCTACCTAATTTGGGGAGTGAGGGGTCGAGGGAAGGAGGAAATTTTCAAATCTTTGCGCTTCAGACCATTTGTAATCATCAGGCAAATGCCCAACTTTTCAACACTCCTATGTATATAATATGAAAATATAAGTGTTCATGAAATTAGCTCATATTTGTTGAGAACAACTTTTTTAGAAAATGTAAAAAAAACACATTTTTGTTTTTTTATACACTTCAAAATGAGGGATCACTTAAATTTTAAGGACGGTTGAGAAGGGGGCAAAAAGTCCAACATTTTTGTTTTTGCCCTCATATAAAAGACTAAGTCACGGACACCAACACATTCAAATTTCATATGATTCGCTCAAAATTAGGTGAGATAATAATTTTAGAAAACAACTAAAGTAATTTTTGCTTTTTCGATACACCTCAAAATGGCAAATCACTTAAAGTTTGAAGGAGACTGGTAAAAAAAAAAGTAAGCAGCCATGCCGCATTACTGGAGCTGAGTTTTTAACTGGAGCTTGTTTTGATTTAGTAATAACCTTGCTTAACGGTTCGATCAATTTTGATCCAAATTCAAGAGGTCATATTCTGGTCACCAATTAACCTCACACACAAAATTTGACCTCTTTAACTTGATTTTGTGGTATAGGTCGATGGGGGGTCCCAACTTTTTGATAAATAGCCAACGAACGAATTCAAAATTAAAATCAAAAATCGATTGATTATTCAATCGATACTTTCCCCATTTCATGGCATTGTTCGTTGGCGAGTGTACTACTAAATTGGGTAACCAGCTAAAACCTGATGGGTTTTTCTGGCGCTACCTACTATCTCCCTATGCGTCGAGCTTCTTCTCAAGCGCACGCCTCGGGAGTCCGTATCTATAACACGTATCGTATAGTACGTACTTTTTCGCTCGGTCGGTCGTGCACACGTTTTTGTGACCGTTTTATTTTGTATGTAACTTTATATTCGCGACAATTCGTTTTAATAAACTTAAATACGCGAGTGTGGTGACAGATCTTTTAGGATCATAGTTGATGGTGATTCCGGTCAAGGTCACAGAGGAACCGAGGTGGATTAAAAGAAGTTAAGTAACCGGTTAAATTAAGTTTATCATCATTCTTTCGGCCGTCACCTTCTTTTGATTATTTGTAAATAAAAATCCGTTAAACACATTTTTTCGTAATTGTTTATTTTTGGTCTTATTAAACGTTTAGGGAACCGGTCACCATAGGTGTCCGGATGCTGGCTTCGGCCAGTTGGTCTTTGGTGGCTCCTTAAGAGCCGGCCCCATCTTCCAGCACCTCTGCGTGGTGCTGGGCATATATGTACGTTGTATGTCCCTTTTGGGATTATACAATGTTACATATTTGTTATTTGGCGCCCAACGTGGGGCCAATTTCAGCGTTTTGGCTGTGCTGAAATTGGCTGAAAGACCACCGAGGGTTTTCCCTATTGAGCGGTGTTGGTAAAATACCAACTAATGGCAAAACCGCTGAAAAAAAAAAAAACACCTCTCTTGATCTCAAAATGATTTCAAAATCAAAAAGAGGCTAATTAAAAAATTATTTAATCTACAATTAATTACCAGAACGGAAAAAGAAGTTCTAGGTAAATTAATTATTTCGGTATCGGCTCAGCCCTGCCGATAATTGTGAAATCGTCACTAGTAGGGGTAAATAAGGTGACTGCTGTGATAATATAGGTTAGATACAAAACGCCTAATTAGGCGAATAGAATTTAGTATAAGCAAAACAGTATATTTATTTCGTTATCCGATCGTGATTTATGTTGTATTTTTCCATGTCCGTTGTCCGTTCGCGTTCGCTTCGTTCGGTTCTTGTGTATCTGTTCGCGTGATTTCAGTGTGGAGCTGTTTTCTCAAGCGAAAAATCTGGAGACTTATTTCAGTCTACGGAGGGAGTTGAGGTATGGACATCAATCATTCTGATCAACGACAGTGACAGAAATCGACAATGATGATGACAATGATGATCATAAACGACAAAACGACATTTCGGCTCTTCTGGGTCAAACGCAGTGTTTTTCGACACCTTTTTTGGGGATATAAAAGGGTGGAAGGGCATACACTACATGGAGTTAAGTATATGTACCGAAGAAAGGTCAGAATGGTTGATTCCGTTTTTCGATTTTTGAGGTAGATGTGAAATGGGCTAGTAAGATGTAGTAGCAAAAAGAAAATGAACGTAAAGCACTGGAATTGTGGTGAATAGGGTATGTAGGAATTGGATGGAGTGGATGTGTATCGGATGATGTGACATGGATCGATCGATACATAACTGTGTATTTGCGAATAACATTGATATAGAAACCCTAGGTTTCGAATTGGGTGGAAAAGTATAAAATTACCAGATGAAATGCGTCTGATGGAATAGGAATGGTTTTCGAAACAAAATTAACTGATTATGACATTTTTACTAGATGTGTAATTAAATGAATTCTGTGTAGATCGTATTGCATGTGTTTCGAATATTATGACTTATCTTACCATATGAAAAAAAAATAAAAAAATAAATAAAAATAATAAAATCTAGGTATTCACTTTTTGGTTTTGTGTTTACCTGTGAAGTTGAAATTCGAAATTCAAATCTTATAGTTAATCATAAATCGGCTCAAATACGTAATTAGCCGTAATGAACGAAATGAAATAAAATATATTCGTAATTGCATTTATTTAATATTACTGTGCATGCTATGTATGAAACAGGAGGCCGGAGGATCTTGTGCGCTTCCGTTCTAGCAACTTTTTTCAAAATTAAATATTATTTCGGCCATTTTGAGTGACAAAATTCATTTGAATAATCATGTGGTTTAGATTATTCAAGTTCAAAAGTGTAAGGCGTCAGAGTGGTGAAGGGTGAAGTACGTATGTATTTTGTCCAACTTTCTCGCTTTGCAGAAAAGCGAACGTGAACGCAGCTCGGCCGAGTTGCCGCTACGTTCAAACCAAACGTTGATAGGCGGGGAGCGGCTGGATGCGAACGCGTTACCCAAAACGACGCAAACGTATCAACGGCTGGTACAATGGTCTATACCATGTATGTTTCTAATAGATCGCATTACAGGTATCATTTGTAGTAAATTATAATTTCAAAGTTAGCGTGTTTATCAACTTGTAATGCATTTAGCGATCTTTTTTGAATTCATTCTCGGTTAAACATCGACTGAATAGGTACAATATCGAATGCCTTACGACACACTAGATATGTACGAAGTATTTACTTTGTAGTGGATTATATACGTACGCACGAAATATGTTGTTCATTTATATATTTCGTACGCGCAATCTTTTCGATTGAATTAAATTATTCAGAAAACAGTAACGTAATTCTAACTTGTCGAGTTGACCATAACGATAATTATTTTTATTTTTTTTTAACGTAATTATCGACTCGCGGGCACCATTGCATCCGATATTGCGGTGGTGGCGCCCACGTGGATGTAGGTTCAACCTACCAAAATTAACGTAACGTAATGCTCCGACTTTTCGGGCAAACATTTGGCGTTTAAATTAATTTAATTATTTTTTTTTACGTCAAATAAACCGGTTTTGACTCTAATATGATCAATTTTTTGGATCTTTATCTTCAAATATCGATTTGATTTTACCATCTAGGTAATAATAGTAACCTGTTCGTGGGTTCAGGCCCCATCGTTGAGCCTAGTGGGGATTTCGCGATGAGGTTTGAGTGACTGTATTGGATTCAATGCCTTATACCATTGTTTCTAGTATAGGTCTAAACGAATAAGGTATCTAGAAAGTCTAGGTTTTGTAAAGGCGAGTGTTTGAAGCGTTTACTTAATTCTAGATGTGTATAGATCCGTCTGGCTAGGGTATAAGACTAGGTTGATCGATTCTATACGTGACTTACCTGAAACAGAAAAATCAAAATTTTCAAATTAATTTTCGAATAAGATCGATTAAATAAAGATTCAATAATGATCATATCACCGATTTAGACAATTAAAATACAGATTAGACCTCAAAGCGATTGTTCAACTACGGAGTACGTAGTAATTTATACTGTGTGTGTGTGTGAATTTAAACAAATTCGCAAAATGCTTAGTAATGCTATATATTCTATTCAAGTAAATAAAATGTGTGCATTCTAATATTCTTTTATGCATGTTGTATTTTAACGTGTATTATTTTCAACATATTTATATGTAAACAGCGCCATCTGACCTTACCCTTACCATGACCTTACACAACCCGATCGTGTGCGATTACCCCTCGCTACGATCCAAACAATTCTTTAAAATTCTTTGAACATTTTTTTTTATTTTTTTTTTTTAAAACGCAGAAACCCAAAATTCTCAAATTATCTTGGCATCTAAAATAACCAAAGGCTACTGGTCTTGCTGTATTCGGCACCAGACCGTTACAAAATTTTTTTTTAGTTCATCTTTCTTGGAAACCGGTTGCGTATGGGAAGGAAAAAACCTTCTCCACCACCTCCTCCAGCTCCAGTACGTCAATCTGAGAGGCTTGCTCGGTTACAAGCCAGACATCGTTTGAAGTACGGTGAATCCAGCTCTGATTCTCCTCAGTCAGTAGACATGGGCAAGAAGAAGAAGTCTCCATCTGATTCACCAAGTTCATCACCTGAGCGGCAACCAGATGCTCGATCGAGAAGTCCAACTGGCGGAGTTGGTAATGCACCCGAATCTAAACCATCAGGATCGAAAGCTGGTACATCGGAGGACCAGTTAGTAGAGTTAGGTGGCACATCCATTTTGGATCAGTCAATTACTCCAAGTGTGGACCAAGTGATGGTTCCCTTATAGGTCAACGAATCTTCCGACGAGGATTCGAGTTCACTTATCGACCTTGAGAAAACGACTGTTCCAACTTCCGAATCAACGCGGTATCGTTCGTCTGATTTTTCTACGATTGTGAACGTACCATCAGTACGTCTATCGGAAGCGACGAGTGAGGACTCAAAAGCAGTAGTACAGGATGCGGAACAAAAAATAAGAGCGGCGACTGAGGCAATTCAGATAGTAAAGCAGAGTTTCGGTCTTACCATCCTAGAGGAAAAGGAGGGATATTCGCAGCTCAGAGAAGCTATTCGAACTTTGAGCACCAGCGTCGAGCAGCCTGTATTTACTTCATCTAGCTCTGTTCCAGCTACGCGTCCCCCACCACTCGAACCTCGCATAATGATTGTGACTCATTCAGTTGATAGTCACAGTACTGTATCATTGACGACTTCAATGGTTACTGTATCGGCGTGTAATTCTTCCGTAATGTCAACTAGATCTTCGAGTCATTCCAGTGCTGAGTATGAGTCCAATACAAACGCGAATAGCATTCTACGAGATTCGTTCCTACCACCAGTAACTGTACCCATTTCCATTCCAGTTACGAGTCAATATGTTCAACCACCGGTTGCCGAATCAACAAGAATTAATGCAATCGAACAAATGCCTACACCAACGGTAGCGAATGAAAATATTCCGACAGCTACACTTCCTACTACGATGGTGGCGGTAAATCACGAAGATCAGCCTGTAACACATCGGGAATTGGTTGAAGCAATGAGACCTCTGACAGAGGCTATAACTGACCTTAAAAACGTCATCCTTGACCTGTTCCCTAAAAGAAATTCCAGACGGCATGTTCGTATTGTAGAACCACACGAAACAGCAGATCTCACGAAGGAAACTACTACTCCATCGAATAATAATACAACGACATCAAATGATGTATCTTCTCGTCGTAATCGCTCCGATAGTATCAGCAGTAACGAAAGCTTTGATTTCAACACCAGCTCTGAGAGAAGAGGACAGATGATTGCAAAATTGTCCGACTCATCAGTGTTCTCAAAGATTAAAACTCAAAAGAAGGAGATTTCCCCTTTTTTGCCTAAACAACTCAAAAAGGCATTTAATCAATACAAACAACTTCGAAAATGGGACCTAAGAATGATGAACGAAATGCCATGCAGTTTTTCGCGATTGGGAAGCCAAGGTATTTCCCTATTGTACTACCGATCATGAGGCGATACATAGTCTCATTGCCCACGTAATTGGCGAAGGACGTTTTTGGCGTGATTCAGTTGACCGAGATGGGACTATTGGTGAAGTTGTAGATTCCCTAATTGATGAGTTCTATTCCCGCACTGACCAATTCGACGAATTTTTCGAGTTTGCGGAAATTACGTATCCAATGTTCAAAGGACAGACGGTTTACGAGTTTGTCTATTTCTGGCTGGACAAATTAAAACATAATGACGTAGTACCCTTCGAATCAGTCATTCGTGAATTGACTGATAAATTGTCCAATGAATACGCTGAAATCATTGAACGAGTTGTGGATAAATTCGAAGACCCGGAAAATCCACAGGAAGAGGAGATACAACAGATCTACAATGCAGTACGAGAGCGTACTAATCGTAACCGACGTAGGTTTACGAAAAAACGATTTAATACAGATCGCCTCTCGAAGAAGAATTTAGACCTTTTCATGGAAAAGGAGACTACTGATGTTCCTGAAAAGAAAGCGGAAACAACCTCAACCTCTTCCGCGTCTAAGCCAGCCAAAAGTTGGTTTACTTTTTCGAAAAAGAAGTTTGAAAAAAAGTCGCAAAAGTCCCAACCTAAATCAATACTGAA
The DNA here is from genome assembly GCA_009761765.1 of Phenacoccus solenopsis. Classification (NCBI taxonomy): domain Eukaryota; kingdom Metazoa; phylum Arthropoda; class Insecta; order Hemiptera; family Pseudococcidae; genus Phenacoccus; species Phenacoccus solenopsis. Next base: position 24,047,523 of record CM019755.1, on the reverse strand, counting down.
GAAACCTCGTGAGATTAACGTGGTGGATGATGATTTCCAATTGTCTGACATCAGTATTGATGGTGATTCCGAATCGGATTCGGATATCGAATCTGTGGAGCTAAATGATCCCGAATATAAATACTACATCCTTGATGAAGGTGGCGAAATTGCAGCCGTCGACGCTACAACACCTACTGATGTAAAACGGAAAGCTGCTAACTCCGGTTTGCTAGTCCGAAAAAAGAAGCAGAAGTCGGGAAACGAGCATCAGTCAGCGATGAGAGGTCGACCGCTGACTGTAACGCAGTCGATATTGCCACCAAAGACCTCACCTCAATCAACACCCCGTCAAACGAAATCACCGTCGCTTAACGTAACCGAACCTCTCCTTTGGAACGGTTACCAAATTATTGGCGACTCGATCGCGAAACGATTCGCGAATCCAAAACCTAACAGTGACTTTCTATTATGCCGATCGGGCATGACTACGAACCAGTTGCTAAACGAACTTCAAACAACACCGAGACTTCACTCCACCAAAATCCTCGCGTATTTTGGAATCAATGACGTGAGTAGAACGAATTTTGACGTTACCATCTTCAAGCCCTTTTGAAGAAAATCGTCAATCGTCTGGTTGCACTAGGAGCGACCGAAATCATTCTCTCTCAAGTGGCACCTGTGCTAAATCGAGATCGAGATCTTTCGTTTTGGCAACGCCTGTACGAGTTGAATTCAACTATCTTCTTTAAAGCCACCGAAGATCCGAAATTGAAATGTTTCAATGTATTTCAATATTTAGTACAGCGAAAGTCGGAGTTTAAAACCGAAAAGCCTTACAAATATGTGATCAATGACGTCATTACTTACACACCGAAATTAGGTTTCTATGTCAAAATTACACCAGATGGGCGTCAAGACTTTGTCCATCTCAATGAAGACGCCTATGGTCTCCTTCGACATCAGTTCCTGAAACTTGCGAAAATTGAGTCGAAACCCCTTTCGCTCGAAAAAACTGTGATTAGTTCCACTCCTGAAAAAGTAACCATATTAAAACGTCCTCAATCATCGGTAAACTTGATTGATAAGTATACGGGGTCAGATGAAACCGAATCAACTCCCGTATTTCAATCAAACGACCTCCTTCCTGATTCACAACCTCTTGGGAGGAAATAACACCACCAGTTCCGCTCGAAACCGCGTTGAACGGTGAAATTGATTGCGTCGGTGATCAAGAAGTAAATTTGTTCGAAGAAGATATCGAAGAGGACGCGAAAACAAAAGATTCGCATGAAAAATGCAAGCGAATTGATCGACCTCCACTCATCATGCTGTCTTTCGACGAAGTACGAGAAATTGCTCTCGTTGATGATGGAGCCGCCTTTACCTTAATAGGCGAAGAACTCTACCGCGATTTGAAAATCAAGGCACCGCAATGTGTCACGACCGAGATCCCCACGCGTGGATCCGATAATGGATTTTCACTAGCCGCAGGTAAAGCTAAAATTAAGCCGAAAATGTTAGCTGTCCTCAAAGCGAAATTCACCCGTATTCCCGAACCCAGCAATAAGACCGTGCAATTCGCGGTAGCGGTAATTCCAAATCTCAATCGAGAATGCTGATTGGACGAAACGTTATGATCGATTTGGAAATGTGTTCGGACTTTAGGACACTAACACATCGAATTTCATTACCGGGAATGACGCAAGATGTCACAGTTCCATTTGAACAGCCCGATGCACAGCTCACTGCCGAAATGGCTGAAATCATGGAACTTGGGAAAAATGGAGTCGACTTCACACCAACGCATGAGGTGCTAGGAGAGTACTTCTCATGTAAAATCGTTGACGATGGTATCGCAATCGTTACAATGAATCCTAATGTGGATTTTCAATTATGAACATCGACGGATGTTAATTAAGAAGACCGAGCCACCAAGATTCGTCACCAGTAATGAAGAGTTAACTGACGAACAACGTAACGATGTTCAAAAAATAATTGACAAATTTCCACAATTATTCGATGGACGAACTGGGCGTTGTGCTGTTTATACGCACAAATTCGAGTACACCAGCATACCAGAAAAGCTTTGGTGCAAGTACCGAGCTCCGCCCTTATCTAAGAAGGCTGAAGTAGACAAAACGATCCAGAATTGGCTCGAAAACGATATCATTCGGCCTTCTACCAGTCCTAACCGAATCCCTTTGGTTTTTGCTGTGAAATCTGATGGCTCAACGAGAACGTGCGGGGACTTTCGCCCATTGAACGTGTTTAAAGATGCACGCCAATGAAGTTCCCAGAATTGAAGACCTAAAGTATAAACTCGCTGGGTCTCAATTTTTTACGTGTCTCGATTTCAATAATGGGTTCTTACAAATCCCATTGGATGACAAGGATTCACCATATACCGCTTTCAGTTACGAAGGGAAGCATTTTGAGTTTATCAGAGTTCCTTATGGAACCAAAGATTCCATGCCAGCAGCATTTATTGCTGCGCTACAGAATGTTTTGACCACACGGACGATTATGTCGCAGCTACGTGGACGATATAATGATTTTTAGCAAGGAATGGACCGAACACCTGAACCATATACAATCGGTTCTTGAAAAAATTCAGAGAGCAAATATGACCTTGTCTCTTAAGAAATGCAAATTTGCAAATAAAGAAGCGCAGTACCTTGGGTTAGTGATTACGCGAGACGGTACTAAACCTAATCCCGAACGAATCACCGGCATCGAGAGAATTCCTCCTCCGATCAACAAGAAAGCGCTCCAATCGTTTCTAGGACGATAAATTATTATCGCTCCTACATACCATCCATTACCTACACGTCCGCGCCTTATATGAACTTCTGAAGGATGGAGTCAAATCAATGGAGAAAAGAACACCAGACCGCTTTTGAAGGCCTCAAGCAGGCCTTAATCAACGTTACTCTCCAAAACCACCCTGATTTTACCGACCGTTCCACATCTTCACAGATGCCAGTATAAAAGGCATAGGTGGAGCGATATACCAATTTGACAAAAACGAGAATCCGAGACCCATCAGTTTTACTAGTCGAACAGTCAGTGGTCACGAGCGAAATTACACCACAACGGAGCTCGAGCTGCTTGCCATAACCCATACATTGGCTAAAAATTTCCATCTCCTTTGCGGACGAGAAGTTGTCCTCTACACCGACAACTACGCTAATGTATACCTACAGCGACGAGAACTACTTCCTGCTCGAATCAATCGTTGGCTGATGTTTATGGAAAATTTCAATTTCTCCATTCAACATATCGCCGGAGTGAAAAACACGGTTGCGGATACCCTTTCTCGCTTTCAACGCACAGGATCCCGTAAACAAGCCGATAGTTTCATCGCACCATCCGGTACTATCGAATTGTTCGACTATACCGCTGATACCACCTTCTTGAGCGATTTGAGACGGATCAATCTGCTCCAAGCTCGAGATCGATCGCTACGGATCCTGAAAAATCAAAAACGTACCCGTGTGTCCTATGATGCCAACAAGAAGAGGTATTATTGGACCGGAACAGATAACGTGAAACGCATCTATGTTCCAGTTGGGTTACGTAACCGACTTGTGAATTATTATCACGAGTACTACGGTCACATCGGAATGACGAAGACGATCCGATTGATTCGTAGGTACTTTGACTGGCCAGGTTTGACTACTGCCGTGTTTCAACAAATTAATGCGTGTGAATTGTGCCAGCGCATGAAGAAGTCAAACTTGAGTCATGTAGGTCCTATGCACGGACATAAATCACGAATCCGAACGATACCTTAGCTATCGATTACTTCGGACCCCTTCCCATCTCTCGCTCGCAAGCGAAGTACATACTTGTCGTGCAAGACCTCTTTACCAAATTTGTCAAACTTTACCCAGTAAAATACGCTAATTCCACTTCCAGTATCAATGTGTCGAAAAGTGGATCGCTGAGTTTGGTAGGCCAAA